>CM069527.1:22387500-22987500 GCA_035773235.1 Eospalax fontanierii
ATATGAACTTATAGCAATGGTGACAGAATGCACAAGTCCTATGCAAGCTCAAACTAGATGAAAATCTCAGCATATACATGAGGAAGTAAGAAATCCCAACCCAAGCTATAACTTTGACCTGGTGACCGCTGGGAGTGGGAGAGACAGTCTCTTCCAGAGCTGGGACTCTAATGAGTCCAGTAGATAGACCCACACTGAAGGACATGTGGGGACACAAATCAGACTCTATAGGCCATAGTAGATACATAAAAGAGTACATTAAATTTGGCAGTGGAGGGCAGTGGGGAGAGGTGTGAATAGGGGAGGGGATCTAAATGCTATCAAACTATATTGAATGAAAATCACAAAAATTCAATTTAAAGAAAAGGTAGTGTTGGCAGCCTAGACAGGAAGAGGTAGGGGCAGATATGGGTGGATTTTTTAAAGGAGAGACAAGGGGATTTATCTAGATTAGAGAAGTTGACTGGGAAAAAAAAGAAGGCTCAGGATGCATTCTAGGTTTCATTGTTCCTTAAATACGGGGTGACTGAAGATGCCATTTACTAAGACAAGAAACACACAGAGAAAAGGTGTTTAGGAGGCAGATGGTGAATTCAGTGGAGCTTCAGCACAGCTGAAAAAATCTAAGAATACTCAATACAAAATTAGAATAAGCAGAAGGTGAAGTCTCCTACCAAAAATGATTCCTGCTCAGAATCAGCAGGAGCCAGTGCACATCTTGGTAGGCTCACTGCATCCCTAAATGCAGTCTGGCACAATGAGAACTCTCATGGAATCTTTCAGGGCTCTTGAATGAATGGATTAGCAGGCACCTCCTGTAATGTTACTTTGTCATAACAGTCAACATGGAAAATGCAGAGAATAAACCCAAGTTTCTATTTATTTACATATTTCATATTTGCATATGAAAAAGCTAAAAGATATCCTTACCTTTCCTACATAACAAAGCTTCTCAATCCACCAACACAAATTAAGATTTCACTTACCATGACCAATGAAGAATTTTTTTCCAGAAATACTGAGGCTGAATCTGATCAACCCTAAAATCTACATCTAATAAGCAAACAGTATCTGATCATTTTATTCCACAACATTGACATGCGATTTTTTTAATTATGTGAGAGAATAAAAAAACACAGCAACTAAATTTAACAGATGTCCCACCTGTGGACACTACTTCAAACAGACCAAATCTGCTTAAGGAAAATATGGAAAAAATAGAGAAGTTGGGTCACTGACTAGATATTTGATTGCAAAGAATTACTAATTTTGCATGCAATATTACATTATGCAAGCTTAAAATTTCGTTCTGTTATACAAATGTTTACTATAGTATTTGTAGATGGAATACAAGGTTGGTACCTGGGGCTTCCAAGGAATCAAGTTTGGAACGAAGGGAAAGTAAGAAAGAGCATGAATAAACCAAGACTACCACGTGATGATAAATGCGGTCATTGGAGATGGGTGTTAGTTAAATTGAAGTTCATTACACAATCTCTACATTTGTTCCCACTTGAAAATTTTCCATAATAAAAGTTTAATTCACTACCCAGGAAATGCAGGACTGAAGGAAAATGATAGCAGAGACCCCAGAAGAAAAGCAAACTTGAGTAACAAAGCAGAAACCTAGCATGCAACTACAGGTTCGGGAAAGCCGTTTTCAGTCCAGCACAGTGGGCCTGTAGCTCGAAGGCACAGTTCTTTCTCTCCATGTTTTATGCTCGGAGTTTCATGTTGGAAGAGCTTGGTACATTCTCAGCTATTTCCATCTCTAATTTCTTTGAGAAGATCTAAATCTCATTAGGCTGTCAGTAATATGGATTCCTCCCTTTCCAAGTGTGTGTGTGTGTGCGTGTGTGTATGTGTATATATATATATATATATATATATATTTTTTTTTTTTTTTTTAATTTATCGAGATACCTAGCAGCAATCTCAGGGACCTTTCCTCTTCCCTTTCTGCTCACATACTGAACTTTTTTTCTTGCTGCAGAACTCATTCAGTGATGGCCTAGGCCGAAGAAGAACCTATCATAATCACCTCCCATAAGGGAGTGAACTCAGGTAACTGATCTGATTTGGTACAGAAGGGAAAACATAAAAGTATCTGACTAACATGCTTGTTTCACGGGTCTATTGAGACTAATTCTCAACATATAGCATATTAAACAAATAAGACAATTATGTCATTATTTCTTCGCTTTTCCCTTTCAATGTCTGCCTGCTCTGAAGTATACGTTGATTTCATCATGAAGCTCTCCACTTAAATTGTCTTTTTCTTTAAATTAGAAATTAAGCAGTCATAGTCATAAGAACATTTCTTTCAGAGTAAAAGGCTGCCTGATCGACAACTCTTAAAAGTTCTCTCATGCTCAAACACCTCTGGAGGAAGTAGCACTATGCCTTGAGAGCACTCTAAGTATGATGACAGAACAGAAGTCTTCTGGACAACAAGCTCTGGTTATGGCCTGGGGAGCCTGACATCAGGGTACTTTGAGCAAAAGGATGAGGAAACACCTCATCTGAGAGGACAGAAAAAAGTCAGGAAGAGGAGATGAAGGTGCTTGTAGAGAACAGTTCCCTAAACCCCACACTTTGTTCTACACTCTGACTCACCTGAATGTGCCAACATCATATCTCTATGTGTAACAAAAATTGAGAGGTTATTTGTATCTGCCAGGTAATCAGGAGACAAAAAGCTACAATTATTTCGGGAGAGACGCACTTCACCTGTTTTCCTGTGAAAACACATCCTTTAATTGAAAGCTTTATGGTCAATATTGGAGAAATTATTCACAGTAGACATAGATATACACTTCTTCTCAGTACAAGCTCTGAGTTCAATTCTTATTAGGAAATAATTTCAAAATCTATGTGCCAAAAACTATTGCTAATCAACAAGTCTGATGACATAAATTTTATATGTCAAAAATCTGAATAGGGACTTCTGTGTATGTAAACCTTAAACCTAAAGAAATAAAAGAAAGAGAAGAAAGGCTAAAATGTACCTAATGTGTAGCCATTTGTGCAAAAGATGATGAACTGGTACTTGTTTTTATCAGTTATAGAATTCAGAGTATAAGTACATTGTTTAAGGGAAGCTCATGAACTAAACTCTCTAGTTGTGGTCATGTTGTTAGTTTGATTAAAAGCTTTCAAACCTCAGAATTTTCCAGCATTCATCTGAAATAAGTCATTTCTGGATAAGCTTAAGGAAATGTGTATAACTGTCTTCAAAAAAGAACAGGCTTCCCACTCTCTCCTGGGCATTAGAAAATGCTTTATAAAATTTAAGGTTCCTTTCTTTCCATGTACTTTTTATTTTATTCCCAAGTGATGTGATGATTATTGAGTGTCTGATTCAGAGCTCAGAGTTTCCCATTTCCAACTTACTTAATTTCCACTTTATTTGAAGGTGAATCAAAGAGCACTGTCAGATATTTATGGCTTTATTTTTTACAAAATGCTTGAAGGACAAGGAGGAATTATTTATCCAAATGGGTGGAAAAGGTGTAAAGGTACCTTTTTATCATTTTAAATAAAAGCAAAGCATATGTCTAAAATAACATGTGAGTCAACTCTAGCACACTTTACTTCCTTTTCATGTCCCTGTAGCACTTGTGCTTTGGTGTATGGATGACAGTGTCTAAATGCACATCCTTATCAGCACATGCAGATACCAGTTGACGTCTTAATTGCACATAGTTCTACATTAACGTCAGAATTAATTGATGCTCTCAATTCTCAGTCCACATGAAAATTTAAAGGCGTTAAGAATGTAATCCATTTAATTTATTGATAGGTAGATTTGGGCTTCCCAAATTCCTCTTAGAAGACTTGGAAAAAAAAAAAAAAAAAGAACAGGCAAACACAGAAACTAGGGGATCTCCTCTCCCCATGACTGTCGAGTATATGTAAGACATCAAGTTCCTGTGATACGGACCCAGGCAACGTGACTTTGCCCTTTTCCTGAGGTATTAGAAGAATTGATTACTTGGAATTAATTCCTTGAATCCTGTAATCCTGTGTGTGTGTGTGTGTGTGTGTGTGTGTGTGTGTGTGTACTGTCTGTGTGTATATGTGAAATGTGGTGTGTATTTAGCATCACTAAACTCAGGAAGAAGATAAATTCCTCTGTGAAAATCATCTTTGCCTGCAGTCAACTCCCTGCTTTAGATTACCTCCCATGGTTTCGGCCCATTAACTGGAGCACAACAGCTTGATGAATTAATGCTTATATAGGCACAGTTGGCAGCTTCTAATTAAATAATTATGGCTAAGCAGCTGCACGGAAGCTGTTATGCACCCTAGAAAGCCAGCTGTCAGTTTTATTGGTCCTAAGACAGAGGAAGAGTTAACACTCATCTCTGGATGCTGGATACAAAGGGGAAGTATATGATTTGCAAAACATATACTGTTTACATGAAGCTTCTGTGCATTGGTGCTAGCCCAGCCATAAAGGTGTGGACAATAAACTACTCAACAGTCCAGCAAAAAAGGAAACAGTTACATGATAAGAGAAACAGTGCCTTTCCAGATCATTCTAAAAAGGACATAGGGTCAGACAGGTAAGCCTTTGATCCACACAGAAATGCTACTGAACTAGCAGGCAAATGCATTACGTAGGTGGGCAAGTGATTAAAGTCTAGTGGGGTCCATCTGGGAGTATGTTTTCTCCTACTTGGCTGAAGCTTCTTTAGATGCATATTTTCAAGTATTAGAAATTGGAGAATGCAGTGAATAGCATAAACCTACATTTGAACTGTCTTTGAAATGTATTTCTACAAAGTTTGGAGAAGGTGGGTGCTCTGCAGGATCACAGAAAATGCTAGTTCCTTTATAGAGGTTAACAAACCAAAACCTTATCTCTGTTCTTGTGCAAACTTTGCCAGAGGAAAAAACAGGTTTGGGTGGTTAAACTCTGACCTAGAGGAAGACATAGATTGTAAAGACCACAGTTGGGGGAAGGAGTCATTGGAACAAATAATATGTGTTCTTCCATATATTGGTACACTCCTAAAACTGGTTCAATTTTTCTTCACGAGTTGTCTTGTCTATGTAATCCACATGGCCTCGCTTCTGAATAGACCTGTAAGAACCCAGTTCAGAACAATCCTGTTTCCCACTGGCCTTTCTACCAGCCTTTCCTGTACCACCTCCATAATAAAAGCAAAGATAGCAAAAACCTGGTCCAAGAAGCTCTGTCTTACTTTCGTATTAAAACAAACTCAGATATTTAATTGTGAGTCCTGAATTTGCCTTAAAATATGAAGAGAGGTAATTGAATGCTAACACTGGAAACATATTCCTTGTGGAATTCACTCAGCCCCCGAGTCAGATGGGAAAATCAGCAGTTAAATCAAGCACCAAACAGTATAGGCTGATTTACTGTTCTTCCTTCCCCCAGCGATCAATGGCTTGAAGTTTAGAATAATATCATTTCATAAAATAAGGCAATCTGTTCCATATAGCTTCATTTAAGCAAATGAACTGATGAACTTTGATGAACCCTTTCTTAAAAGGCAGCAGTATAATCATTTCCTTTCCCCCATCTCTGGTTTCTTTGTATGTCAGTAATTCTGTCACCTCAGCTATCTGAGGTGTTTACATGTGACTGACAATTCTCAGCGATCTTGTTCCTTTTAGACGGATATTAAACAAAACTCAGCTTAATTAAGCCTGTAATACAACTCCAGTCTCCGTACGAAATACTAAAGAATCAAACCACGGATTTGCAAAGCCCATAAGAATGAATTTCATACCTAGGGCAAAAGGGGGGGCTTTTCAGCAGTCTGTACTGCCATCTAGCCAAGACCACATCCCTTCATGTAGCAACCATTTGTGCTCTGAAAGTCACTGATGAAAGCAAGCCTCCAGCAATCAGCTTAACAGACCCCTAGAGTTCAGCTGAAATGGTTGTCAGTAGTCTTTGGTCCATTCTGACTCTGCAAAACTCTAAACTCTGTGAACCAACAGCCAAGTTGCAATCAGCAACTTTACCCCACAATTCACTTTCTAGAAAAATAATGTCACACATGCTTGTTCATTTTGCATATTAACTGTACCAATATCATTTTCACCTTGTGATATTTTTGAAGTCTTGTAACCTCACTGGAAAAAAAAAAAAACAAACAAAAAAAAACAGATAGAACTTGCCTTCAGCCTCTAGTACCCTAGCTATAAGTTAAGCACTGCAGCAATCCCAAAGCAGTATCTCTGGATAGTACAGAAAATGAGATCATACACATCTATGGAGAAAAAGGATATACACGAAAAGAAACAGAGGCCTTCCAACTTACGGTAGAAGACGTACTCAGTGTAGCTGGACCAGATCTTGTCTTCTGTGTACTGGCTGACAAAAGATGCTGTCACCGATGAGTTACAGGCCACCATGTGGAATCCACACTCTGACAACATATCAAAAGCCCTTTCCAGATGTTTGAACTTGAGATAAAATCTAGAGGTGTATCTTTCTGGGGCTCGATCAGGGTCTCTGCTTTCATTGAGAGTTTCTCCAAAGACTTCCTTTGCCAGGGAAATTCTTCCACAAACCAAAATCCGGGGAACTCTCCGAAACTTAGCATCTGCTTGCCCCTCTCTGCCCAAGGTACAGGATCCCCTGTAGCCCACAGTAATAAAACCCCACTTGCGGTCAGGAGGGAGCAGTGAGGAGGGAGGGCAGATTCTCGGGTCACTTCCTTGGGAGGCATCTTCAAAGTCACTGTGGCAGAATTCATCCGGACTTTGCTTGATCTCATCAGGGGTCAGGAGTCTGACAAGGTCTGGTAGCTGGAAGTACTCAGCCTCTCTTTTCAGCCTTCCCCTTTCTGGAAAATGATCAGGCAGGACCACCTGCCTGTCCCTGAGATAGTCCAAAATATAACGGAACAGGAATCCATCTCTGTCAATGAAAAACCTTCCCTTGGAGTCCTTGGCCAGATCGTTGGCAGTGTCTCTCTTTGGGGAAAACATTTTCCAAAGGAGGGAATGAGGAATGCTTATTAATGTGGAATGGCGAGTGAAATAAACTTGACCCCCGACATTCAGCTCTATAACTTCAGGGAAGGAGTTGGAAACCACAGCCCCTTGTTCTCGAGGATAATACCGACTACAGTTTCCACTCAGAGCCATTGTCCCTTTCTCCTGCTGCTATTTGGACTTAGAGGTGCAATCCAGTGGAGTCACAGCCTTGTCTTGGCATCAACTTGTACGGGAGGGAAAAGGATACTAACTTGCTTTTTAAAAATGACTTCCTCTTACCCTCTTTTGTTTTCTTCTGTTTCCCCAAAAAAGCAAATTTTAGGAGAGTCCACAGGTGAAGTTTAATGCTGGCTGCTGGGAGCTATTACTTGACAGACTATAATAATCAGCTTGCTACATTCGACCTTCCTTAAGCCCCCGTAGGCAAGAAGGCCAAGTCCCCAGTCACTCAGAGGTCCATCTGAGGAAAAAGAGAAAAAATATTTCCTCAAACCTAGAATGAGTCAGAAAAGGAGAGACCTCTGGAGAGAGAAGAGAGAGAGAGAGAGAAGGAGAAAAGAAGGAGGGGGAAAGATAGGGACGAAAGAAAGATTACTTTACGTAAGCAGCCTAGAACTACTGATTTCAACCACTCCTTAACTAATTTAGGTTTTATTCTCATCCTATTTTGTGTCCATAAGTTTATCCTTCAGCCTCTGTTTCCAGCAATTTGTGTTAAATATAATCCTATTGGTAAACCTTAATTTTAAAGGAATATGCGATTTTCAACTTCTAAAAGGAGACCTTTTATTTATTTTCTTTTTCCCCAGCAGAACAGAAAAGGCAGAAAGTCTTGGTGCTTACCTTAGTGAGTGCTGGAGACCCAATTCTTATGAAGAAATAACCATTTGCAGAGCAATCAGAAACCACAGCCACAGGGAGTCTGGATCTTGTCAAATCCCAAACAGGTAGAGGACAGAGGCACCAACGGAAAGTGCCAGAGAGATGTGCTCTCCAAAAATAATAACTCCACAAGCATGTACTTATATAGATGTGTGCTTATATGTTTGTGTGCATGTGTGCATATGTAGTCACTCAATCTCAAGTTAAAACAAGTCACACAAAAAAGTTAAACCGTGTTAAGGAGGTTGAGTTGGAGAAGTAAAGCGAGGGAAAAAACTCAACCAAACCGTCAGCAGGAAAAAAAAAAAGACCAAAAAACAGCGAAATCCAAACCTTCAGAAGAAATCCTGGACACCTAGGAGAGTTGCCCGAGGTACCAGGACTTAGAAGGCTTTCAGAAAGCCCAGAGGCAGAAAGACAGACAGATGCGCCTGGCTAGGGTCCTGGTAACCACCCCACCTGCCGGCAAGGGTAAAGGGACTCCCATGGTCCCCGCCAGGTGGGAGCGGGAGGGAGCCCAGGCCCGTAGCCGAGAAGCCGGTGGGGGACTCAGGCTCTGTTCGCGGGCGCAGAGCTGGGTGGTTCCACAGTTCCCAGTGCAGTTAGGATGCTGTTGTTTCAGCAGTGCAGGCAAGAAACCATCCAGGGAAATGACTATTACATCATCTTAAAGGAATATGGCTTGGAGAAAGCGGAGGCAGCTCGGAGTCACGTCCTCGGCGGTGACAGGTTGCCAGCACTGAGGGCGACGCTGAGCTCTCGGTGGGCACACGATTGCCAGGCGCTGGCGCTGGCGCGGGGCGGGGACGCCGGGCGGCACAGCGCTTCCCTGGGTCCTGGCCCTAGTCGGGAGTTTGCACAGGCCCTTTCTTTGCTCTTTCTTGTGTGTACCTCCACCCCCACCGCACCGCCAGCAATAACCCTCCATCCCCGCAGTGTGATAAACAGAAGTGATTTTCATTTGAGAAAACCTTCAGACAAGCCCTACTCACACGCACTGAATCTCTGCTGAAGGGCACTTTTCTCCCTCTAAGCCATTTCCCCTTCATCCTACCAATGCTCAAGTTACAAGTGTTTTAAAAATGCTTATGATTAAAGTCATATACACTCTAATGCCCTTTTTTCTTTCATCTTCTCAGTCATCACCATTCACACACACACACACACACACACACACACATACACACACACACAACACACACACACACACACACACACACACACACACACGGGATTGATGATGCTCTCTGAAAATGATTAACGAAATATCCATAGAAAACTCAGAGTTGAAAACACTTGACTTACCTGTAAGAATCTGCTACCTGCAACCTTTCCTGGGGCTGCTTCCTTACTGAGCATCTCTTTGGATGTTCTGGCCCCTCCCAACCCATCCCAAGAGTACTCTGGTGGAAGACACGCCTGCTAAGAGACATTTTACTCCTGTCCCAGAGGGCTCTCTTAAGTGCATCATTAGAGTTTCAGGAAGGCATTTCCAGGGCAACCTAATCCACTAACAAAGTGCTTCCAGTTGAGCCTGCCAGTCAATAATGGCCCAGCCAGCCTCTTACAGTAAGTCTTCCATTTCCCCCTAAAACTCCAGGGTCCTCGGGCTCACATTCCTGATAAAAATGTACTACTCCATCAGTGAACAATATAGGTGAGGCACACACCATCCCAAACTACTTCTAATCAAAAAGTTGAAACCCCAAAATGGAGGAGAACATATAAATTAGACACATATGATTAGATAAATGTTTATTGCCAACTTTTGCCCCAAGAATTAGCTTGAAGATCTCTCAACAGTAGGGTGAACTAACTTCTTTTTAAATAATCCTTTATTCCAACAGCCATCGGTTTACTGAACACATTCAGAGTATTAGCTAACTCTCTAACACCTGATTATATTTGAGTTTGTTTCTTTAATGCATTAACCTGCTTGGCCTCCATCTTCAGGATTTGAATGCTGGATCAATTAAGGAAATGTTTATTATGTGATGCGCTAATATCGCCATCTAGTGTCCTAAATGTTCAGTACAGACATGTATCTGAAAACTGAGTCAAAATTTTCCATTTTTCTTTTACGATTTTATAGTGAATTGAGTTTGTAGTCGTTATTTACCATGACAACAAAATAAACATTTCATTGTCACCAAGTCAAGAAGAATGTATCTGAGTCTTTGCTGACTTAAGTACTGGTTCGGATTGATAAGGAAGCATGTGAATATTTGGTCATTGTTACTGATGCTGCCGTTAAGACAGGGCCTCAAATTCCCCAAGCTAATCACCACTTTGCTTTGTATCTAAGAATGACTTTGACTTCTTATCCACCTGCCTTTTCCTCCCAAGCACACAGTAGTAGAAACCCTCACACATGCTCAACAGAACCTTACCACTGAGCTAAATACTCATCCCCAGCCTTTGACCTCCTTTGTAGAGTAGATCAGCACAGTATCACTCCTGCTGCAGAGCTCAGGTGTTAAAATATTCTGTTCATTATGTATTCCAGACTAAGGATGGGGAGGAGAACTGATAAGAAAATGAGAGTTCGAAGATTTTTACCCATTGTCACAACCAAGACAATGTAAGAGGTTTCTAATATTAATTAAAACGACAAAAGTAATAGATTTTACAATTTCACAGAAAAATATTCCCTATTCAAAAATGAGAGTCTGCTCATCGGCCTTTGTTTCATAAGTTCAGTTATTTCTAGAGAAGTCCTTCACTTTTTAAATTATTATTATTAACTGTACCTGCTGGTAGTTTTTAGTTCTGTGAGGAACCTCGGTGTGTTTTCTTTTTAAATTCTTATTTTTTATTTTTATATTATGTGTGAGTGTATTGCCTCCATGTACGCAGGTGCACCTGTATCGAGCAATGGCTGAGGAATTCAGAAGAGAGCATTGGATCCCCTGGAACCAGAATTACAGACAGTTGTTAGCTGCTAAGTTAGCTGCTGGGAGTCGAACCCCATTCTTCTGCAAGAACAGTCAGTGCTCTTAACCACTGAGCCATTTTCCAGCTCCTCCATGTGTTTTCTGCCATGAATAAACTGATTGACATGACCACCAACAGTGCATAAGTGTTCCTTTGCTCTGCATGCATCTAGTCAAGCATTTATTGTCCATGCATTTGTTGATAGAAGCCATTCTGACTAGGAAGAGATGAACTCCCAATGTGGTTTTGATTTGTATGTCTCTGCCAGACTTGCAGAACATTTTTCTCATGCAGTTGTTGACCAGTTGTGCTTCTTTTAAGAAGTGTCTGTTCAGATTGCTGACTCTTTTATTGGTTGGATTGCTTGTTCTTTTGTTATTGTTTTCTTTTTAGTTCTTTCTCTATTCCTCATATTAATCATCTGTCAGATAGTGGCTAGCAGAGCTTTTGCATTGATCTTTTATACAGGAACAAGGAGCTCTTAACATTTTTTTTTTAGTATTCACTGTCATTTGTTTTCTTTTTAAACTTTCTATTGAGCTTTTGTGCATTTCATATCATTGATCTTAGTCCAATTTATAGCCCCTTCCCCATTCATGTCTCTCCATAACTCCCCCGACACTGGATTTCACACATACTGTCATATACGTTAAGTCCTATCTGGTCAAGCATTTGCAACTAGATGTCCCTCAATGAAGTTCATCCACTGGAACCTAGTCCACATGAACAGTTTTGTTTTTCTGTTTTTTGTTTTTTGGTGTTTTGTTTGTTGTTTTTGTTGTTGTTGTTGTTTTGATACAGGATCTCTCTGAAGACCCAGTTATCCTGAAACTCATTATATAGACAATACTGGACTCAATCTCACCAGAGATTCATCTGCTTCCCCCTCTTGAATTCTGGGATTAAAGAGGGGCATCATCACACCTGGCTCCATTTTTTATTTTTGGAAAAAGGATTGATGATGTCTAGGAAATGTACACAAACTTAAAAGTTTGCATTTGTTATTAGGACGGAGCCTCTGAGGAAGGGTTGGTTAAAAACAGGAATGAGGAAGCAGTGGCTCGCATGTCCCCACGTCTTACAGTTTTTACTGTAACAGTCCATTAAGAATGAGACTACACATACACTGTCAAGACATGCTCTGAGATCTGAAAAAACAAACATTCTCCAGACAACCTGATCTTGTAACCTATGATGTGTTCATACCACACAGCCTCAGGTTTTTTTGTTTTTGTTTTGTGTTTGTTTGTGTTTTTGAGATAGGGTCTCCCTATAGCCTCAGCAGGATTAGAATTTGCTACATAAACCAAACTTGGCAGAATCTCACAGAAACCTTCCCGCCTCTGTCTCCCGAGTCCTGGGATTAAAGGAGTGCACCACCGTGTCTGGCTACATTTTTAATTTTGGAAAATGAGCCACTCCTGGCTAACAGTGCCAATTTTTAATAAGTACCACGAGCATTCTATTTCTATGCTATCATATTGTTTGTATTCATTTATTTTACTAAGGGTCAGTTTGCTATACTACACTATAGTGAAACACTATAGTAACAGCTGCTTTGTTAACTCTCTTTGACAATATCGACATTCTAATCTACAGGAGCCTCAAGAAATCAGGATGATGTAGGGCTTCTGTTGTCTTATGAACAGATAGGAAACTGGTTTGGATCTGGCCTGAAGCATGTTGGTGTTGGGATCAGTCAACTTCAAGCCCACCACATATGCTACTCCCTGTTGCTTTAGTCTAGAGACAAACAAATGAGAGGTGATATTTAAGAGATAAAAGGCCTAAGGGAGGACAGCAATATACAACATAGATTTAAGTAGTGCCAGAATAGGCTGTGGGTGAGGCTGACTGCTTGCAGCACGCAGCCAGGTCTAGACTGTGTATTCCTGTCCTCTCCACCAAAACACTGTGGAATGGTACATGTGGCCCATAAGTTAAACAACAAATTGTAATAGATTTCTTTTAGGGGAAGAGCAAGGAAGAACGTTTCATCCTGTTCTCTGTCATATTCAAACATGCTGCACATCAAAACACACATTAGGTAAATTGAAGAACTTTGTTTCAGTCTCTGCTTCCCGTTCCTGTTTATACAGCCCCATAGCTGAACTGTTGAAAGGTGTATTTTCAGAAGGACAGTTTTGACCATTTACCACACCTAACACACGCTTATGTTCCCTCTCCCATCAAATAGAGCTTCTATGTGGTCTTTGCTCTTAGGAAGGGAACTGATCTCATAAGTACACGCACTAAGATGCTGTGTGCTTGCTATATTATGCACCCCGAGCACTCTGGCATTATCACCATCATTGTAAGACTGCGGTTTATGAAGGCTGACCATTCAGTACTCACCATGGTCATTAGCTCTCCTCTTGCCTGACCTGACTGGTAGAGTGACTTAGAACAGGGCACCCAATGTCACCTAGGTAGAGTAAAATGGCAATAAACAGACTTGTGGACTAAACATTACATTGTACATAAGTCCTCAGCCACATTTTGCAGTTCTTCGTGAATTCGTAGAAACACCATCAGTATTCATAACAATGGCAAAAGTAGGCATATGTCGGACTCCAGTAGGGGCGCAAAGAAATTACAAAAACGGTTCAAGATTGAAATTCAATTCACTTTTAAAATCTTAGTTCTCGTTAACATGAAATGTCAGGTAAAATCCATTTTCGTTTGATTATTTTTTACTATTTGTGGATGAATTTAGGTTTTGGTGTGGGAAACAGGGCAACACAATGGGACATTGAAAATAATCAGTATCCCAGTGGTTAAGAATGAAATGCCACTATCTTCTGCCAGGAAAGTTAACATTCCACATGCATATATTAATTGCCTATATACATGTTACATCGAACACAGTACTTGTTAGCTGAGATTCAAAGCTGAATTTTAGAGAATTTCACACACCCAAAGGCAAAATCATATCAACGGAAAAATGATTAAAAGTCACAGGATCTTCTACTTCTGTCCTACAGGGTTCACATAGGTCTCCAAAGAAGCACTTAACTTCCTATGGCCTCTGCTTTCTTCTTTACTATATCTGCTTAAATGGATCTTATGACTGATGACAAAGTAACGATAAACACCACTGCTAAGTCTACAAAGTCATCTCAGGAAGCAATTTGCTATTTAAGAAACAAAGGACGAAGGTAACAAACAACAGTGTTTCTTGTTAGTGTAGAGCCTTACCAGAAAGTGTTTAGATGAACGATGAACCTTCAACAATCTGAGGAGTTGTAGGAGCAAGCCCTTTGGGGTCATCCACTACTGTCTCCAATCTAGCTGACACTATGAAGTAACAGCGGCAGCTGAGAGGAGGCAGTTCTCTGACAGTCTTCCTGAAAATACTCTTGAACTCTACTTCCATAAAATATAAATGAAACAGAAACTGTGTGGCCATGGTGCCTTTGACTAGAAACACATAGGAGAAAGATCTTCCAATTCAGCTATTATTCTGAAATTCAATCTTTCAAATCGTGCTGTCGTGAAAAACATAAGTAATGTTACGTTAGGAAGGCAACAAAATTAACTATAGTCTAAAGCTTTGGGTGTGTGTCTGTGTGTGTTTGTATGGGAATACACATTTCAGTAGCAGTCTGCGACTTTCATTCTTCCTCTTCTTCATTCCCCTTATTTCTTTTAGTTTTTGTATTCTTCCACTTCCTCCTTTTCTCCTTTTCCTCTTCCTCCTCCTCTTCTGTTCTTGGAATCAAATGCAGGGTCTTATGCAGGCCAAGCAAACACGCTACCACTGTGGCAAATGCCCAACCCCTAGTTTTTTCTTTCTTTTTTTTCTTTATTTGAGGTCCCCTTATACGATCCAGGCTGGCTTTAAGCTTGGAATTTTCTAGTCCAAGCCTGTGAGTCAATGAGATTACAAGCATGTTCTATGATGCTTAGCTCAACTCTACTTCTTAAAATGGATTGCTAATGGTAAAAAGAAAATACAACTGTCTAACTAACAACTGTTTCCAGTAGATGGATAATGTACTATTTAAGATAGTGAGTGAGAGGGGGATCTAAACCTGCTCACCCTGCAGCCTTGTCCCTATAGCTTGTTTAACCACATGGTATACATAGCATTCATCTGCTATATGATACTTATTGTATGTTATATCATACATGTTTGCATATTCCTCATTATGATTCCTATTTTTTTGTGTAGTGTATCTCTTTGTCAAGTAACAGTAATTTGTAGGTCATTAACAATCACCCTTTCATCGCCTTCCTCAGAAACCTGTTTTTCAAATGATTTCATTATTGTCATTCCAAAATATTCTAAGGATGCCAAAATAAACATAGATGTGAAGTTTAAAACATTTTAATCAGAAAAAGTTTATAATATCTCTCAGTAGTACCATATATATATATATGGAATTTATTAAGCCTCCTGAAGCAACTTAAGAATAAGAAAGAAGATTGAAAAACCCTAGTTGTAAAGAGGAGCTTATTTTAGAATCAAGCAGAACAGGGTTCGGAAAAGTACCTCTCACCAGTACAATCAGGAGCAAATCACTTTGCCTCCCGAGGACGTTCTCCTCCTGTATATATTAGGAATAAAAATATCCACTCTGCAAGAGTGGCATAAAGGTTAGCGATAATGTTCTGAAACTGCTTGGCACCTAGCAAATGTTCAATAAATGATGGGCAATATTATCATTTTTATGCTTGGTTCTGTCTTCTCCTCCTCCCTCCATTTCCTTCCGTTTCTGTGCATACCCCATGGATCTCTGTTAAGGAGCAGAAGGAGGGATACCAGGTTACTCAGGCATTCCTGCTAGCACTATTACTGATCCCCTTCTGAGAGCTAGCTCTCTGCCAGGAAGGGAGGAGGGGAACAAAAGAGGATACAAGGAACTCTAGTCACATTTTCCCTGGGAAACTGACCATCCGTTTACTAAAAACTCTGAGCCTCTGCTTTAGAAGGTAGTTACCCTTTCAAATGATGATGAATGGAAGAAAGTGAATGAAAAGCTAACTCATTCAAAGTATCTCACATGGTCATTACAGTGTTTCACAGTCATGTTGGTGTAGCAATTGCTTTTAGAAGGTGTTTTTCACAACTAAACCTAAACATGTCATACTCACCGAAAGAAAGGAATTATACCAGTGGAATCCACAGAAGAACAAAGAGGAGACAAAAAAGGGCAAAGATCAAACGGAAAAAGTTAGTTCAAGGTACAAAACTGGACTGTTTGATTACTAAAAGAAAATTAAAAGCTGGAATTGCAATGTTCTCTGAATTCCATGTTTTCCTTGTCTCCCTTATTTGTAAAAAATCCATAGTATTGGAATAAATTTTCATTCATTGTGGTAACTCCCGGAGGAGCAAAATATGTAGCATTCGAAAGATGCTTAATTAATGAATGTTTGTTGACACAGTTGTAGGAGCTTATAGTGATCTGTAAGAAATTATATGTCAGAAAGCTGACAGGGTCATGCAAAGACAAAATGCTGATGAGAAATATAGCCAATTGATTCTGCACAGTGGCATAGACTGCTTAATATTATTGATGCCTAGAGAAATAAACTGACTGCAAAAAAAAAAAAATCAACTTGCTTTAGGGACCAGCAAGATGCCTCTGCAGGTGCAAGTGCATGTCAGTAAGCCTCAGTTCAGTCTTTAGAAGCCATGTGATGGAACATAAGAACTGACTTGGGAAAGTTGTCCTCTGGCATATGCACATGGGTACACACACACACACGCACATGCATGCGCAAACACACACACTCACACACATAAACAAATGTTTAGAAAACTGGGCTATAATTCCAAAGAGATTATTCACGTACTTCTTTAAAAAACTGAAATGGTAGAGAAAATATTAAAAGAAATATATATAAAAGATCACAGATGTTTCAAGTAACAAAATTTCAGAGACAAGTTTCTTTAAACTATGCCTGTGATCAAATAAATTAATAAAAACAATAAAAATGATGCTAACTACCAGAAAATTTTACAAGTACTCTCTTTAATTCCTATAATATTTCTGAATTGCTCATATTCCTTGAATAAAAATCGTACAAGAAGTTAGGTAGCCAACAGCAGAGCACACAAAGCCTGTCTGGCTCCAAAACATCCTTTACCTACACCAGTCTTCCTCAGGTATATTGATCCTTTTGTTAAATATCCTCAACACATTTCCAGTGTTTGGGTTTCACAACATACAGAGTTCATTCATTCATAGCACAGACCACTACTGAATCTCTAGTCCAAGTTCAGTGCCAATCACAGAGAAAGCATTCATTCTATAATTAATTATTTTTCAAAAAAAACGTTAAATAAGCCAATAAATGAATATACTGCCAATCAGAACAGTCGTACCTAGAAATTTCACCTGGCTACAAAAAAAATTATTATTATATAGAATACTTAATTTTCCAATATCCCTAAATTGTTAATACTAAATGAGAGAACAATGCAAGGGTTCCCAGCATGCAAAAAATAGCAAATATAACATCAGAGATTGTCCATTCAAAATACAGAGAAATGTATATAGAGCTAGGCATAGTGACTCATACCTTTAATTCCTGTGCTCTGGAGACAGAGGCAGGCCAATCTCTGTGAGATGAGGCCAGCCTGGTCTATAGAGTGAGTTCTAAGACAGCTGAAGCTACAGGGAGGCCCTATCTCAAAAAGACAAAAGAAATGTGTAGGGATGTACATGTTTCTGTCCCAGAATTAATGAGCTTATAGGAAAAAATGAAATTTGGAGAATTAAAAATCTCCCTCAAAGCAATAAAATCCTGGTTTGAGGGTTCTCTGAAGTACCTGGATCTTGATAGAAATTCTTCAGCATATTTTGGCAAGGTTCTAGACTACTCTGATCTATTTTATTCACTGACCACTCTGAGCCATTTCTAGAACTCTGTGTGTGGTCAAAGGCTTAATACCAGTTGACTTAAACTGGGCACAGAATTTAAGGAGTCAAAGAACACGTCCAAATATGTGATGGAAAGTGGAACTCTTTTCCTCTATGATACAGATTTGCACAGATTCTGCAAAGGAAATTCATGTCACATTTATAAACAATGATCTGAGCCTCACGTCCATCTCACAGTTACCCTTGTGCCTCTCAAAATGGTACAATGTGCTGGTGTACAATGTGCCATTCCAATGGCTGCCAGAGAACAACAGAGTCATTTGAAATGGAACCACTGCTGTATATCTTCCTGATGAATCTGGTTGCCATTCATTAACAAAAGAACACTTTAGAGCAAATAGAGACCCACACAAAGAGAGATTCATGTATCTGATAGAAACTGGGTTCAACTTGATATCTTATGACAAAACTCCTGAGTTGTTCATATGTTTAAAAGAAGCACTGAGGGTAGTACAATTAACTATGTGCTTGACATTCTGTCATAGTAGATGCATACGCTACAATTACACACATGTAGGACATATAATAAAATCATAAATTAAAATAAAAATTTAGATAAATCCCTAGCAATGGATAATAGTCTTATTTGTGCAAAGAAAATGAACAAATGCATCCTTTACTGCATTTTATCCAGGAACACCTCTGCCTACAAATGTAAAGACAAAGTAATTGCCAAATAGAAGTACTGATAGCATCTAAGTTATGAACACTAATCTTTGGTAATAGTAACAAAGTCACCCCCGCCAAAAAAAAAAATCATCTACAGAATCACTGGTAAGGGACATGGGTTGTATGTCACTGATAGAATGCATTCCGTGTCCCCAATGAAAGGTTTTGATTTTAATCACCAAAACCACAGAGGTAGAGAGAGAGACAGAGACTGAAAAAAACAGAGAAAAACAGAAAGAAACCATGGGCTAATGAGAATCAATACCATCCTTCTTAGAGACCCACTTATTAATAACAAAAATTGAACTACAGTTCAACAAAAGATGCTTTGGGCATTTCTCAAAGCCTTTCTCACTTTTATTATTATTCATTTACTACCATGTTTATGTATCTTTTTATACAAGAAAGTGTCAGACACTAGAAAGGAAATAATGATAAATCAGCCTTATCCTCAGGGAACATACAATGCGGTGGGACAAAACAAAGGAAAACATTTTGGAGATAAAGGATACACAGTAATAAGTAAGGATTTCTGCAAAAAGAACCTGAAA
Organism: Eospalax fontanierii; assembly: GCA_035773235.1. NCBI lineage: Eukaryota > Metazoa > Chordata > Mammalia > Rodentia > Spalacidae > Eospalax > Eospalax fontanierii. Next base: position 22,406,411 of record CM069527.1, read on the forward strand.
ATGTTCTATGGAAAAGGTGAAGTTATTTTTTGAAACTCTAAGGGATATCATACTTAGCACAAAGTGCCCATTAATAAATATTGATGGATTAAAGAAAGTGCCACTTTGCATCACTACACATTTTCTGAGTTTGAAGTCAAAGGGGGGCACTCATTTAGAAATTATTGAGAACTGCTTCAGACTAGTCTGTTCCCAAGGGGACTGAGGATTTCAGAAATATTTTAAATGCATATACAAATGTTAGTCCATTGCAGTGGTAGATATGGAGCTAATGTATATTTGGTTTTCTGCCAATTCACATAAGAGCCATTGAAGTGGCCCTTCCTGATATGTTTATATTTTCCACCAGGTCCCTCTTTCTGCCACTAACTTGTGTGCCAGGAGACTCTTTGGTTCAAGATGGCTCACTAAAGTTATGCAAGCTACGGTGCTGATGATTCTATAAAACATCAAGGAAGATGCTGGATGGTAATAAGCAAGCTTCACTGTTTACAACTCCAAATGTCTCTTAAGGATATAGTTTAAGAAACTCAGATCAGCAAATAATTGTTGACCGGTTTAAAAAAAAAAAACAACTCGATGCCTGAAAGGGCAACCTAAGTTCTCTGTAACGCTGAATGCTAAGAAAGATAAATGGAAGAAATCCATGGCACATCACATCAGAAGACTTTCAGAGAAAAAAGAAGGATAATTTCCAAAGATTGACAATAGTAATCCCTAAAGTAAAACACACACAGTATTTTGTCTATGTGAGCATTCTATTAGTACAGATCTCATCTATCATACACAGACTGTGCTCATATGCTGGGAGCGGGAGGTAAGAGAGAATTCCAAACTAATAATCTTACTTTAAAAACTTACAAAATCCTATAATTAAGAATATCTTGAGAAGTTGATTTGGGGTAAGCAACTGATTAATGTACGTGATATAATAAGAAAATAAGAATAATTTAGGGTAGATCAAAACAACAACATCAGAAGAGTTTTGGTCTACTTTCATTAAAAATTTCTGCCTTTTTGTGAAATTTGGCTTAGAAACCTACCAAGAAATACTGACACCTGGTATAAGTACTAAAAATTACTTTCTGAGGTCCCCATAGATGGCAGATATTTCTCCCATTGTATAGGCTGTCTGCTCAGTCTACTGATAGTTTCCATTGCTGTGCAGAAACTTTTTAATTTCATGTAGTCACATTTGTTGATTCTTGAGGCTCTTTCCTGTGCTACCTGAGACAGGGGTTTAATATCCTGACTGTATAAAGGACTGCAAAAATTAAACAAGCAAAACAAAACCGCCAAGCAATACACAAGCTAATGAAATGAACACGGTTCTTGGCAAGTGTCTATTGTTAAAGGGGTTCAACATCCTTAGACACCAGGGAAATTAAAACCACTCTGTGATCCTACCTCATCCCAGACAGAATGACTTAGATCAAGAAATCAAATGACAACAAATGCTGGTGAGGATCTGAATTAAGGAGAATACTCATTCACGGCTGGTAGGTGCATAACCTCGTGCAGGTATTATTGAAATCAGCATGGAAACTTCTCAGAAATTAAAAACAGAACTATTGGGGCTGGAGAGATGGCTTAGCTGTTAAGAGCACTGGCTCTTCTTGCAGAGGACCCAGGTTCAAATCCCAGCACCCAGATAGTAGCTAACAGCTGTTTGTAACTCCACTTTCTGGGGATCAGACACCCTCTTCTCTCCTCCTTGGGCACTACACAACACAGGTGCACGTACACACATGCAGGCATAACACCTATACACATAAAATAAAAATAAAAACAGAGCTATCACATGACCCAGCTACTTTCCTCCTGGGCATCTACCCAAAGCATTCCATATTCTACCACAGAAGTACATTCATACATTGCAGCTCGATTCACAATACAAAGAAAATGGAAGTAATCTAGATGTCTATCAACTGATGAACTGGCAATGGAAATGTGGTATATATACATAATGGAATCTTATTCAGTCATAAAGAAATATTAAATTATGGAAAATGGATGGAACTGCAAAGTATTATATTGAGCAAGGTAGCTAAGACTCAGAAAGAAAAAACTTGCATGTTCTCTCTCATATACAAACCCAAGCTTATAATGTTCACATACTTGTTTATAAATGAGGTGTATGTATAAATAGGCTACTAAACTCAGAAATCTCAAGAGAGTAAATGAGGTATCAAGGAAGTACGGGAGGGGAGCTTGACACAGGAGACACACAAGAAGGCAGAAAGAGGGTTAAAGAGGATCCTTGGAAAGGTACAAGCAGGAGTCAGTAGGATGGGGAGAAGCAAGAGGAAGAGAACCAACAAAACGACTTGTGTTTGCAGTGCCATAAGGAAATGAAACATTGTATATGATAATTAAAAGTAAAAATAAATAAATTAAAATTATTACTGCCTATACAGCAAAGCAGTGAGCTATAATGATTAAAGGACTAGACTTTGGAATCATTTTAGGGGCTCAGCCATCCATCACTTGGCACTCTTTGAGTCACAGAGTTTTTCATCTGTCCAACAATGGTAACATTTATTCTTTCTTAGAGATTTTCTCTCAGATTCTATAGAGATTTTCTGAGAATGAATAAGATAATGCAGGCTGAGTGACAAGTCCACCATCTAGTCCCCAGTGAGAACTCAACAAACGTAGGTTTTCACCACTTTCCTGCAGCATTTGTAATGTATCCCCCCACACCCCAAAAACCCTGCTTTACCTTATTGGCTCCATGAAAACACAGAGCACAGCTAATATTAGCCAATCCTGACTCTGGATCCAGAGCAGATTGGAGGGAAGGAAACAAAGTAACTCCAGTCTCCTTTGGGTATACAGCCTCCTGCTGAAAGATTGTTTGAACAGGTCAAAGTGCACTTCCCGTCAGTGGTGGAATTATTTTCCTCTGGACAACATACTTTCTATTTGCCAGCTTGTCATTCTTAAACACATTTGGTCTGATAAGCTCCAGACTCTATTCTTCATTTGTTGGGTGTCATTTTTTCCATCATGGTACTTTCTTGATGCCTAAGGAGGTTAAGTTCTCTTCTATTTCCTCTTTACACTTCCCTCTGTTGACTTATCACAATCTCAATGGACCATCATCACCATGAAAATAAGTCCAAACTTTAATTATTTAGCATCAGTCTTTCCCCAGTTTCCACATACCCTCTGACATCTTCACATGAACCTACCAAAACTTTATACTATAATCCAGAACCAAAGCTCTCCTTGCCACTCTATCCATTTTATTCCACCAAGGTCTCCATTCTGTTAACGTCATCCCTGACCTGTTTCCATTGCCTGAATGAAAGCTCATTATCTGATTTCTCCATTCAGTTTTCCATCACCATATCATGCCACAGTAATTATGTTATATAGTAAAAAGTTTATATTGCGCACTGCTTTGAAGGTTCTTGTCCATAAGCAGCTGGAAGCATTGCTTTGAGATTATGGTAAATCAGCACAAAGTGGTGGCAGTGTTTACCAAAGTAAAACGATTTACAACAATGAGAGAAAGTGGACAAGGCCAGAGCTCTAGAAGCCTCTTTAGGATACACCTCCTAATGAAACACTGACTGAAGGTGTTCCATTACACTCCACAACCTCCCAGAATCACTGGGCAACCAAACACTCAAACATGGTCTTTTAGAGGATATTTAACATCCAAACATAGCACACCTTTTCCATTGGACCTCAATTCTTGGTTATCAAACTTACACATTTTATGTTTATTATAATTCTTTCAGATATCTGTTCTCTTCCACTTGTCTTTTATACAAATTTTTGATCAACAAATAATTAGTGATCCTTTACAATAAGCCATGTGAAGCACTAACCCGTGTGTTTGTTGAGAACCCGGAGACAAAGAAGGCAGACAGATCTTTGCCTTTATTAAACATCCCATTATAGATAGAAAACATAGATCCTAAATAAACCAGCAAATAATAATCAAGATAATTTCAAAAGTGATGTGAGCTGTGAATAGCATAGAAATAGGTATTATATGCTGGCAAGGAAAAGCCGATAGGTTCTTCAGGCAGGGAATCTGTGTGAGGCAAAGTGTTACTCATGTGAAATTCTGGAAACTGTTCTTAATAGACAGTCATTGGAGAGGCTCAGAGGTTTGATGTGAAGCTAAACTTGGCTTGCTGAAGCCACTGAGACAGTCAGCAAAATATAGACTAAGGAGACTGAGAAGTAAGAGGGAGCTAGATCTGAGAAGTAGACAGAGGCCAAGTCATGTGGGCCTCACATGCCATATGCTAAGAATGTAAATTTCATTCCAAGCATTAGAGGTAGTCAGAGGTCCATTTAGTTCCAAGTGAGGCTTCGCATTTAACTTGCTTTTTACCAAGTGTTTGGGCTACTCTGGTAGTAATGGCTATGGAGAAATGAATGAGAAGACACTTTCAGGGATCTATAGAAACAAGGTAGCTCAGTGGAGACTGAAGGATGTGGATGTGTTATGGAGGTACAGGTAACAATATTACTACATAGACCTACTGGTGCTCTCTTTCCAAACTATGTCATCCCAGTTCATTAAACACAAAGCTGATATTGTTATATTTATAAAGATACCATCCTTTGCCTACATATCTTTAAAATGGTATTAGTATAGTTTAATTGTACATAGACTTTAATTGGTTCACATTGCTTATAGACTGCAGCCCCGAGTCCATGGTAGATGTTCAAAGTCCTGTGCCACAGGGCCTCCCTTATTTCAGAGATGCATACGTATGCGTTCACAAAAAAAAAGAAAAGAGAGAAAGCGGTCCAGAAATGTTCTGAGAGGAACCGTTTCACACATAGCGATATACAAAGAATGTGGTTGTGACTTTGATATGGAAAGGACCCACATTCACAGCTTTTAAGCTCACTCTTCAAACTCAAAAGTTTCTATCATCAATGAAGTAGCCACAGTGTACCAAGCAGTGGTTGTGCCCAAACTTCCAAGGCAAGAAAGAGGAAAGCTCAGGAAATTAAAAGAAACCAAGTAAACCTCTGAACACAAATAAGCGTCTGTATGTATGACTCTTGACCTCATCAACTCTGCTGTATACAATCTCAGTTATAGTATAATGGATTTAATGAGCAAGTTAACTACAGGTAGGTAGAACTTGAAGGAATAAAACATGTATCACACTGAACATGTGTGTTCATCACTTTGCCTATAATAAGCACTTTTTGGAAACTGAAAATTCTGAGTTAGAGGAGAAGACACTGTTATAAACAATGCAGAGACAGAAGGGGGCAGTGTGAGCACAGTGTCTGGCTTGTGTGCGCCTCGGACAGTAAAGAAGAAAAATGACAAATTGCCTTGAATAAAGCCGCATCTACACCAGATCCTGAAGGGACTTTTGGTTTCTTTGTTTATTTCTCCATACTTACTAAGTCTCAAGACCTCAAAGTTTGTAATGAGAGGTCCTCCTGTCAGTACCCTACTAAGCCTTGTAAGAAACCGACCCCTTCTCGGTGTAGCCTCGGGAAATATTAACACAAGGTCATCTCCACACTTGTGATAAAGATGTATTGCTTGACTTTTTACAAAAAGATGCAGAAAAGACATTTTCCTTATTGATGATATAAGAAAAAATGTTCAGTATTTTTAAGAATGATTTCATGGACTAGTCTTAAATTTTCTTTTGTTGACAGAAAAAAAAATAAGGATACAGATAGCTATGTGTCCAAGTACTTCTTCAAAAACATTCATTGATAGCCTATTTATACAGAATAAATGAAACAAAAACCAGTTCAAGTCCTCAAAATAATATAGCAGACAAGCCTAGAGATAGGTCTGTCTATAGGAAAAGAAGGTTAGTACATCCCCACAAGGAAGGTAAAAGGTCTGAATGAAACCCAGGAAGAACAAAACTGACTGTCTTCAAGGTTTAAGAGTGAGTTTGGTGCAGGTTAAGAGAAAGATCACAATCAGTCAAGGTTGCAGTTGTACCTCCAAAGGCAAGTAGAAACAGAAGAACAGAGCCAAACATTCCACAGAGAGGGAAAAATCCAAACGCATGTGATGGAAGGATATGAGAAGTGCAGGAGTTAGGGAAAGAACAGCAAACTCCCATCTGGCTAAAGCAAAGGCATCTCTGTGTGAAGGCTCAGTGGGGAATCTGCCAAGGAGTTTGAGCTGAATTCTGTAAAGAATAAGTTGGCATGGTGTTTTTGAACAGGAATGACAGGAAGGACTTGCTCAATAACAGCCACTTCCATGAAGTAATACATCTTCCTCTAGCACCAGGCCTCTCAGAGAAGAGACTTCCACCAGTGACTTCATCAATGGCCTGGTGAAGGGGGTGGCTTTGACAACGGGATTCTTTCAGTTCAGCATAAGTTTGAATAAATAGCTTCCTCTCCTCCCTCCCTAACCCAGCCATGGAAGGAAAGAACAAAAGGAGAAAGCTGTTCTGTGGCCATTTATGCATAATATGGATGACAATCTGCAAGGAGCAGGTCCATGTGCATCATGATGTGTGAGCATGTCCATTATTTCCATAAGTGTTTGTTGAGGGTCTTCTGTGTGTTGGGCACTGCTGTGGCTTTATAGCCAATGCTCTGTCTTTGTGGAGCTTACATTCTAGACAATAAATGAGAAAGATATTAGATGCCAGGCAATGATAAGCCTTAGTGGGGAAAGATAAAGTCAAGTGAAGAAGTTATCAAAGGCCAAGCTGAAGGGAAAGGACATTAATAGCAGGGAGCAAAAAAGATAAGGAAAAAGGCAAGTCAAATGTGTCCTTCAGTAGTTTATGCCACAAAGGTTTTGCCCAGGCAGATAAACAAGGACACATTAAAGAGAAGCGTGTTTATATTTTTATTGAATTTTTGTGCATTTCATATAATGTATCTTGATCATGTATATACCCTTTCCCCTACCTGCACCTCCACAGCCCGCCCACCAGTGTTCATACGTTCTGTCATATATGTTAAGGCCTATCTAGTCAAGTTTATGTACCCAGTGTGAGGTCTTCCACAGGAGCCTGGTCAGCCTAATGAGCATCACTCTGTTAAAGAAGATCAAGTCTCCCTCACCAAGAAGTGATCAGCTGCCAATAGTTCCTTGTCTAAGAACTCCTGTCCCTTTCCCTGATTCTATGCTGGGTTTTTGTCTGATTAAGTTTCCATGGATCTTGTGCATGTTATCACCATTGTTGAAAGTTCATATTAGCAAGTTCCCAGAAGCCTAGAAAACTCTATTTCCTTATGATCTTCCTTATGGTCATGCAACTCTCCTGGTTTAAGAAGAAACATTTTTATTTAACAGCCAGTATTAATATCAATATTTATAATAACAAAAATCAATAACTGAATCACTATTCAGAGATTATCACTGTACTGAGCATTATTTCGTTTATCCACAATAAACAATAAGCCTTATTAAGTGATACGTTTATATGCAGGAAAACAGAGATTGCTTAGTGGGTAAAGCACTTCTGCACAAGCTTGAGGGTTTGAGTTTGAATCCTCAACACCCATGTAAAAGCTGGGCATGGCACCACCTTCTTGTAACCCAATGTCGAAGGGAGGACACAAGTGAATTACTGGAGCTGGCTGGTCAGTTAGCCTAGCCAGAAGAGAGAGCTCCAGGTTCAGTGAAATACTTCGTCTCAGAACATAAAGTGCAGAGTCATGGAGGAGGAAAGCAGAGGTTCACCTCTGGTCTTTGCCTGAGTATGCATAAGCATACACACTACCTCCCCCCTCACACACATCTCCACACACAGGCAAACACGACACACATAAGTAAGAAAACAGAAGTGGGGAGGAAGAAGAAGGAGAGAGAGAGAGAAGGAGAGAGAGAGAGAGAGAGAGAGAGAGAAAGAGAGAGCGCCCAAAGCACTTTCTTAATCTAGACAGTGGATCAGAGTACAGAAATAAATAAGTCAAGTCACAGGCTCTGCCTTGCAATTACTCATGGTCTACTGAGACGGACAAACTAATAAACAGATAATTGCAGTGTGGTCACAGGAACTGTAATTCATGTAATAATAAAGGAGACATGGAGGAAACATGACTAAGGAGGCTAGGGGTCATCAAAGCAAGCTTATTCGTTATGTTCTTGTAACTCATTGCTCTCTGGGTCTGGTTACCCACAACTAACTGTAGCTTCTTCTAGAGTTTCTTTCCGGTGGAGTTCCCCAGTCTCTCTTCAATAGCTGTGGTTTACCAACCTCATCCTGCATACAACAGCTCTGACACAGGAACCACATAAAATCTTTATTTAGAGTCACTTTGGAGAAGAAAAAAAAATAACAAGAAAATAGTACATATATATATATATATATATATATATATATATTATATACATGAGGACACACACACACACACGAGCGAGCGAGAGAGAGAGAGAGAGAGAGAGAGAGAGAGATACCATGTACCCCTTGCTGGCCTGGACCTCACTATATAGATCAGACCAGGGTGGCCTGGAACTCACAAGATTTGCCTGCCTCTGTATCCTGAGTTCTAGGATTAAAGGCATGTGTCACCACATCTAGCTTAATAGCAAGTATCTTAACTACCCTCATAAAAGGGTAACGAATATGTGAATTAAAGTAAAATATAAATTAATGGTGCCATGGAGATCCCCATACATGAACACAGGGTATTAACACAGCTTCTGAGCTTACCTTTGATTAAACTGTATGTCGATACATTTTCTCCTCCTTTTGAACCTTTTGTGTAGGAAGATTAGCTCTTCACAGAATTTACCAAGTTAGTTTGGTTCTCAGCTCTGTAATTTTCAGAAAAAGACAATTGGTTAGTGAAGACAGTATTACATCGTCCCTCTGGAAATTCCAAGCTCTACCCATCCCCCATCTACCCCTTCTCTACCCCTTACTCCCATTTTACCATTCACAACACCATTCATAAAAGTATTCATTGATTCTCTTCTTTCTGTATAGATTTCTTTAATCTTAATACTTTAGTCACCACTTGGTTAATCTTGCTCTGAAGATAATGAGGTATTGAGAATAGTGGGAACAGCTTTACCTTTCTTTATTGGTATTGCCCAAAGGGAAACTTAGCATTTGCAGTGCCCTGTCCACGAGCCACCAGACTGACCACTTTCATTAATTATTGTTAAGAAGTTTAAGAAAAGAGTTAAGAGTTTAGAAAGCCCATCTAAACTCAGATTTTGATCATGATGATTGCTTTTTACAGATAATAGAACTTCTTGGAGAGGTACATAGTAAACATTAGCTTTGCATAAGTACTTGCAAAGACAATTTGCAGAAAAGTCTCATATAAACAATAAAACACAGATGAAATCTCTGATTTGGACAAGTTCATTATAAACTAAAACATTTGCCTTGTCACTTCTATGTCAAAGAAATCTTTTGATTATCACAAGAAGCAAGAAACTGGGGACTAAGAAAGCCTCTTGCCTACCCTTGTGAAAAAAACTCCAACTATGTAATTTTCCAGTCTACCAGCATGTAAGCTCTACTCTCAGAAGAGTGCTGTCTACTAAATCAAACACATCCGCTTCTGGGAGGGACAGAAGAGTGTCTACTGAAGCAATGACTTGTGCAAATATCTTTTCATGAAATCTTAGCCTGGCAATATTCTAACAAAGCTCCTAGCTACTCTCAGTAAACGGCCTCTTCCTAAACAGTGCATACAACCTAGACACACCTGAAATTTGTTGGATGGTTTTTACAAGCGAAGCAAAGCTTTCACAGAAATGTTAAATGACAGTGTAGATTTAAATAGCAAAGTAACTGTGAAGTATGTGAAACCAAGCCAAGATCAGTTTCCAAGAAATAAACTTAATAAACAAGTAAGCAATTAAAAGTCCCCTTCTTGCTTGGCTTTGGGTCATTAATTAGTCTTTAAAAATATCTCATTTCACACCTTTATTTGTGCACAGTCAATAAAATTTAAACCTGAAGAAAAGGGGAATTCCAGTGATATTCTGTTACAGCTACGGAAACGAACAGATTCTCTCTCATCATCACCATTCTTATCTTGGAAACTCCAAATTCAATTTGGAGACTAGTAATATCATAACATGTATTTTAGAATTATTATTTATATTATATATTTATGGTAAAATCCTGTTATTTTTCAAACTTTATTAAAAACCAAAGGCAGTTCTAAGAACTAGAAGAAATAAAACTTGAAATATTACCTAAAAATCTGCATTCATCAAACTTAACAATTACATATATTGACAGTTTTGTGTAGGACGGTGCATTATGTCTTTGTCAGATAGGACACTGTCATGAGTGATCTGTAGTCTGTGAATAATAGTAGAACAATTTATTTTATCAAATAAATAAGATATTTCAGATCTCTTACATTCGATTTGTGTTGTATGAACTATTCTTTTCTTTTTTTAAATGCTAAACTTTTTAATTAAATATCTCAGTTAACATTCACATATGATCACATATAATGTGTGTGGATCAACGATGAACTAATACATTTCTATTTAAATGGAATTTAAGGACTGAAATGTGTGTCTGTTTGAATCATGTCTCTACCATTGCATTGTAATCTCTTGTTATAAAGCTTATTTTCTCTCAAATGACATCTTTCCTTCTGGGAACACAGAGAATCTTACACAACTTGTAATCTCTCTCTCTCTCTCTCTCTCTCTCTCTCTCTCTCTCTCTCTCTCTCCATTATTTCTGGTGAGGAACTTATAAGTAATGTCCTAATATAAATGACTATAGTTTCTCTCCTAGTTCCCTCCCCACTCTCTAGTGAGAACCACCCATTTGTATAGCTCCCATCACTACAGTGAAGCATGACATCTCTAAATGCAAAAATATAAATCTTATTCTAGGTAATTTTTTGCAAGGCACTACAATTTTAAGACACATTTGGTAAATTACTTTCACTGCTTTGCCTGCTTGTTGAGAGTGTATTGAAGGTAAAACAAGAATACTTGGAGGAGAACTTAACTATTTGCCTTAAACAAACTAGTTTAAATTTTTTTCTTTTGTTTAAGAGGTGAAAGAAATATTAACAAGACTTTACAATTATTTCTTAAAACTTCAAAAGTTAGACATTTCTCAAGAGCTTAACACACAGTATCAATGTTGAGGATGATGAATAGTTCTGATTGCCATCATGGATAATTTACTGTTTAAATCTTCAACCATGTTTCTATAGGCTCTGAATAGGAACTATAATCCATTATCATCTCCCCCTTTTATACAGTCTAGCACACATTTGGTATAATAAAGTTCATATTTATATTTGTTCTTTTATATCTATAGATTGTAGATATTAATAAAATTCTTAATTATTTGCTGGGTTAGCCAAATGAAGGCCCTCAATGTCTTTCCTGATCATGAACATTGTACTATGATCAATGGCTATCAATCTGATAATAAGCTTCTTCTTATAATGTGATCAATTTCCATTTAATGTTCTATATCTACAATATAATCTTGCACAGAAGAGATGACCAGGATGACAGGACAAGAAAGGCACAAACTAGAAGATACTTTAAAAAGCTGGCCATAAAGAGGCAAAGTAATGCTGTGGTTAAGTCTAAAGATTTTAAACCAATTGCTTGTGTCCTGACACTGACTCTACTGTTTAGAAACCAAGTGACTGAACAAGTCACTTACTTTTCTGTGCCCTTGTGACTTCTGAAAACTGAGCCCAGTATCCACCTTTTAGAGGTGTTTTCATTTTGTCATTATTATTCAGAGCCAAGATAAAGGATGACAGAGTATATCAAACAGCAAGGGAACCAGATTTTACTGTTTTGCTAATTAACACTTCCGTATGAAGAGAAAACAACTGATGAAAAGTGTCCTTTTTATGAAAGACTTTAGTAGCAATTACTCTAAAAGATGTTTAAAGGATCAACCAGACACAAGAAAAGAAGTTCAACACCACTAATATTTAGGGAAATATGATGCAAACTGTAATTAGATATTACTTCATCTCCTTTGGGGAATGAATAGAAATAATATTAAGGGAAGAAAAGAAATAACAAGTGTGGACTGTGGTAGGGATAAATCAAAATGGTGTGCAATGCTGTTGAGAATACCAAATACTATCAATATTGTGACAAACAACATGACAGTTTCTCAATTTACCAACGTGCTAGCACTTCTTATTATACAAAAATGTTGAAATCGGTGTATCAAACAGATACTTGCACACCCATGTTCACTGCAGAATTAATGACAAGACCTAAAAAGTGGAAGCAACCCAAGGGTCCATCAGTGAATGAATGGATAAATAAAATCTACTGAATACATTTATATCATTTAGAAAATATTCTCTGAACATCTTTCTGGAATGTATTTGTAATGACATGTAAGAGAGCAATCACATACAATTTCTAATTCTAAGTGGATATGTGACATCAGACAAGGCTTCCTACTTTCCTGAGTCTTAATTCCCTCACCTGTACAATGAGTGCATAAGGTGGAGGAACAAAACGATATTTTCCTTCCTACGTTCCAAAGGATTTGAAATTTATATGTAAATTGTATATGGGAAGAGGATATAAGGAACCACTAGGAGGCAAAAGGAGACTCGCATAAACAGTGTGCTGACATGCAATTTGAGAAACACAGCGTCACCTACGTGCTGGTCCTTATCACGTGATGTAGGGAGCCCAGGCAACAGAAGTTATCTATGGGCGGTTCTGTGAGTACGAAAGTGATAAATGCAAAAGTCAGAAAACTTCATTTGCAATGGAATATCATCTCTGAATATGTATAATCACTGTCAGGCTGTGATTCCAGAACTACCAAACAGCAATCACCATCTTTCAACCTTGAAGTCTTTTACTTCCAAGTCAGGAACTAAAAAGTACAGACTGAAATTTATTTCACTTGAGGGTGGGTTGGGAAGGCTGGTTTCCTCTTACTTATTCTTAAATTTTCTTCTTATTATATAAATTTAAAGCCCAGCATGTGATGCTTTGCTATATAGTCAAATAATTACTACAACTTAGCAATCAAAAAGTTCATAATGTCAGTCATCCTTAAATTTATTCACTATGTTCACAATACAGCATTTTATTACACAGTACACTATATCTGCCCCTATATCTGCTGACCTCTACTGACTTATGTACCCTAATATATCTTCTTTCTTCTGTCTCTGGTAACCATCTGGTAACCATACTTTCTTCTTTATTCACCATGTTTGCTTGCATGCATGCATGCATGTGTGTGGATAATTTCTTTAACCAGCCATGTAGATTCAGGTTATTTATTACTAGGTTATTGTGAATAGTAATACAGTGAACATGAGAGTAGAATGTTTTCTACACAATACTGATTTTGCTTCCTATGGGTACACATGTAGAAGAGTAATTTCTGGGTAGACCAGAAACTCTATAGTGACCTCACCTGACCATTGCCAATGAATATCAGTCTGATTATGAAACATATGCTGTTCTTTCTCCACTTGTAGCCTGCTAGGAAACGGTCATTTTAAAACGCATTAAAAAATATTTGACACTCTTCCTACTGAAAACTGGAGCCTGATTCCCTTTGCCTTGAATGAGGGTCTGTCTTAGGATTTTGTTTACAGCCAATAGGATGCACAGGAAGCAATGTGTGGTTTTCAAGGCTGGCACAAAAACATCAGTACAGCTTCTGGATGATTCACTAGATGCCCTCAAAATGTTACGTCTGTATGTCTGTATTTAGAGATGGCTCATGGCTCGTGCAGAAGCCACGTACGAATGTTTTGATTGACAACTCTAAAGAATCCCCACTCCCATCCCGATAAAATATGTGAATTTTCAGATACCAACACCAAGCCTTCCAGTCCAACTGAAACTGAGGATCAGCAGCAGTAAGCTGTTCCTGGAATGTCCCAGCCAGATCACAGATTTGTGAGACTAAAATGTGATTATAGATGCTTTAATCCATGAAGTTTTGATGCTTTCATTTTTATTCTTCTATATTTTATAAGCAATATATAACTCAAACATGAGATAATGGTGGACAGATATATAGTAGAGGAATTTAAAAACTAAATGACCTGGGGATTAAATTAATGCTTCTGTAGATTCTTCTGGGCATGGATCCACCATCGCTGCTGTAACACAGATAAAAGGATTCTCAAGATATATTAAACTCAAATGCCTGATCTCATGTGCTATGTACATCAGGGCTAGAGACTTTGTCTTGGAAAGAGATGAAGGCTTTTTTATTTAGTGGCACTGTTACCACTGACAGAAAGGACATCCACTGGCAGATCTTTGTAAACATTCTCCTAGGCAGCAGGTCTGCAAATTAAAGCCTTTTCCTGGCCCAGATCTTCTAGTTCACAAACACAGAATAGTAAGTCTGGCTGGAATGGAAACTCTATAGTGACGTCACCAAGCTGCACACTCTGAGGAACAGATTTCTCTAGTCAATGGCTAAGATGGCAGCCAGTCTGAGGGGAGATGGGAGACTAGGGCTTCTTCAAACTTAATACACCAAGGAGGGTCACATGTATGAACTTCAATATATCAGTAAATATTGGTTGAATAAATGAAAGCTAATATAGCACAGCTTTTCTCTATAGCCCAGTATTTGAAAACAGTTTAGTTGGTAACTTAATAAGTAGTCTTCATAACAAAACAAGCCTATTTATGTATAAAGCATTATGATTAAGCTATCTTAATTTTCCCCTTCATTGAAGAAAATTTAAATGAACATGAACATGTCTATTTTAGAAGTTTCAACTTAGATTTTTTTTAAATCTACATAAACTATCTCTACTTAAAGATTACTATTCTCTTTAATTACTTTTTTATTGAATCATAGTGTGTTTCATTCAGAACATCTCAATCAATCTTAAGCCTCTTTATACCCCTTTCGCCACAGGTATCTACCAGAGGCCCCCCCCACCAACTGGAATCCATACATTCTTTCATCTGTGTTAAGGTCTATTGTGTCAAGTTAGTGTCCCCAAGTGGCCTAAGTGCTCAGGTTCATCCAATGAGGTCTAGTCAGCCTACCCAGAGTTCCTCTCATTAGAAAGACTAGCTCATCCTTACCCGACAGTAATCAGGTGACAATATTTTTAAGCAGAGACTGGAGTCTGCTACTCATTTCCCTGGTTCTTTGCTGAATTTTTGTCTGCTTCAGTGTACATAGGTCTTGAGCATGCTGAAACCACTGCTGTAGGTCTACAGGAGGGGTCCCAGAAGCTTGTCAGGATACTATCCCCCGATGGTCACGTACCTCCTCACTGACTCTTACATCTTTCCACACGCTCACCAACAATGGTCCCTGAGCCTTGAGTGAAACTTTAACATAACCGCCCTGTCCAGGGCCCCTCACTCTGCAGATTCCTAACCTCCATGATTTATCCATTTGTGACTTTTTGTGTTCCTGGCCCTTTGTTACATGAGGGAGCTTCATTAATAAGAGTTGAGGGATTCATTAGTGACTTTTCTACTGCATGTTCTATATCATGTGAGACTTGGGTATAGAGGCTGCATTGTAGATGTGTTGCTTAGGCATGGGGAATTCACAGGCAATGTCTGTGTGTGACCAGCTGTGGTGTTCTGTAGTAGTCTCCATCTGGTGCAAAAAGAAGCTACTTTAATGAGTGGTGACTGGGATACTTCACTGTAAATATAAGGATACATATTTTTATTTGTATTGGCCTAGGAATGTTACAGCCTTGGGGATTTATCTAAGACCAATAACCATTTCAGCCATGTGTATTTGGCTATGATTATATGGTATTACAGTACCACACATAAGCTTCTTCCCATTAAGTGGGCTCGAAGACTGATTAGGCAGCCATTAATTGGCCCCAAGATAAAAGTGCCACTCTTGCACCAATGTCAGATGCTGTGATAATCATTGATGTGGCAATTTTGTCATGAAGCTGGTGTTGGGTCATCGATTGAGATTCACCCTTGACTATGTGCATTGTGCTCTCCAGAGCTATGTGTGCTAGCTTTCAGGGGAAGCGGCTTCAGGTCAGCTCCAGCTCCATTGCTCCAAATCCAGTCTCTGAATTATGTCCTGTCTTCAGCAATAGGGTCTTACCTGCAAGTTCTGGGACGCCATCGAGGGCTGCTGCCCTTGTGTAATTTTGGGAGTCTCTTGGACTGCCTTGCCCGATAACTAAAAAGAAAGTTTCTCCTGTCTGGCACTGTTTCTTGTTATGCAGCCTTCACCTATGCACATGGACTCCTGTAGAGATATTGTATGTGGAATTTGTCATTATGTTTTTAGACTAATATGATTCCCTCTGGCGTTTTACACATTTTCAGGCAAATGAATGGAACTAGAAACTGTTATGCTAAGTGAGGTAATACAGAATCAGAAAAACAAATGATGTATGTTCTCTCTCAAATGCTGATCCTAACACCAAACCCTCATATATGAGTACATATCCTGATATAACTGCAGGAACCAGGAAATTGGAAAAGAACTAGGGAGGTAAAAGGAAAGAAGGAACTTAAGAGAGAATAATAATAAGAGACAGGTGTTCCTAAGGGAGAAATAGATAAAGGGGGGTATTTAAATGGAAGTGGGGAGAGGGGATTATACAAGAGACTATGGAGATAAAGAAAAAATGAGGCATTAAATCCTCTCTCTCTCTCTCCTTTCTCTTTCTCCCTGTCTAAACCTTCATGTCTTCCTCATTTAAAGTGTCCCCATTCCTCCCATTTCCTCATAATACCAGTATCCTAAGGCTCTGCTTCTCTTTCGCTCCTTTTCCCTCTACATCCTCTCCAACATTCGGTATCATTTGTTTACTTCATCTTGGCTAGTCTGGCTGGGGTAAGGTGAAATTTTAAAGTGGTGTTAATTTGCATTTCCCTAACTATTAATGACACTGAACACTTTTTAAGATGTTACTCAGCCACCTTCATTTCTTCTTCTGAGAATGCTCTGCTCAGATCCATAGCTCATCTTCTAATTAGGTCACTTGTTTTCTTGATTGTTTTTTGAGTTCTTTATATATTCTGGACGTTAAACCTCTGTCAGATGTGTCACTCATGAAGATTTTCTCCCATTCTGTGAGGTTTCTCTTAACTTCCTTGGTTGTTTCTTTAGCTGTACAGAATCTTTTTAGTTTAACTAGTTGACTATTGATCTTAATTCCTAAGCAACTGCTGTCTGATTTAGAAAGTCCTTTCCTATACCTATTGCCAATGTTTTCTTCTTTCAGAGTTTCAGGTTCCACATTGAGGTCTTTGAGCAATTTGTAGTTGACTTTCATACAAGGTAAAAGATAAGGGTCTAGTTTCATTCTTCTACAGATGGAGATCCAGTTTTTCCAGCATCATTTGCTGAAGATGCTATCTTTCCTCAACTAAGTGTTCTTGGCCCCTTTGTCAAATAGGTGACCAAAATTGCATTTACTCATATTTGGGTCTTCAATTCTATGCCATTGGTCTATGGGTCTACTTTTGTGCAGGTACCATGATGTTTTTATGACTGCAGCTCTATAATATAGTTTGAAATCTGGTATAATAATCCCACATACATTGCTGTTTCTGTTCAGGGTTTCATTAATTATATGGGGTAATTGTGTTTCCATATGAATTTGAGGATTTTTTTTTCTAACTCTATAAAGAAAGTCATGAGGATTTTGATTGGATTGCATTGAATCTCTATATTCATTTTCATAGGATGGTCATTTTCACAATATTAATTTTTCGAATCCATAAACATGAAAGATCCTTCCATCATCTGGTGTTCTCATCAATCTTTCTTCAAAGATCTTCAATGTCTTTGGTCTAGTTTATTTCAAGTTATTTTTTGAGGCTATTGTGAATGAAAGGGTTTACTTGCATTCTTTCTCCTATTGTTTGTTATTAGTAAATAGAAAGGCTACTGATTTTTGTAGATTAATTTTGTAACCTGTCACTTTACTGAAAGTGTTAATCTTTTCTAGGAGTTTTCTGATTTTTTTTGGCATCTCTTAGGTATAATATCATGCCATCTGCATAAAGGAATAATTTGACTTCTAATTTTCCAATGAGCACTCCTTTAACTTCCTTCTCTTATTGCTCTAGCAAAAGTATCAATCACTATAAGGAGTGAAGATATTGGAAAGCCTTCTCTGGTTTCTGATTTAAATGGAATGCTTCCAGATTTTCTACATTTAGATGTTGGTTGTGGGATTATTGTATATAGCATTTATTATATTGATGTATGTTCCCTCCAGCGCAATTCCCTTTAGGACTTTTAACATACATGCATGTTAAATTTTGCCAAAGGCCTTTTCTGCTTCTATTGGGATAATCATGTGATTTGAATCCATTTATGTGCTTTATGACATTTATTAACTTATGTATATTGAATTACCCCTACATCTGTAGAATAAAGCCAATTTGATCATAGTGGATAATCTTTTTTGATGTGTCTCTATGCTGTCTGCAAATATTTTGTTGAGAATTTTGGTATCTATGTTCATTGAGGATATTGGTCTATAGTTTTCTTTTTTCATTGTATCTTTATCTGGTTTTGGTGTTAGACTGATGCTGGCTTCATAGAAGGGAATTTGGGAGTTCTCCCTCTGTTTTTATCATTTTGAATAATTTAAGTAGTGTAGGATATAAATATGCTTTGAATGTCTGGTAGAATTCTGGTGTGAATGCATCTGGACTTGGACTTTTTTCAGTCAGGAGGTTTTACATTACCATTCCAATTTCCTTATGTGGTATAAGGATCTCTTTTTGGTTTAGTTTTGGTGATTCCCATGATTTTAGATATGCATCCATTTCTTTGAGGTTTTCAAATTTAATTGCATATAAGTTTTTAAAGCATTCCCTTGAAATGTTCTGAATCTTTCTGTTGTCTGTTGTGATGTTTCCTCTTTCATCTCTAATTTTGTTGAAGTTGCTCTTCCTTTCTTTTGGTTAACTGGGCCAAGGGTTTATCTTGTTTATCTTTTCAAAGAACCCACTTTTGTATTTATTGATTCTTTTTATTGTTTTCTTTGTTTCTATTGTATTACTTTCTGATCTGAGTTTTGTTATTTTGTTATTGTCTGCTGGGTTTGGGTTTCATTTGTTGTTGGCTTTCAAAATTTTTGAGTTGCAATGTTAAATAATTTTTTTGTGCTCGTTCTGTTTTTTTTTTTTAATGTAGGCACTTAGAGGTATAAACTTCCCTGTTAAGACTGCTTTTAAAATGTCCAGGTTTGTTGGGTTTTATTGTCCTTTTTAATTCCAGGAATAGTTTTATTTCTTTCTTAATTTCTCCTTTGACCCCTTCATCATTCTGGAGTGTGCTTAGTCTCAACGTGTTTGTGAGGTTATTAGGACTTATCACAGTGTTGATTTTAAGCATTATTGCATTGTAATTTTATAGAATGCATGGAATTAGTTCATTTTTTTATATTTGTTGAGGTTTGTTTTGTGTCCTAGTAGGTGGTTGATTTTGGAGAAAGTTCCATGGGGTACTGAATAGAATGTATATTCTTTAGTACTTGGGTGAAATATTTGGTACATGTCTCTTATTTCCATTTAATGTGTGGTATTATTTAATTCAGTTATCTGTTTATTCTCTGTCAGTTAACTTGTCTAATGGAGACAGTGTGGTTTTGAATTCCCCTATTATGAGTTGGGATTAATCTGTGTGAAAGTCCATAAAAAGCACTCTTTTTATGAAGTTGGGTGGACACGAGTTTGTTGCATATATGTCCATGATTGTAATCATGGTTAATTAATTAACCATGGTTATTTGTTGATTGTTCTTGGTTAATTGTTCCTTTGACCATAATAAAGTGATCCTCTTTATCTCTTCTGATTAGTTTTATTCTGAAGTCCATTTTGTCAGATATTAGAATGGCAACTCCTGCTTGTTTCTTAGGGCAATTTGCTTGGATTTTTTTTCCTTCTTTTCACCTTAAGTTGTCCCTGTCCCTGAAAGTTGGATGACTTTCTTGCAGACAACAAAAGGAGGGATTTTCTTTCTTGATCCATTCAACTAGCCTTTGTCTTTTGACTGGGGAGTTCAGTCCACTGATATTCAGTTATCATTAAAATGTGTTTTGATTCACATCATTTTAAACTCTGTTTGCATCTTTGGCCTAACTTTGTGGTTCCCAAGTTATAACTTCGTCTAGTTTCTTTCTCTTGCTCCCTGGGTACAGTCATTCCATTCTTTGGCTCTTTGTATTGCTTCAAGTATTCTCTGAAGAGCTAGTTTTCTGAACTGAATTCTTTCAGCATAGTCATGTCATGGAAGATTTTTCTTTCTCCTTCAAGTATAATAGACATTGTTTCTGGGTAAAGTATTCTAGGTTGGCATCTATGGGCATTCAGAACTGGAACTATTTTGGTCCAGGCTCTTCTGGCTTTCATAGTTTGCATCAAAATGCCAGCTGTAATTCTGATGGGTTTTTCTTTATATGTGACTTTTTTTTCTTTTTCAGCTTTGTTCTGTCTACTTAGGGGTTTTAGTATGATATGCCATGGGGAGTTGGTTTTCTATGTGCTGCTTGTATTTGTATGAGAATGTCTTTCCTTAATTTGGGGAAATTTTCTTCTACAGTTTGGTTGAAGATCTTGTCAGTACCATTATCCTGAGATTCTTCTCTTTGCTCTACGCCTGTGATGCCTAAATTTGGTCTTTTCACTGGTGTCCAACATTTTCTGCATATTCCATTCCTGTGTTAAAAAACTTCATAATCTTTGCTTGAGTGCTACAATTCTTTAACTTCGTCTTCCAGTCTTGATATTCTGCTTTCCATTTCATTCATTCTATTGGTGAGACTTTCTCCTGTCTTTTCAAATTGGCTTATTGAGTTCTTCACTTCCAGTTCTGCGTTTACTAATTTATAATTCAATGGCTTTTTGTTTTGTTTTAGAAATAGATCAAACTTTTATTTCATATTTGCCCTTCTGTAAGCATTGGACTAGTTTTGAACCCAATCCAGGGATTTTACTCTATGTAAAATATTAGAAACAAACCCATCAAAGGAGTATATCTAAAGGACTCCTCTACTATGAAGTTTCCTCAGCAGGAAACCATGCTTTGTAACAGTGACAACAAATTGACAGGTGCATGATTACATAATCAAAATGAAAAAATTCAGAATACTGTTCATTTGTGCCTGTGGTTCAAGAGCAAAAGGTTTGCTCTAAGTATGGACAAAGAAATAAGAATATTAGGCTGTGTTGTAGATTTACTTTTATTCTCCAAAAGTGGTATTTTAATGTTCATATTCCTAGTACATGAGAATATGGCCTCATTTGCAGTCTTTACAGAGGTAATAAAGTTTAAATGTTGTCATTTGGAAGAACCTTATCCAAAAAGAAAGTTGTCCTTATGAAAGGAAAGTTTGAACACAGATATGCAATGAGGGAGAACTGTGTGAACAAACACAGTTTGTTGGAATTTTGTTGTTGGAATTCTGTGTGAATATGGAGGCGGGAGAGGCTGGAGTGCTGCATTTGTGAGCCAACTAACACTAAAAACTGCCAGGGTCCACTGGAAGCTGGAAGAGAGACGAGACAGCTGCAGAGTTTTCCTTAGAGTCCAGAGTGGAAAGCAACTGGCAAACACCCTAATTTTGAACTCAAGACCTTTAGAATTGAGAATATAAATTTCTATTGGGTGGGCTACCCCATTTGTGGTTCTTCATTATAGGAGACCAGAAGTTAGCACAAACTGAATATACTTACTTCATTCAGACCATCAGTTTAGTTTTATTTCCATTCCTCAACGTCTATGAAATAGAAAATTCCATGAAATGTTTCTGCTTGCCAATCATTTCTATACAAATTAGAACAAAATCATGGCTATGTCAGCAGTATAATTACTGACATTCTTTAAAACAAGTCTTCATAGAAATAAGTATTTCTTTCTGTAGGTTTTGGTAATAAATTCATGGATCACACCGACATAGGGCACTTGAGATAGACTCTAACACATACATAAATACAAATATACATACATTAATATGTAGGTACATATATGCATGCTATAATAACTTAGCTAATTAAACATGGACTTACCTAATTAAACACTGTAAGTCAGTTCATTAATTGATCAAAATAAGAATTAAATATTACTTCTTATGCTAAATAAATGAGATACCCACATTTTAGATGAAATATTAGCAATTTCAGGTAGCCAATCTGTATGCAAGTAAACAATGCAGTCATTAAATGAGGCAATATGAGTACATAACAAGACTAGGACACTCGTATGAGAGCTTGATATATGGCAATTATTTCACACTTTTTAACCTCAATAATATAATTAGAATAACATGGGTTGCTAATTGATCATACAGTACTTATTGATGGAAGGCAGGACTAAGTGTTTTTCTATATAATGCACATCTTTCTGTTTCCCATTCTATAACAAAACAGGATAGAATGGCCCAGAGTAAGTTTCATGTTCTGCTCAGGGAATATACATTCTCCAAAACCAAAATAGAGAGACAAATAGAGAAAGAATAATGCTTTTTAAAAGTATGTGTTGTCTAGTCAATGATTTATGGGTCAAGGAAGAAATCAAGAAGGATATAAAAACACTTTTAGAATTTAATGGTATTTAAAACACAGAATAACAAATTGTTGGGAAACAATGAAGGCAACCCTAAAGAATGATTTATAGGACAAAGTCCCTATAACAGAAAATTTGAGATATCAAACTAATAACCCAATGATGGACCTGTAGGCAGTAAACAAGAGCAAACACCACCACCCCCTTAACACACACACACACACACACACACACACACACACACACACACACACACACACAACAGTAGACAGGGGGATTGCAAAACCAAGTCTATGATTAAGGAAATAGAAACAAAAACAAAACAAAACCATAGAAAGAATCAATGAAACAAAAAGGTAGTTCCTTGAAAAGACTAACAAAATTGACAAATGTTTAGCATAAGTAACGAAAGAAAGAGAGAAGACCCAAATTCATAAGGTTAAAGGTGAAAATGGAGCCATTACAACAGATACTGAAGAAATTGAAACAATCCTAAGAACATATTTTAAAAAGTTTATACTCCTTTCAATTGGAAAATTTAAGAGGAATGAATAAACCTCTAGAAATAAATTATCTACCAAACTTATACTAAGTTGTAATAATTTAAACAGACCCATAACAACCAAAGGAATAATAGGAGCAGCAACTAAAAATTTCCCAATTCAAAAAAGCTCAGGGGCAGACAGATTCAGTACAGAACTCTATCAGACCTTTAAATAATAATCAATGGTACTATATCTCAAATTATTTCATAAAACAGAACAGGAAGTAACACTTCCAAATTCCTTTTAGAAACCAGTAATACCCTGATAACAAAACTAGATAAACAATCAACAAAGAAGGAAAATCACAGGTGAAGTTCCTTGATAAACAGGGACATAAAACATTCTCAACAAAATACTTCCAAATTGAATTCAAGAACACATCAAAAAGTTCATCTGCCACCATCAGGCCAGCTTCCCCATGGATGCATGGATGTTCAACATATATCAATCAATAAACAGAATCCAACACATAAAATAAAGAACAGAAAACACATGATCATCTCACTAGATGCAGAAAAGGCCTTTGACAAAAATACAACATCCGTTCACAACACAAGTCCTAGAGTTCAGGGAATACAGGGGCATATTGTAACAAAACAGAGGAAATACACAGCATAAGCCCACAGCCGCCACCATGCTAAATGGAGAAAAACCTGAAGTCATTTTCACTAAAATCAGGAACAAAAGAATGTCTCCTCTCTCCACTCCTGCTAAACAGTGCTTTGAAGCTTTAGCTTCCATAATTTCGTTTTTCTTAATAATATTAAGGTAAACAATATTCTATTGTGTAAATGTATCACATTTTATTATCCATTCATCTACTGGTGGACATCTAGACTGTTTCCCCTTCCTAGATATTGTAATTAGAACAGCAATGAACACGAATGAGCAAGTATCTCTGTAAAAAGATATTAAATCCTTTAGATATATATTCAAGAGGGGTACAGCTGGGTCATGTGGCATATCTACATCTAGCTTTGGGATGAACCTCCACACTGAGGTCCATAGTGGGTCTATAAGTGAATAAGTGTTCTCTTTCCCATATCCATGTGTGTGCCAGCATTTTCCTTTTTTCTTTTTTTTTTTTTTTAACCATAGCCACCATTCTGACTAGGGTAAGATGAAATCCCTAAATAGTTTTTAATTTGTATTTTAAGGATATTGAACATTTTAAAATATTTCTTAGCCATTTGTATTTTATCTCTTAAGAACTCTGTTTATTTCAACACCCTATTCTTAATTGGGAAGTTTGTTTTCTTGGTGTGTATTATTTTAGTATTTTATGTTTGAGACACTAACCCTATTTCAGATGTATAACTGGTAAAGAATTTTTATCATTCTGTAAGGTGTCTCTTCACTCAAATGATGGTGTCCTTTGCTGTACAGAACCTCTTTAGTTTTATGATGTCCCATTTGTCAATCGTTGGTCTTAATGCCTGTGCTACTGGTGCACTGTTCAGAGTTCTTTCCTGGGGCTGTAAGCTGAAGCATGTTCCCTGCTTTGTTCTCTAATAGATTCAGGCTATCAGATCTTATATCGAGACCCTTGATCCATTTGGGATTGGTTTTGTGCACAGTGAGAGGCATGGATCTATCTTTGTTCTTCTACATGTAGCTATCCAGATTACTAGCACCATTTGTTGAAAATGATGTTTTTTCCTCTAATGTGCACTTTTGGCCTTTGTGGGGAATTAGGTGGCTTTAGGAGCATGGGCTTATATCTGGGTTCTTAATTCTATTCCACTGATCAATGTGTCTTGTTTTGATACCACTACCATGCCGTGTTAATTAGTATGGTTCTGCAGTATAACTTGGAATCAGGGATAATGATGCCCCCAGCAACGGTTTTATTGTTCAGGATTATTTTGGCAATCCTTGTTCTTTTGTGTTTTCATATGGCATTTAAGATGAGCTAATTTCCCTGGTTTCTTTCCTGGTATGTTTGTCCTTGGTATGTAAGAAGGCTACTAATTTTGGTGTGTTTTATATTCCACTATTTTGCTGAATGTTTGTTAGTTCTAGTTGTTTTTCGATGGCGTCTTGTGGTCTTTTAAGGTATAGAATCATATGATTTGCAAATAAGAATGCTTGACTTCTGCCTTTCCAATTTGTGTCCCCTTATCTCCTCGCATCTTACTACTGTAGCAGGTGACCCAGAGCTAAAAAGACCCTCAAACATTACAGACTATTGCCACTACTCTTGCTAACCCTCCAGAACTTGATAGTAAGACTCTATTGCTAAAGACACTACAAATTTGAGTCATAGAACATGGAGAAATTAAGCTGGTACTGACCTCAAAGCTTCATCCCTACTGGCTAGTTTTCATAGCGTTGGAAGGTGCTACACATGCTACTGGAAGAGAAAAGCATTATCAACTTTATCCAGGGTTTTCTGCAGTAGACTGCAATTAACACAAAGAACCACAACCAATCAAGATGCAGAGAATATGACTGTGGCGTACTCAGCCTATATCACAATCTCTCCTTGCAAGGCTCAAGGATCCTTGAGGAAGAGTAGAAAGTTTTTAAAAGCCAGAGGTGGCAGGTGATTACAATAAAAGTGTTTTTGAGACACAACAGGGCAGTTACACATAATGAATTCACAGCAGTTGTGACAGCACACACAGGACCTATGAAAGTTCAAGTCATGCAAAATCCTAGAAGAGGAGGTAGGCACAAAGTCCTACCGCTAGCTGAGGAACTATTGGTCACTGATCAGTGCTGGGAGAGGGAGAGTTACTTTTATGGACACTGGTAAGGCAACTTTGTTCCACTAGATGACCCCATACCCAAAAGTACATGAGCATCACAAATTGAACTCTATAAGTTTTTTAAAATATAAATGATACAAAGTTGGGAAGATGAACTTGGGAGATTATCAAGATTCAACATATGTAATTCTCAAACAATAAAAAATACTACAAAATGTATGTACTGTTAGACATGGCATTAAGCTGTGATGCTATCTCACAGTGTTCACCTGTATCATGCCTAGTGATCTCATTTACAGTTTGGTAAGGCAAAGTTATTATAAAGATAGCCATATAAAAACAACAGCAAAGAAAAACACATAATTCTGTGGTTTGGTCAAGTGTACTCCAAAAGACAAGATATAAAATTAAAACATGAATGAAAATTTAAGCCAGGCATGGTGAGGCATGGCGCATACTGGTGATTCCAGCACTCAAAGCTGAGGTAGGGGGATCATGAGTTCAAGGTTAGCTTGGCGTTGTAGTGACCTGTAGGACATCCTGGGTTACATACTGAATTACTGAACTGAAAGGGAAAAGGAAGGGACATGATATTCTTTACATCAGCAGGCAGTTACAGTGTAAGGATAAGGAGTAGTGGCATAAAGGGTCTGCTACTAGAAGCAATGAAAAATGCAACAGGAAAATATTAAAAGTGCAATGCTTAAAGGAAACCCCGCCATAATGTATTATACTTACAGTAATTTTCCAGCTACCTTCTCACTGAGTGTAATAATACCTAATATGAGTTTTAAGACCTGTGACTTTAAGAAACTTATTTTAAAATTATGGTAACTGGTTGCTTGACTAGGATGTTGTAATTGTTTTCTCTGCAAATAAACATTTTTCCATAACACAATTTAGTTTATGCACCTTATTCTAATAAATTAAGATATATAAGGCAGAAACATTGAAACATTTTTAGAGGCTGAAATGTCATTGGCATATTAAACACATTAAATATAAATAGCACTGTTCACAATTTTCAAGTATAATTGTTTTAACTTGCAAGTTTTTCTATAAACAGTAGTTCAATATTTAAATAACTGTAACACTGAGAATTAAAATGCAGACAAAGCAATTCTGGCAATTATTTGACAGATAGTGAAGAAAGATATTTTAATATTTTATTTACACTATATTTAATATTCTACAGTACCAAGAAGCAAATTACAATATACATAATCTCTAGGAGAAAGAGCAGGGACTGTAACTTATCTAAAATTAACTTTATCCAAATCAATCCTTATAGGTTTGTTTGTTTCTGCTTAAATTTTATTTATTTTTATTATTTTATGTTTATGCTTGTATTGCCTGCGTGTATGTATGTGCACAATGTTGTGCAATGCCTACAGAAGTCAGAAGAGGGTGTTGGATCTCCTGGAACTGGAGTAACAGACAGCTTTCAGCTGCCATGTGGGCTCTGGGAATCGAACCCAGGACCTCTGCAAGAGCAGCCAGTGCTCCAGCTCCAATCCTTATAGGTTTTTAAAAGTACAGTTTAGTTCCAATACAATCATATTGCTTCTGTAAATATATTATATCACAGCAATGAAATAACTCCAAGCACTTATTATTTATATATTGATATTGATACGTGTGATGTCACACAATCCTACCAATCCCATAAGAGAAATATTTTCTTGCATTCACAGTTGAGAAAAATGAGGTTTAAAGAGTTTAAGTAAGTGGAAAAGGATGTCAGCCAAGAAAATCTGGCTCCAGAGCCTGCACCCTTAGCCACTAATACAATATTAATTAAAATACATGACTATTATGAAAAGTTGAAAATAAAGTGATCATCATCATTTTCCAAATAAAAATATTACAAAAGTACTTTATTCGCTGGCATATATACATATATGGAATGTGGATGAAACATTCAAATGTTTAACAGCATATCAGCTTACATACATAAACATACACCAGATCAAGCAGTATATTAGTTATTGTCTTTACAAAAATCATATTTTGTAACACAATAACAAACCAGTTCCACTGTTTAGCAAAATGTCTAAATCATCACACATTCCAGTCTCTGGTTGATTACTTCCTAGCCTGATGATGTTTGGCCTACCCTGACATTCAGATTTCTCATGAGCCAGAAGGAAGTTATATAATACCTACCTCAGCAGAGAAAATGAGTTGAAAACTGCAATGCCTGGAGCACAGTAAGTAGACCAAGGTGTTAGCTATCATATCGTTCAAATGTTTCACTTCTACCTGAGGCACCAGTGGATTACTAGAGATCAGTTCAAGTTTTCTGACATCGTTTTATACATCACTTCCTCTTCTATTCAAAGCTATTGGGAATAAGGAATTGTCAGTACCATCACTAAAATTCTTATTCTAAACCAAAATATTCATCCACCAAATATTGTAAATGCTTTTGTATTTAATAACTTATGATCTTTACAATGAAAATGCAGATTTTAAGTGGTATGTCATACTTCACCAACACAATAGTGCAGTATTGTGGTAAAAACTCAAGAATAATGATCACAGGATGAAATTTCTTTGCCTTTTAAAAACCAGCTCTGTCTAAAAGTATTCATCATCACTACAGGAAAATCTGCTTTTCCAAAATAATTTATTGTTCTAAGTAAAGTAACAGAAACATAATATTAATAACACTTCTAAAATAAGACTCAAGCCATGAGTTTTGGCACATACCTCCCATTCAAGCACTTGGGAGGATAAGGCAGGAAGAAAAGAGCAGCCTGAATCACAGGAGACACTGCCTAAAAAACAACAAAACAAAACTCACAGAATCTAAATGAAGAAACTTTTTTAAGAGATAAAGAATGATTCGGTGGAGTTACCATTGTATTTGGGATATGAGTTTTGTGGCTAATACATGGAGACAGAATTCTGCAATTACATACTAGGTTTTATATTATCAGAATTCAGTGTAGAGCTTGGCACAATGTAGGCACAGCTGCCAATCTCCAACGTGTGCTGATGTACATCACTGAAGACAAGGAAAGACATACCACTCAAAATCTGCATTTTCATAACTCATCAATCAAACTGGGATACTGAGTTTAAAAGAGACACTATTAGTATATATGTTCTGAGAATTAAAATAGGCATAAACTAGTAAATGGAAACCTTTACAGTAAAGCATACTATATCATCATTCTACTTAAAATTATGCAGTTGGCATCTACATCAATAAACGCTGAGGTGTAAACTAAATCGTTGCTTAGCAATTTCAGAAATTCATCAATGGAACAGAAATCTCAGAGTAATCCCCAAAAACACCATCTGGATTAAAAGTATCAAGAGTACAGAGGTTCACAAACCTGATTTGTCCTCACCTCCCACAAGTTATTCTCTACCCCGAACAGTCAAGTTCTGTCCTCTGCCTTTATGTCTTTACCCCTTATCTATTTTTATCAACATCCTCGCGTAGTGGTTTTTCATTGCCCCCTTCAAATAGTCATGATGCAGTAAGAACAATTTTACGTGTATTTTTGTGTTTAATTTCTTCTCTCCTACGAGCTGCAGCAGCCAACAGAATGAAAGTCATTAGTTTTCATAAATATATATCACATATAAATAATAGATATAAGCTCCTTAGAGCAGCTCCTAAATCACTGAGTCAAGAAAATCCAGGCGCTGCCCTGTTGGGACCATAAAGTCCCTAGGTTGGGTTCATCTCAGTGTTTTCGGCGTTCCTTCTGTCGCCAAACCAATTCCGCGCCTGCGCATTCCCGCCTCCAGCCACCCTGGTACCGGAAGTACTTTCCCTCTTTTCATTGGCCAGTCATAGGTCCAGTTTTTACAACCGCGCTGTCCGTAATTCCCGCCCCACGCGCAACACACCTGCTATCCAACCAGACGCGGCGGCGTAAAGCATGCTAACACGCCTGCGCAGGCGGGCGTGCGCCGGAAGCAGTTCTTTGGCCTGTGACACGTAGCAACGGAGCGAGTGCGGGGTCTGGGACTGAGTGTGGGGCGTTACTTCGGGCCGCCGGAGCTGCCGCGCCGGAGCTGCCGCCGCCGCCGCCGCCTCTGCCGCCTCCTGCGAGTCTGGTGAGTGCCCCAGTCCGTGACACGCCTTCGGCTCTGCCCGCAGTCGTGCGGCGGCCTGCTGTCCGCCCCGGCGCGGCTCAGTGGTCTCCCAGCCCCTCGCTCCCTTTCAAGACCCTGTGCCGACGCACCCCCGGCGCGACCCTTCAGGATCCCGCAGTTTCCTGACAGGCCTCGAGCAGCGGTGTCGCCTCGGGTGGGCCTTTCGGAGGTGGACAATCACCAGGGTTGCTGATGTTTCACCTCCCCTTGAAGCCACTCCTCTCACGTCCTCGCCCCTGCCGCAGACCTATCAGCTCCCCGAGATCGAAGGGTCTTCTGGGAGCTCAACTTAGTGTATACGATCCTCCCTCTCGTCCCCCTCCCCGACCACCCGCGGGTGCTGATCCCTCACAGAAATGTTTTCTGACCCGAGGGTGTTTGCTTCTGCAAAGGCTCACAGATTAAGTAGGATACTGGATATAAAGCTGTTTGCTGTCTCTTCTGTTGCAGATCATTTACGATGTCAGGCTTTGATAACTTAAACTCGGGTTTCTACCAGACAAGCTACAGCATCGATGACCAGTCTCAGCAGCCTTATGATTATGGAGGAAGTGGAGGACCTTACAGCAAGTAACTTTTCAACTTTGCCAATTTACTCGCCCTACATTTTAGGGAACCATGTATTCATAATACTTGGTTTTGCCTACAAATGAATGGTTGAATATGTTCCTTACAGGAATGTGTTTTTTTTTTAATGTTTTTTTTTCTTAGTCTAGAGAGATGTGACAGTTTTAGTTTGAAATTATTATCGTACTTAAAATTTGATTATCTTCTGAATTTCTTTCTGGTGTTCAGTGAGAGGGAAAGTAGCTTGTTGAAGTAGTATTTCAAATCATCTGAATGAAAGTATCAGGTACCTAAAAGATAAGACTGTTTATTCATTGAAAATTAAAATCTTTTAATAGCTTATTTGGTAATTAAGGCAGTCCAACTTAAAACTTTACCAAAGAACATTGAAAGAACACTTAGTGACACAGGTTAATAATGTCAGCTCCCATTATGAATCATCAGGTGATTTTTATACGGCAATTGATAATCGTTTCTATTACTCCTCATACTAAAGCGTTATGGTCAGAGTCAACAGAAGTTAAACGTTGCAGATTGAAGAAGAGAATTTAGCACCTTTGGGCCCCAACATCTTTTTGAAATACCTAGTTTTTGGGGTGCATCAGTCAAAAGCATTCGACCATTCTTTTTTAGAACATCATATTCTTAAATCCTTAGTCTCTTAGAACCATAGGGGTAAATCTTACTGGCCTCTATTTGGAGTTCTTGTGCTTACCCTTTTTTAGATGGTCTTGAACCCCTTTGTTAATGTTATAGAAACGATGGTCATGTGTTCCAAAAAGTGCATGCATATACTCACTTAACACACATGTAAATACGCATACAATTTTATACAATTCATCTGTTATCTCTTGTATGTCTGTAGATTGAATTCAGATCTCATGAAGACTGTCTCAGGATGAGAACAAATGAGGGTTATGAATCTTGTCAATCTGAGAAACACGCAATGCTAGAATGTGTTTACTATATATATGAATAAAAGCACCAAAGTTGTTCATTTTTTAAGCTCAAAGAAAATTCAGGCTTTTGATCATTTGAATCTGCATATACATTTGAATATCTGCATATACATTTGAATCATCTGAATATACATTTGAAGCATGTATATTCCTTCTAATTTAACCTGTTGAATAAAAGGAGTAAGTATATAAAAGTACCCTCTGAATTTTTTTTTTTTCTGTTAAATTTTCACTACATGTCAGTGAGAATTTACCTCTTTTGGTCAATTTATTGAGAAGAATAAAAAAATAAAATCATCCTGAGAGACTTCCATTCAATACATATTTTTACTGAGTACTGTGTGTACTTGAGAGCAAATAAACGTATGTCTGGTCAGGATCTATCTGGAAAATCCTTAAAGCAGTAATGGAATGTTGACAGTCCTGACACTGTGTGACCGCCTGCGTTTAATCAAATAATTTTTTTCTTTAGTCTAAATAGAAATACACCATTTGGGTTGCAACTTCCCAGTTGTATCTCTGAGTTTCTATTCTAACTAGGTTTGTATAACTTAAATATGTGACTTGTCCTTTCATTTTACTTAACAGTCATCTAATTTTGCTCTTCCATATTACACATGGGAGTTGTGTAGATACTCTGTTGCTGAGTATTCTCACCTTTCCACTCAAACCAAATCATACACCAATAAGCATTGCTTCAGTGCTAGTAAAGATATTTTATTGGGGATACTTAAATGACCATAACTTCCAGCTAGCAAAATGAGTTTATCACTTAAGCTTGAGAAAACAAAAAGCATGATGTGTTAGCAATACATAATAATAACTAATAATGCATGTTTTTAAGCTTCAATAAAAATTGGGTTTGCTTTGGTATGTACCTATATCTGTCATCTAATTATAAGTGTCTGTCTCAGTTTACACATTAGTATTTTGTTAGCTTTGCTAACTTATTAACAAAAATCAGCTGATAACTCAGCTCTCTTAGTGACAGTCATGATTCAGATAGCCAAATACGTGGGTTGTCTTCAGATTTGACTTAATAGCCTTATAGTCTACATTTGCCCTTGAGGTTTCCTCTTCCTGGTACTTCATATTATCGTATTGTATAGATCCACAATAAGGATATGTTTAGATATGTTTCTAAAATATTAATATCAGTACTTAATTTTTATTTTTTTAAGATACTGAGAGCAATTAAAATTTTACCTTTGACTTATCTGTTAATATCCTTACTGGACCTCAGTATTTTATGAACATTAGTAAGACAACCTGTGATAAGAGACTTTATCTTTGTTGTTGATGAAGAGTGCTGATGAGATTATTGATTTTGCATTTACCACTCTACTTTTCCTCTTGTGAAAGTGTTGCTATAAAAATCATGTATGGCATAACATGATTTGGTTTACAACCAAGAATGAGTTGAGTTTTTCTCAAGAGGTCCTGCCAGGAAAGGGAAATAAAAAAATTCAATAATAGTGTCTTTTTTACTTTGTGTATTGGAGACAGAGTGATTATTGAAATGATCTTCTGTACTATATCTCTTCTTCATGTGAAACACAGATCCTACTAAGTGGTACTCATTGTGAGCTGTAGACGTTACAGGATTCCTAAGATTTTTCAGGGATCCTCTAAGTTCAAAAATAGTTTCTGTAACAATACCAAGAAACTCTGCCTTTTCAAGCATATTAGCATTTGCCCTTGTATTGCAAGATACATGGTAAAACTGTTAGTACCTGAGTGTGATCAAGGAACAAGCCTTAGATTTGTCATTGGTACACAGTTCTTGGGAAAAAGGGGGAAAGTCAGTTTCATCTGAAGAGTCCCTTAATGAAGCAACAAAAACCATAATTTTTATTAAATCTTACTTAAGTGCATATTTCTTTAATATTCTGTGAGAAAATGAGAAACTTAACAAAACAGTTTTCTTGGCTACTGAAAATACAATATCCAGGCAAATGCATGTGCTACTAAGTTGGAAACTGAGCCAGTTGCTTTTTCATGGAGACCATTTTCATTTGAAATAACTGACAAACTGGTTAGTTAGACAGGAGTATTTGATAGATATTTTTTCAACAATCAGTAAGTAAACCTGTCATTTCAAGAAAAACAACTCAGAATTTGTCTCCAGTGGTCAATTTCAAGTCTTCACATAAAACTGAGGATTTTGGTAAATTTGGGTTCATCATCATGGAATTATTAGCTTGCCAGCAATTAAACATTTTTTTTTCCCTAGTGAGATTAAGGATATTATTAACAAATGTGATTTTCTTATATTTAGAATTAAACATACGAATATTTGAAGGATACATATAACTAAAACAATTATTTTTAAAGTGGCAAATAATGCCACAAAACTATATCTGAATAAAGGGATCTATTCAAAGCACAAGACAGATGAACAAATTTTAATGTAACTAAGGAGTGAAAAGTATTGATGCTGCTTCAGGTTCCATGCTGCTGACTGAATTTTTACAAACTACCACTTTGTTTTGAGTTGAAATGTAGCATCAATACCAAAATAATCTGAAAAAGATATTATAATCACTCAGTTTTCCAACCACATGTGTGTAACACTAGATCTTCCTTTCTTCTTTTCATTTCTTTTCTGGTCATTTTGAGACAGGGTCTCCCTCTAGCCCCAGGCTGGCCTTGAACTCAACAGAGTTGGACCTGTGTCTGCCTCCCAAGCGCTGGGATTAAAGCCATTTGCCGCCACCATGCCAACACACTAGGTTTTCTTAACTTCTTCAACTGAAACAGTATATCCCAACAGATTGAATGCAGAGGAAGATAAAAAGAATCTAGTTATACAATATGATTTTCTTAGCAACTTTCTTGTAAATAGTTTTGTCATAAAAACTTTATGCTAAAATGAAATATATTTAATGTTACTTTCAGTGATTTCATAGATATTTCAAACATTTAATTTCCTTTATGGTAAATATTGATAGTTAATAACTCACATAAAATACATAAAATTTGGGTATTTTCAGTATATTTTAAGAATAAAAAGGGGTTCTAGGACCAAAGAGTTTTACAACTGCAGCTGTTTTGTTCTTTCTGGCTTTCTCTTATAACACTCACTTGCTCCCTTTTTCTGCCTTCTTCCCCATCTCCCAAAGAAACTATAGTCTGTCTAAACAGCTTGTAGAAACCTCTGTATGGAGATGTTCTTATGATAGACTCTGACAAATTCTAAGAGATCCACACAATATTATATTATAGTAAATCAGGAAGGGAAATTGTTGCCCTAGCTCAGCTCACTGATCCTGTTGAGAACTGGGGTTCTTGTGTGAATGGGTGTGTACATAAAGAAGAAATCAGCTTACCTGCATACCAGAAAAAGTGGGAAAATGAAGCCATACAGAACATTTTGCAACAGTTTATGGAAAGAAATATTTTACTAGTTTATTAAGGATTAGTAATTGGAGTCAAATAATCCAGGCACCACTAAGGACAAATTATTTTAACCTTAATTTCAGTTTACATATCTGTATAGTGAAAAAGAAAGTAATAGTCCTATTTCCTAGGGTTGTTGTTAGAATATGACACAATTTGCATTAAACATAAAATAGTGCTTTCTACATAGTAACTTCCAAAAGGGTATTCTGACATTTCAGTAGTTATATATACTTATATATTCCAGTAGCTTGTTTTAGAATTAGCCAATTAAATGTTTTCTTTGAAAGTGTCCTGCACTTAATCTATATTGATCATATTCATTCACCACCGCCTCCCTCCAACTCCCTCTGTTACCCTGCCTGCCTTTTTCCCAGTTTCATGCACTCTGTTGTTGTTACTTACCCTCTTGAGTCCACTTAGTGGTGCCCATATGCTCATGGGTGTCTGGCCATCCACTGAGTCATGAGCATCCCACAAGTGGACACATCCCCCAGAAGAGAGCTCCCTCTGCAGCTGTCAACCAATAGTTCCTCCTACGGAGGTTTTGGGGGCTCCTCCCTGTCCATGCTGGAATTTTTGACTGGTTGATCTTTTGCAGCTTTGTTCAGGCAGCCACAGCAACTGTGTGAATGTGTGAGATAGCTATGTCACATCCAGAAGTCAGCATTTCATCGCTGTCCCCTGCCTCTTCCTACCCTTTCTGCAGAGTTCCCTGAGCCTGGAATGATAGGAGGTTGATGCAGATAATCCATCTATGTACATAGCTGAGCACTCAGTTATTTAGACTTGGCACTTTGGCTAGTTATGAGTCCGTGCATTAACCAGTATTTACTGCAAAAAGAAGTTGCTCTGACTAGAGTTGAAGGCAGCACAGATCCATGGATATGAACATAAATATTGAGAAGGCAGTTTATAGCATGACCATTTAACACAGTAGCAGCAGTACAGCATATGATCTCAATTATGACCAGGTTTACAGGACCATGCATGAAATCCTTCCTGTGGAGCACATCTCATATCAATCAGAAAGCTGTTGGTTACCCCTATAACTCATGCTCCTATTGCACTAGTGGGCACAGCTTCCTAATAAATCAGTATTAGAGCATTCATTAATTTCAATAAATAATAAATGTTGCCCAGCATGTGTGAAGGTACAGAAGTTTGTGTGACAGCTCAATCCTCTGTGTCCCCTATTTCCAGGTAGGGGTACTAGGTACCCCTAGGTACTAGGTACTTTACCTAGTACCAGCCAGGGCTTGAAGTTTCTTGTGTATTCTCCAGAACTATACTAAGCAGTGAAAAGTGTGTTTGAACTCATGTGTTTATTTTCTTTAAAACATTTAATATATCATATTTTGGACATTACTCTTTTCCCACTATTTCTTTTTTAAACTGGATTTGTATTTTATGTATATGAATGTTATGCCTCCACTTAAGTAAGTGCTCAGGTGTCGTGCAGTGTACACAGAAGCCAGAACAGGGTGTGTGCCATATCCCCTGGAACTGGAATTATGGATAGTTGTTAGCCACCATGTGATGGTTGGGAACTGAGCCCAAGTATTCTGCAAGAACAGCCAGTGTTCTAACCACTGAGCAGTATCTCCAGCTCCAACCCACTGAGTATTTCTTGATTATTGTTCTTCATAGGTACACATAAAACTAAAGTCTTTTTAGCAGGTACATGATAATTTATTCCATATACATATCACATTACATTTGCTTATACCTACTTTTATTCCGTTTGCCTTTACGATAATTTACCAAGAGTACTGTATTGAATAGCCAAAAACTAAATACTATGTAAGTATGGATTTTGCTGGGGCAAAATAAGAATCGCATTAAAAGTCTCTAAAAGGGCCATGTGTAGCTGAATGTTCTCCATGGCTTTAATTTTTTTTATTTGACTTAAAAATTTATTTTATTTTTAAAATCTTAATGGATATCATTAGCATTTGTATTTCAGTTTCATACTTCTTACTATATAATTAGATTATTCTAGTGATACATAAGTTGTATTTTACCATATTATGGTGAAATGAGTATTTAAAGACAGAGTTTCAGTATTGTGCTGGATAGCTTTAGTTGTCAACTTGACACACCGGGGTTAAGGGAGACTCAATTGGGGAACTGCTTCCATTGAACTGGCCTGTGGCCATCTTTGTGAGGTACTTTCTTGATTGTTGAGTGATGTAGGAAGGCCCAGCCCAATGTGGGTGGTGCCACCCCTGGACAGGTGGTCTTATATTGTATAAGAAAGCAGACAGCACAGACCAGGGGAGCAAGCCAATAAACCACATTCCTTCGTGACCTGTGCTCCAGCTCCTGCCTCCAGATTCCTGCCCTGAGTTCCTACCTTGGGCTCCCTCAGTGATGAACTGTGATCCTGGAAGATGTAAACCAAATAAACCCTTTCCTCCCAAGTTGGTTTTGATCAGAGTGTTTTGTCACACAATTGAAAGCAAACCAGCACAAATATATTTCTTTTCCCTCTCTATCACTAAAGTAACCATGGTAAGCATTCTTCCTTTAAAGGCAGGATTTGCTATTTTGCAAATCCAATGAGGCAGGAAGTATGCAATCACTCTGAAAAATGTAAAGCACCATTAAAATACAAGATCTGCAGATAGTGTTTGTTATATTCAGAAAGCTCTTTAAAAGAACAATCTTGTCTTTTTTTTTCTTTCCACACTGTGGTTTGAAATTGATGTTTCTTAAAGAATGTTTAAGAATGTTAAAGACGTTTCCTCACTTGTAAAATATACCATATTGTGAAGAGAGTAAGGAAGAATGATGGCTCCCTAAGTATCCACGTTTCAATGGGAAATTATTTAGCATGTAGCATGAAGCCTGTTACCCTAAGCTTTCATTCATCATCTGTAACATAAATTTGTTTCATAACATACTGTGATATTATGTGCTGTCACCATCCCATTTGTTTGTCTCCCAGCGTGATTGTTTAACTGCTTAAATGCTACACATGTAAATACATCAATGGGAAGATTCCCCATAATAACAGGTGCTTTTCATTGTAGATTTTCAGCTTGAAAATCTTAGTAATGATTTCAGCTGCTCTTTATGTAGTGGAGGTATAGCAAAGTATATATCCTAGGAATTACATGACTAAGAATTATTTAGCAGGTATGTTGGTTGGTTTTTTGTCAACCTGACACAAACTAGAAATACCTGGGAAGAGGGAAGCTCCGCTGAGGAATTCCTTCCATCAGATTGGTCTTGGCTATGTTTGTGAGGCATTTTTTTTTTTTTTTTGCTAATTAATGTGCGAGGGTCACCTCACTGTGGGCAGTGCTATTCCTAGGCAGGTAGGCCTGGACTGTATAAAAATGGTAACTGAGCAAGCCAGGAGAAGCAGTCCTCCAAGCATTGTTCTTCGATGATCTCTACTTCAGTTTCTGCCCTGATTTCCCTTGGTGATGAACTATTATATGGAAGTGTAAGCTAAATAAACCCTTTCCTCCCCAAGTTGGTTTTGGTTAGTGTTTTATCATGCAAAGGAAAGCAAACTAAGACAGCTGTCAAATAAAATATTAAGAATTAGGGATACCAACTCTCGGGTAGTTGAAACACTGAGTAATGCACCTTACTTTGATTTATAGGCAATATGCTGGTTATGACTACTCGCAGCAAGGACGATTTGTCCCTCCAGACATGATGCAGCCGCGGCAGCCATACACTGGGCAGATTTACCAGCCATCTCAGCCCTGTGCTTCAGCTGCACCCCAGGCATACTTTGGAAATAGCTTTGAGGAGGAGCCACCTCTACTGGAAGGTAGGACATAATCGTACAGTTTGAACATGGCCTGTCTGAAACACAGAAAACCACAGTTGTTGTAGATTTTGAAGCTATTTAAATTTTGGGAAGTTTTCATATACTTCAATGGTTCAACATCCTTATTCTGAAAACCTGAACTCTGAATTGCTACAAAACCCAACACTTTATTTATTCTGAGATAGGGGTCTTGCTGTTTTGCCCAGACTGGCCTCAAACTTGCAATATTCCTACCTCAGCCTTACAAGTGCTGGGATTACAGGTGTGGGCCACCACACCTGGTTTAAAACATTATAAACATTCTGTTGGTATTCAAAAGTTTTGAATTTCAGAGCATTTCAGACTTTGGATTTTGAGATTAGTGAGGCCCAGCCTGTATTTTGTAGTATCCATCCATCGGATAAGTGGAAAAAATCCTGATTGCAGTTAATGTCCTTTCTCTTAAAATAACAGTCTCATAGAAAGCATAGTTTAATAAGTAACTTATTTAGACTAGAGCTTATATGAAATGACATTGGACGAGAAGGGACCACATCTTTGAAAAGCTGATGATAAATTATGTCATTATGAGCATTGACTTTCTTCAGATTATTAATTAAATTCTTCCAGTGGAATAACTGAAAGAAAACAGCACGATATTCACAACTTTATATGGAAACAAACTAACAGAGCTGTTGACATTACTTAAAAAACATGGTGGTTCTCAAATTGTATTTCAGAAATCTGAACACATATACATAGAGCCATAATTATATATAATTTCATGGGTTCCATGGGGATAATTGAAGCCCCAGGTGAAGAATCCCTTACTACTACTTGTTCTTTTACTGTGCTTCTGAGATGAGAGATGTGTCTGCTTCATCATATCCATGCCCATTTTTCCAATATCAAAGCAGAAGTTGGTTTTAGGAGAAGCATCATCATGTAGATTGGCATTGAGACCTCGCTAGAATACTATTACTGTTCAATGAATACTGCTATAGCCTGTTTTGTTACTATGTGTTTAATTTTGTCTTCCCTTCCAACATAGATTCAGGAAAATTAAATATCATAAATCCTAAAATTGATACCTGGAGATTCTGTTACAGAAATTCTGTTCAGCTAATTGTCTCTCATTCTATGGAGTAATGGACTTAAAAGAAATTCTTAATGCTATATTAAAAGTACAAAAGAAATTTATGGATGTAGTCCTCATGAGGTGATAAGC
Source organism: Eospalax fontanierii (assembly GCA_035773235.1). NCBI lineage: Eukaryota > Metazoa > Chordata > Mammalia > Rodentia > Spalacidae > Eospalax > Eospalax fontanierii. The sequence goes on from CM069527.1 coordinate 22,446,126, forward strand.
TACTTAGAGAGATAAGTACTGTATCTCTCTATGCAGTTACACATGTACATACCCAAAGATGACATCCAAGATATTCTTAGTAGAAGGAAACACCAGTTTGAAAATGAAAGAGTGTGTTCATGGTAGTTTATTTAACTTAGCCTCCTTTATGATTAAATATGTTTATAGAAATTAGTTGAAGTTCATATGATCATTAAACAGTGAGCCAGTTTTTAAATTATTTTTATATTATTGTGTGTCAAGTGATTACAAATTAAAATTCATTGGCTTCTTTTTGTATTGAAAAAAGTTCAAATGTTGTAAAAAAATTTAATATATTTATATAGACCATTAAAGGAATATCACAAATTCTGACTTATTTTCCTTTTCTCTTAGAGTTAGGTATAAATTTTGACCACATCTGGCAAAAAACACTAACTGTGCTACATCCATTAAAAGTAGCAGATGGGAGCATCATGAATGAAACTGACTTAGCAGGACCAATGGTTTTTTGTCTTGCCTTTGGAGCTACATTGTTACTGGTAAGGTTTTTGAGTCATCTCTCAGGACAGGATTAAAAAGTAATTTTTAAATATTCTTCCAAAAGGTATTTTGAGATCTCTGCTGATACCTGAAGTCTTTGATATGTTTTAGATAGTATTGAGTTGCTTGAATTTATACCTGTTGGTCACTTTTCCATCAATAGTATTGGGCGACATATTTAAAACAATAATTTCAGCAAAATTTCTTATTTTTTAGAAAATGACTGTTTTTGTTTTTTTTTACCACAATACTCATTTTTAAAAGAGATAATGATTTTGTTTTATTTTTTTATTTTAATCTTAAGCTAGTTTCATTTCATTGTAGTCCGTCATTGCAGGGATATCAAGGCAACAGGAACTGAAAATAACTAGTGACATCTATCCCAGTCAGGGATAGAGAGAAATGAGCGCATGCTGCCTGCTGCTCAACTCCCTTTCTCTACTCTAGGGGATTTTTTTTGAGACAGGATCTCAAAATACTGGCTGTTCTTGCAGAGGACCCTGGTTCAGTTCCCTTCTAAGTACCCACATCCACTAACAACCATCTATAACTCGAGTTTCAGAGGATACAATGCCACCTTCTGGTCTCTGTGTGCATTGTACACACGGGTGCACTTACATGCAAAAAAACAGCACACACATAAAATAAAATAAGTACATTTTTAAAAAGAAATGATAGCTGTATATACTAATGAAAATAAGTTGCTTTGGTGTATATTAGATGGAATTGGATGCTTTCAAGAGGTAGTAGCAATTCTCCAAACATTTGGAGTGGTTTTTTCACCTTATATATTTGCTTTTATAATCAGCCAAAATTCTTCTCAGAAATACCATATTCCAGGTGATTGCAGCTTGATTTTTCTCCCTTTATTTGTTCAGTTCTATACTAACCTTAGATACTACCAGGAAATACAGTAGAATATCTGTATATATTGGGAACTAATACATTAAACTCAAGAAGGGTATAAAGCCCAGCCTTTTTTGTCTTTTTCCCCCTGTATGAAGAATATCTGCTTCTGTAGTGCTTGATGTTTATGAACTCAATGTTTCCTGCATATATCATTTGGGTAAAATAAGGTCCAAATGACTTAATTTTTGCACTTTAATCTATTATCTTTTCTTTACCCATAGGCTGGCAAGATCCAGTTTGGCTATGTGTATGGGATCAGTGCAATTGGATGTCTAGGAATGTTTTGTTTATTGAATTTAATGAGTATGACAGGTGTTTCATTTGGTTGTGTGGCAAGTGTCCTGGGGTACTGCCTTCTTCCCATGATCCTGCTTTCCAGCTTTGCAGTGATATTTTCTTTACAGTAAGTATCAATCAGAGATATAATTGGCCAGTTCTCTGTAGTAGAACTTATTTCACCTTCAGTTTGAGATAAATTCCTGATTGAGTAATTACATTGTTGTGCTTCATATAGATTAGGACTATATGTGTGCTTTTTGGGTGATGATGAGTGAAAGTGGTAATGAGCTTTACAATCATTTTTACCTTTGATCAAGAGTTTATTAGTATTGTGTTTACTGATGTCATAGCAATAATGAAGTGATGAATAGTGAGCATTAAATAATACATAGAAAAGTTGTCAGTTAATGTTAAAATTATGTTTCCCCCTGATAAATGAATCATATCAGGTTTCTTAAAGCAGTTGGACTTGTTGAACATATATGAATAATTAACATGTATTTTCTTTGACAGTGCAACATTCTTTTCTTTGACGGTTATTACTAGTCTACCTTTTCCAAATGTACTTAAAATTAACTTTAAATATGTGTAGTTTTTAAATGATTTTTTTAGGTTAGATTAAATAGAAAAGTGCATGCTAGTCTGATGAAATTCCTTGTAGCCAGTGTACCATTTCTCTCTCTGTAGTTGAAACACTTCCTTGTGACTGGCTCTAGGCACTAGCAATGATTAGGCTTTGTTACACATAGAAAGTTTCACTTAGAAAGTTAAAAGGCTGGACTGGAAAGATGGCTCTGCCATTAAGAGCACATACTGCTTTTGCAAAGGACCCACATTAGTCCACTTGTAACTGTAACTCTAAGGGATCAGATACCCTCCTCTGGCATCTGTGGGCACTTGCACTCATGTGCACACACCCACATGCAGACACACAAACACACACATGACTTTAAAAAATAATATGTTTTTTTTTTTAAAGAAAGTTAAAATATAAGAAAAGGAGATGTGCCAACTATTTGTGTTCTAAACATTTGACTAGATAATAGTTTTATAATATTCTTCTTTTGGATAAAAAATGTTACATTTCAGTGAAGAATTGGTTTCACTTTTACTTGTTAAAAATCGGTGTTTTTCTATTTGAATTTTACAAGAGGTTTTGTTGTTGTTGTTTTTACTAAAACACTATCTTAGCCAGGAAAATGTTGTTTCCTAGGGGACATTTGGAGATGTGTGAGGCGATTTTGGGTCACAGCTATGGCGAGTAGGGTTGCTGAAATTTTATTGGTAGAGAGTGGCCTAGGAGGCTGCTGAGAATCCTAACTGCTCAGAGAACCAACCTTTGGACAAAGATATCCAGCCTAAGTGCTAGACATGCCAAAGTTGGGAGGGATGGTGTTTTGAAAGAGCAAAACAGTTATAAATGAGCTGTTTACCACATGAAATAATTCAACATTCTTAAATTTACTCTACAAGTACATTTTTGCATTTGAAAAATAGCCTTGTGTCTTCATGTGTGTGTGTGTGTGTGTACATATATATATATATATATATACATATATATGTATATATATATATATATATGAGTCTAAAATGTCTCGCCTTTTTTGCATACCTAATTTTGTCCCCCCCCTTTTCCTGTTACAGAGGAATGGTAGGAATCCTTCTCACTGCCGGGATTATTGGCTGGTGTAGTTTTTCTGCTTCCAAGATTTTTATTTCTGCACTAGCCATGGATGGACAACAGCTTTTAGTAGCATATCCCTGTGCTTTGCTGTATGGAGTCTTTGCCCTAATTTCCGTGTTTTGAACTGAATTTATCTGGGATGTGAATATCAGTGGGCCAGATCACAAAAAGGACCTTAAACTCTTAAAATTGGACCAGCATACTGCAGCAGCGCAACTCATGCCGAGTTCCAGCAGACTCGGAGCAATGGAAGGAAACGTCTCTTGTTCATTTTTATAGAACAGTTGAATACTATACGGATTTAGTAAATCTGCAGTGCTACTAGCTTTAAATATTTGTGCTCATACAGATAAGAAATGCTGTTTCATTCATGATCCTGCAATAGTTGGAAAACAACTTTCTTCCTTACAAATTATAATGTTTTTGATAGATTTTTATCAACTGGGAAACCAACCACAAAGCTGATAATCTTTCTTACAAACAACCCAGTTATAGTAAAGAAGAAACAAGACTTACTGCAGAAATATTTTTCCAAGGAATTAGGAAAGAAAAATCACCTATATCCTCAAGTTAAGTGCGCTGAGGTAAAACAGAACAAAAATTCTGATGCAGTTTTTTCAGTTTGCATTTCAAAAATACAACATTCCTTTAAATTATCTTATGAAATTGGCTGAAATTCAGTTCGAGATCTACCTTATTGTAAACATGGAATGTGAGCAGGTCTTTAGGTCCTGGTGTTAACTAAATCTTAAAAGGCCACATCAATGCTTAACTTTGTCTCCACATCATCCAGGAAAAAGGAAATCACTAACTGTTTTTGAGAAAAATATTTAAAATTTCACAATTTCAGTATTGCAGATATTGATGTATAGTGCATTTGATGCTTATTAAAATTTTCCCAATTAACTCTGTTGTTGAGTTTATTTCACCAAACCACGGCTTTCGTTAGGATTGACTCCCAATTTAAACCAAGTTTCAGAAATGAAGTTGTCCAGTGTAGAATCAGAAAAAGACTAAATGAGAAACAGTTTACTTTGAATGGCAACATTATATCAGTATCTTAAAATCACTTTATTTTGTGTCATTGTATTCTCTGGCAAGAAAATCTGTAAGAAAACACTGTATCTGGTGTGTGGATTGTTGGCTGTTAAACTACCTCCAGCCTCTGCACAAGGTTTTTAACAGGCAAAGGAAGGCATGGGATGAAGAGGAAAATGCTTCCCCTTTTAAAAGGAGACCTGCAACCTAAAGAAATACCAAACTAGTGTATTCTCAACAGTTCTTTTTCAGAGCAAGTTTTCAAGCATAAAAGGAGCACCACAGAAGTTTTTCTTTATTCTTTATATTCTGGACACACACACTATAATCAGTTTTGGGCTAGGTTTTCAAATAGCAAATTGCTTTAGAAAAGCATTTGTTATCTTTGGGTCTTTCTTTTTTTTGGTTCCTTGGCTTGTTTTTTTGCTCTTTGGAGGATGAGTGAGTGAGAAAGCATCTCATAGAGCCCAGATTTGCCTTGAACTCCTGGTCTTCCTGCCTCTGTATTGTAAGTGCTTCAGTTATAGGTGTAGTTCTTGTTGAGGTAGATATGTTAATGCCTTCTGTTAATAGGCATCTCTTTTTCTGTTTTGTTTTATATACAGGGTCCCCTGTACCCCTAGCTGGCCTGGAACTCACTTTTAGACCACACTGGCCTCAGTCTCATGGAGAGCCACCTGCCACTGCCTCCTGAGCCCTGGAATCAGAAATGTGTGCCACCATGCCCAAATTAATATGTGACTCTTAGAATGAACAGAGTAGAATATGCTTAAGGAATTTAATTCTTTCATATTTGGTTATATTTAACCCATTGTCAACCAAATTTCTTACTAAGTTTTCTTATAATTTGTTACTTCCCCTCAAAATATTTTTTATTTAAATCATTGTTACATAGGTGTTGTCAGCTGTTTGTTATCTAAAGGTTCTTATGTTTAATTGATATAAAATTTATCTTAGTGCTCAACACAACAATTATCAACATAAAGATAGCTAGCATCAAATTATTTTTCTGTCAAAATAGCTATATAGTGGAATTACAGCTAATGAAATAGTTTAATTCAAGAATTTATTTGGTTATATGAAGAAAAATAATGTAACCTTGTTTGTATGCATAGAGGACTGATGTAGCCTGTCTGAAAAACGGGCAGTCTTTTTCCTTGAGCACTTAGCTAGTATAAAGTTCACCTACTCCATAATTGAAACCCATTATGGGGGTGACATGTCACACCTCCCTCCAGGTCTTGTATTCAGTGAATGGAGCAGCAAGTCAGTGCACACTGGTATGTGATTTCTGCATGCCTGCCTGCATGCCAAGCACATGTAGTTAATTTTACATTGGTCTAAGTGTGTTTTCTATGCCTTTGCTTTATTTTTTGCATAATGGCAAGAGCCATTAACTAGGTTTGTGGAACAAGTTCATTTTTCAGATAGAGTTATCTAGATACACAGTTCTGAAAATGTTTTTAAATTAGTAAATATACAAATTGATGTGTTTTATAATGGCATATATATGCATATATATATGAAATTCTATTAGGATTGATGAAATAATATCCCTTGTAGGTAAATGGATGGAACTGGAAATCATGTTAAGTGAAATAAGACATACTCAGACAACAATCAAATGTTTCCTCTCATGTAGAATAAAAAGAAAAAAAAATAGAAGGAAGTACTAGGACACAAGAAAGGACCAGTGGGAGAGGGTAAAAGGTTAGGTACAATAATGGTTTGGGGAGGACTTTTCAAATTTTTGTTTGGGGATGTTGGTAGACTGGATCTTACTGAGTGTCCCAGGCTCCAGGCTGTCCCAGAACTCCCTATCCTAAGCCACTGCCTCTGGAGTACTGGGATTACAAGTCTGCACCACTAATCTTGGTTTGTTAAAAGTTCTGTGAATCTTAAAACACTCTTTGAATACTGGTAGCTCTCAAGGAAGAGGATTTTTTAATGTATCTAGTGATAAGAGTGTGGCATTTTCTAAGTATGTGTTCTTAATCTTAAAAGGAATTGTTAAATGTGGTCCGAAGCTAAGTAAGATCAATTACTTTGTTAATTGTACAGTTACTGTACAATTGTACTGTACTTTGTACAGTTTTGTTTATAGTACTTACCTTTTTAGAAGGAAGCTTTCAGTTCTGAAATTCTATGGTCTTCCCCTATACAAACAGAAAAAATCTGGAATTCAGAATCTGTAAGATAATCTTAGTCAACCACAGAACATGGTGAAAATTAAAATAGATCTGCAGTTCTTTGTCCTGCCCAAGTCAAATACAGCAGATCTCATGTACTGACTGACAGGTTGATGCTCTTGTCCGTGGGACAAAGGAAGTATGTGTGACAAGTGTTTGCTTTTCATAAAATAGGGGCTCCTATTTATTGTACAGACCTTTGCACTCACAAATAAAGCGTGCTTACCACAGTAGCATTGGCCCTTTAGAATGCTACCTAGCGCAAGCATTCCCAAGTAATGTTCCAAATTCAGTCTGTCTTTTCCCAGTGTTCACTCCTTTTGTGATGTCATACCAACTTCTAACTAGTTACTAAATAATGCCCGTATTTATAAATCCTAGGGTTTTTTCTTTTTGTTGAATCTTAATTTCTCCAGCAGTTTAATGATATGCTTGCTTTAAACCCAAAATTTTAGAAATGAAACATTTAAAATCAAGCAAAAACAGAGGTACTGTCCCCTAAATGCCTTCATAGTTACACAAATTAACAGGAGTTCTTTTCTTTCCACAATACATTTAGGATTGACCATGAGAGAGAGTGACAGTAAAAAGATAGCAAGTTGTACTGGAAGTGCTCTAAGGAAGAGTTGACCCCTGGTGCTTTTCAGGAGTGGGTGAGAATGGCTTGTCATTAGCTTACCTCCACACATGTCAGACAGCCTAAATAAAGCCTAACACCACCTATTATACAGGCTGCTATTGCCTTTATGGTACTCATGAAGACTATTCTTCTGTACCATACAAAAATTATACTAAAGTTATAATTGTACTGCATTTCTATTACTTGGGATTTCAGTAAGTTGCTTTGTTAATAATTACTACCCTTCTTATAACTGGGCAGTAGGCAAATTGAAATTTTAATTATTTAAGTTACTGATTTCTAAAGGTTGGCAGAGTACTCAGTCAAAAATATAATTATTAACAAATGGCTCAGAATGGTCACCCAAAATACCTGAAAGATCAAATCTGGTAGCATGAGCTCAGATTTTGCATCTCAGGTAGAAACATTTCTCCTCTCCTTGTGCATTAAGTTCCCACTCTAGTTAATAAAGAACATTATCTGCTGATGGAGCACAGTGTCCTGTGTTTGTGCAAATAAATTAAAGTGATTATTTATTTAAATGAGGACTAATTAAATACAGAGCTGTTCTAATTTAAAAGCTCAAATACTTAAGCACATTAGGTTCTAAAAATCAGACGCTGAATTTTCTGAGCTGAACTAATTACGCCTCCTTGCATATATAAATGTGGTCTATTTTTGAAGCTAATAGTGAATTTGCAGAAAGCTTGCAGAGTGAATAATTGTGTATTTTTAAAATTTATTTACTTTTATATGTATGAATGTTATGCCTGCGTGTTTGTTAGTGCACCCATGTCATTCAGTGCCACTGGAGGTCAAAAGAGAGCATCATATCCCCTAGAACTAAAGTTATAGACAGCCACCATATGGGTGCTGGAATGTGAACCCAAGTCCTCTGCAAGAGCAGACAATGCTTTTAACTGCTGAACCATCTCTCCAGCCCCATAATTGTGTCTTGCAATCTTTCCAACACGTGTGGCACACAGAATAAAGAAAAAATAAGAAAAGGAAATATTCCTTGAAAATTTTTCTTGTAAGATTGCTTGTAAAAATTTCCTTTTTTTTTTTTCACCTAATTTGATTATTCTAGTTTTAAAATTAGAGAAAACAATGTGATTACTTTTCTCCAGGTTAAAATGTTGTTCTGAAAATGTCTGGCAAAATTTAGTGATGTTTATGGTCTTTAATTTTGTGGTCTTTGATAGCACTGAAGAATTTACTGGTCTTCCTTTTAGACCAGTAGTAGCCAGAAAGCCCTTTTATTTATTATGCTTTAAATGTCAAAATATGAATACCTTTTATTTCAGTTTTCAGTTTTCATTTATTTAATTTTTCACTTACACCATCATCATGTAAAAATTAATACTTGGATATAACATTGCAAAAAGGACAGCCTGTTACGTGGGACTGTTTTAGTACCAGCACCCTTCCTTCCCGGAGTGTGGCATTATTCCTTGTGGTGCTCCAGTTGATGATTATTGTAAACTCAGAATTTAAATTCTGAAAATGTTAATAATCGTATTCCCTAATGGTTTATTGTGAGTTTTTATTTGCTGAAACATATATGATGCATCTGTGATTAAACAAAGCATTACTCTGTGATTCGCAGTTATCTTCCATATGCCATTCTTAAGCAGTGGAATCCTGCCAGACATGTAAAGTCTCCTTCACACCCCTGATTTTTCCCACATGAGAAGAGAAGACTTCAAAGGAAGCCTCTTTTCTTCTTATTTGTCAAAGACACTGAGGAATTTGTTTTTTTAGAATTTCACACTTGAGTACTGTCTTTGCATTATTTCCAGCTCCAGCCCCTCTCCAGGGACTCCCATGCTCTCCCCATTCCTTCTCAATTACTTGTCATCTTTGATGTTATTGTTGTGTGTGTGTGTGTGTGTGTGTGTGTGTGTGAAAAATGCAGAGTCCATTTAGTGCTGCTCCTGTGTACTTGTGCCTAGAGCTACCCATCTAGGATTAGATAACCTCTCCAGGAGCTAGTTCCTGGAGAAAACTGATTCTTCCTCCATCAGCATCCACTGGTGCCTGTGGCTCTTCAGCTTAAGATGGGATCCTGTGAAATCTTCCCCATGTACCTTGGCATGTCACCTGGTTTAGTCATTGTGAAGATCTTGTTAGACCACCATACTGTGGAGATTTCATAGGTATATGTTCCCTTTCATATCCAAAATGCATTAACTAGCAGTAGGTGTCTTGTCCCTTTAACTCTTCCATTCATTCTGCCGCCTCTGAGACTTAGATATAGACTTTGCACTGTAGATGTATCACATAGGTCTGGACACCTCACAGTCATTTATTCTCTGTGTTTGATCAGTGGTGGAACTTTGTACTGATCTCTATCTGTTGCAAAAAGAAGCTTCTTTGAGGAATGGTGAGAGGTACACTTGACTAACACAAGGATACACATTTAGAATATAGTAGGACATTTGGTCTAGGGAACTTATAAGTTCTCTAAGATCTGTGACCTCTCTAGCCATGTGTACTTGGCTATGTTTACAGTATCACATATGATTTTCCTCCCATTGAGTGGGCCTTAATTCCCAGTAGACAGCTGGTGATTACCCCCAAGATAAAGGAGCTATTACTGCTGTGCTGGTCATTGTTGTGGTCCGTAGGTTTTACAGCACGGTAGGACTATTGACTAGTTCTCTCCCATGGCAGCTTGCATAGTAATCTTCTGATACTATGAGAGCTAGTCTTCGGGGAGGAGGCTTCCAGGTCAGTTTCAGGAGAATTGTTCCAACTCCTAGGTCCAAAGTATGTCATGTCTTCAGCAGTGGGCTGACTGTCATTTTTAATCACCTTTTTGTAAAAGTCCTGGTGCTTGCTAAGTTTAAATTTCACCCCGAGTGGAGGTGCACGCCATTACATTTAGTAGCGTTAACCTGAATTATGCTCGAATTGTATCAACACTCAGTGTTTGAAATAAAAGTGTAGCATGATATGACATTGACTTTCAGTTCAGGCTTCATTAGCCACTTTGTTCCTAAATTACCAAGAATTAAAATTTATCCCAGTAAGAACTCCATATCTCAAATTCAGATATCTGTAGAAATCCATTTGTTTCAAAATTTTTATTGAATTCCCAAAAGATGAAATTCTTAATAGAATAATTTAGAGTATAATTCCTTCTGTCTTTTGTTATTTAAATGATGTTTTGAGAGTTTATAGTTTTGTTTTGATATTGATTATTGTGGGGATCTGGGTATTGAGCAAGGCAAGCAACTCCGGATACCCTGAAGGGACGGCAGGTGTCTGATCTGCTCTGCCTGATGTGATAACCTGGCCCCAGGAAGCTACTGTAGATATGAATCTTCCTTTCCCCCACCCCAGACCAGAACCAGGTTTTGGGGTTTCGTTTCCTTGTTCCTGAACTTCCACATCAGCCCTACAACCTTCCTGCCTTTACCCCAAAACCCCAACTTTAACTTTCCTGCCTTCTGTAATGGTCAGGAAGGCCTCCCTGTATAAACCCCTGCATTGGCTCTAATAACCAAACTACCCACCGATGTAGTATCCCAGGAACTCCTCCTCCCGCCGCACTCTGAGCCACTTGAGGTCCCGTTAGATCGTCCTCCATTCTCTGGCATGGCTGGGGCACAACAGCCATGCTGGAGATGGAGATGCACCCATAAATGGCGCCCATCGTGAGTGGCTAGAGACCAACAATGGCGATTGAACAAGGGACCCTCCAGGATGCACTGAAGAAGGTGAGTGCCCCCCACGAGGGACATCGGCTTCAGCCCCACCATCCCACTCTGAGGACAGGCACAGTTTCTTTCTAACTTCCATCTTTTTCCTTCGGTCTGAGCCCTCGCGAGGGACCGGTTATGTCGTGGGGTAATTGAAGCTTTCTGACCAGGGCGACTCTCTGGTGTTAGCCGAAGGCCCACATGTCCTCTGACTGGACCCCAACTGCCCAACTAGGTGTGGGCAATGACCTCCTCCTATCTAACTCTCCCTGATCAAAAACGTTGTTACGCAACGACCAGTTAAAGACTATTAGAGTGGTCACCAGTCTCTCAAACTTGCTCTGTGATATGTAAATCCATTTGATTCTTTTTTATACCATTTAATGGGATTCGTTAAGCAGTCTTTAAACAGCATCTCTTGCTTGTTCGATGTGGTCTGGAGACAGCTGTACTTTCAGTTTCAAATGAGTGCGTTTATTAAGCATGTAACAAACAACACTAAAAGATAAATAGCAAGTAACAGAGAGAAGCAGCAGATAGCAAAACAGCATCAGATCTGACCCTTACAGTATCTATCAAGATCAACTGGAGTAGCCTAATTGAGAGAAAACAAAGGCAACACCATCAAATCAAGAGAGTGCAACATCCAGCAGAAACGGAGGGAACCAGTTGTCTTTCTGGAGTTCGCGATGGAGAGTGAACTTCCAGCGTCCAGGCTTTTTCAGATCATGAGACAAGCAGTGCTAATGTCATTGGAACAGGTTTCTCCCTATGACTGTTCTCAAGGGCACCATGTTTTGCTGTGTTGTTTTAATTTCTCCCTGTGACAGGATTAAGGGGCCAGGTTGTCGCTGGTCAAGGGCCTTGGAGGACACTTTCAGACAAATGTGTGGATCCAATATGGGAGGGTCTAACCATACTTCCAAAGCCATGCTCTCTTCAAGCTTAAACAATACATGACAACTTACCATTGCACTGGGTATTACATTTACTCAACTGTCCACTTAGGCAGTCCTCATATCTGAGCCTGTCACAGGGTGTTCTTAAACCAGACCGGATATCATCTCTTTAAATAATATTCTGTTCTCTGGTATAGATAACAATTCTACTGATAGGTAGAAGCTAAGTACTAGCTTTTTCTATAAAATATTCCAACATTTCTGTGGCTTAAATAAAATATTAAACTGCATCTCCAATGTTGGTTCACTAGTCTCACTGATTTTCTTTTTATTCATATCACAAAAATAAGAGAGAATCATTTATGAGCAAACCATGGAAACTGTCTTAACCAAGAGCCAGCAAGAACTATAACAGGAACTGAGTAAAAGGTGGGAAAGTTAGGTCTGGACTGAAGGTAATAGGGAATCTAGAACCTTTTGAGAATCAAGAAAAGTAGGGAGAAACTATACTAAGATGGTCTGGGGAACTTGTTTTGGTGTGTAGAGAATGCTATATAATCACCTAAAAATTATACTGTACAAAACTAGAGCCTGGTAGGCTACAGAGATAGCTCGGTGGCTAAGAGCACTCACTGCTCTTCCAGACTACTCAAGATGGGTTCTCAGCACCCATGTTGAGCAGCCCACAGGTGCCTATAACTCCAGCTTCAAGGGTTCCAGTGCCCTCTTCTAGCTCCTGTAGACACCTACATGCATGTGGCATTCACACACACACACACACACACACACACACACACACACATACAAATAAAAATGATAAAAAGCAACTTACAGCCTAGGTGCCTGGTATAAAAGCAGTGAATATTAAATCAAGTAGCAGAAAAATGTATTAATCTCCACATTAATTTTAAAGCAACTTAATTTTATGGCATAAAATATAAACCAATTGTTGCTGATTTTAACATGATCATAAACTCCCAAGAGACCATTCTAGCCCAAGTGTTAGAAGTTTTTTTTTTTATAATGTATATTGCACTTATAAAATGTAATTATAATATTGTGTGAGCACATGCCTGTTTACATTTTTAAGCTACAGTGCATGTGTGGAGGTCAGACAACAACTTAACAGGAGTCAGTTCTCTCCATGTAGGGTCTGGAGATGGTTCTCAGGACATCAGGCTTGGTGGTAAACACCTTTTCCTTCTAAGCCATGTCACCTCTCCAGTCCCCAAAAATGTTTTCCCAATCATTAAATTTTTCCTATTGCAATTAGACCTTGAATCTAATTATACTCTTTCTCTTACCCTCCCCTCTTCTCTTCTCTTCTCTTCTCTCTCTCTCTCTCTCTCTCTCTCTCTCTCTCTCTCTCTCTCTATTTCTATCTCTATCTCTCTTCTCTCTCCTCTCTGTGAGATCTGGGATCTGGTCACCATTTTCTAAGATGAAAGGTGTGGTGATTTGAATGAGAGTCCTCCCATCCCCCATCATAAATTCCAACTATCCAGATATTTGGCCCCACCTGGTGGCGGTGTTTGCAGAGGTTTAGGAGATAAAGCCTTGGAGGAAGGAAGTGCATCAATGGGGATAGACTTTGAGAGTCTACCTTTCACAGCCTTAGCCAACTTTTAGTTTGTCATCTCTGATTCCTGTGCCTACTTGAAAATGTGAGACTCAGCTTTCTGCACCTGCCTCCTCTTGCCACCACACTTCTTCCACCATGATGGACTCTTATACCTCTGGAACCTTAAACCCAATAAGTTCTTCTTTCTAAAGTTCCCTTGGTCATGAAGTTTTAGCACAGCAACAGAGAAATAACTAGCACAATCAGAAACCTGTGGTCTTTGGCCAAGATCAGGAAGTCCAAGCTATTCTTTGCCTCCTCACCCCTCAGGCCGAGAGCTCTACTACTGGTCCTCATCCAAACATCATTTCTTCCACATTTCTAACTACAATATTCTCGTCAGAGTCATGGGATTGGGCTATAATCCCATAAAATGTTATCCTATATGCACTGTAATACTCAAAGTTCAAAATCTCTGGTCTAAAAATCACTAAAATCTAAACTCCAAACAACTAAAATACCAAAAATAAAAGTCTGGAAAGAAATTCTTGAAAGTTATTTCAAAATGATTTACATTTTAAAAGGAAATTCATTTGACAAATGAAAATATGACATTTCATATGCCACTTGGCATAATAAAATGGAATAATGACAAAAACACTCAAATATACTAGCAACACTTGCTGGTGTATAACAGAGCATGGACTGTATTCCCAAATAAGAAGTCAAAAAGAAGATATCTAAATGCCTATCACTCTAATTGACAATTATGTACACTAACCTTTAGGATTTCAGCCATCCCAGGGTGTCATTGGATAGCCTAAGCCTTTGAGTGGAATGGGCCAAAAACCATCCTGAGTCACCACTGAACTGAATATACCCAAAGAATTAAGATCCTAAGGAATTTTATCTATCACAAATGCAGATGCATAAAAGACCAACTTTATTTAGAAAGCTCCAACCTCTTTCGATAGACACACAGAGATTCTGGGAGACCTACAGTGTGTCAGTGCAAGTCCCCAAGCCTCAGAATCAGGGAAACACACATTCCGACTCTGTCCAAACCTAACAACTTGAGGGCTAGAAGGAATACAGGTTTAAGTGGGGATGTTCTATGACAGCACGAAAGTTGTACTTGTTAAGGAGGCAAAATCAAGTTGCTCTGCTGTCAGAGATCCATACCATATTTGTTTTGTCCAGCACCCAGCTATTAGACATTACTGCTCAGAATGAGGGTGGTCCTCTAACCTAGTCTGTTCAGACTCACACTGTGCCTGGTAATATCCAAGAACAATCCCTCACAAACCCCAGATAATGCTTTCAGGTTTCTAAGTATCCAACTATCCCATGACAACCAAAATTGTTTCCCTAGAATCCAGTCTTCTGCCTTTCTTGTCTGATATCACCTCCTCCCCAAGTGGGAACTGCAGGTTTCAGGCCTTAAGCTTTCAAGATTTCAATATTTGGCATTTTAATCTTTCAAGGTTATGGTTTGGGTGACTTAAGGTACGGGGATTTTCAATTTCTAAGTCTTCAACCTTCTGTTTTGGTGTTTCAAATTGTAACTCCTGGCATTATGATTAGCACCAGACCAGAAGAAAGCCTAAAAACTGGGACAGTGTGAGCTCTATAGTAGGCCAGTTATCAGCGTTTGAGCGTCACTGACATCCAGGATGCAGTCTGTTCCCTCTGTGCTTTGAGTGTCTCACTCTAGCTTTTGCTTGCATTTCTTCTTTCCCTTAAACTTTGACTCTAATATGGAAATAAAATGAATTTGTAGGACTTATTGCGTATGTCAAAGTTTTACATTGCCTGTTCTCATTTCTTGAGCCCCAAAGTAAACAACCCAAAAATTTCATCACTAAACCATAGGAGAAGCAATATTAAATATCTACAAGACATTAGGGGAAGAATAAAGCTCTGATTTGAGAATTTTCTTGTCCTGCTGCAGTGATTGGAAACACATTCCCCACCCTTGCTGATGAACTTCCCTCACCCTTGAACCCTTTAACATACTCCATTGCAGTGATTGCCCACTATGAAAACGCTTGTTTTAGCCTGCTCTTCGACAAGCTGAATCTTTTGTCATAATGTTCTGCCCACATCTTGGCTTCTTGTTGTGAATGCCTTAGGACTGTTCTCCAGATGCCCCCAGTTCCTCAGATCTTTAAATCTGTAGCTCAAATCAGGAGGAGGCTTCTGGGTATTTGATGACAATTTTACAAAGTGACTTTGCAGTGGTATGAAAGTGATACACAGGAAACAAGGTCCTCTCTTGGGGTTCTTAGTCTTGTTAATAAGACGATTTAAGAATGGGTTCTAATGGAAGCTTGAGGACAATGTATTAGACCTTCAAAGCAGAAAAACCAAAGCAGGCAAGGTATATATATCTCAAAAACTGCCTCGAAGAGAAGAATGGAGGAAAGAAGGAAAAACGCCATGCCTTTGAGCCAGCATGGAGGTCGGACACATGGTAGACCAGCAACCACATGGTGGGGAGAGGAGCTTCAGAGAGAGTAAGGAAGCCCAGAGTGTTAGGGAAACCATGCTTAGAAAAGAGACAGAAAGAAGAGAAGGAGAGGTTATATTTTCTGAAGAGTTTAGAAAAGTGGGCAGACTTAAATGGGGATGTCTATGGGCCAATAAGCTATTGCACTAGGGACGGGGATTATGGGAAGGAAAAGTACATTATCTTATTAAAGCACTAATTACTCTGTCTCTGTGTGTACTTTAAGGTGATCCAACCTTTGTATCGGATGGTCTTTTGGCCAGGTGATTGACCCAGCCCAACGGGCATGTTAGTTTTCCTCCCAGACGAGAGACTCCATTCTCTTGACCAGATGTTTTCTCTTAACAGGCCTTGCTGTTCTAACAATATGTGAAACTGTGCTTTGTTCTATGATAGATGTGGGGGGTGGGTAGGATTGTTTTGTTTTGTTTTGTTTTGTTTTTTGAGACGAAGTCTCACTATGCTGCCCATGCTGCTTCTGAAACAATACTTTGAGTTTGAGCTTTAATTTTTTTTTATCTTTGCCTAGGCTAACAATGTGATGTGCAATATCCAGTCACGCCTGGCAGCGGCAACAAGCTGTGGCTCTCAGTAATGCACATAATCATAGGCATAAGCAACTGAGACTGCACAGTGAACTGTCTTGTGAAGACTGTTGGTTGTATTGCATGTATTTTGGCTTAAATATTTTCAACTTTCAACGAGCTGATTGGATATAAGTTTATCGAGTACAAAGAGAATGAAATTCATAGTTAC
Source organism: Eospalax fontanierii (assembly GCA_035773235.1). Lineage (NCBI taxonomy): Eukaryota > Metazoa > Chordata > Mammalia > Rodentia > Spalacidae > Eospalax > Eospalax fontanierii. The sequence goes on from CM069527.1 coordinate 22,462,798, forward strand.
CCTGCTAATAAATTTAGAGCCCTACTGTGTGTGTGGGGGGTATATGTGTGTATACATTTATGTGTGTTTACACATGTGTATGCAGGAACACATACAAACGTAAGCATTTCTCTGAGTGTATATGTTCATGAGTATGTGTATGGTATAGTGGTATATGTGCATATACATTCATGTGTGTGTGCACATGTGGCTGCAGGTATGCACCAGTGTCTCGGTGTACGTGCATATGTGTGGAGGCCTGAGGTTGATATTTGGTGTCATTCTTCACTTGCTTCTCCTTCTTACTTCTGAGACAGGTCTCTCACTGAACCTGGAGCTCACCAGTTCAGCGAGACTTGCTGGCCGGAAAGCCCCAGGGATGTGCCTCTCTCCATACCTTGGCACCGAGATTGCAGGTTTGCACAGCTGTGCCCAGCTTTTTACATGGGTGCCAGGGCTCCAAGCTCAGGTTCTCCTTTCTTGCCACAAATGTTTTAACAGATGCACTATCTCCTGAGCTCCTGGAACCATCTTTTGACTTATTACAAAATTTTGTAACTCACAGAGGTTCGACTGCCTCCATAAGAAAATACAGATGGTTGTGTGGTCATAGCTGACCTCAAAGGCCGAGTTCTTTCCCTCGTACTCTGCTGCTACAAAACATCCAGTAAGTTCAAATATGAAAGTATCTGAAATGGACAAGTACTTAGGTTGCCATTTTATGGAAACATCTTAATGTAGAAATCAATAGCTGTATACATTTTTTTCATTTAGCTTCTAAAGTTATACATGGCCAAAGCAAAATATCATGAAATATTGAAGGATATTAATGAAGAGTAAGTGGAAGTTCACTATTTCTCTCTCAACCTACTCGTCCTTGTACCATTCCTTTCTTATTTGTGCTTTTTCCCTCTTTTGTGTGTTATATTAGAAGGTCTACTCAAAACAGAATAAAACAGTCCATGCCTAGAATTAATATTTAAGAGCTTTAAAGGTGCTCTTGGTGACCAAATGTAGTGATAATCTCAAAACAAATATCAATTATTTTAATAGATGAATAGCTTTTAGTCTCTTAGAATCCAATCAGTGGTATGGACAACTGCTTACCATGTGGTAGTCTGTGAGAGAATACAGATTAAAACATGGATGTCTGCCTTTAAGATGATCTCATCTGACTGAAAGTCTAGCAACTAAAGCAAATGAGAAAGAGAAAGTCTAAGTGAGTTTGTCTAGAGCAGAGACAGTATCACTGAGTCTGGCCCTTTACATCCTTTGTTAAGAAAGAATAATGACGCTGGGCATGCAGATCTCTGTGTGATCAAGGCCAGCCTGGTCTACATAGTGAGTTCCAGGTGAGCTGGGGCTACAAGAGATGCTGTCAAAACAACAAAAACAACAAAGAAAGAAAAACAATGCAAATTCATCAATGTTATCAGTTCCCAATTGGGCAATGCACTGATTATTTAACAATTTGGCTTAGCTTCAATGTTAAGATAAAAAACAGAAGTATCATCATCATTAATATGCATGACTTCAAATAGGCACTGAAACCATATACAGAGAGAAATCTACAACCAACTTGTACCTGTCACGTACCAGTACTTGACCAGAAATGCCATATGCACATCTTATACTTCTTCCTGAGGCGTTGTTGGGGAAAGGTTGTCATTTTCTTCTGTGGCATGGCCACTGGTAAGTTGCTGTGGGCCAGTAAACAACCTCCCACCCACACTTGGGCAAGAAATTATGATTAGATTTCGTGGGCCACACACAAAAATAAGACATGAAGTGTAAGGGGTCTTGTTGAGAAGAATGGTCCCAGTGGGGGAGGAAAGGGCATAAAAAAGGGTGAGAGAGGGGGATTTGGGGAGTGAGAATGAATAAATTTTACATAAATGTATAAAACTATCAAAAAATGTAAGGTAAAGAAGCCCGTGTGATTATGTTATTCTCACCATTGGGGAACATTTGAGAAGTACAGGCATTCCCCTGTAAGTGACACAGTTAACAGTGGCTCTATCCAGAGAGCAATCCTGAAATCCTAAAGTCATGAAGAAATTTGAATACCATTCATACTGTCTTATAATTTATTTTCAACCTTGAAGGCAAACTAAAAAAAAAAAATGTATGTAATACTTAACTAATAAGTAAAATAAAAATTTGGCTCTTTCTCTGATGGTTTGTTGGTTTGTTTTTACAACAAATCTGAAACACAGCTATTTCCTGAAGAGTTGGGTTAATGAATTTTGGTTCGGTTCTAAAGTTAACTGGCGATTTCTTCCTCTGATTTTTAAATTCTATATACCACGAGCGCATAAGCTTTGTCCTTACTTGATGTTATTCTACGTTGTTTAAAGGGTTCCTGGAAACTCCCTCTCTGGGCATGGCAGTCGTGTTGCTTTGCCTATGAGAAAAAGCTAAGCACGTAAATGCAGAGTGCTTTGGTGGACTGCAGAAAACCTTGACTCAGCCCCTAATACATCATAAGGCTTTGAATAAAGAATGTTTTATACTTTCTATAAAATACTGATAAAAATGGCTTCTCTCCTCTTCGCTGAACAAAGGATCAAAAGAGATCATTTCTGTAAATGGGTTTGAAGAGTTATAAAGGACTCCACATTTGTGGGGTACTGTTTGTAGATAAACACAGCTTTACTCTTGAGCTGGCCATGTAACCTTCGGAGTGGGTAAAACCAATGCCTCAAAAACAGAACACTGAAGTAGAGAGAGAGAGCTGGCCTTTCTGAAAGGCAGCGGGAGGTGGGTTTTCTTACCCTTGTTCACACTAAGACAATGAGAAGACTCTATTAGCAGCATTTGGAACTTGGCTCAGCTCTCCACATGCTCTTCCTTGTCAGGAGAAAACGTAATGGTTAAGAGTACAGACTCCAATTGAACTGATCAGAACTCAAAAGCCAGCTTCTCCACTGGCATTTTGAGGAAATGTCCTCTCTCAGCCTTTATTTTTCTGTCTATATGACAAGGTTACTTACAGCACCTGCTAAGGCCTTGTGAATTACTGGAATAAAAGAATGCTGGGAACTTCATCAGATAGGCTATGGATTAAAAGCACAAAGAAGTAAAATAGTACGTGTCATGTCATTGTGGTAACAAGAGCATCAGCAGCAATCAGCAGCAATACTCCTGAAGGGCCTCGGGCAAATTTTCCTCTTACAGATGAGGATATAAAAAATGTCTCTGGACCAAACTTGCATGCATTGTATCTAAACAGTAGACCCCTTGCTTTTTGCTAAGAGACAGATATTACTTTAAAATAAAGTTATTTCAGTACAAATTTCTCTCCTTTCGTACCAATTGTATATTTCCTTTTGTTCACATATATGTCATTATTATCTGGGTCTAGTGACATCTGTGCCTGGAAAAAAAATTGCACACAGATGTTACCAAAGGAGAAATGGGGGAAATGGTGATGCTCACTGGGAAGGGAGAAGGGAATGACATGTAAGGAACCATGTGGTACAGAGGAAGAAGAAACTTAAGAGAGGGGAAATAATAGGAGACAGACATTAACAAGGGGAAAATGGAGGTGCTTTAACTGAAGAGGGAAGAGCGAGGTTAAACAGGAAGAGAGAGAGACAGGAGAGATAAACAAAGCCTAGGGGTGTAAAAAGCCAGGGGCAAATGTATTAATTAAAAAAACCACCCTGAAACATACACATACAATATCTGAACATTAGTGCAGGGGTATACCTGAAAGCCTGCATAAAAAGGAACACAGTGCCAGACAGGAGAAACCTCCCTTGGGGTTGTTGGTCAGGGTAGTCCAACAGACTCCCAAAATAATATAGGCTATTGCCACAGCCCTTGGTATCTCCCAGAACTTGAAAGTAAGACCCTATTGCTGAAGACAGAACATAATACAGACACCGGACTTGGAGCAATGAAGGTGGAACTGACCTGGAAGTCTCTTCCCTGAAGGACTAGCTCTCATAGTTCTAGAAGATACTATGCAAGTTGCTGAGGGGAAAAAAAATCAATCAGTGGTCCAAGCCAACTGTAAAGCCTAATAGTCACAAAGACTGGCAGGGAAAATTATCTTTATGGTGTAGTAGTGGTACTTCTATCTATAGGAAAATCAACAGCCATCTGATTGGACTTAAAGCCCTCTCAGTGGAGGGAACTCTTGGGAGTCACTATAAATATACCCAAATATACATGACTGGAGAGGTCATAGATCCTAGAGAAAATTCCATCTCTGGCGTATCTCTAGACAAATGAAATTTCGTACTGTATGTTAAATATGGATCCTTTTACAGCACTCAACAAAGAAGCTTCTTCTTGCAAGAGATGGAGGCTATTACAGAATTCCACAACCAGTCACACACAGAGAATACATGTCTGAGGTGCCCAGCCCTAAGTGACACATCTACAAGGAGACCTGTACAGCAAAGGTTCATGGGACATAGCCGAACAGGGAGTATAGAGTATACTTACAGATCCTTGAACTTCCCTGAAGTGAAGCTTCCTCATACAACACAGTGTGAGGCCCACAGAAGAGAATGAGAGACTGTGAGGTGTGTGTCCCTGGATAAGAACCCTATATTAAACCTCACACACCTGTGGCTCGGGACCATTCTGAAAGAGGCAGCAGAACGATTGTAAGAGCCAGGGTTGGCGCATGAACATAAAGAGAACACAGGTTTTCAGACCTCTGGGAACTGGCTCGTATGAACTTGCAGCGATGGTGACAGCATGCACAAGACCCATGGCAAAAACCCACCATAGAACTGGAGAAATGGGCACTAGCCCAGGAACTATTTACAACTGATTACTCTGAGATGAAGGAGAGAAGGTCTTCTTTAAGGGAGGAACTCTAGATAGGCTGACCAGACTCCTGTGGATGAACATGTACCGAGGGACATCTGAATACAAATGCCTGGCCCAACAGGATTTAACGTTATGACAGAATGCATGAAATCTGGTGGGGGGTGTGGAAGGGCACAGATGGGGGAGTATAAATTTGATTGAAACTTATTATATGAAATGCACAAACACTCAGTATAATATATATAAAAACACATACACATAACATAAAAATAACAAAAGAATTATGCTTGGAGAGATGGCTTGGATGTTAAGAGTGAATATTATTCTATCAGAAGACCAAAGCTGACATACAACCTTCTGTTACTGCATTTCCAGGGCATCAGACATCTCTGGTTTGTGTGCATATCCCTCCACTCACATAATTATAAAATGTCACATAGTTGAAAATAAAATAAATCTTAAAATGCATAATAAAATATCTCTTAATATATTTTTAAGAATCATCCTTGGCGGAGGTGATTTAATGTGTACAGACACTTGTTAATCAAGTCTGATTACCTGAATCTGGGTTGCCAAAACCTACATAAAATCCATAGTCCTCAGCAAAAACATCTGTAATCACAGCACTGTTCCAGTTGGAGATGGGAGGCAGAGACAGGAGAATCTGGAAGCTGGCAGGTCAGCAGCAGCGTACAGGGAAGTCTATCTTGAACAAGGTGAAAAGGCGAGGACTCTGACCTCTACACACACTCTTTAGTGTATGTGTACCCAAGCTCACTGGAATAAGCACATGCATGTAAACTCACACATCAGTTACACATATGATTATTTGTAAGTATCATTCTTTACCAGGAGGTTCTTTCTGACTGACTCATAAAGCCCCCCCCCATTTGCATCTCACTTCAGAAACATTTAAAAAGTGTGCTGTTCATTTGTATATGAGTTAGCATGTCCTTAATGAGACTTGGTTTGACTGAAAGAAAAAGAAATGCCTGGTTCATCAACTTGACGAGTACATCAGTGAGTTTTCAGGAGATCCACCGTCAGAATTTTTGGTTTTATGAAGGTTACTAGAGCTGAAGAGAAACATTCAGGATTAGATGTCCCAACACATAATTTGAAGGTCTATATAAAATAGCAAGCCTATATTTATTTTATTTGTGTTTGGGCAATATCTCATTTCCACTTGAGTTTTCAGAGCTATAAATAGTTTTAATTTGTTTACTTTGTACACTTACTGGATTAATTACAGTAGAACAAGCCAAATGATATTACTGCAGCATTTGGCTAAACTTGACACAAACACTGTAATTTAAATGATTGCTTTTCATTTCTCCCCCTTTCAGTAGTATGAGAGACAGTGTTATAAGACTTTAAGAATGTGATTTGAGAATCACTAGTTTTTGTTGCTAATGTGTTTCAGTGGTTAACACTGGTTTCAGTTTGGCATTGTTGGAAGTTTCTTTCAGAAAGGAAACACCTGGGTCCGGCTTCCAAACGCTATCTACTTGGTAAAAGGGCATTGTTTCCTCAAACTTACAGCATCACAAAATAGTCAGGTGTTTCCATTTACCTCTCCAAATTGATGCTGGTAACACATACACATACAAGCACACTTGGGAACATATACTCACATGGTTATTTAGAGGCACCATCTCCTCTTCCATCAGGAAAAGTTTCATGTGTTTACTCCAAGTCGTCCATCAAGCTGTTCAGTGTGAGTCATTACCAGGACAGCAATTTTTCTCAGCTGCTCTCTCAGTTCAGCCAGTGTCCTGTTTCTAGATGTATAATTACATTGGAAAATGAATTGTTTTTGTTAATGTACAATAAGAGGTTGGCTACCAATTAGGGAAGTGAAAAACACGTTATTGTCAAAGGTATAGTCATCTTTCCATGCAAGCAAGATACCTTAAGCTACTCCAGTTTCCCCATTATATCCTGTCCTGGTTTGCCAAGTAAACTTTTCTTGGTGCTCTGGGATCACTGATCTTGTCAGTTCTCCTTTAATTTGATATAGGGGCAGGGGAAATGGCTCAGCGGTTAAGAGCACTGACTCTTTTTGCAGAAGCCCTGGGTTCGAATCCCAGCACTCACACGGCATCTAACAACTGTGTGTAACTCCAGTTCCAGGGGATCCAACACCCTCTTCTGACCTCTGTAGGCACTGTATGACATGGGTGCACTTACATACATGCAGGCATAACACTCATAGGCATACAATAAAAATAAAAATAAAAAAAGACAAATTTATTAGAGTTTGATTTAAAGGTGCCCAGGTCTCCACTTGGAGTTCTTAGTCTTGTTAATAAAAGAATTTAAGAATAAACTCAGAGCCAAGTATGGTAGCCCACACCTTTAATCCCAGCACTTGGGAGGCAGAGACAGGCAGACTTCTGTGAAACTGAAGCCTGCCTGATCAAATTCCAAACCAGCTAGGTCTACAGAGAGATCTTGTCTCGAAAAACAAAACAAAACAAAAAATAAATAAATAAGAATGTACTCAAGTGGAAGCTTAAGAAAAATTTTATTAGAGTTTAAAAGAAAAAAAAATCCAAGGGCAGGCAAAAATGTAAATTTTGGCAGCTTTCCGAAGGAGGAGAATGAAGTAGTGAAGGAAATGCCATACCATTTAAGTAGAAATGAAGGCCAGACACCTGGACTAGCAGTCACGTAGTGTGGAGGGGAGTTTTAGAGAAAGGGTAAAGAAGGAAGCCTAAAATATTGGAGAAGGTCAAAGCATGCTTAGAAAAGAGCTAGACAAAAAGGAGAGGCTACACTTTTCTAAAGAATTCAGAAAAAGTCAGACTTACCGAACGGCTGCATGCCTGTGGAGATCCTGGTAAGGAAAAGTTCAGCATCCCATTAAAGGACTAATTATTCCACCTATCCATTTAGAATCTTGTAAGGTGAACCTACCTTCCTTGGGGTGTTCCCTAGGCCAGCTGATTGACCCAGCCAGTTCGAACTTTAGGTCTCCACCCAGGCCAAAGATTCTGTTCTCTTGACTAGGAGGAGTCTCCCTTAATGGACCTTTAATGGTACTCTAACAATTTGGATTTTCCCTCACTGGCTGATTTTCTTTGTTAGAACCTGATAAACAGGTTTAAATAATATTTATACAAAGTGAAAATAACATGAAAGCAAAAATAGAAAAGTGTAACGAAGAAGCTAGACTGAGCAAATTTCAGCTGAAAACTTTGAAATTGGGTTTTTATTGCTATTAAGAATATTGGAATATGGGGTTGGAAAGATGGCTTAGCAGTTAAGAGCACTGTGGATGCTCTTGCAGAAGACCTGGGTTCAATTCCCAGCACTCACATGGCAGCTAACAACTGTCCGTAACTCCAGTTCCAGGGAATCTGATGCCTTCTTCTCACCTCTAAAGGCCTTGCACTTACACACATACAGGTAATACACTCAAACACATAAAAATAATAAAAAAAAGAATATTGGAATACAGTAGATCTTACAAATGAGAATATTTTACTTCTTTTGGATATCTCCAAAGGATTTTCTACAGGGTACTTGACTTTGAAGTACATATAAAATATAAGATAAGGCTGGAGGTGTAGCTCTGTAGGAGAGAACTTGCCTGGCATTGTTGAAGCCTTGAGTTCTATCTCTAACACTCTAAGGAAACAAAACAATAACAACAAATATTCAAGTCATCTCACCAAATATGTTTTGAAATAGTGAATGGGGTCTGTGTATATAGACACAGTAAGAGGTAATGGGTACAACTTCTATCATTCTCTCTCTCTCTCTCTTTCTCTCTCTCTCTCTCTCTCTCTCTCTGTCTCTCTCTCTCTCCCACCACTTCTCCTGTTTTCTCTTCTACTATCCACCATATTCATCTCTATGTCACACACATTCCACCAATCACTAGGAATAATGTCATCATTTCATTACCCCTATTCTCTGTCTTCTCTATTTATGTATACACAGATTTTCCATAGTCTATCATGTCTCTCCCATTTCTCCTTCTTTTACAGTATTATGTGCATTCAGGTTATGCAAAATAGCCATTCAACCAACACTTCTTCGTCATCTATACTGTTAAGACACTGTAATGGATACACTGGGGATTTAGCCAAGTGACATAATAATTCCACCCCTCTCCTATTCACACTTATAGTGATTGTTTGAGTCCCAACACTCTTCTAATCACTATCTCAGAAACTAACATGTCTCCTCAGACCACTGATTACCATTCCCAAATACAACTCTGATCATTTTGCTGAATTATACACATTATTATTTAAGACCATTGTACTCTTTGTTTAAAACAGAAATATAAGCAAACAGATCTAGGCCACCCTGTTGGTTTTGAATCCCGAGTGTCCACTTGCTAAGTGAAATGCCATCTCACCTTTATCTGCTGGATCATTTTTTCCAAACGCTGCAGAAACTGAAGAGTAGGAGCCTGGAGTCTCAGTGCCAGGAGCAAAAATCTCTGGAGATTGGAGTATCTAAGATAATAAGTCCAGGTATTAGTTTATTATTTGATCAAGAGAGTACCCATGTCTGTCAAAGCCATGGTCAGCATCTGTATTGCCAGCTCTCATCCAAGAATGTATACGGGACATTTATGGATCAGTCCACGCCCCTGATTGCCCTCTAATCTTAGGACATGAGGTTCTGATGAAGTAGCACCCATTTCTTCCTGCTTGAAATATGCAGGACGTGCCTTATCCTCAGTGAGTACAGGCTGGACCCAAAACTTCCCCCTTGTTTGCCATGTCAACATCTTTCTTTTCCTAGAAACCCACCTTAAGAGAGTAGAAATGAGCTGGGTATGATGGCACATGCCTTCAGTCCCAGCATCTGGAAGCAGAGGAAGAAGGATCTTTGTGAGTTCAGGGCCAACCTGGTCTACATGGCAAATTCCAGATCAGCCAAGGCTAAATAGTGAGACCCTGTCTCAAAAGAAAAAGTAAATGCAATGCAATATGGATAACCAATCTCATCTCAGTTCACACTCTCAGTGGTGTTTCTAAAATTCAGGAGAAAAAGGTAGTGTAAGAGGGGCATCTAGACCCTTCGATGACTAATTTTCCCAGGACTAGGATCACCCCTCAGATGACTCATTCCTTATGCAGGTCTCAGAAGTCTCTCACTAGCATGAATGCTCTCTGACCACTAGGTGGATCTGTAACCTATCTGATGTAATTCCCATTTGCAGGCTAACGTGGAGAATAGACAACTTTAGGAAAGGAGTCCTGTCCTTTCACATTTTCCGTTTGTCTAATTCTGCTTTGATCTACTCCTCATGTCCCCATAGAATTTTATCACAAGCTCTGTTTTCACTGTACCTCCAAGGCTGCCAGTGTGCTCCCGCTAAAGAAAAGAAGACCACTTCTCTCTCCTATGCAAGGCCAGGATGGAGAGGCTGCAGGCTGTTTTCCAACTGTGGAGACAGGAGGAAGTCACAGGTACCCTGTCCTGTTGCAGCAAGGGCATCTCCCCCATGCTTCATTAACTGTACCACGCTTGGCATTCATTCAGTCAAAATATACATGTTGATTCTTAATTTTATATACAGAGAGCTAGTCCCACTCCAGGGCCTTGAAGGTACAGACTGAGACATAAGGTTCCTGAGAACTTAACAGCCATAAAGGAGCAACAAACAGGCACCAAGGACACACGATGTGCTCTACCCAACACCCAAACCCTTCTCTTGGATCTGTTTTCCTCCAGGACCTCTCCTCCTTCAGTCTTTGAGTATCAGGTGTCTGGCTCTATGTCTGACTTCCTGTAAGCATGGGTCTCCATCCAGGTCTGACTACTGCAGCCACTGCTTCGGCAGACTGGAGCACGGTAAACTGTGACCAATCCAATGAGATTCAACCTGGGGAACTGTGCTACTAAGGACATACTAAAAGTATTTTCTTCCTGAGTGCTCTTCTTGAGTCTGAGAATACGCCAGCATGAATCTGTTGGCTGTCATCTAGTCATCACAGTACATCTGAGGTTGACTGGGCATGGTAGGAACCAAAATTTGCTGAAAGGTAAATCTATTCTTGACCTGTTAATAGATTTTCATTTTGTTTGATTTTATTTCAATCAGATTTTCTATCACTTATATCACATAGAATAATATATTATAATACTATATTATTAGAATATTATATTACATATTATATAAAATATAATAATAATGAGTACAAACATTATTACAATGCAGTTTGATATGTGAGTGATAAGATAGAGGTTAGGGCTACAAATAAAATCAACAATCCAGAGAAAAAATAAATAAGAAGTTCATTTATTTAAGAAACACATATTATTTATCACCTCATTAGTTTACTGAGACTGTAATAACAAAGAGCCATAGACTTTGGCATAAACAACAAAGCTTCTTTGTTATTATTTATTTTTTCTTCACCCTGGAAGCTGGAAGAATGTCGAGTTCTGAGGCCACTGTCCTTAGTGAATTTCTTCTCCCTGTGTTTTCACACAGCCTCCTCTCTCTACTTATCTGTGTACACATTTCTTTTTCTTGTTAAAATAATATTAGCGTCATCAGTATGAATTATTGAGTTTTGAAGGATAGATGCCTTCGAGTCTGAGTGATGTTCAAGAAGCCCTTTGAACAGTAGGTAGAATTTTAGTCATCAAAAAGTCAAACTCTATAGAAGAAGGCTGCTGACAATGTAATGCTTTTACTCAAATCACTCCTGGAGGGTAACCTAGTTTACCACCCATCATGACTAGTCTGTATAGCTATCCTGACTGGATTGTCACCAGGGGACTGAGGCACACCTCTGGGGATGTGTGTGAGCACTTTCCATAGAAGACTAACGGAAGGGGTGGGACTCACCCCGAATGCAGGATACCATTCTATGGATGGGCAGCTTGCGTGAGACAGATGAGGACAGAGAAAGTCGTGGTGACTGGCAGCATCTTCTCTGCTTCCTGGTCCACTGAGATGTGAATAATCCCAGCAACATGCTCTGGCCACAAATGCCATCCCTGACATGATGAACTGTATCTTCGAAGAAAATAAATCTTTCCTCCTTTAAGTTGAATCTTGTCAGGTATTGGCTCACAGCAATGAGAAAAGTAGTTAATACACCATCTTACCACTTTATAGTTTCAGTGCTTTCAAAGACCGTTAAAGACTTTGTCAAATGTTTGTTTACCTTTTTTAATTTTAACTGATGTGTTAAAATGGTATGTATTTCTGGAGTCCTATAAAATACTTGGCACAGACATGTATTGTGGGTTTGAAACAAGGTAAAGCCACCTACTTCTTTCATACCTTTTCTTTGGACTTAATAAATTTAAGTAACTTTTAAGAAACTGTTTTCCAGCTCTCTTGCTTTTGTTTATTCTTCCTCATTTCTTTCACTGTCAACTGCCTTCTAGATACTCATATTTACAAAGATTAATCATATTCTCAGCCTTCATCCGAGGAGCTTCTTGTTGCAATAGGCAGCCACTAATGTAGACTCATAACTGCAAATAGCAGGGGATAACTGATTGTGGAGTGCTTGGTCCTGAACAGAACAACTATATCACACCACCAAGGCTCAGGAAACACCGAAGACGAGGGGACAGGAGTGTGAGATCCAGAGGAGGGGGACGTGTGCTGCACAAAATGAGCGCATGGATTTGCTACAGCTGTGGTTACTGCACAAGACTGGGAGTGAACATTCCATCACAGATGTGGGAGCAACCCAAAAGGCCCGACCCCTCCCGAGGAGACAGTGGCCCTTCCTGGTCTCTGGAGCATGGTGTCATATTCCTCAGTAATGTACCACTGAGTTACTCATGCTCCAACAAATCACCTCCAACCCAGGCTCGTGCAGGCAACCCTAATTAAACCCAGTGGGTCACATATTTAAGAAAAGACTTGGAAGTAGGAGAGAGACATTAGGAAGAGGAAAGGTTGAGCAGGAAAGGAAAGCGGGACAGGGAATGTAATGAGGGATGAAAATGACTAAAATTCATTATATATGTGTATGGAACTGTTAAAGAATTTTTTAAAAGAAAAAAAGAGCCAATAAGCCTTGTGAAAGCTTTGAGATTCTTTACCCACTTTAAGCTAAGGCATAGCCTGACAGTTTAATGGGTGTTGACAGATGTTGTGAAGGCCCTGTGTAAGACAAAAAGGGAAGTTTGGTTTGGTGTTCCCAGCATTTTTAGCATTACGAAGAAGTCCAGATGGTATTTATACAGGTGATGGGGATGTGTTACAGGATAAAATATTCATTTGAGGAAATGGAGTAATTTGTGCTGGGCAGTAAGCACACCTGGCCTTTGTTCCTGAGACAGACACTATCGCTACCTGACACAGCTGTTCACCGTACATACTCCCTCAGAAAGATGGCCTGAGAGCAAGCAGGAACAAGTGCCTCACTTACGGAAACCCAGCAGGTCTGTGGAGACTTAACTTCCCACAGTTACAGCCAGCTTTGGCCAAACCAATTTCCTCTTGTTTCTGTGACAAATAAGTCCCAAGCTCTCTGTGCATGGAAAGATGTTTCATTAACATTGATTGGTCCCATTGCCTCCACTTTTCTGTGGTTTAGGTGAGGAATCTAAGGGCTCATTCTGATGCTTTCTCCTTCTTTATAAGCAAACACAGGGTACTCTAGACTTTAAACTCAACTGCTCCTTATTATCTCAAAATTTCTCTAAAATCTGGTAGCCTTACCAAGCACTAGCAGTACTGGTTAATAGATCACAGAAGGTTTTTGTATTTTTTTAAGTATCCTAATTTTTGAAAAAAAACGCGGACAAACCCCGAATGTGGTCCATGAAACCTGAAATACTCATTATCTGGCCTTTCACAGAACAGGAGGTTAGCAAAACCTGTTCTTGTTCAAAACCTTTGGAAATGCTATAGTGATGAGCTGTGTTCCCTCATCCTCCTCCACTTCTTATCTGTTAAGGCCAAATCATGAAAGTTTAGAGTTACTCTAAAGAAAATACTGAGCTGCAAAATTATTCTCTTATTGTAATATACTATCCATTGCTTTTTATTTTTTTCATACTAAATCTGAATTTATTTTTTCATCTCTTTTCCATATATGTCTTATCGGCCTTCAACATCAAATGTAGCAATTAATTATAACCACAGAGGTAGTTGGTCAGACTCACATTTTAAGGCAGAGTCCTAAACACTGTATGTATGTGTTATTACTTAATTCTCACAGCCTCCTTCTGAGGTGATTACTGCTATCTTCAACATACAGGTTAAAACAGGGTTCTGAATAATCTAGCCAAGGTCATGCAACTTCTAGTTCTTTCTTTTTCTTTTTCTATTTTTTGTTTTGTTTCAGTCTTTTTGAGACAGGGTCCCCTTGTAGCTTCAGCACGTTTGGAACTCACTGTGTAGACCAGGCTGGGCTTGATCTCACAGAGATTTACCTGCCTCTGCCTCCCAAGTTGCTGGGATTAAAGGCATGTGGCCACCATGCCCGGCTAAATTTTTGTTTATTCTTTCTTTTCTTCTCTCTCTCTCCCTCTCTCTTTCTCTCATGTGTGTGTGTGGTGGGGGGAGTGTTCTGTCATAGAGATCAGAGAACAACTTGTGGGAGTCAGTTTTCTTCCATTATGTGGGTCCCAGGGGTGAAACTCAGATGGTCAGACTTGGTGGCAAGTGCCTTCACCTGCTGAGCCATATCTCTGGCCCTTGGGAAGCTTCCAAGTGGCACATTGGCCAACCTGCTTGAGAGCTTCAGAGTTCTGCCTCCTTGGAGGCACTGATCTGATATACTAGATACCTCTGGACACTACCAGGAAGGCAAGAACTTGAAAAAGTTTAGATAAGGATCTTTATTCCTCTCTGTGCTAGGGGACTCCTGTTAGGCACTTTGAGTGAAAAGAAAGGTCGCTTTGATTCATCCCTGACAAAAAAGTGAAAAGGTTTTCTATTATTATACACGACGTAAATGGAATTCAGAAAGTTAAAGAAACTTGCCATAGTCAAACTAGAATTTGAATGCTTATTTATCTGAACCAAAATGAGCTTGTGAAATGTAAAGGAGCGGCTGCCAAGCGACCACAATGCATAGAACGTGGGTAAGGAAATGATTATGAAGAATCTACTGAGGGGCAAGTCAGATGTTGGATGGTAGAGAGGCAAGGAATGGGGACCAACAGCTCCCCATTAGCAAATGCTTAAGGCAGAAGACATTATGCCTAAGACATATTTAAACATATATTTCTACTGAATTTTTGAGAAATTCATATAATACCTCTTAATCGTAATTATTCCCCCCTCCTCTATCTGCACCCTCCACAGCCCACCCACAGGACTTCGTGCATTTTATCATATATGTTAAGTTCTATCAAGTCAAATATGTATACCCAGTTGTCCCCCAGAGTGAGTTCATCCACTGGAGTCTGTTCATCCTGCGTAGCATCACTCCCTTAAAGAAGATCAACTCTCCCTCACCCAGTAGTGATCAGTTGTCAATAGTTCCTCCAGCTAAATTTGGTTCTTCTGCCCATTTCCTGAGATCTATGCTGATTTTTTTTTTTGTCTGATTTGGTTGCATGGGTCTTGTGCATGTTGTCATCATTGTTGTAAGGTCATACATAAGCTCAGATTCCCAGGAGCCTAATGCTCTTCCCCTGGCTCTTAATAATCTTTCTGTCCCCTCTTCTGCAATCGTCCCTGAGCCGTGGGTGGATGAAATTTAATATAGGATTCCTGTCCAGGGACCCACACTCTGCAGTCTCTTATTCTCTATACTTTAATCAGGGGTCTTTTGTATTCATTGCCCTGTGTTTCATGAGGAAGCTTAGCTGATGAGAGTTGAGAGATGCATTAGTAGTCTCTCTACCTTTTGTTCTACTAAGTTCTGTGTGCACTAAGCATAGAGGTTCCATTGTAGATGTATCACTTATGGTTGTGCATCTCACAGACACTTGTTCTCTGTGTGACCAGTTGTGGAACTCTATGATAACAGTCTCCATCTGTTGCAAAAGAAGCTTCTTTGATGACTGATGGCTGATATACATGAGTTCCATTCTATTGAGAGAGCTTTAAGTCAAATTAGGCAGCTGTTGATTACCTCCAAGAAAAAAGTGCCACTACTACAACAACATAGTTTAGTGTGCTGTTCATTGTTGTGGTTATTAGGGTTTAAAGCTGAGGTTGGACCATTGATCAATTTTCTGGCTTACATAGGATCCTTCAAAACTATGAGAACTAGTCTTCATGGAAGAGACGTCCAAGAAATATTTTAAAACTCTTTTTTTAGAAATATTTTCACTAAATTTCATTTATTCTGTGTGTATGTGTGTGCGTGTGTGCGTGTGTTCATGCCACAGCTTGTTGTGGAGGTCAGAGGACAACTCGTGGGAGATGTTTCTCCACTTCCAGTATGTGGGCCCTAAGGATCAAATTCAAGGCATTGGTTTTGGGACAAGTACCTTCATCCCAAGAGCCATCTCACTGGCCCTATTTTAGAAATCTTGTTAATCCTCAAAGTAACAAAAAAGGGCTCCCAAATTCATATGTTAATAGTATTCAAAGGTATGGTCCTTCTGAAATCCTTAGGATTAAACAAGGTCAAGAGAGCACCATAAGAGCATTTCTGACTTATAAGAGGAGACCTGAGATAATGCATTTGCTCCATCTTGCATGTGATGGTCTCTGCCATCTTATAGTATAAGGCATAGCACCAGCATCTGAATATCTAACCTCCAGAACCATGAGCCCAAACTTGTCTCTTTATATGTGATCTCATCCCAGTTATTCTGTTATAGCAATAGAAGACAAAGGCACTTTGGGGTCAAGCTAGGTTTCCTACATTTCTGTGTTTCCTTATATGTTCTGACACTCAGTGATTTGGAGTTACCAGCTTCTCATCTTGTTTTAGGATATAAGTGGATTTTTCATAATGTTAAAATGGCTATAAACATGTACACGCACATTAATTGGCCATATTATTAAGATGTATCTAAATTCTGTCTTAAATAATTCACAGATACTTTAATGTCAAGTGGCTTTCTGAAGACACGTAAAGTGTTAACTGTCCACTCCTGATAGAGAAGACACCAGCCAGGCAAACACGTATTCCATTCAACTCCAGCTTGGTAAACCAGTAAGTCTGATGGGCTACTACAGGAACATAGGTGGCTAAAGGTCAGACCCACCATCAGGAAGTCTTGGCAACTATAGCAACCACACCACCAAAGAGTTCCACCTACAACGTGGAGGATTCACAAAAAGCTATACCACTGAAGAATCCCCTGGGTGATATACAGGCAGTCACACTACTGAAAAGTCCCAAACTCTTGTCAAGCTTCCACCTTCTCTGTAACATTGGATGTGAAGAGGATGACATGAAGAATCATGTGAGTCCCAGGAGTCTTCTTTCTCCCTCTATGAGAAAACACTAGTGGGTCCCCTCTCGTGAGGGCCTCGTGGGAGTGAACACAGCTACTCTGAGTCAAAACAGTGGTGGTCATGCCCAAAATAAACTAAATAGCTACACAGTAACCATGCACTACTCTAGACACCAAGGAACCTTCAGTGAGCAGGCAAGACAAGAAATTGCTTCTGTTACTTGTGACATTCTTCCCTCAAATTTATAATCTTAATTCTATGAAGAGTAAATAGCAGATAAATGCCAATTACAGGGCCATATGACAAAAATATTTTACCCATAACCTTCAAAATTTCAAGACCATGGCAAACAAGGAAAGACAGGTAATTGGCACAAATTGGAGGTACTTAGGGGCCATGATGACCAAACACAATGTGGCATTCTGAATTGGATGGTGAAAGAATAGAATGATACTGGTGGAGAAACTGAGGAAGGCTACAAAGTCTATGCTTCATTTGATGGTATTGTGCCAGTCCTATCAATACATTTCTTGATTTGGGTTAGATATGTCATGTTATAGAACGTTAATGTTAGAAGACACTGGGTGAAGAGTATGTAATAATTCTCTAACTTTGCAGTATTTTAGAAATCTAAAATTATTTCAGCATAAGAACTTTTTAGACCTGAGACCAAGTTGTAGTGGGAAAAGTAAAAACACCAATTAACTGAATAAATCACATGGCCTCAAGAGTCAGTAATTTTCAAAATTCTCAGACTTTCCAAATGGCAAAATATTCTGAAAGTCAGAAAAGGCTGCTTAAGTAGTGGGCTAGAGAAAAGGCTGAGCATTTGACTATACAACCTTTTGTTAAAACCCCAGGAATAGTTAAAGGTCAGTGTGTCCGTCACAAAAAGGTTCCTTTGGTATTTTCTCTGTCACACTTTTTTTTATTCAATTTGATTCTTTAAAAAAAATCACATTAAAATATTATTTGAATTGTTAAATTTTGTAACATCCCCTTAAATTTTTCACAAGAGAAGTCCCTCACTCAGAACATCCAGGTCCTGCATTGTTTATGACAGAGCTAGATGTTACTATCCCTAATTGTTAATTAAGGAAATTCAAGCACAAATAGTTATATAATGCTGAGCAGGGCCACACAGCTATAAAGCAGTCAAACAGGAATCTATTCTGTATGTCCTTAAACACCACATTATGTGACTTTTCTCCTTATGTTGATAACTCTTAGAGACTATCTCAGTTTGGCCCCAGGCATCAGAATTTGGTGATTCTGAGATTCCTTCTGTCACTGCATTTCTGTTCATGTAACATCTTACTCCCCAAGCCCCCCACAAATCTTCCTGACTAATTGCTAATTTACTGCTCTTCGTGGCAAAACACACAGCAGACAGAAGGGCCTGGATTTTTTATGACCTGTTTTTCTCCTCCTCTCATTGTGTTTGATGCTCAATTGACTACTAAGCAGATGATTAAAATAACCAAGGGTAAATGGCAAATGCTGAATCAGTCCCAGAGGAAAGCTCAGGTCTAAAATTTGAGTTGGGGTTCATCTGCAATCTCAGTGCTCAGAATGCTGAAGCAAGAGGATAATATGTTCAAGGTCAGTTCAAGCAAGACCTTGTCTCAAAAGTACTGAATAAATAAATAAATGAGAATTGGGTTGGCATCTATGTTCTTAGTTATGAACAGCACCAACCATGCAGAGCATTAAATAAGTTGAGGTTGTTTCTAAAGATTTATTTTATTATTTTTTAAAAATATTATGTCTATTATTTTTATTTTAAGTGTATGAGATTTTGCCTACATGTATGTAAGTGTACCATGTGCTTGCAATGCCCTGCAGAGGCCAGAAGAGGGTATTGGATCCCCTGGACCTGAAGTTAGGGAGAGTTGTTAACCACTATATGGATGCTGGGAATGAAACCCAGGTCCTCTGGAAGAATAGCAAGTATTCTTAATCCCTGAGCCATCTCTCCAGCCCCCTTATTTTTTAATTATATGTGTGTCTGTATGTCCTCATGTATGTGCACTTGAGTGGAGGTTCTCAAGGAGGTCAGAAGAGGGTGTCACATCCCCTAGAGCTGGATTTACAGTGGTTGTGAGCTGTGGGAATGACTATTCTGGGAACGCCTGTCTTACTAACCTTGTAACTGAAGTTAATCTTAGGATTTGAGATCATTTAACACTGTCTAACCCTTATATATAACCCTTATATCTAACCAGCTTATTTAAATGTAGTTAACTTTTTAGAAAACTATGCCATGCTTTTAATCCTTTTATAATTAATATTTACAAGCTAAGCAAAACACATAGCTTTATTCTTAAGCTGTGCTCTATATTTCCTCATGACCCTTCTGTACCCCTGGCCCCGAATAATGTATATGTGTATGTATGTTGTGAAAACACTATTTGAAAGCTGCAGCAACGAAAGTAACAAATTATCCACAGTAGATGTGGCAAACATACATCTTGAATTGAGCTGATAGCATCTGTTTGTGGTTTTTTATGGAGTTCTGGGTCAATGTGGATCAGAAAAGGAAAATTCTTTTCTGATAAGACAAAGTTCCTCCTGCCTTTCCCCTGTCATGCTGGATGTCCTGTTTAAATGAATAACGTATGCCCTTGCGTGGAGGATCATCTCCAAGAGAAATCAGAAAGAGCAGTTCTGATAACCAAGTGGGCTCACTCTGGGTATAAATGACCACACAAAAAAGACCTTTCTTGTTCAGGCATCAGTTCTTGGGCAGATTTTAAATTAAAGTTGAAGGTGTTTAAAACTGTAATAGGAGTTAAATCTAGAAATCTACTTTCTCTAGACAAATAAGCACATGGTTTTCATTTCAGTTTTAAATGGAAGGCTTTTGAATCCTTTACAATTTAAGGAAGACAAACAAGGGAAATGAACTTTATGGAACCCAAAAGGAAGACACAGTATAAGAGTTTCTTGAGCATGTGGTATTAACCACCCACAAAACCCTAAGGAAACCTCACATAGCAATATTTCTTTTGTAGAAGTTAACCCATAAGGATCTAAGTTATGTTCTTGCTGCCCACACTTTGGAGGTAAAGGAAAAGAGAAGAAAGTCCCTTAATCGAAATTATATGAAGCTTCTAACATTGATGATTTCTTCTGAATAGAAGGAACTTGAATTTTCAGTGGTCTATATGGGCCTGTGTGGACTAGCTACAGATGGCTTCTACAGATTCTGCAAGTCCATCACTTGGACTGTTCGCTGCAGCTCTTCCCTGGACTGCTGATCACTCCAGAGTAACACTATCTAATGCTGCCCCCTACAGAAGCCTTTCCTGATCTCTAGGACAGTCTAGGCCTCCTGCCCCATGTCCTTGCTTCTCTGCCCTTCGTCACCATAGTTAATGCATCATAATGTTCCAGTTTGCTTTTCTGTTGCTATGATGAGCACCATGACCAAAAGCAATTTGGAGAAGCAAGAAGTTATTTGGCTTATAGGTTAGAGTTTATCTTCGAGGTAAGCCAAGGCAGGAACCTAGAGGGAAGAACTGAAGCAGAGACCAAGGAAGAATACTGCTTACTGACTAGCTCTCAGGCTCACATTGTGCCACCTTTCCTATACAGCCCAGGCCTACATGTCTAGGGATGGCTCCACCCACAGTAGTTTTGGCCCTCTTACATCAATAAATAATGAAGAAAATGACCCACAGATAAGCCCCCAGGCAAATCTAGTAGAGGGAATTCTTTAACTAAAGTTCCTTCTTCCCAGGTGTGTCTAGATTTGTGTCAAGTTGACAAATGAAGCTAACAGGGACACATACTAGATAATTATTTGCATAGACATTCATAGTCAGTTTTTAATACTTTCCTTCATTGCCAGACACAATGTTCCACTGAAACAAAGACTTCTCTCTCTTTCAATTTATCACCTATAAACTTAGAACAATATCTAGTACACAGCAAGTGTTCAATAAATAATCATTAAATATGTGAGTAAATTAAAGGGATTCGGGAAAAACCAAATCCCACCTAACATATAGAAGGAAAAGCGGAAGTCTTTGTAGCTTTACTGCCTTGCTCAAAACCCTCCCCAAGAACAAAAATAGAGATAAAACCCACATTGCTTTACTCTCCCAGAACACTTTTCTGTCCTGACAGAGAGTTCATAGCCTAGTGATTCATCACAGTGGAGGGAAAAGCAATTCTTGGCAAGTGGCTCAGGGTCTTAATGAAGTTTCAGGCTTGTGTTTTATTAAATACTCAGTTTATTTAAAGTGAGTCCCATAGTCTATGTTTGTTTCACCATTCCTCAGTTTCTGGATCCAATGTTAATTTTCAAGAAGAGATAATGTGGCAGTTTGGCAAGGCTCTGCTGAGCTAGCGAATGCTTAATAGCATCACAGATGGAATCATTTGCATGTAGGAGGGGGGATTTTTTTTTCATAGGATTTTGTCCCAATTAAAAGTTATCAGTTCAAACAAGGTTACCAGTTACAGCAAATAGAAGTTTGTCCTTTTTCCATCCTGAATACATTCTAGTCTTTCTTCAGTGTGTTCATCTCTTGCTTTCCTCACAATCAGATGCACTGAGAAATATTTAATAGCCACTAAAAATGGCACAGCTACAAAGCCCTTTCATGACTTCCCTAGTGGATTGCACAGACAACAAGTTCCAAGACACCATCAAGAAGCAATGTGATTTGTATTTCTTTTGCAGTCTGTGGAAAGAGTTCATGTCAGGCGAGCATGAATTAAGTTCCTTCCTCAAGCCAAGCAGGATTGTGAAGATGAACAGGACATAGTCCCTTTCTTTAAGGCACCCAGAAAAGGAGGGAAAGGCATAGCATAATGTCATTTCTGTGCCAAGTTCTAAGTGCAACTGATAGAGACGATAGGCAGGAAGAAGGAGAATGAAAGGGGTTTCAAAGGGAGCTTTGTCCTTGTCTCCTGTCCAGGTACCACCTGAGACTTTAAACCACCAATGCCAGCTTCCTCTGAGACAAATGGCATGCTGAGTGGTTAACAATACTCCAGTAGATAGGAAATTTAAAATGTTACAAAAGACTCAGATTTCAAGTGCTGAAATTCTCCAAACTGCTTGTCACTCATTTGTTAAGCATCGGCTTTACACTGCTAGATTAAAAGGTAAGCTAGAGGTGATATTTTGGGAACCAATAAAGATCCACAAGGTTCTGTCACTGATTGCAAGGTTAAAGATAAATTAATGATGAGGGCTTTACAGTGGCCCAAAGGTAAAAATTAAACTGATGGTAATGCACGCTGTTAGTTATTCCTTCCAATTTTAGACACACCATGAGTTCTCAGCCACATAGAGAAATTTACAGGTGACTACAAGGCTAAACCAAATAATATTAATCTTAAAACATTTCCTCCTTCCTTGGCCCAAAAAGTTGGAATATTGCTTTCCTATGTAAGCTCTGTGTCACCTTAGGAAGAAGACAACTTTGTACCCTTTTAATAAAAAGCTACAGGGAGCAAAGGTCTTGGGCACTTGGTTCTTTCTTGTTCACTCGTGTGCTTTTCTTTCAGGGTATATCGTTTTACCTGTACTTTTAAAAGTTTAACTCTCTCTTCTCTTTCTGTTCCCCACTCTAAGCATCTACTGAGATCGAGATCTCAAATTTACCTGCCTGTTTTCTATCCTTAGATCCAATAAAATCATTCTCTAGTTCTCTTCTGTGTCTGTTTTAAAATTCTTTTATCTACAAGACTAAGACCCAAAAAGGGAAAATTGTCACCAGTGACACAGATGGAGATATAAAGAGCTTGCTTGAAAGAAGGGGTTGGAAGAGTGATGAAGATGCTTCCTTCTTGAAAAAGCATGATCCAGAAACTGAACAGCAGAAATTAGCCAAGTAAAGAGAAGTGAAGGGTTCCAAAGTCTGGGTTCAAACAAGAAGAGAGGTATGGAGTGTTATGTGTCCAGAGAAGCACAGACTGGACCATGACTGAAGGGAGGACACTGGTAGAATAAAAGGCTCATAACAGCAAAACTACAGTGAACTGTCAACTCTGTGCAATTACGATGCAAATATGTTCGATCCATGCTTTGAGCCACATTCACTTCCAGTCTTCACAGTTCTTGTTATAAGTATATGCCACAACTTCTCTTACCTATTCACTTAATAGTCTTCTTTAAATCCGTCTAGTTTAGTCTCAGCTAAAGAACAATTACTTATTAAATTAATGACTCACTTGTTAGTTGTATTTTTCTATTCTGACTGAAATAAATACATAACTACTAAAATGTAAGAATGTGTACCATCTGGAATCATTTTCAGTACAGTCAAAAGAATGCAACCCTCACTCGGGTTAAATGATTAGAGCCACAGCATAGAAGAAACTGACTAGTGAAAAATGCACTGCTTCCACTAAAGGGATTGTTTTGATGAGGAGGATAACACAGACACTACAGCTCAGGGCTGATTAAGACACAATCCCCAGGTCCCCAGCATCACAGTATTTAGTGATGGCTCCTATTAGTTTCCCTTTTTGTAAACCCACAGCAATAGCAACAGTGTTGGTGACAGAGCTGCCATTTGATGAGCCCTTGGGTCATGTCAGGCATTGACTTGGTGCCCTATTGACTTGTTCATGTAATCCTCACAGCATTTTATGAGATCTGTTGTACTGTTGTACAACTTTACAGACTCACAAAGACTAGCAGTCATGTCAGAGTTCACACCTTCTATTTAAGAGAAAAGGTCACAAGAAATCTGCCATGAGTCTTTGATGGAGAGTTCTGAATATCCTTGGGCTCCACTGACTCACTGTGAACTTCAGAAAATTCTCAGGCTCTCCAGGTTGCAGGATCTCTTTGGTGAAATGTTTGCATTTGATGTTCTTTACATTGATTTGCAAGCTGGGGACTCTTTCTCTTCGTAAGGAATGGCTAATAATGACCTTATAGATGATTGTGACAATGAAATGAGGATTCAGTGCCTTGCCAAAGACTGAAAGCTGAAAGGGATGGAACACATGGGATTATAAATAGAAATATGAATACTCTTGATAACAACTGACAAGCTTCAAAATGGATAATTCACCCACAAATAAATGAAAGTGAATCAATTATGTCACCATATGAAAAAGAATATGCTAAACAACTACTATTTTAGGTGGACTATTTAAATTCTCTGCAGTTACATATTATTCAGAGCTTACACTCTCTTCACTGGTGTGCTAGCCAGTCTCCAAGATGTTTTTCATGATTCTGAGTGCCCTGATGGTCCTCTGCTACACTGACATGACTGACTTGGTTAACCTCTAAGGATACTGTACAAATTATGCAATGTGGCTAGGTTCTAAAAGAAGTTGCAGCTTCTGCCTTACTCTCCCTTGGATTGCTCATGAGGACACTCAAGTAACCCTACAGAGAGGTCCAAGTGATGAGGAACTGAGGCATCCCATCATCAGTCAATGAGGAACAGAAGCTTTTATTATCACCCACACATGCATGCTCAGTGGGCATGGGTCCTCCAGTCATAGTCAACCAGATCATATTACCCAGAATCTCAGATACAACTTTTTGGAGGTATGACAGAGCAATTCCTAAATTCCTGGTCCACAGAAACTCAGATAATATTTTTAAAAATATTTTAATATCAAGTATTTCAATATTTTAGTCATTCTTTTTTGATACAATTTGCCAAGCAGCAATAGATAGTGAGCATAAATGAATTACTGCAAAGATTAGAGAAATTATTTTAATTGAAAACATACAGTCTGTCAGTTTGGTATAATCTAACTGAGGCTACCACAGAACAGATATTCAGAGGGGAGGAAAGGCGTGAGGGACTTGGGTCTGGGCAGCACGGGGACACTCTTGGTCTTAGGATCTGTAGGAATGCTTTCTGACCTGTGTCAGACGCCAGAAGCAGATTACACCTAGATGGCTCACCAGTGTCAAGAGCTCATTGAGAAGCAGCAGAGGCGGCCGCAAAGGAGATGTATCGGGACACATGAAGCCCTCTTTTTCAGTCAGAAAGTATAAGGCAACGGGTTTCATTTTTGAGAGACAGAGTGTATTCCGATGATATTTGAATAAGGAAAGTTGTTGAAATCATCTTCCACTTAGCAACAATCATTCAGGAATGGGAAATGTTACTATTCATGACCCTCTGTTAAAAATAGTCTCATTTTTATCCTTTTTAGAATTACGTTGCATATTGTGAGCATGGATTTGGGACAGTGTGAAATCCAGCTAATTCTGAAATGTTGCACAATGTGTCAATCTACAATGATGCTCCCAGGAAACTGGCCTAAAGATATACACAAAAGATATGTGGAGGGAGGGAGGAAGGCACTACAACTTCCTTTATTCCAGTGCCTGACTCTTCTGTGCAGCCCTAGGTCCGCTGTCTGGCTTGCTCTTGTCTAGTTAGTACCATCCTTGTCTCTTGAATCAAGAATTGCTGCCCTCTGATGTGTTTCAAGAAAAGCAAGTATTGCCCATGTCCAGTACCGATCATTGCTAGTGTCTAGGTAGGTACCATGAAGACACCTTCCCTAAGATCCACTGCAACCTGTACTGATCTTTATTTATGAATTCTAGAGGCAGACTGCATGGGCTCTAATCCCAACCTCACCAGTTACTGAGCAAAGAGTCTTAGCCTCTTTTACTTTGATCTCCCACCTGAAAAAAAATTGAGAATTCATAGGTGGTTGTTAGGATTAAAAGAGTTTATGTATATATAAAGAACTAACAACAGTAATTGGTATAAATTTCATGCTATGTAAATACAAGTTATTACTGCTTTGATCCTCCATATAGAATATTCAATCTACAGATACAGAAGTCTTATCTTTTTGGTGTTTTAGTCCTAGCCCCAAGCAAGTAGCCAGGTCTCTAGGAAATGTTTCATTACCAGATGTTGATATGGAGACCCAGATGCTGCTGTTCTGAATAATTTATTACATCCTCTGACCTCCACATGCACACTGTGATATGCACATGTCTTTACCCCACTAATATTAAATATATGAAGTTTAAAAAAGTAAAATAGAAGAAATCAGAGGAGGTGGTTTTGGAATGTGAACATGTTTTTGTTTACAGGCAAGTCTGGCTTGAAAGTATATTGCTTCTTTTATAAATATCTTCTTTCAAATTTTATAAGAATTCATGCTAAAAAATACAAGAAAAAAGCAGAAAATTGAAAGTTAGAAATATGTTTATAATTAATACAGAAGGCTAGGAAACAAGGAAAAATAATAGAAAGAAAAACTCATCCTTAGACCACAGCACATACTACGTATACGTATGTAATCGTTGTCAACATCTGCTGTGTTCATTTTATCTAATTCCTTGTCTTTGCTTCTCTCTGTAGCTGTGGTGCATGCCTCTGTGTGTGCGTGTGTGTGCGTGTGTGTGTGTGTGTGTGCGTGTGTGTGTGTGTTGTGGGGGCGGGTGGTGTGTTTCTGTGTGATAGAAGGGATATAACTAGCCATATTATCTTTCTCATTCATTTTGCTGTTGTTGTGATTTGGCAGATTGACAGGGTCTCACTATGTAGCCCTTGCTTGCCGGAACTTGCCATGTAGACCAGGCTAGCCTTGAGCTCACGGAGATCCAGAGATCTGCTTGCCTCTTCCTCCAGAGTACTGCAATTGAAACAATGCACCAGCATGTCCAGTAAACACCATTTTTAGAGGAAGTATGCTTTTGTGTTTTTCCATAGCACAAATGCAGCTGAGCATCTACAGAAGGTCAGGTGCCACACTGAAGTTGCCACCATGAAGAAAGGAGGGCTCTCAGACCCCCAAGTCTGAGCTCTTCCCAGCTTATCCACACAGCCTCCATGTCTTCAGATTATTTACTGGAGAGTTTAAAGTACTTCATTGGAGGCATGTTAATGCAGAAATTCTACATGGGGGCCTCACAAAGAAAATCGTAACTCTTGGCTACCTCAAAATTGAAACAAGGTTTACCTGAGAAGTTTCTTGCATGCTGAAGAGAATGGCTCTTACAACTCAAGCTAATTACAAGGACTGATACACTGCCACCAGAGGACAGCTCTGCTGCCCGTGGGGCTCAAAAGTCTTGCAGACCTGCGCTGTAGCTCTTCTGGTTTTGAAACCTGACCTTCGCCTACACCACTGTCCTACTCATGACTAGAGGCACTTTGCTTGGCTCACCAGCACACTGGCTTCCTTTAGTTCCTGAAACACTCCACCCTGTCCTGCTTCCATGTTAGGCTTATAGCTCCTTTACTTCTGTCTGTCTGCTCTTCCAGAAGTGTCCACCCACCACTACTCCAATGGTCGTATCTCAGTCACAACTCAGAGTATCCCAGAGAGCCTTCCATGACCAGCCTATACAGAGTAACTTTCATAGTTATTCTTTCTCTTAGACTTACATTTTGCTCTCGTCTTTCTTTTCCCCTTACTACATGTTAAAATCATCTAGTATTTATTTACTCGCTTTTAAAAATTAGCCCCCTTGGAATGAGTGATTACTTTGGGCATCATGTTTTAACAGTATGAATGCCTTTGAATGCATCCTTTCCAAATCTGTTTTGTTTGGATATATTTTCAGTTTGTTCAAGTGGTATTTCATTATAGGCCTCTACTTGTCTCTCTTTTTCACTTTGTTATACATTGACCCAATTTTTGTGACTACTACATAAAAATTTATGGACAGAATCTGTCACATTTTCTTCACACCTTCTCCAGTGGTTGATATATCCAACTGCTTGACACTACAGACTTTCTGTGAAAACCTTTACGTATACACTTCTACAGTCCTAGAAAAGAATTCCCAGGAATGCAGGCCCTGGAGCAGCATTGGTAGGTAACTAGGTTTGACTGGTGAAGAGCTGATTCCACAAAGTTAGACCCAAGCACTTACCCCAAAGTTGAAGGGATCTAAACCTCCATCACCAGCCTATGCCGTGTCCCATGTTCCTACATTCTTGCCAGTCCTTGGTAATTTCCAGAGTCTAGTGTCTATCAGTTTAATAGGTCTAGAGTAGTACTTAATTGTTCCAATCTGAACTTCTTTTTGTTTTTATTATTTTAAGTAGTTCATCACAGCCTTTTTAGCTTCTGGAGTTTCCTTCTCTAGAAAGTTTCTGTTCATCTTCTGTGCCAACTTGTAGCATTTCTCTTCTTGATTTTCTATGTTTCCCTCTTTTTTTTTTTTTTTGACATTGCAAAGATTTTTTCTTACCTTGTGTTAGGCTTGTATTAAATTCATCCATGCTCTCCTTCATTGACAAACATTCCATGTTGATTTAATAAAGTTGATCATTGTTTAAAGTCTTACACTTTTTGGTTTAGAAATTTATTTTCTTTTCTATATTTGTCTGTAGTGCATAACTTCCTTTTTCCTTTCAGTTATCTAAGACAGCTGCCAAATGTTCTAATATAATATCCCAGCTTTGAAACCAAACTATCAAAAGTTCAGAGACTGAGTCCCACTTGCCTGGGTTGGGAGGGTCCTCTGCTTACAGTGGGTAATCAAGCAAGGATGTGTCCTGCTTACTTGTAAGGTGAGAAGCAAAACCAGTTAATCCCATACTACACATAGAGGTAAAGAATAGGAAATGAGTGTTTCCTGAGAGTAATCATGGCAGTATTTTCAAAGTAGGGGGTGAATGCTGGCCAGGAAGGAACAATATATGCTATTATGAATGACATTGCTTTTCTTGATGCTCATCAGATAAATTAATATTGTCTGATTCTCCAGATATCTTCTTCAGTCCCTCGCCCTAGGCTTAAATAATTCTTAAACATTTTTTAACACCATGCCCCCATCTGGAAACTCTCCAAGATTTAATCTCCAAAATGGGCAGCATAGTCAGTCAGGAAAGGACCATGATCACCCAGACCAATATCTCCTAAATGAGACTGATTAGAATCACTGTGTGAACTTTAGAAATACTGACTCCTAGGCTTTGCTGCAACCCTGCTGTAGTTAAACCTCGGGGAGCAGAAACCTAGTAATTATTTTAACATCTGATCAGTTTGTAGTCTCCAGAAGGAGAATCATGATGAGCATTCAAATCCTTTTATTTCACACATAAGAAAGCTGGCGCCTGAGGGACTGTCCCCAAGGAAGCATAGTGGGTCTGGGGCCCTGGGCTGGTGGGCTAGCATGTGTGCTCGTTTGCTGCTGGACTTCAAACACTTTTTGGATCCTTTGCAAAAGGAGTTCTGAATATAAATATAACTATCTCAAAATTTATCATTTGACAGACATGTTCGGACTCTCATCCCTGTATTTTATCTTGCCCAGAAATCCTGGTAGGCTTGCAACCATGGAAACACAGAACCAGCAATTCACATCAAGTCCAGTTACAGCTGCCCTGGACCCTAGACAACAGTCTCCTGGCTCTGGTGAAAGTGCAGAAGATTTCTTATTCTGTCTCTTCAGCACTGCGGCTGTTCGGGAGGCCAGCTCTGGAGTCAACCACTCCCCATTCAGTCTTGGCTCTGTCACTTAGCAGGTGTGTAGCCATAGGCAATGTACTTGTTCCCACTGTGGAGGCGACTTCTAGGGGCTCTTAATGAGGTTGAAATGAGATAGTGAATTTCTACTGCAGGCCAGAACCTCACACAAAGGAAGTATGTATGAAGTGAACATCAGTAATGGGTCTTGCTTAACACATCCTGAGCATTAATCCCTGCAAGAAGTGATCCATGCAAAAAGGAGCCAAGAATGGCGTCTACCTCCATGAGCCACCCAGTACATGAAACAGAGATGTTTACAGGTAACATGGAGAAAGCTACGAAATGTCCCTGCCTGCAGAAGATACAGATCTGAGTAGGAACCACAACCCTAACCTGACCCCTTATGTCTGCAGCAAGGTTAACTAGCACTCTGGTCTTCAGATGGACACTGCCACTCTGCACCAGCCTTATGCTAAACCAACCCTAACACTCATGGAGGCCAGCAGCACAGAGCCTTTGCTTTTCTTCCACTCTACAGATGTGGGTTGTTGTCTTTTGCTGAGGAAGACCCATATCACGTCCTCTCCCTCAGTCCTGAACCCCCAAAATTTATATTCTTCTACATGATAGTCAAGGTCAACAACCACAGAAAACTCAGGAGAGAGAGCTCAGCTAAAAACAAAGCTATTGCACTTACTGGTTCTAGAGACAGAAGGAATGGCAGGCCACACAGAGCCAAGCGAGGAAAACACCAGCCCCATTAGGACTCAGATGGCAAGGCTATGCATGTGCATGCGTGTGTGCATGCGTGCGTGCATGCGTGTGTGTGTGTGTGTGTGTGTGTGTGAGTGATTGGGGATGACTGCTACTGACTTCACTAGGGATTCCATCGGAAGGGTAAGGCAGATAGATGAATAGTTTAGGATTATCTACATTGGACAATTTTACTGGGTTCTGGTATTTAATCTGGAATGATTAAGGCAGTGGAATACTATCTCCTGAGGTATTCGAGACTGATAGAGGGGTATGGCTGTGCATTAATTTCCACATCAAAGGCCCACATCCTGTAGGACCATTTGTGCTCTAAGAATTGACTAGCCCTGGGAGGGCTCATCTGTCACCAACAAGGAAGAATTTTTTTTGAGATGTCAAAGCATTATGATATGCAGAAAGTTTTAGAATGTTTACAACATACTCTAGAGTCTAGATTCATAAAAAGTCTTTCTAACCATTGTTAAACCTTCAATGTATTACTCTACATAATTTCTCTAAGTTAAAATAGAGGTTTACCCAGAGGATTTTTGAACATAGGGAAGAGGGCCTCATACAGTCTGCGGACTTAGAGAGAGCCTCTCACATTATGACAGGGATTTTATGGAGTCCGTATTTAGGCACCCATGACATGAGAGCCCAGCACACAGAAGTTAAGTCATCCTGGTAATGAATGAGCCTCTCTAAGAAAGAAATCATCTGCTTGTTGTCATACCTTTGTACCATCTACTTCTTTACAGTATTTCCCATTAAGAGTGTGTGAAACACCAGAGGGAATCATATTAGTCCATCAACCTAATAACAAGGTACACATACAGTATCTCTACAGGAGTCCATGTGTATAGCTGAAGGCTACAAAAAAAAAAAGAAACAATGCCAGACAGGATAAAACTTCCTTAGAGTTGTTGGCCAGGGTAGTCCAAGAGACTCTCAAAATTACACAGGCTATTGCCACAGCCCTTGCTTGCCTCCAAGAACTTGAAGGTAAGACCCTATTGCTGAAGACAGGACTTATTTCATAGGATTTGGAGCAATGAAGCTGGAACTGACCTGGAAGCCACTTCCCCTGAAAGGTAACTCTCATAACTGTGGAGAGCATATGCAAGCTGCTAAGGGAGAACACCAATCAGTGGTCTAACACAAGCTTGAAGACCAAATGGCCGCCTCAGTGTCCTTCACAACCCAGGACATCGGTGCAGTAGTGGTACTTTTACCTTGAGGGCAATCAACAGCTACCTAATTAGACTAAAAACCCATTCAATGGGAGGAAACTCATGTGTGATACTATATATGTACCCAAATACACATGGCTGGAGAGGTCATAGATCTTAGAAAAACCTAATATAATGAATTACTGTGTGTAAAGAAAACAAATATCCCAGTCACCACTCATCACAGAAGCTTCTTTTGTACCAAACGGAGACTATTGAAGAGTACCATAACTGGTCAAACAGAGTGTCTGTGACTTACCCAAGCCTAGGTGGCACATCTACAATGCAACCTCTACATATAAGACTCACAGAACATAGACCAAGGGTAAAGAAGTCACGAATGAACCTCTCAATTCGCATTAATGAAGCTGCCTCGTGCCGCACAGGGCCAGAAACAAAAAAGGTGAAAAATGACCAAATCATAGAGATTAAGAGTCTGTAGAATGTTGATCCTCGAACAGGACTCCTATATTAAACTTCACCAACCCAGGATTGAGGGAGCATTGCAGAAGAGGGTCCAGATACATTGTAAGAGACAGGGAGGATGTGCATGACCACATGGAAATAGCGTCCTACAAGATCCCGGAGCCCCGCTCATAGGAACCCACAGTAGTGGTGGCCTGCGTGGTACCCATGCGCACTCCAGCAGACAAAAGCCTAGCGTAGAACTGTAGAAACAGATAGCAGACCCCAATCTTAGATGAAGAAATGTTGGCAATTGATTATTGCTGGATGAGGTAGAGCTGAGCTCCCTAAAGTGAGGGACTTTGCCAGATCGGCTGACTAGACCTCAGTAGATGAACTTGTACTGAGGAACATCTGGAGACACTAACTTAACACAATAGGCCTTAACAAAGATGACAGCATGTATGAATTTCAGTTGTGGGACTATGAGGGGGTATCTGTGGGAAGGGGGTATAAGGATAATTAAGACTGATTGAGATGTTCTGTATGAAATACACGAAGACTCAATAAAAAAGAGGGAGAATAATAGTTTTCTCAACTAGGGTTTATAAACTTGATATGCAAATTTGCATGCTTTGGGTGAGGGGTTTTTTTGGTGGAAAAATATTTGAAACCAATTCACATGTTTTCTCTGGTATTTCCTATTAACACCCTCTTCTGTTGATACATTGACCACATCTAGGCTAAAATGGGGATTGCTTCAGAAAGAAGAGATACAGAAAAGCTTTTCAAATCTTAGAAATGGATTCTTGGTTTTTTAATGTTTTCTAGCTGCGGGATTGAGTGTAGGGAAAGAAAAGCCTAGAAAAGTTAGAAATAAATGATCTTAAACTTCCAGATTAGGGAGTATGTTGAAAGGAGCACTTAAGGAAGAACAAGAAAGTAAAGCAGTTTAGAAAGTAGTATATATCTGAAAAAAGGGCTGTCGATCCTCTTTCCAACCATGGCCTGAAAAAGTAGATCAATTATGTACAGAGGAATAGGTTTTGAGGATTGAGCAGAAAAGGTGGCTGTGCTCAGATTCTGTAATTCTCAGGGAAAAGGTGACAGAATAGAAATCGCTACATGGTACTATGAGAAAGATGGATCCATAGTAGAGAAAGAGAGGATGCTCTTTCATCATCACCATTTGGATAATTGCTCCTCCAAAGGCCAACGTGCTACAAGCTTGTTGATCAGCTGTGGTGCCATTTGGATATGAAGTCTAGCAGAAGGACATGAGGCCACTGAAGACACGCACTTGAAGATGCTCCTGAGACCCCATCCCTTCCTCTTTCTCTATCTTTTAAATATGTAATGAGTGTATCACCTACGTGTATGTAAATGCACCCATGTTGTAAAATGCCCGAAGAGGTCAGAAGAGGATTTTAGATACCATGAAACTGGAGTTACAGGTGGCTGTTAGCTGTCATGTAGTTACTAGGAACTAAACCCAGGTACTCTGTAAGAGCAGCCTGTGCTCTTAATTGCTCGGCCATCTCTGTAGCCCATAAAACAGGTTTTTAATGTAGTAACAAATATGCTTCTTTATTTATGTATTAGATAACAAGACCTACTTGTATTTCTAATAAATATGATATTAAAACAATGATTATAAATAATATTTAGAGACAGTAAACATTAAGTATTATAATATGAAGGTATTCAATTTATACTGATAACAAAGTCACAGATTCTGTTGACTCTGTATGGTTTATTGCTTACACACATAATTAAAAGAATAAGTTATTTTGGTCAGAGGCTAATAAATTTAACAATATAATTTTTTCCCATTAAAGTTCATTGATCTCCTGAGTTCTGTTATGACTCTTTGGAATCTTATACTATATAGTTACTTTTTGATTGATCAAAGGATTTAATCCAAACCATTTCAAAGTACCCACCAAACTCCATTTGAGAAAATAACAAAAGGCTTGGAGTTATGAAAATTAATAACACCTAAAATAATTCCCACTTGACAGGGTGTTAGAATATCTAGAGTATGGTTAAGCCTGGAGAAATATCTTCCCTTTGGGAGATCATAATTCTAAGGAATATAAATGAAAGTACCCAAGTTGGTCAGGACCTGCAGCTCTTTGACAATCTTATACATGTATAGAAAGTATTCTAGTTACGTTCTCTTCCCATCCCCATTTTCTCCATCCCAACTCTCCCAAATTCCATCCTCCCTACCTCTGTTTTTCTTAGATTCATGAATTTTTGGATTTTTTGTGTGACCTATATCCTTTAACCAGGGCCACCCATGTGACTATTGGATTGAGCGTATTCACTGGAACCTGCTGGAGTACACAGCGGAAGGCAATGACTTCCCCTTACCCTGAATCTATCTGTGGGAAATAGTTCAGCAGTGAGGAATAGAGCCTCCCAAGTCCCTCCTCCATCCTTGTCTGACTGTGGGTGGGCCCATTTTTATGCAGACCTAGTTCCGTCAACTGCAGCTGTTGAGAGTTCATGCCTGCAGTGACTGCGTATTGCCCAGAAGATGACATTTCAAATTCCTTTCTCCTTCTTTTCTGGTTCTCACAGTCTTTCCACACCCTCTTCCTCAATGGTCCTTGACCTTAAAGAGGTGATGTAAGTGTTTTATTTAGAGCTAACAACTCAACTGTCACTTATTTTGAGCTGTAGGTCTCTGCCTTCATTGCAGTTCACATAAGAGGTTTCTCTGATTAAGGCTGAGAATGGTACATGTCTGTGGGAATAAACACACACATATATTTAGAAGTTGGTTCAATATTTTGCCAATTTATCTTAAAAAAACATAAGCCCCACCCCCACCCTCGTAGATTCTTTGACCTCCATTTCCATGGGCTTTTGATCAGGTTACAGTACCAGGTGTGGATTCCCACTGTAAGGTGGTCCTCAAATATAATCAGAGTGGATGGTTACTTTAACAACAGTCATGCCACTATTGCAGAAGTGGGCACATCTTGCTAAGCAGGTTGGTATTGTATTTCATAGAGTTCACAGATGGCTAAGACTGATGATGATGTTCTCCTGCGGCCTGCATAGCATCTTCCAGGATTATGATAGCTAGCCACCAGAAAAGACGTGTTCAGCTTGGTTCCAGCTTGATTCCTCCATATCAAACAACCAAGATGTGAGGTAGTTTCACCAATAGAATCAAATTAAATAGCTCTGATAGGCAACCAAGAGGAATGAGAAGACTCTTTATTGCTTTGACGGCTTGAGGACTTCTTGACCAATAACTCATAAGGAGGTATCCCATACCTGGCACATGACCTTTGCTTAATATCTCATAACTTCAAGGAGGAGCTTTTCCTAGCCATGTAGAGGATGCTCTCTTCCAACTTGTAGTTTCATTACAAGATCATAGGTTTCTATATGGCTTTTGCTCAATTTTGGCTGACCATCCTCTACATGCCCTTATCTCTCTTATCCTTAAACCCTCCCTACCTAAACTTTTCTAACTTTGATATTCCCCTTCTAATTTTCATATTACCTCTAATCTAATACACTTCCTCTCCTAAGGCATCCCAATTCCAATGGCCTCTTTATAGATTTCTGGCCTCTTGCATGTACTTTAAGTTGTTTACACAAAACTAGAGACTTAAAAGTAGGATCTGCATATAAGCTATAATACCTGGCTTTTTTTTCAGTTCCTATGTTACCTCTGTCAGTAAGATTTCTCCAGTTTCATCCATTTACCTGCTAATTTCATATTTATTTATGGTTGAATAAAATTTCACTGTGTATAGAATACATTTTCATTACCCATTCATCACTTGATGGACATCTGCATTGATTCCGTTTCTGGGCTATTGTGAAAGGTATAGCAATAAGCATGGATGAGCAAGTATCTGGGTAGTAGGATACACAATTCTTTGGATACATGCCCAGGAGTAATGTAGCTGGATGATAATGAAGTTAGATTCCCAGATTTCTGAGGAATCTCTACACTGATTCCAATGTTCACTTTCATGAACACTGAATGAAAATTGTTCGTTCCCCACATCTTCACCAGCATTGGTTGTCATTTGATTTCTTGAATGAAAATTCCTCGTTCCCCACATCTTCACCAGCATTGGTTGTCATTTGATTTCTTGGTGAGAACCATTCCGCCTGGGGTCATATGGAGTCTCAAAGTAGTTTTAATTTGCATAAACCCTAAAGGCTAATGATATTGAATAGTTTTCTGTTCATTTGACTTTATTCTTTTGAGAATTCTCTGTTAAAATCTGTAGCCCATTGTTTGAATTTTTTTTTATTTTTTGTGTGTATTTTATATACAAATCAGATGTATAGCTGACAAACATTTTCTCCCATTACACAGGCTGCCTCTCCACTCAGTTGAATGTTTTTCTTGTTATGTCAAAGGTTTTTTTAGTTTCATAAAATCAATTATTTGTCAATTATTGGTCTTATTTCCTGAGCAACCAGAGTCCTATGTAGGAAGTCCTAACCTATGACTATACTCCATAAAATAATAGGAACACTTCCAAACTCCTTCTAAAACGGCTGTTTTGTCCCAATATCAAAATCAGATAAAGGCACAACAGAAAAGAAACTTGCAGGCCAATATTTCTGCTAAACACATACACAGAAATTCTCAAGAAAATATTTGCAAACCTAATACAAACACACATCAAAAAGATAATTTACTATGATCAAATTGACTTTATCCTAGATGTGCAGAGGTAGTTCAACATGTGCAAATTAATAAATGTAATAAATCACATAAATGCACTTATAGACAAAAATCACGTGATTATCTCAGTAGATGGAGAAAAGTCCTTGGACAAAATTCAATATCTCTTCATGATAAAAGTCCTAGAGAGATTTGGATTGAGGAACTTAAAGGCTATATATGACAAACCCATAAATCAACTTTATGGTATATGGGGAAGAACTTAAAATCATTCCATTAAAATCAGGAAAAGAATGGGATGTCTACTCTCTCCTGCATAGTCAATAGAATGCTAGAACTATAAGAGGAAAGGGGAGGAAACAAAAGAAAATAAGAAAATAAGAAAAATGTCAAAGACTCTTTGTTTGCAAATTATATGTTCTTACAAATAAGAGACCCTAAAGATTCTACCAGAAACCTCTTAGAATTGATCAACACTTTCAGCAAAATGCTGAAATTCAAAATTAACACACATAATTCAGCAGTCTTTCTATATATCAATACAAACACTTTAAAAAAGAAATCATAGAAACAATTCCACTTTCAAACAACAAACAAATAAACCTCAGAATAGACCTAACCAAGGAGGTAAAGACCTCTATGATGGAAACTTTAAAACTATGAATAAAGAAAATAAAATAGACACCAGAAGATGGAAAAAAACCCCATGCTCATGGATTGGTAGAACTGACATTGTAAAAATGCCACCCTACCAAAAAAAATGTGTAGGTTCAGTGCAATCCAATCAAAATCCTCATGCCATTCTTCACAGAAATTGAAAAAGAAATCTTAAAATTCACATGGAAACACAAAGGCTCCAAATAGCCAAAGTAATCCCTAGCAAAGAAGAACATTGCTACAGGAGTTACCATGTCTGGTCTCAGATCTGCAGTAATAAAAATGACACAGTACTGGCACGAAAATGGAATAGAACAGAAGACCTCTACTTAAACCCACACAACTGCAGTCACCTGATTTCATGAAAAATGTGCCGAAAATATACATTGGCGGAAAGAGAGTATCTTTAATAAGCAGCATTTGGAAAACTGAATGTTCAGATGCAGAAGAACGAAACTTGACCAGTATCTCTTACCCTACACAGAAATCAACAACAAATGCATCAAAACTTCAGAGTAAAATCTGAAATTCTTAAATTTCCAGTAACAAAGGTAGAGTACACTATAAAATATAAGGCCTGTGTTTTGAAAAAATA
This sequence comes from Eospalax fontanierii, assembly GCA_035773235.1. Taxonomy (NCBI): domain Eukaryota; kingdom Metazoa; phylum Chordata; class Mammalia; order Rodentia; family Spalacidae; genus Eospalax; species Eospalax fontanierii. The sequence continues at coordinate 22,500,567 of CM069527.1, forward strand.
ATTCCCTAGCCTAGCAAGCTGGATAAGTTTCTCAAAGATAGAGGACTATGTACCTGATGTTCTTGGGACAGCAGCTGGAACAGACTATCAGGCTAACAAAAACTGTTTGAATAAAATAATGAATTTATATGTCATGTAAAACTATTAAAGTCTGATGAGGATGGTGGGAGATGGGCAGGCAGCCAGCATAATTCTCTAGCAGTGACCTTAGCAAAGAGAAAGAATTTGTTTGGTGTTAGCTATAATTATTTTTACTGTGTGAAGCATTTTTCTTGTATTCTAATATTTAGCCTTTGCAAAAAAGAAAATAGATTTCTAAGAGGTGTCCCTAACTCCAGGGTTTAGATATAGTGTAGATAAGAACAATAGCACAAAAATATAACAAGTGTATAGCTTAGGATGTAACCAATTATTTCTATTGTTAATACAGTGATTTTAATACTTGATAGGGTTAATGGGTTTATTAATATTTATTCAGGTAATAAGTCAAACTTACACATTAGAATCACATGAAGAATGTTCAAAAATACTCTTCCAGTGTTCACTGAATCAAAGTGACTGTCTCAGAGAGGGGGCCTTTCCCCTTTTCTTTCCTATTGAGATTTACAGAGATGGGAGGAGAAGAGGAAACCAGCTGGAACTCTCCAGATGTTGTGACTCTCATACCACAAACTAGCTTTAATCACACAGATGAAATAGAAATATAGAATCTGTGTGCTTCACATGAAGGCCTTTGATGTGCATCCAAGCAAACGTGCAAGATCTGGCCTTTCTCACATTGCAGTGTCAATATTTTAACTCAGGTGTTTGGAGGGGGGAAGTGACAGGGACCAGAGCACAAACTTTTTACAGCCGGTAGCATGTGTATACCTCGACTGAGTGTATGGCTCTTCATCCAGGAGTTTTATACTTGATTCTAGATAGTAAAGTCATTCTCTCCTGGAGGCAGATGAAACTGCAAGCTACAAAGCTTATGTAATATCACTGCCATGTGTCTGCTGTGTATCCAAGAAAGGCACAAGATGTAAAGAAAGAAAGATGTGGAGATGGGAATTCTCAGACTGCATATGTGATCCAATTCTAGCCAAAACTCAGATTCATTCACTGGCTGAGTTCTATATCAAGGTCATATAAGTTCCACAAATCATTCCAGTCCAATACTAAGTCAAGAGTAAATTCTTTCAGTACAGGAAGCATATAAGGAGTCGTCACATGGTTGATACTCAGCATGTACTAAAAAAAAGTTGGGAGATTCTGTTAAGTAATAAGAAGACAGCACTTCCCGTTCCTTGTATGGCCCCAAAGGGAACAAAATGAAGAAAACAAACCAATTTAATGAGTGAGAGCCCAGGCTTATAATATACCCATTACATTTCCAGTGAATCCATCTCTCCCTGAAGAAACAAATTGGAGAAATGTGTGGTGAGAAGATGAACATTGAGTGAAGGATCATTTTAATATTGCCTTCAGTGGGGAAGATGACGATAGCTCTGCAAGCCCACATTCATCTAGCTCCTGTTTGGAGGCATCTGAATCATAGCTGCCTCTTACTACACAAAGCCATATTGCAGCCTGCTCCAGAATTTATCTTCTGCATAAATATGAATATGCTCATCTCTGTCGACACTGTAATCTTTTATGTAAGTGCATTGCCTGTGCACTCTGTGGGGGCTTTGCTAGGAGACTAAGCACCCTAATTTAACAACTAGAATTTGTCAAAGTTAAATTTAAGAAAATAACTTAAAACCAGGAGGAAGAACTGGTTTTCTGACTTCAGATGCAAAAGGAAACATCACTCCTTTCCCTTTGGGAATTTTCCACCCTACACCTATTGTTTATACCTGTTGAGTGCATATCATCTGCTAGGCATTATTCTAAACAGCTTGAATGTGCCAGCCAGCTTTTTTTCTCACATTATATGGATAGATACTTTTGTTATATGCATGCTACAGGTGAGCACAATAAGATTCACCTAGCAAAGTAAAGGGGAGTTTGAACTTGTAACCACTGGGCCACATTAATTGAATTTCTACTACACATACACACACCTGTCACTGAAGACAGTACAGCACACAAAACTCCTCTACCATCTGCTCCCGTGGAGCTTATTGCCCAGTGGGATATGGGATAAGCCAGAAGAAGAAATGGTACTGGCTTTGAAGTCCAAAAAAGAATTTCCAGATGAAGGAACAGATATGTTAAATAATACTTAAGAACTGTTTAAAACAGTCAGGAGGGCAGAAGAATGGGCAGAGCTAAGAGAAAACCCACGTGGCTGAGATGGCCGGAGCAGAGTATTTTGGGGTCTTCAGGAAGTCTTCTGGGATGCAGTAAAGAAAGTTGAGGAAGCAGATGAGTGCCCAGGGCGGGGCTAGGAAGACGGAAGGCTAGATCTCACAGGCGTGAGTCTGCTCTCAAAGCTAGGAATAAGATCAGGTGTGAAGACTTTGCTATCTGTTTTATGAAATAACTTGAATAAATTACATTCAACAAGGACCTGTTGCCGGCTGTTGATCTGTGTTGCTCAGAGGTGAGGTTTATGAACACCCAGAGAGGAAGGCCAAGGGAAACAATGAAGGCTCCAAGACCCACTTCATTTTGTAGCTTGTAACATCTGCAAGGATGTGAAGACACAGGCCTGTTTGCTAGTTATGAGCATAGAGGGAGGCCACAGTTTCATTAGTTTTTTCTTGATAACGTTGTGTAATAGTGGGCTGCTTCCCGTATCTCTCCCTCTCCAGTCCCAGAGTCTAGACTTCGCAGTGCATTAGAGCCACAAGTATCTTTATCTTCATCCTGTCCCAGTAAGGGAGATCCCACTTTAAGGTGGCCTGTGTGGCACAGTTCTACTGCATCCTGCTCCTGACACCGAGTGTGCTAAGTTGTGCAAATTTAAGGTACACTAAGGGTTAATCAAACAAAACGAGGACCTCCTTACAGGCTTGAAGAGTGGTAAGGCCAGATGGACTGAGGAGATAGAAAACCTCCCTACCACAACAGAAAGACCAGAAGCAGGAAGAGAATCCCTTATAGAGAGGAGTGCAGAGGTCTCGTTTCTCTCCTGCTGGCTTCTTGCAGTGAACTCACAACTCATGGATTCTCATCTTCCTCAAAGGAGGAATGGCTAGAACACAAACCCAGTTCACAACTATTCCCTTGTTTTCCTGTACAAATGAACCAGACCTGTCTCCATGTCCACAGACCCATGTGATTAGACAGAGTAAGCACTGTAGGCTGGGACACGCACACACACACACACACACACACAGAGAAATACATACATACACATATACATGCATACATACATATAGACACACATGCACACACAAACACACAGACACATATACACAGAGATACATACAAGCATATATACACACATGCACACATATACCCCACATACCACACACACATACAGATACACATACACACATATGCACACACATCACACACACCTACATACACACATACATATTTTTGTCTTTCTTGGGCCTGTAAGTTTCATCCAGATGGAGAGAGCCCTGTGGACTATTTAACACTTCTAGCCACCTCCACACCTTCCTTTGGGAAGGAAGAACTAGTCATCTGATTGAATTTTGAGTTACAGATGACTTGGACTTACTTGGCTCAGCTGCTCCCATCTGCTACTTCATACAAGGAAGCATTAACTCTACCCTCCTCCTTGTCATGTCCATAATGGACACACACAACTGAGCATACTAAGTCATTTTACTGATGATAAAGTAATAGACTGCCTGTTCATCTCCCATTTTGTTTTGAAGTGCTTTAAAATATGGGTTGGACAAAGGGTATCTGGGGTTCTTGGGCCTTCTCAGATCCAATGTATTCTAGGTATGACTTAGACTATTAATCCTATACTATTGAGCCTGAGAGATGTCTCAAATAAAAGGGTTTATGGCTTCTTTACAGATGCTAGCCAGATATAAAGGATGACAGCTTCCAACAGCAGAGTTAATTAGAGGATGGAAAATATCACCCGGAACAGAGTTAAGAGTATTTTTTATAACAAAGTTTTGAAAAAGGAAGACATAAGTTGTTGACATTGAAACTGCATTGTCGTTGGGGGTCTGAGATTAGGTGAAGCAAAGAAAACTTTGGACTAAGCATAGAGCCCTCGAGGAGAGGTCACTGCTTTTTCTTACAGTGGTGGAGATCAAACCCAGGGAGTGTACATGTACCCCCCAGACTTGAGAAGTAATTGTTGTTTCTGACTTTGTTTTTCAGCAGGATATGTTGGTACCTAGAGAGCCATGATGGGATTTGATTTAAGGTTTTAGCATACATCCGGGAATGTGAAAATGATGGATCTGAGAGAAATAAGCCAGACACAGAAAGACAAGTATCGTATTTTCCTCTCATATGTTGAAATTCAGGGAGAAGGGAGGGCAACTATAAAATAGAAGCTAGACTATTAAGCAGGTAGGAGAGGGCTTGTGGGATGCATCAGAGAAGAGAGAGTGGACAGGGTGGAGATGGAGAAAGTGGAGAGGTGGCTATGACCCCTGCCGGGTGTCTGTGCAGATGGAAACGTCAGAGTGAAGTCCATCCATTTGTATGATTAATAAGGTTGAATAATTATGATAAATAAAGTTCAGCCAGCCTTTATCAGGGAACAACAATAATAAAAAACACAGCCTAAAGGAAGTGGGGTGGGAAGAGAAGAAGGTCTAGGAAAGGATGGTAGAGGAAAGAAGGGTGAGCATCAGCAAACACGACACGTGATTGTCCGGAAACTCATGAATTTGTACAATTAGTGTAGCTGGGAGATGGCTCAGCAGGTAAGAGCAGATGTGCTCATGTGGAGAGCCCAAGTCCATTTCCAGCACCCCTGTTAGACAGTTCACAGCAGCTTGTTGCTGCAGATTCAGGGGATCCTGTTCCCCAGACCTACAAGACACCTGCACTCATGTGAACATACCTGCCCACAGACATACTTGCATACATAGAGATAGAACTAATTTTCAAACATAATATAATAATAAAAATAAAAGTGTGTGAACTGCTCTTCCCCCCATTTCTTCTCTCCAACCTCTGACCATCATAATTAAATCTAGAACAGGTCAGAAGTTTTCTCTCATCAAGAACAATCAGAGTTCTTAATGTAGGAATGTGAAATCAGGACAGAGATAGATTTGAGTCAATTGAGGTCCTCGGCACTAGTATGTCCAGCCAGGATTTGGGCACAGCCATGTTCAGCCTGCTGTGTAGAACAAGTCCAAAGGAAATTGTTCTGATGAGAAAAAGCCAGGAAAAATGGGAACAGACCCTACTGAGAAACAGAGGAGAAAGCCTACGAACTTCCAACTTCTATCTCTTCCTGTGATCAGATAGTTCCGCCCACCCATCAATAAGACCCTGCAGAATCTTGAAAATAAATGGATGATATAGAAGTTTAGGCAATTAGAATTAGTGTTAAGTTCCACCAAGAAACTTGATACTATTGGCAAGATCTTCCCAAGATGCTCCAAGGAAAGCAAGTAAATGTTTTGTTTTGTTACTTTTGAAGTACCTAGAAATTATTTCCATTTCCATGATGTAACTGTATGTGCAGGTAATTCACAATAATGTATTGAAATATAGGTGGAGACTAGAGGCCAGGGATTGTCTTCTAATGGTGTCAGTGTTTTGAAACTGATATCTGCTTTGTTCCAAAAGTGAGGAGAAAATTGGAGCTCAGAAGTCTGTCATATGATAGAGTCAAAAGGAAGCCGTCGGTCTAGTTTCCAACAACAACATCACAGTAACAGTCATGGCTAGGTTTGGGGGTACAGAATACAGGAGTAATAGGAGAGAAAGAAAGAAGCCATACCAGGCCTCAGATGGGATGGTGTTTTATTCAAGCGCAGAAGTGGCAGTTGCCTTCCTGCATGCTGAGAACTGCACTGCGTATGGGGAGAGTTAGAGATCATCTAGGGGCTTTTGCATATGGAAGCAGATACAGCTGCAGGGGTCTGCGTGTCTCATTTTCTGGGGTCACTTGCTCAAGCAGGACAGGCTATCTTGAGCACCAGCTGGTCTCCAGTAGTCCCAGAGGCAGATAATTGTCAGCAGTCATTTCGGAAGTAGATAAGGTTAGCGGCAGTTTCAAGGGACTTCTAGTTTTCTGCAACTGGGACATTCTATCAGTAATAATACTAAAGTATCATTGTCTTATCATCTGTAGAATGCTTTAATCTGCGTTTACACACACCCCAAGAGCAAGGTCAGGTGAACATTACTAGGTGCTTACAGAAGAAGCTAAGTGTTAGACAGGAGGACAGGCTCCTCCAGGTCTGCATAAACACCAACCTCCTGACCTGGAATCCTGTGTCTTCTCAAAATCCCTGGTGCTAGGGGAGAACTTTCGCAAAGCTGCAAAGGACCATTCATCTAGATGAAAATGACATTACAGAAATCCATCAAACAAGGCAACTCATTCAAGAAGCATCACTCCTCAGGGGACAGAATGGCCATATCTCAGAACCAAGACCCACCTTCCCACAGCCTACTAGTTTCATGGAGTTTCTTGGGAGTAACAGAAATTAACATGACCTCACAGACTTAAAAGAGGGCTTGGCCTCTCATATGCTTTGGGAACTGTTTTGCTGAATAAAGTAGCAAAGAAATGAGTAGAATGAAATGGTGAGAAAAAAAAGTTTGTTAGGATGAGATACGTTTGATCAAGATACACTGTTTACATGTGAGAAAATTGTCAAAGAATAAATGAAACTCATTTTATTAAAATTCTATTAGATTATTTTCTGCATTTTGACCAGTTGTGAAACGTAATCCAACAACTTTAACTTTTATTAAAATCATGAATGTCTTCAGTGGAACCATGGAAATCCAGACATTTGAATGAAATTGTGTATATTATAGGCATTGTTTTAGAAATAGCGTTCTGGTTTCTGTCAATCACAAAGGAATGACTGAGCCAAAGGTTAAAAATATTATTAACGCTAATGCCAGAGGGAAAGCAAGCACAACAAAAGAGAAGTCTCCCTTGGACAAAGAGGCACATTGCTAGCACACTTTTTGACGGAAAACTTGATATAGTTCTAATGTTCCCTTCAAAACTCTTGATACCATATTGACATTTAAATGCCATTGTAACAAGATTGACAGGTGGAACCTTTTAGAAGTGGCTAGATGAGAGGTACACAGCTCCTGTGCTTGCCTGTATGAAAGCTTTTGTAGTGGGGTGCTGGTTCTTCCTCCTCACTCTGTGATTCCTTCTGCCACATTAGGAGGCCCAAGAAGAAGACCCTCCAGATCTCAACACCTTGACAGTGGACTTCCCAGGATTCAGAATCATAAGCCAAACAGATTTATAGTCTTTAGAAATCACCTAGTCAGTGGTATTCTGTTGCAGGAACAGCCTACAAACTCAGGAATCAAACCCAATCATGTTTGGTAAGGTCTGTGAGGAAGAATGTGAGGTCACTTTTTCTTGTATTCCTAGAAAAAAGTCAATGGGAGAGTTATTTGGGAATTTAGTGTACAGAATTCCTATAAGCTAGGTCATTTCTACCTTGGCTTCAAATACTGAGCCAAGTTTCTTCAATTTAAACATTTTTAATATGTTTTTAAAAATAAACTTACAGTGAATTTACTTGCAAGTTTGAAGGACAAGCTATCCTTGAGGCAGAAGACTGGAACTAATGATCTCTGGAATTATCTTTCATCTATGTATTTATAACATAATGAAAAGATTTCTGCTACAGAATGCCTCTCTGCTTGGATTTCTATATGATGAATTACATCTTGTTGTTATGGTAACTAATGCACTAAGTATAGCATGAAGGGAAAAGGAGTCCCACCTACAAAGCAACACGAAATTGTTATGACAACAGTAGTTTTAAAAATAAGTAGATTAATGCTTATGTTTTTCTTCTTTCTTCCTATAATGAGTTTTATAAACTCTTAGGCATGAGTCAGATCATCACCCTAACTTGAAAATACAAAAGCAAACAGAAACAGTGAAACATAGAAAGGTTTCTACTTCCTAAGGGAAGAATAGATTATTTATGTTGTGTGTCTGTCTATCTATTTATTATTCATGTACAATATATGTAATACAATACATATTGGCATCAAATTGTGTGTTTTCTAGGCATACCTAGAAAAGTCTGTATGATGATATACAGAAAGATTAACAAGCTCATCTCTAGGTAGCATTGCTAGTGATTCTCATCCATCACTAATGATTTTTCAAGTTCTATTGAGAAATAGCTTATTTGCCTCTACTGTTTACCCCTGTTATGTATCCAGTTGATCAAGTTCCACTTGTCTTTTTTGTTTCCCATTTGTACTTTTAGTGGGATAGCTAAGAAAGCCTTGCCTAATCTTAGGTCACAAAAACTTAGTCTTTGGGCTAGATGCATGACTCAGTGGTTACAATTACTTGTTGCTCTTAGAGACGACCCGAGTTTGGTTCCAGCACCCACACTGGGAAGCTCACAACTACCTATAATTTTGTTGTATCCTCATGATCTTTGTGTGGTATTGGTGGGGTCCTTAGATCTTAGATTTTGTTTCTAATACTTTTAGGGTAGATCTTCCCACTTCAGTTAACTTAATCTAGTGAATGCCTCACAGGCATGACCAAAGTCTCATCTCCTACATGATACTAGATCTTGTCAAGCTGACAATATTAAGCATCACAGTGGCTATGTCTAGTTGTCGGTCACAACCTTAGTGTTTATTGTCATGGCTTTGCATGACAGTCCCCCAACTTCCTTCATCTTTTCCAAGATTAGCTGTATCATTCTGACTCCCCTGCATTTCCATGTGAAATTTAGGACCAGCTGGTCAATATCTGGAAAGTAAATAACTGGAAATTTGCAAAGAATTGTGTGGAATCTGTAAACCAATGTGTGGATTCCCACCTTAACTGCCCTACTACAGTCCATGAACACTGAATGTCAATATCTTTCAGGTTAATTAGATCTTTAATCTCTTTTAACTATGTTTTGCAGTTTTTGTGTGTAGACATTCTAGACTCTCTTTGCTAAACTTACTACCAGACATATTATTCTTTTTGTCATACCATAAGTGAATTATTTCTGAAATTCTTTTTAGGGGTATTTCTAGTATATATAACTCCATTTGTAAACTAGTTCTAAACTTCTTTGTTAGTTCTAGTAGATTTTGGTGGGTTTCTTGTTACTTTCTATATATGTGATCATGTCATCTAAAGGAACAGATACCTTTGCTTATTTCCTTCCAGTCTGAATGCCTTTTATGTCTCACTTGCCTCACTGTCCTTCCTGACTAGATCTCTAGTACAGTGTTGTACATACATGGCAAAAAGAGACATCCTTTTGTTTTTTTCTGCTCTTTAACGGAAAAGATATTTATCGTTTTACATTTTGAGATTTGGTACATTTGTTCGTAGCTACCTTTAATATAGTGAGGAAGTTCCCTTTTCTTCTTAGTTTACTGGATAAATAGCCAGTCTTTATGTGTTTATTTTTTCTAAAATAAATGTCTATAGCATAGAGCAGTTTTTAGATTTTGAAACAAATTTAATTATGATATAGTATTGTTATGGGTTTCCTGGGTCAAAGTAAAGTTGATGAATGAATCTTGAAGAATAATGAGAGAGGACGACTGGGTATGGTCAACAAGCAAAGTTTGATTGAGTAAAGTAACAGTTTCCTCCAGCAGAGAGGAGCTCTGAAAATTAGTTGTCAAGTAGTCCTCTGAATGGGGGGGTTCTTTTAGATGTTGAGAAAGGGCCAATTTGGTTCCACTTGTATGTAAATCAGGTACTGAGTTGGGGTGAATCATGGTTACTTAATTTAAATATATGAGGGATTTTCACTGGCCAAGAAATTAGGAGAAAGAACATAGACTCATAAAAAGCCTGCCAAAAAAAACAAGCCTCCCTACCTCCCCTTCCCTTCCAAGAAGTGATAAGTTTAAAAAAAAAAAAAAAAGGAAATGTTAAGGCTGGTCATCAACTGGCCTCTTAACGAGTCAGGGCCCTTTTTGGATTCTGACTCCTTGACTCTATTCGTTCTTTGAGTTTATCACTGATTGCCCTGACTTTATTACTCCTTGACTCTATTCGTTCTTTGAGCTTATCACTGATTGCCCTGACTTTATTATAAAACTTCTATGTTCTGGGCATTGACTGCCAGTTCCACCACAGTATGTAGACACTTTTGGTCATTTGAGCCTATGACCCTTACTACCTGCCTACGGAGTGGGGCTTTCTTGCTCTTTCCTTGCTCTTATTTACTGTTAGTAATAAATGAAAAAGTATAATGAAATCTTCACACACACACACACACCCAAAATGTTCATGTGTTGGAAACATAATCCCCAAGTTCATGTTAATAGTATATGGAAGAAAAGTCTTTCACAGTTGATTAAGGTTAGATGAAGGTATGAAGATGGTGCTCCCCAGGCTGGCATGAGTGGTTTCATAAAGATTGGAGGAGAAGTCTGAGAGCTACCTTAGCAAATGATGCCCTTACCTATGTTATGATGCAACATCGAGGCCCCCGGCAGAGACTGAGTGCATGTTGGCCCCATGCTGGCCCCATGCTGGCCCCTGTGCTTCTGGACTTTGCAGCCTGTGAGATCAAGAGAAAAATAACTTATTCCTTTATGAAATACCTAACTTTAGTATTTGGTAATTAAAACAAAAAATGCACTAAGTAGTGAGAAGTATATTAATAGATAGATGCAGAAGGTATATGGAGATGTAGTCATGTTATACTATTCTAGGATTTTTGTATCAGTTATAATACTGGACAAAGCACGTGCAGCTAAAACATTGAAAAAAGAATGATTATTTCTTCCTGTTGTAATTAAAGAAAATTTTATTTTCCAAAGAAACTTAGTGGGTCTTGTTAATCTTTCAGTTTACTTAGAACGTATAGGGAGAAAGGGAGCTGTCCACCAAGGTAGGTAGCCACAAGAGAAGACAAAAGGCCTAAATCAATGGCTGGTGATTATGATTAATTGAGGGGTGAGCTTGACAATTAGTGTTCTTTTCTAGGGTTCAGGTGCACACAGAACCAAATTGTCTTTTCTTCCTTTCTGCTCATGCAGAATTTTGGTTTTATTCCACAGACTTTGTAGTGGGTCACGGTTATTTTCCGCTGACAAGTCAGACCATTCTTCCTAACCACACCCCTGTTTTGCAAAAGCTCTGAATGGTATTGTGAATAAAGAGATCCTCTTCTCCTGCAGCTGTTGACTGCCCTTTGTACTGCCAGGCCAGAAAACGCTGTCAGCACAGGGGAGAATGCACCCTTCTGAGGGGCTGGAGCACCCACACCCAAAGTTCTGTTCTTCCCAGGATGATGAGCTAGCAGTTCCTCTTCTTGTTAAGTTAGCTGTAACTGGGTTTTTGTACTTATAAAAGTAATATGCACAGTTCAATAAAAGGATACATATCACATTTTTTCATGGGAAGAAGATTCTTTTATAATTTTCCCCATACCCTGTCTTTCTTGGGTACTGGTTAGAAAGTGTTAGCTCAGGATTGACCAGGGCAACGAGAAAATGAAAGATGAGAGACCAACCTTAGAAGTAGATTGGTTTTTATTAAGAATAACAAAGGTGGCCACAGTTTCTCCTTGGGACTTGAAACTACATTCTCGGGCCAGTCAGTGGGCTGCTTCTAAAGGTTGGAGGATCGGGAAAGGGGGACGTGGGTAGAGCTAGCGCGACACGGAGGTTTGAGACTATAGGGACTATTACTTGTTTTCCCAGGTAGTACCATCTCAGGGGGTTGGGGTTTTATACAGTTCCTAGGTTGTGAATTAGTTCAGATCTGAAGGTCACTTCAGGTTTACTCAACCTGGTACGGGGCTGTTTGGAAGTCAGCTCAGGTTTTTTTTGTTTTTTGTTTTTTTAAGTCCAGGCATTTTTCCTTCAGTACCTACACAAGTGTATAGATCATTGTTTCTATTAACAAAAAATTAATAATCTTTCTTAGATTTTTGTATTATCAACATTTCTTCATCTAATAGTGTGTGTGTGTGTGTGTGTGTGTGTGTGTGTGTGTGTGTGTAAATTAACACAGGACTCGACACATGCTAGGGCTTATCACTGATCTATAGCCCCAGATTCTTTTACACATTTTTTTAGAGACATCTAAGTTATTCAAATCGGCCTTGAAGTCATTGTAGCTCAGGAAGGCCTTGAACTAAGGACCCCTTCCTTCACCTTCCCAAAGATGAAATTATAGGCATGGCTTATTAGAGAAATACTCTTTGTCGATCAAGTTGTTAGGGCCACATTATCAGACTAAGGGTCTTGGGCGGTCACTGTCTGGGGATCAGATTAATTTTCTCAGCCAATTAAAGAATTATAAGGCAGGAAAATCTCAGACAGAACAGAAACTTTATTCAGAAAGAATGAGGAATGACATGGTTGAAGGGGTACTGTTGGAGTTCCTGGCAGACAAAGATGATGAAGGAAGTGTGCCTCAGCAGTCACCCTGTTTACTTATTAGGAATATAGTCCCCTACAAAGTGACACTTCCAAAATCAAAGTTACTGTGAAGTTGGAAGAACCAATTGTCTTTTCTTCTTTTCTGCTCATGCGGAATTTTGGTTGTATTCCACACAGATTTTGTAGTGGGTCATGGTTATTTTCAGCTGACAAGTCAGACCATTCTTCTTAACCACACCCCTGTTTTGCTAAAGCTCTGAATGGTACTGTGAATAAGGAGATCCTTATTTCCAGATGGTAAAACCTCTATTGGTCCCAACTGTTCTCTATGATTAAAGATTCACTTAGGAACAAACAGGTCCCCTAAGTTTAGACCAATGAATGATAAAGGGAGCTTGGCCTAGAGGCACTTGCCTGTAAATCTCATCACTTTGGCATCGAGATGGGAACACTGCAAATTTAAGGCCAGCCTGAGTTGCATAATGAAACCCTGTTTCAAAAAGGAAGGAAGAAAAGAAAGGAAGGAAGAAAGAGAGAAAGAAAGAAAGAAACAAGAATATTAGAGTGAAGTCTTCCAGAGGGGAATTTGGGAAAGATTTTCCACCTTGATCAAATAGATGTTCTTCTTGTCTTTGAGCTGCTGTGTGAATAAGTGATACATACAACTGCAGTGAATCTTTGGTTACCACGAGAACATGGACTTTTAGAACCAACATGTTAATGATGCCACAGCAGAAAGATGGAAAAATACTAGACCTTGATAAAACTTTCACACTTTAAGCCAATCAGTCCTAGGATGACCTATACCTGGCCTTCTTGTTGTTAAAATATTGGCTGCTTACATCAATGAGTTCCTGTGCATTTGCACAGATTGACCTTGTGTAAGGGAATCTAGCTCCTCTGTGCTCACCACACTGTGTCTGGTAAGTATTCTCTGAATGAATGAGGCAAATTTGTGTAGTTTGCACAAAAGCATAGGGCTGGCTTTCGAAGCCAAGATTTAATTGACTGTTCTTTTCCTTGCAGTGAGAACACATTCTTGTAGGTTTCTGATTAGCTCACAGGTTGCTTGATAAGGAATTCCATGAGGGAAGAGACAATAGTTTATGAATCAATCCATTCTGTATGGCTGGCACATAAGCAGATGACAATTTTAAAATGCCTAATGGCCAAGAAGTGTGCCAATTTTTATATTATCCAATTAGTGCTGCCATATGCTACACGCACAAGATGTCAAACATCTGGGCACTTTAGAGCATCTGGGTGAATGACTGAATATTTTTTTCATCTTAATCTGGATGTTTTAGCATCGAGTAATATTAACCCCAAGGTTAGCCTGCCACACTTGGGGCCTCATTCTTTCATTCTCAGATGTGGTAAGACGCTGAGCTGTCACAGATGAGTGATGGCTACTCAGCACTCTCATCCTAACCCCAGGGAATTTCCTCCAGGGTAGCATGAGGCAGCCAAGATTCCTTTGAAAGGTCTTCCCTCCTTCCAGATGTCGAATATATGGCAAGATGTGTTTCAGTGTGCTGTTGAAAGTACAGGCTCTGAAGAGAGTTCAGAGAACGGGAACGGGAACAAAAACCATTGGAACCAGAAGCATCAAACAGACGTCTAGATATTGTAATAATTTGATGACATTTCCCTCGTCCCTTAGCTTTTCAAGCACAATTCCTGCAAATTCCTGTTCTCAGATTTGGCCCAAAACGTTAAAAAGAGGAAAGTTAATCAAAGAAGTTTACAAAAGAAGCTTACCCCCAGGAGTGTTTTGATTTTCAAAGATACAAGTTGATTTCTTTTGTATCTGTTTAAAGATATAATCTCATTGTGTGTGTGTATGATATGTATATATGTGTATGCTGTGAGGGATGTGAGCGGTCACGTGTGGGTCCCAGCGCACAGGTGTAGATTGGTGGACAATCTCTAGTGTTGGGTTTTGCCTTCCACCTTGGGTTTCTGAGACGGGGTCTCTTCTGTTGGTGATGCTTGCCACATGTACACAGACTAGCAGGCCCAAAATGTCCAGTGGATCCTTCCGTCTCTGTCTTCTATCTCACTGAAGGAGCGCTGTGATTACAGACATATGTCACCATGCCCAGCTTTATTGAGGTCCTGAAGATTAGAACTCAGGTCCTCACTCTTGTGTGGCAAGCACTTTACTCACTGAGCCATCTCCTCAGCCCTCTCATTTCATCATTGTGTATATATGTTAAATTTATTACATAGTTATGCTACTTTTCCTCTTTAAGTTCCAAATTCTATTTTGAGAGTATGAATGTAAGCTTATGACATTTTAGAGTAGAGGATGGGGAGTAGGAAAGGGTGTTCTGAATAAGTTCCTTCCTGCCAGTGACAAAACTAATGGCTTACAGCAAAGAACTCATTCATGGTGACGCAAGGAAAGACTGGCTTTGATCGTGGTTTTATCCTAGATTCAAGTAACATACAATCCTTTTTACCTTGCAGTGACTCACCTCCAATATTTCTATACAGAGAAATTATTGCAAATCTCCAGCATGTTTTCAAGTTCATATTCGCAGACAAAAAGAAAACGTTCCTAATCAGTTGTCTGCCAGACTCACAGGCTCATTCCTGAGTCGATACCCATGATTGTGGAAATAAGAGGCACTCACTGGCTTAGGCTAGCATTCCACACTTGTTCAGAAGGAAGAGATAAGCACAAGGACTCAGTTAAGGGAAGAATACATTCCTGAGCTCAAACTGTGAGCTTTATAACCAGAAGAAGGAAGAATGGATTTAGGAGAGGCAAAAGTAATTGTCCACCGGAAGTATAACCTTATCTCCTTAATCTTTTTATTGAATGTCTACCACTCTCATACAATATAGTTTGATGGCATTTAGGTCTGTCCCCCTCTCTGCACCTCCCCAAATCCCTCCTGCCAAATTCATGGACTTTCTTATGTATATAATACAGCCTATAGAGTCTGATTTGTGTCTCCAAATGTCCTTCAGTGCGGGTACACCCACCTACCAAGAAACCCATCTCCGTAAAACCCTGTTTCACCCTCTTAGCAGCCATCAACTGCCTAAAGTTCCTTATTTTTTAATGCATTAGATTACCTTAATGATCATCAAAATCAAGAGGCCTAGAAACCAGCATCTTCTTATTTGGCTCAGAAAGTGTTTCTAAATGAGTGATTATGACACTAAAAAAATGGGTCAGCAGTCAACCCTTGTGTCTTTTGAACTCCTGAAAAGACAGCAAGATCTCCATATGGTCTTTTTTGCCATCTCCTCTTTCATATACTGACTGTAAACCCAGGGCCAAGCACACCCTTCTCTTCCACAATAGGCCAAGAGAAATGGCCCAGGTCACCTCCACTGCCTGGATCTTTCCCAATTATGTCACTTTATTTATGCTCTGGAGGAGGTAATAGGCTAATGCTGAATGGACTTTGTTTAGAATGTGGATCACCTAGAAACTAGGACTGTACTTTTGGTCTCTGAGACCCCAGTCAGGACCAGAATAAACATCCTGCTAACATTTCTTTAATAGACCTACATGCATGCACACACGTGGAGGAGAAAACACAAACAGGTGCCAGGATCACGTCTTCTGTAGAGCCTGTGCACTTCCTTTCTGAGTGACACTGTGTGCATTCCCAGAACACTGACTGTTCACTCACAGGTGACTCTTGGTGAGAGAGCAGCATTTCACCCCACGACTCCACCCTAACTTATTTAACCGAGTCTCTTTTTCGTATCTAAGTTATTTTTGATATTTTGTTACTAAAGTGGTTGACATACAGTCTCGACTGACTCCTTCAGTCCTCAGTAAGGAATTACTGGACCAAAGAGTATGGATGTTTTTGAAGGATTTTACATTAGTTTTCTATTGTCGAAACAAGTTAAAGCAGAGGCAATAGCCTCAAACAATGCACATTCCTGTTTCTGCAGCTCTGAAGGCTAAAAATCCAGTGGACATAAAGGGACGTGGCTGGTTTCCAAGCTATGAATCTCCCAAGGTTTAGATGAAGGTGTGGGGAGGGCTACCTACTGTCTAAGGCATTGCTGGCAGAACTCATTTCCACACAGCTGTAGAACCAAGTAGATCTTGTTTCCTGGCTGGCTGTTGGTTAGGGCTGTCCTTAGGGTTGAATCCTTCTCATACTGGTGAATCGCTTTGCCTTTCTCTCCTTTGCTTTTAGAGGCTCAAGTGATTATACTGGATCCATTCAATAATCTCCCCCATTGTAAGACCAGCTTACAGCTTTAATTCAAACAACAAAATCCCTTTAGTCCTGAAAACCATGGTTGGGGTGGGGATCTTACCTACCTCAGATATATTAGTAGCTTCCAAGAAGTTCTATGGCTGTTTTTACTGCCTCTAGCATGGTCTGAGAATTTCTATTTCCTTTCACTCTTATATTAAAGCAATGTAAACTACAGAAGTAAACACAAGTAAAGAAGTCTCTCCATGTTGTCTGAAAAATGTTCATCATGTTATAATGGAAGATTGTTAGCAAAAGTGAATTTTAAGGGGCATTTTATAAAATGGCCAATCAATACACAGTTTCCTAGGGAAAATAAATATGCACATTGAAGCACAATCTTGTGCTATCCATCTATATGTGTATGGTTCATTTCCTCTAACAGACTAGTTGTTGTTCTGTTCCATAGTATGGTTGGAGGAGGGGGAGCTCTGAGCTGAGAGTTGCCAGATGTCTAGCAGCTGAGGCAATCAGGAAGTGATCGCATTAGACAGCAAGAGGAGGTCACTAGGACTGCTTCCATCAATATGCTGGCATCGGTTTTGACGAAAACCCCACAGAATCCTATCTTTGTTTTTGGCATCCTGTACCAAATATGCCATAATTTACTTCACAGATTATTTTTCACCCACATATGCAAAATGATGCCAGATTCAGGCTGCTTTCAAAACAAAGGATGTGAGACCCCACAATTTAAATTGCAGGAT
The DNA here is from genome assembly GCA_035773235.1 of Eospalax fontanierii. Lineage (NCBI taxonomy): Eukaryota > Metazoa > Chordata > Mammalia > Rodentia > Spalacidae > Eospalax > Eospalax fontanierii. Next base: position 22,517,923 of record CM069527.1, read on the forward strand.
GACTGCTGAAGGAAGAACAGAAAAATATACAGGAAAGCCAAAGTACGGTGACGCGTGTAGAAAGAACCTCACAAACTTGGGAAAAGAAATACTAGCATCGAAGCAAAATTCTACATTTCTTATTTATGGTCTGTTTCATGAAAAAAAAGATGCAATAGTATACTGACACTCCATCAGTGAGACCAAAGAACTTTGGCATTCACCTACAGATGTCTTTCAGGAGCACTGGACTCTAATGACTTGGATTAGGTAACAAAGAATTCAAAGCTTTGCCTTTGAATGGACAGTGGATGGAGACTTGGCTGATACATCAAACTGAAACCAGAAGTGATCTGAAATGGTAAGCCAGGGTTCCTAGCAGAATGTAGTTTTATATATTCACTGATTTTGTTTGCAATGATCAATTTGTTTTATTACAACTACTTCGTGCATGGAGAGGACCATTTGACTCATTTAGCTGCTCTTAACTGAGAAAAAGATAGCAGAGTTTATAGTAGTGGTTACTCTTGTGGGTATTAGGTAGTGATGGAAGGAGGCTTCCAGAATAACTTACCATTTCCAGACTGAGTTCTAGTTACATACATATTCAGCTCATGAAAATGTACACCTGTATGTATATGTATTTTTCTGATGACAAAATTAAATTAAAATATATTTTAAAAGAAGAGCTTGGAAGTTGCGAGGTATGTTTCAGAGCAGTTTTAAAGTGAACATCTATAAACGTGAAGGTTGTCAACATCAGAGGTGACAAAATTGTAATCCATATGCCAAGTTTAAACTCATACATGTGTTTGGGTAATCATTTTGAACAAAATTTAAATTAGTTGTGAATCTTTGAGGACTGGAGAAATCTTTACAAAAACACAAATTGTAAGAGTTAGAAGATCTGGGGCTGGGCTTACATCACCACAGGCTGACAGTCTGGATGAATAAGTCAAAAGCCACCTCTTGTACAAGAGTATGACTTTTCCTCTTTGCCCTAGTCTCCAGTGCTGTCTGTCCTCTCTCTGAGGAGACTGGTGTCTCCTGTTATCTATCAGCCAAACAGGTGGACAGTGTCACTGGGACAGGCCGGTGGTGCCTCATGTAGACCAGAGTCCTAGTTGTATCTGCTGTGTGTCTTATTTTACAAAGAATAAAGTAAAGTCTGTCTTTGGTCATTGCCTAGTTAATCACATCAAAATAGACTTACAAGTGGAGAATCTGAGTCACTAGACTAGTCTGCTCTGGACTTTGTAGACACAGCTCACTATCTGAAGACAACTAGGTACAGCCTGTGACATACAGTTGTAGGAATACACTTCAAACGAACCCAATGTATGTGTTTGGAGTGAGCATGGAGAACAAAGCCATGTGCCCATCTTCAGGTTGTAGCTCTAATACTGTAATCCTGTTTCTATTTTTCTGTGGTGCTAGGAATGTAGTCATTTATTAGCCACATGCACAGAGTCTAAGAAGTAGGCCTCACTAACCTGAGGCAAGATATGGAATTGCTGTGCCTTGTGTTGGGATAGCCCGAGCTGCCCACACAGATCATTTAGGAAGAGGCAAAGTGAACTGGGTGAATTCAGAAAGGGCCTGGCTGGAGTCGACCAACAAACCTCTGCCTAAGGAGCCAATGAGTCCTGTGATACAACCAGAACCTGAAATGAGTCTCAGCTTTTGGCAATCCTGGAGGGGCGATTGCAGCTCTGGGGGGTGTGGCGATGACAACACACGTGTTGGTCATCAACATTCTGGCAACAGCATTTCCCAAATCATGTTTGTAGCTGATGTGTGAACAGGTCCTTGCCGTCTCGTTTACATAGAGTGGGTGTTGGAATTGAGCAGATGCCTGTGGATGTCGCTGGAGAAGTTCTCAAGTCATGTGAGTCTCAGAATGGGCCCGAGTCTGCAAGCTATTTTCCAGCTGATGACATTTTCAAGACGCGTCCATGTGGGCTTGGCATTCTTGTCCCATCTTGGTTTTTAATTGCTGTGGGTTTTAATACACGCCCTTTGCTTATATGGGCCAGCTACATCTCAAGTCTAAACTCAGCCTTTTCTGTGTGGTTTTACAGTTTGAAAAATGAAGTGGCCTACAGTAAGCCTGTCAAAATTCTATTTCTTCTTGGGTGCCTACTCTCTGAAAGCCATCACAGAGGGGACAGGAGGGAAGCTTCATTAAATAAAACTCTGTGACTGATGAGGCTGCCCAGTACAGGACTGACACGTGACAGCCACAAGGGCAAATAAGTCAGAACAAACAAGTACATAAGACAGAATTTAGAAGTGAGCCACCTGGCCATGGTCCCAGAGAAAGTCACTATCAGAATGAGACTAGACCCTAAACCTTTCATTCAATTTGGATTCGTTTGAAAATAAGGAATTAGAACAGAAAACTTCAGTTGGGGCCTTGAGGTGGCAGGATAGCTCAGTAAGTGAAGTGCTTGTTGAACAAATATGAGAACCCAGATTCTATACACAGCCACCACAGAAAAAGCCAGACTTGGTGGTGTTGGTGCTCTCTTGTAATTCTAGTGCCTGGGAGGTGGAGATAAGCACATCCCCGGTCTCACTGGTCAGTCAGCAAAGTCCAAGCCCAATAAGTGACCCAGTGTGGGACCTGGTCTCCAAAAAGGTGAACAACTCACAACTCTTGAGGTACAACATGGAAAGTTGGCCTCTGACCTACACACACACACACATAGCCTGCACTGCACACAGTTGTGCACCTGTACATATGAATACATATGTACACATACCATTTACAATGTGTTAGTAAGATTACACATATTTCTACCTATCAAACAAAGGTCTCTTGGTGCATATGTCTCTTTGGTGTCCTTTGGTGTTATTTACCTAGCACAGTCATTGCTTGCTCTTTCTTTCTTCTTTCTTTCTTTCTTTCTTTCTTTCTTTCTTTCTTTCTTTCTGTTTTTATGCTTGTTTTGTGCCTTAAATCCTACATCTATCTACCTAATAGCATGTCTCATCTTTTCCTCTAAGCATTTCTCATTCCGTATTCAAATGACCTATCCATCTGCCTATATCTCCAACAGACCATACATAAGGGTCAGTGTGCAGAACCATGTCACAGCTACTTGCAAAAATCTGTCGTTAGATTTTTCAAGAATTTTATAAGACAGCTCATGACAAGTTGACAGCATGAAATCTATCCTGATGGAAATATTTACACTGTGAAAATTGGCAAGTGGAACACGGAGGCAGAATTCCCTTTCTCCACGCTCTGCAGAGCCAGTCCTCAACGCTCATCAGCACTCCTCTGTTCAAGCACCTTACTTATCAAACTCACTGTTATACCTCCATTTGTTTTGTACGTAGTAGATGCTCGACAAATATTTGTCAGAAATATGAGTGAGGCTTGTATGACGGGGTGAGTGAAACTGTTTCTCTTGGATGCTGACTTCTTAGAATTCAATGGCAGCTAAAAGGGGCACTGCCTTAGCAAAGGCCGTGGCTCCTGGGGAAACCTGGGAATCCTAAGACCTTGGAGACAAGTGAATTTGGATCACAAATGGGCATGTGACTCTCAGCTCTGCTGTTAGCAATTATGAATCTCAGGCAAGCTCTCTTTCTTCCCTGAGTCTCTGAGTTGTAGTTTCTCCTATGAAAAGAGGGAATATCAGTATGATTTAGGGTGCTTTAAAAAAGACCCTGTTTCAGAAGACACAGTCCACACAGATGCACAGCCTCTCAGCTGAGTCACTGCCTTGGACTTACATCTCAGGCACTACACCATTTTCCTAGGTATTCACATGTTTTGTTTAATATATTCAAAGCACCTCAATTTTGCCTCATCTATTTTCTGTTCATCTTTTTGTCAATAAATTAAGTTTCAGAGAGTAAGAACTTACCTCTCTGGTCTGCTGCACTATCTCCAGGGCCTTCAACAGTGTCTATTATGGTTGTATTATGAAATGTCCTCCACAGGGTCCTGTGTTGAAGGTTGGTCTCCAGCTGATGGTGCTGTGCTGAGGTGGTAGAAACTTCAGGAGTTGGGGCCCAGCTGGGTGAAATGAGACAGTGATGGTATACCCTTAAACAGTATCTTGTCCTGTTGGAAGGAAGAATACAGAACAGGAAGCAGTTTATTACTACACTGATACAGTATCCCCAAGAGGCAGGTCTCTAAAGTAGGCCTATGAACGAAATATGATTTAATGTTTTATACATGTACAGTTCAGCTTTGCCTCCTGTATATGATGACAAACATCCTGACTGGATGCGCTGTGCTACCAGGCCACAACAGGCAGAACTGTGCATGTCGGCTCAGGCACAGATCAGGCTGCATTTCCCTGTCTTGTTTCTGGGAGGCTCCCGTCCCAGTCCCAGTCCCTGTCCCCTTTCTATCTCCCTCATCTTCCCACTGCCACAGTGAGCGGCTCTGCTCCACTGCATCTTTCTCCATATGGTTCTGCCTCACCGTGGCTCAGAAGCAACAGACTCAGTCAGTTGAGTTGATGACTAAAACCTCTGAATCCAGGAGCCCAAAGAAACCCTGCCTCTTTTAAATTGTCCTCCCAAGTGTCAGCCACAGACAAGAAATAAAAGATCAGACATGATGACCTTCAAGAAATAGTCTATGAATAAATAGATGATTAAAAATCAATCAACGATATCCCTTAGGTGACCACACATTCCAAAGGTCAGACACCAAGGCCCCTTTGGCCAAATCCAGCCTTCCATTTGCTTTTGAAAGTAAATTTTCCTTGAAGCATAGTGATGTGTACTCATTTGTGAATTGCTGAGGTAGCCCTTGTGCTAACACAGCAGAGTTGAGTCATGCTCGCAGAAACCTATACCCGAATGATGACAGCATTTTACGGAAGTGAATTTACTGACCCCTTATCTATAAAAGCATCCATAACAAGAGCACTGGCACATTGAAAGATCAGAAAACTGAGAGATTTTCTTGCTATCACTAAATGAATTGGTGACAACAGGCGAGGGGACACGATCACAGGCCCTGACGTCCCACATCCCAAGACTGGGAGGCTGAGGAGGGCATCAGTTAGCCTCTTCCTCCGGGCATAGCCCCCCAACTTTCTCATAACACAGGAATTTCGGAACTCTCTCAAGCTATCTCACTTGTTCCTGCATCAGGGCAATGATTACATTTTTCCATTGGCTTTTACAGTGCCATCAGGGAAAACGCATGGAGCTTCTTTAGAGAAGCTGGAGTATGGGTTGGCGGCAGCATTCTGGGAACATGTCTGGCATAGCTACAATCTTCCATTGTGACAGCAGTATCTAATTATTGTGCTTAACTTTGAGAAACCTGATATTATGCAAATAAACTCCAGCTGTATTTCCTGACAGCACATACAATTTTTTTTTATAAAAAATACTTTTTAATATGGAAAAAATCTTTCTCTTACAATATTTGGAATTAATCAAAGATAAAGTCTAATGGGTTGTAATAGCTTAATTTAGTACAAATGTTGGAACAGATTGAAGCACTCTTATAGATAAGTCAGAACTGGGAATATGTGTAACAGAAGGCAGTGTTTTCTGTTTCTTGGCGGAGGGAGGGCTGTTTGTGATGGTCCTGGCCAGTGGTGGCTGTGATTCTGCTTTCTAACACAGCAAATTGTAGCGGGCAAAAAGTGGAAGAGGAAGCCTGGAGTCAGACAGCCATGAAGATCACAAGTTCCAGGCCAATCTAAGTGCTATGAAACCCAGCCTCAAACCAAAGAAAGAAAATTAGAGTAACAATAGCCTCTAAATCCAGGGCTGCTGTCAGCTATAGGAGACCCTGTACCAGGACATATGACTCCTACCTACATTCGTTTGACCAGAGCTAAGTTAGGTGATCTTACGTCTTATCAACAAAGACTGGTGACCTTGAAATGAAGTGAAGAGGCAGGAGATGGCTAAAGGAGAAGGTAGTTTGGTGGCACAAAACATGTCCAACACAAGATATACCTAGTCTCATGGGATGCTGAGGGTTTGTCCAGGAAACCTCTGTGAGGTACCTGACACAGTGTTCAGCTTTTCTGAAGCCTTTATGAGTGGTATATAGCTAAGACTCTGTTTTCAGAGAAAGCCAGGTCACAGAGGCCCATTCTTAGGGGTGGCATGCTATTGGCTTCAAATATCCTTAATTGAGGGTGTGCAGGAACATCCAGGACCTTAGTACCTTCACCCGCCTGCAGAAACAGATGCTTGTGCTTCATCTCTCTCTTTCCTTCTTTCTCCTTCCTGCTTTCCTCCCTTTGTCCCTCCCTTCTTCTGTCCCTCCCTCCCTCTTCCACTTTCACTCTGGATAATAGACATCACTGTTGGAAAGGTCATTATTAATCCTTTGCACTCCCTGTCAAATCAGTTTGTGTCAACCATGGGGCTAGCCACAGGAGGGATATGGACAACTATGGTTACTCTTTAAGTCACTCATCTGATCATACAGCAGCTCACTTGGTGGTCATGAGAACTGCAGCCCTTTTCCATACTAAGTGCTCAGAAACTCTGGTTAGGTTGCTACCTCTCCCTTTAGAATGAAAAGGGCAGTGTACTCAGGGGAATGAGATGCATTACACAGTTGTAACATATAGAAGATCAGAGAGGGATTTCAGAGAAGGAAACAAAATGTTAAAATTTTGTTTTACTTAGAAGTAACTAATAGAACTTCTCAGACCTGTCCTCAGTCCCCCAAAGGAAGAAAATACAAATTTTTTTCCAAGTATTTATCACCCAACAAAGTGTCCTGTAGTCTCAGAAGTCAACTGGAAGTTTAGAATCTCACACACTGGGAAATGGCTCAGTTTCCTTTCCTACCCAGTTCCTCCTGCCATCCTTTCCATGCTGAACCCTCACAGGACTCAGCATGCCTGAAACCTAGCAGCTGCTAATTACTGTTTATTATAATCTCAGGATGAGCTCCAAATCAAAGTATATGGGAAATTAATAATAAATCTTCCAAATGTTTAAAGCTGGTGTGTTTTCTTATGATACATCTTGAGAACTGGACTTAGCAGGTGCTAAGAACGGAGAACAAGCTGTTTCCTCTCCATCATAAGCCTTGGGATTCTGCGAGAAGGAAGGACTTCTGTCCACTGGTGACTGACCCCCAAATGCTGATTCCAGAAAAAAGAAAAAGTGAGGATCAGTGGGGACTCTTGACAAAACTGTGACTCCAGGTCTGCAGTCCTCTTCTATCCTCTGTAAAAAAGCTTGGAGTAGTGGCATGTACTTGTAACCCCAGCACTGGGGAGCCAGGCAAAGGCAGATCGCTGGCAGTCAGTCTAGCTACTTAGTGAGCTCCATGTGCGCGAGAGAATCTGTCACAAAACTAAGGTAGAGGACTACTACAGAACAGTACTCAAGGTTGTCCTCTGGCCTCTGTACCCCCATATACACACATACACCCACAGTACATATGTGTGTGCACATGAGCGAAAGAGGAGAGAGAGAAACTTCTAAAAAGAAAATTATTTGTTTCACAGCTCTCATATAAAACAATTTCCTCAAATGTATTTATTATGCAAGTTGAGGGACGTTTTGCCTTTTCATTTTGTACTTTCTATAGAACATTATCAGTTGTTCTTTTTCAATTTTATTTTTTCAGTTTTATTTATTATTATTATATTTTTTTGTGCGTGAGCGTGTATAGGTGCACTCATGCTGGGTGACACCCATAGTGACAGCAGATGATATCAGATTCCTCTGAACTGGAGTTACTGACGGTTGTTAGCCACCATGTAGGTACTCGGAATTGAACCCAGGTCCCCTGCAAAAGCAACCAGTGCTCTTTACTGCTGAGCCATCTTTCTAGACCCCAGAAGTTGTTAGTTTTGAGCAGTCACAGCCTTAAGCTTGCTCACTGTGCTCCTGCCACCAGCGTAGCTCCATGCTATATTCACCGCAATTCCATGCCCAGGAGCCAGCAGCCACCTGTCCAGTATGCAGGGATTCATGATAAATTCTGTTTATTTCTTCATGTTCTAATCAGTTAAAATTGATACTATACATATAAATAAATTATATTTTCTACAAGTTGATTTAGAAAGTAGAGAGCTTTACAAAGTGCTATAAAAAGAAGTAATTATGTCAGATATTATATTCTGAATCCCTTAGTGACCTATTTAAAGCAAAATGTAACACTCAACCTTTGGAGCAACTGCTACCAAGGTCAAGAGATGGAATGCTCCCATCACGAAGCACCCTCTCTGACATGATCTCCTTCCCTATGTAAAAGGTGGCCACTATCTTAGTGTTCTTGAGACTATCCTGGTGTCTTACTCACTACACATACCTTTCTAGACACCAGAGTTGAGTTTAGAGGTCTTCAAAACAGAATATAAATGAAATTATGATGCGTGTGCTTGCAGTGTCTAGTTTCTGTTGCAGAACGTTAATGAGATTCTGTGCTGCTGGGTCTGACCAGCATTCATCTCTTTCTGCTCTCTTGCCATGCTCCATTGTATGAATATATCACAACTTACATTCCCCACACTGTTACTAGACACTGGACTTTGTAAAAGTTTACATAAATAATGAAAATAATGCTGCAAACATTTTTATACATTCCTCCAGCATGTGTGTATCTTTCTCTTTTTTCCTCTTGTTCCTCTCTTTTTCTCCTCTTCCTCTTCTTCCTCCTCCTCTTTCTTCTTCTTCTTCTTCTTCTTCCTCCTCCTCCTCCTCCTCCTCCTCCTCCTCCTCTTCCTCCTCCTCCTCCTCCTCCTCCTCCTCCTCTTCTTCTTCTTCTTCTTCTTCTTCTTCTTCTTCTTCTTCTTCTTCTCTCTCTCTCTCTCTCTCCCTCCCTCCCTCCCTCCCTTCCTTCTTCCCTCCCTCCTTCCCTTAATCTAGAATCACCTGGGAAGTAAGTCCTAATGAGGAATGATCTAGATCAGGCTGGCCTATAAGCATGTCTCTGGGGAACTGTCTTGATTGTTCATTGATGTAGGAAGACTCAGCCCACTGCAGGCAGCACCATTCATAGACGGGGCCATGAGCTGTATGAGTGAAGAAGCCTAGCAGAGTTCAAGTAATGATTCCTGTGTTTATGCTCTCTGCACGTGACTAAGGATGTGACGTTCTGTCCTGACTTCTCTGCTAGAATGAACCATAACCGCGAATTATAAACCAAACAAACTGCTTTTACCTCAGCTGCTCTTTGCCAGAATATTCTAATGACGACAACAAAAATGCAACTAAAATACTTTGCCTCTTCCTTTCTTCTTCCTTCCTCCCTTCTTTTCTTCCTTCCTTCCTTTCTTTCTTTCATTGCCTCCTTTCTCTCTCTCTGTCTCTCTCTGTCTCTCTCTCTCTCTCTCTCTTTATCTCGCCTTCCTTCCTTTCCTTCTTTCTTGCTTTGTTTTCATGGTGCAGGGGAGTCTTGCACATGCTAGATAAACAGTCTACCACTGAACTACAGGCCTAGCCCCATGTGTTTGCAATTCTGCAGAGGATATTTGGATTTCCACATAAAATGTAAGATTTATAGTTAAATTTGAATTTTAGATAAATACTAATTTCTTACAATAAATGTATCCTAAACATTACATAAAACATACGTATACTAAAGATTCCTTTGTTTTTATTGGACTTGGTTAATCTAAATTTAAATGGCATTCTAGATATGACAACTTTATACGTAAACTTGGAAGTGGAAATTACTATATCATAAAACGTGTATTTTCAAATGTATTAGCTAATGCTAAACTGTTTCATTAAATGGTTGAAATAAAGTAAGCTTTCTCCAGTAGTATAGGAGAGGTTTGGGATTTTTTTCTCCACAACTTACAAGTCCTCTGTTCTGTTGGTCAATTAACCTATTCTGGTACAACAATAATTACATAATGATAATATATCTTGAGGCTTGGAAGATATAGCTCAGTGGGTAGAGTGTTTGCTGCATAAGCATGGGGACCTGAATTAAGATCATTGGCATCCGTATAAACGCTGGGCATGGCAGCATATGTCTGTAACCCTAGTGTTGGGTAGATGGAGATCTCATGAGCTTGCTGACCAGTCAGCCTAGCTAATGGATGAGTGACAGGTTCAGTGACAGACCCTGTCTCATAATATAAGGCGGAGAACAATAAAAGAAGATGCCCAACTTTGACTTCCAGCCTCCTTAAATGCACACGTGTATATATATACACACACACACACACACACACACACACCTGCACCAATAACAATAATATATCATACTTTCTTATAAAATAAGTACTCAAATTTATATATTTTAAAAGTATTATTACATCTATTCGTGGTCTCTTGAATTTCCATATAAAATTTAAAATCAGCTTTTCATGGTTTAAGAAAAACGTACTTGCATTTGATTTGCTATAATAAAGAATAACTTTGAGGAATTTTTTATCATTATAACATGATAATCTAATCCCAAAACACTGTGCCTAACCTTGTTAATGCAATTCTCTTTTTAATCAAAGTATTGTATCTCTAGCATACATGTCATAGTTGTTCCGTAGCTTCCCTTTGATAAACATCTCTGTTCCAGATCCTATCATCTATCACCTTTTTGATCATGGAATAGTTGACATTTTTGTGTGTCTTGACATTTTATAAGTTAAAAGCTAGTTGAGACGGACATAAATAAAATCAGTCTCTTGGAAAGTTCAGGCCACTTTCTACCCAAAAGCACTCAGTAGGAACACTTAGGGCTCCCATCAGTAGTTAAATGGATTACTTGTTTGGAGTGGGCTTAGGACTGTCCAGTAAGGCTTTGGATCTGGCCCTCAGAAGCTTCCCAATATTTTTTCAGGATTTTCACTAGCGCCACTTTAAAAAAATATTTTATTTATTATTTTTTATGTGTATGAATACACTGCCTGCACATGTGTCCTGCAATGCCACAGAGGTCAGAAGAGGGCATCAAATCGTCTCGAGCTGGAGTTACAGTTAGCTGCCATGTGGGTGCTGGGAATCAAACCTGGGTCTTCTGCAAGAACAGCCAGGGCTCTTAACTGCTGAGTCATCTCCCCAGCCCCTGGAGCTACATTTTCTTGACCTGGGGAGATCTTACTGTGCTTTGTGGTTGATCTGACACCTTTTCAGCTCTCAGAAGATTTCTCCACTGCTCACCCACAAGTTCAAGTTCAGCTTTCTGCAGAATCTCTGTGTGCCTTCTGTGCTAATTTCAGGTTTTGGAGAAGAACTACAGTGATGTCAGCAAAGTCCTCCTGCACCTCCAGGATCTTCCTTGGCTTCCTGCCTCTCCTCCAGGTGCTTCAGAAAGTAGCAGTAGTGTGCTTGGTGGCAGGCTTTTTAAAACGTTTAGATGGTGTTTGTTGCTGAGATACCAAAATACAATCGAAATACAAATACTTGTTGATGGTTCCTTTTCTGAAATGCTTGGTACCAACAGTGTTTCAGACTCCAGATTTTTAAAGTTTTGGAATATTCACACATGTATAATAAGATATCTTGGGATGGTATCCAATCTAAGTACAAATTTCACTCATGTTTCATACACAAACATACACAAAGCATAAGATTTTATGTGGTAGGTTTAATGTGTCTGTATTTTGATGGTGGCTTGTGACATGAGGTCAGGTATGAAAGTATCCCAGCATTTAGGTAGCAGAGGTAGACGGATGTCAGTGAGAACAAGGCCAGTTTGGACTACATAGTAAGTTCCAGATCAGCTAAGCTAGGACTACAGGGAGTCCACATCTCCAAAATAGAAGAAAGAAAGAAAGAAAGAAAGAAAGAAAGAAAGAAAGAAAGAAAGAAAGAAAGAAAGAAAATTTTAAAAGTCATAGTGAAACCTACTACTGTAGAATCTTCCTAAAATACATGCATATATGAAAAAAGCTGAAGTGGAGTTATTCTGTCATGGAAGGACAATGCCTTATCCAAACAACATAGGCTATCAAATAAAAATACATGCCAGGAATGGTGTACCTCTTTTTGAGTCGTTGGTCTGTGGGGTCTAAGAGCCCCCCAAGCATTATAGGCTATTGCTCTTGGTCACCCTCTAGATTTGATATTAAGACTATTGCTAAGACACCGTATACTTGAGTTATAAGATGTGGAGAAATCAAACTAGTACTGACCTGGAAGCTTCATCTTTACTAGCCAGCTTCCATAGTACTAGAAGATGCTATGACTGCTACCAAAGAGAAAAGTAATCAAAATTGTAACCTAGCTTTGAACCCCATAAGGTACAATAACAACTATCCCAGAAAGATATGCCCGCTGGTAGCATGAACTAATGCTATGGGAATAACCAGCCATTCTCTGTTAGCATTTAAGATCCAATCCACAAGACTAAACTCTTATCTAGTACCATCAGTTGGGCCAAGATCACAGCCCTTAGGGGAGCATTCATTAGTATTTGCTAAAGGAACATAATATTCAACTTCCCCCCAAGTACCTATCTTTATACCCATACTTTGTGCATTTCTCAGCCCTAATCAAAGAAGCTTCATTTTTCAGTAAATAGTTATTAATACAGAGACTCACAATGAGTCACTGTGCAGAGAATAAGAGACTGCAGAGTGCTCAGCCCTAAATGGGACATCTATATTGCACCCCCTCCTTCCAAGTTTCAGACAGAAAGAGTATAAGAACCAGAGGTAGTGGGTGCCTGCAGGAAAATAGTGTTTTCTGGACATCTGGAGGGATGTTGCACACGTGCACTCACAGTGGCTGTGATGGCATGCACAAGATCAAGCCAGCTAAAGTTCAAACATGAATGGAGGAGAGAATAATAAAGTCCAACACCCAGTTGACGAGCTATTAGCCATTGATGACTCCTGGAGGAGGGAGAGTCCGTTTTCTTCAGGGATGGAGCTCCTGAGAGGCTACCTGTGTTCCAGTAGATGGTCCTCCGTCAATGTACATACTGACAGCACTTACGGTTTTGTTTTGTTTTTTTAAAGTGCACATGCAGTTGGAAGGGAATAGCACTGGGGGGGGAGGGGAACATTGGAATGGAAGGAATGAGAGAAGGGATGGGTTGATAATCTCCTTTTTGAAACATAAAAATTAAATTAAAAAGAAATTTAAATTTCACCTTAATTGCTCTTTTATTACTTTATAGCTAATGATTTAAATTATTTTCCCACAAATTTTTAATGATCATCTACTATATGCCATGATTGTACTAGATCTCAGGTAGATGACATGAAAAAGGTGATTGTGATAGTCTGTTTGTGTATTTCCTCATAATAATTATACCAAGGCCAAATGAAGAGTCTTAAGTCATGCGAACCTACATCTACTTTGTTGATGTCTGCTGAATCCTTTGAGGTGACCCTGTTAAGAATGAAGGACTAGGTGTATAACTGTCTCCTGTGTGTGCTATTTAATCTGGCTAAACCCAAGTCTAGGCCTCCCTCAGGTCTCCTCCCATTCAGTTTTACACTCTCTGACTTAAGATGCTCACATCCCAACATTTTCTGCTCATCACTGCCCGTTTCAGTGGACACCACAAATAAATTTGGAAGACGATTTGAAGAGTTATGGCTTTAAAGAGTCACTTGAGTTCTTAAACCTTAAAAGGGCAATTCACTATTCTGCTATCACTGAGCATTAATGAGTCCTGGAATTTTGTAGTCAAAAGATCTTGAAGCTTAAAATGGAGATCAGAGAATGACCCCAGGAGAGCCACCATCACAGTTACCTGAAAAGCCTGTTGCAGTTACAGGCATAGATGCCTTGTCCCAGAAATCTGCTCTAAAATGATCCAGAGGAGAGAAACATTTTCACTAAAAACTTAGAGATCCTTTGAGTTATTGATCAGTGAGCTTAATGTCACAGCAAGTTCGTGGCAGATGATTCAGTGTCTGAGCCCCCACCTAGGGTCCTTCCATAACGCTGCACCATAAGCTGGTAAAATATCACTGTAAGAAAAAAATACCCAGTTTTCTTATTCCCCAGATGTGGGAATGACTTTTATAAATGTACATAACAGGACTAATGACTTTTAATTAACCCCAGCAAAACCATATGCTCTTGTGTCTTGTGATCTGAGTACCTCTTATCTTCCCTAGGCAACCTCAATTTGGTTCTCCACTCAAAAGATAATGGATGAATGAATGTGGGTATGCTTGAGAATTAGTATATCAAAGCCTCGAATAGCAGTGCACCCATCTCTTTTGGGAAGGACTCATGAACTTTAGTGAATGAGATATTCTAGAACCAAATATGAAAAGACTGGATGGTCTGTAAGGATTAAGGTGGAATCATGGTCTGTAAGGATTAAGGTGGAACCAAGCTTGAACTTCCCCAATTAAAGCTGGAGAAACCATTCTGAATAAAATTATGGGTGGGATCTGATTTGGGGACACAGTTCCAGGGATGACATTTCACCACGACAGTTCCATTAGTACAATTCCAGGAGAGAGATGATTCCAGGAGCTATCTAGGGGAATAAGTGTCCTCCAAGTTTGGGCCCATTCTTAAAAACAAAATTCAAGAGTTATGCTTTTCTTGTTCAGGTAATTATAATGTTGGCTTAAGAATGGCTGCACCCAGATCCCCTTCCACTATTTGAGTCTTGAGGAAATGAGCATTCATACCTCATAAGAGTAACTTAATTCTGTTTTCCTAGAACAAGCCAAATACTTTGCACCTTGATGAAACTTATGTGAAGCTTAAGCTCCACATGTTTCCTTCTCATACAAAAGATCACTACAGGTTGCAGATCTCCACATCTTGCTGGTGCTTTGAAGGGGATGGACCATTGCACTGGTCCTAAGGTAGAATAGGCAGCTGCTAGGTGTGAGATGCTTGTGAATTCTACATATATTTCCAAGTAGGTTAGAACTCTTTTTGTCTTTTTCTGCCTTTCTCTACTCCATCCATTCCAGTCAAACCATGTTTTCATGAGTCCCCTGAACTGTCTTGGAATAGAAACAGCTGGCAACCAAGGTGGATCCTTTTAACTTCTGTGGCCCTATTAATCATACCTCTTAGATATTTGACAGGAACCAAGCTATAAATGAAGAACTAAAAACTTTGTTCAAAGGAGATACAGTCCCCATAGCTTGGAAGTATTAAGAATCAACAGGATTAAGCCTCTTACATCACTAGACAAGGTCTGCTATAGAAAGCTAAGGTGACAGATCTGTGGAAACAGATGTGTGCAGAAAGGTTATCAGCCCCAGAAGATTCCACATCTCTTTACTAAGAGAGTCAGATTTTGTGAGTCTGCCTCCATGAAATTTATGTGACTCTAAAAACTTTAAAGTAAATTGTCAGTAGATAGCCTATAGATTAGGATAAAATTTTACCAGTTATCTCACTCCTGGGTATAGGGCTCTATATCCTACCACAGAGAGACTTACACATCTAAGTTGATTGCTACAGTAGTCACAAAAGCAAGAAAATGGAACCAGCCTTGATGCCCAGCAACAGAGGAATGGATAGTGAAAGTGTGGCATATACACAAGGAGTGCTTTTACTCAGCTGTTAAGAAAAACAAAATTTGCAGGAAAATGGACAGAACTGGAAATGATTATATTGAGACAACTCTGTCCCAGAAAGACAGAAGTCCCATGTTCTCATGGGCTGATTCCAGCTTTTAAGGTTTATATGAAAGTAAATAAGGATTTGTGAGAGTGGGTATAAATGACACTAGATAGAAGGCCAAAGAGGGGTTGTGCAAGAGGGGAGGGGGCAAAGGGAAGAGGGAAGGAAGCTGTGGGGGGGGGGAGGAAGAATGCGGAAGCAGAGGAAACACTGGAGAAAAGAAGGAAGGAGAAACAATTAAAAAATGTGTTTGAAAAATAGCATAATGTCATAATTCTTTGTCAGCTAATAAGAAGAATTTAAATAAACTTTCTCTGAATAGATATTAAGCAGTTATTCCAGGATTCAAGAGCTGAGGCTGCTTAGAGTCTGGGAGAGCACCACCTAGAGAGGAGCACGACCTAGAGGGGAGCACCACCTAGAGAGGAGCACGACCTAGAGGGGAGCACCACCTAGAGGGGAGCACCACCTAGGGGAGAGCACCACCTAGAGAGGAGCATCACCTAGAGAGGAGCACCACCTAGAGAGTAGCACCACCTAGAGAGGAGCACCACCTAGAGGGGAGCACTACCTAGAGGGGATCACCACCTAGAGGGGAGCACCACTTAGGGGAGAGCACCACCTAGGGGAGAGCATCACCTAGAGGGGAGCACCACCTAGAGGGGAGCACCATCTAGGGGAGAGCTCCACCTAGGGGAGAGCACCACCTAGAGGGGAGCACCACCTAGAGGGGAGCACCATCTAGGGGAGAGCTCCACCTAGGGGAGAGCACCACCTAGAGGGGAGCACCATCTAGGGGAGAGCTCCACCTAGAGACCTGCACCTGTGAGAATCCCTGTGTATAAAGTCAGGAATGTGACAGAAGCAGAGGTCAAAATATTTTCAACTTGCTTATGTTTTAGGAGTTTGTGACCACCTGTTTAATGGCATTTATTTTTCTTTTCAAGGGAAGAACTTGATTCATAACTTAATGTGTTTAACAGCTACCATGCCATGCTAATTGTATGCTTTGTAGAAATAGAGAAAATGGATTTCTGTTATTACAAGTATTGTACTGATTATTGTTTTCAAAGGAATCCTTCCTTGTCTTTATAGCGATAAGAATAGTTAACATTTGTTTAACATTCCTTCTTAAAATATGTTTTATTTTGACTTTCTGACATGATCATCCTAATAATCCTATGAGAAGAAAGAAGTGATTATCCCCATGTCTCCTAGACAGCTTTAGTTGTCAACTTGACACACCTGGGTTGAGGGAGCCTCAGTTGGGGAATTGCCTCCATTGGACTGGTCTGTTGCCATGTCTGTGGGGTATTTTCTTGATTGTTGAGTGATGTTGGAGGGCCCAGCCCACTGTGGGGGTGCCACCCCTGGGGAGGCTGTCCTGTACCGTATAAGAAAACAGGCTGACATGGGCCAGGGAAGCAAGCCAGTAAGCAGCGTTCCTCTATGCTTTGGCTCTTGTCTCCAGGTTCCTGTCCCTGGGTTTCCTTAGTGATGAACTGTGATCTGGGAGATGTAAACCAAATAAACCCTTTCCTCCCCAAGTTGGTTTTGGTCAGAGTGTTTTGTCAGAGCAATTGAAAGCAAACTACAACACCATGTTACAGGGAGCAAGGGTGAAGCGTGGTCGGTGAAGCCACCCACTTATGTAACTGCTGATCATACCACTGTGTGTGATTCACTAGCAATCCAGAGACCAGGTCTTGCTGTGTGACTCAGGCTGGCCTTGAACTCCCAGTTTTCCTCATTCAGTTTCTCAGGAGCTGAGATTACCAGTGTATACCATTACACCCAGTAGCCAATATTACCAGTGTATACCATTTACCCAGGATTTGGGTATCCTCCTCATTAACAAGAAATATGGTGAACTGAACCTTGATAGTTTATTGCTTTTTCCAGTTCTTGATTTGCTCATTCAATTAGAATTATTTAAGAATCAGTTCTGTAAGAGATATTGAACTTCTTTTCTGAGACAAAGGATAGTTTCTGTCCTCAAAGATTATACTTTGTGGGAGTAAAGCACCTGAAAGCAGAATGACACATGAAATGTGATAATATACAATGTGCTTGATGAGACCCAGAGTCAGGGAAGGCTTCTTGGAGGAGGGCTGTTTTCCATCCATGTTCTGAAGGGGAGGGATTCCTCAAGAGAGGATGGCAAGAGAGAAGCGGCTCAGGCAGAAGGGACTTCCATCAAGCACAGCTGCAGACAATATCCTGAGCTGAGTTTTGTCAAGGACACAGTTTTCTACTCTCCAAGACTTAAAAATTGAATCTGGAAGGAGCAACATCAACAAATAAGGAATGAAGTGTCTGCACACATTAAGATACCAACAAAGCTCTCTGGGACTATATGTGAAGGACAGCGTTATGTTCGGTTCTGTGAGAATAATGGGATGTTGGAGTCTTCTCCATGGAGGACCAATACGAATCAGGTTTGGAAAAATAAGAAGACATGCTTTCAAATAGAGAAGTAGAGGAGTTAAGGGATGTGGAATATCGATTCCACAGTGAGTGAATACTATCCAGTAGGAACCAAGGAAAGTGGCATTAGTGTTCTGAAGACTTTAAGGGCAGGGTTTTGGGAAAGTGCTGCTGGAAATGTAGACACCATCAACAGAAAAATTAGAGTCCCTTTTAGTTCAGTGGTTTTCAGATTTGCTTTTCGCCATAGATTTCTTCTTTCAAACACAGCCATAGATTTCAAAATATAGGCATTAAGAATAGAACCAGTTTGATTAGCATGGGCTCAAAGGGCCCAGGATCCAGGATCCAGGCTACTCAAGATTCTTGCGAAGCTTCTGTGGAACACAATTTCAACTTACTCTCCATGTGGCAAGCCTGACTCTGGAGAGGAGATATTTGAGCCCTGTACAGTGTAGAATATGTTAAACAACCAGGAATCACACTGGTATTATTCCCAGAATAATACAACTCCAGTGGTGAAACTGGAAGTCTTCGCTGGTCTGATTTGTATAGAAACAAACACATCTGATCAGTGGGTGTCTAGGATTCAAGTCTACAGGGATATTGTCGAAAGGAGGCAATTGGATGAATCCAGTCATCTCTCAGGGGTATTGCAACCTGTCTTCTAGAATGGAATCCTGAGAGCTTGAAAGAGTTAAAGCTTCTGAGCTGCCTTGCTCCCTCCCACAGAGGACCACATCTGCTGGGAGAATCTGGCTCCATGCTAAGAAGTCACTGCCAGAAAGGGAAATGAAAGACTCCCCTGGATCAGTACACCTGGATACCCTCAGGAGAAAGGAGAGAGGGAAGGGATAGCTCATTCTCAGAGCTTCCAAGAGCATATCCCAACAAGTCAGGAGAAACAATCATCCCCACAAGAAGCCTGGAGAGCCCCATGGCTTGTCAGAGTGAACTCTCAAGGGGATGTGTCAGAAGAAATGCAGGACACCCTGTTAGACTTAAGTCCTAATAAACAGAGAACTGTGTTGGTTTTTTTTCCTCACAGTAAGTGCATCTCATATGCTGCATAGGACAAACTTACACTAAAAACATTTATTTTCAATTTGAATTTCACTGGCTGTATTGTGCTTTATTTGTAACTTAGCACGCAGCCTCTCCCATTGCAAAGAGCTTCTTCATTACCTGCTCTGGAGGAGCCCTTCAGCCAGGCTGTGAGGTCTAGGGCTCCTCTCCCAGCTCTGCATGAGCTCAAGCTACTCCACTCTACAGTGGCAGTCACAGAAAGGGTCTGTGCCCTCCAGAGCCCAGATGCTTCACCAGAAGGATCCTTTTCAAGTCCTAGCAGGTTGGTCAGAGGCCAGTGTGGGGCTTCACTGAAGTTGGGCAGAGAGGGGATTAAAGAGACCAACTGCCTGATGAATAAATGTTTACAATAACCACATTCCCTCCTTGACTGGCTGGAGAGCTTCCACCAGCCCTGCATCACCATTAAGCAAGCTGTTTGCTTTTTCGTTAGAAGTGAGCTGTTGGTACACTGCTGCTGCAAACAGAAAACATCTGTGGAAAGTTCACAAACAGGAAACTTTGTAAGGAAGTGGAGGGGAGAGTCCATATTGCCTACCGACCCTGCTTTATGCATGTTTGAAATGGAAGAATGTACTTTAAATGACACCTTCAAGGATGAGGACAAGCCAGGTCTAGAGCCTGACAATGACCATCACTGAGCAGGCCTTTGTTGGGCTTTCTTTTATATCTGAACATGGTGCACCGATACAAGTTTGCTTTCTGCAACTAGCTCCAATTTTCCAGGGAAGGTGTGGTTGCCAAATAAAAGAATGCCCCACCCAAACCCCAAACCTTTCTGCTGCACCTTAGAGGCAAGTGTAATTGCAGGAGAGTGTGCATTGTGAATTATAGAAGATCTGCTTCAATCATTTCCAAACACACACCACATCATGAATTGCTCCAACCAGTTTAAAGCAAACAAAAGAACATGTAGACATATGTAGACAGTGTCTACATATGCCAGCAGGAGAAGCGTTCGCCCTTCACGTGTGTTGGCTGTGAGAATACTTTCAGTGTTCTCCTTTCTCCACTACTGGGAGACTCAAAACTTTCTAAAGATTAGGGGATCAGGAATGGAAAACTTTACTCTCTGCCTTTCCCTGAGTGATATCAGTCTGTTTCCTTCCTGCTCCCCGTGTGTGTGTGTGTGTGTGTGTGTGTGTGTGTGTGTGTGTGTGTGTGTGTGTGTTGAGACATATACATAGAAAACAAGTTGGGGAGAAGAGGAATTAGGGAGAGGAGAAGGAAGGGGATGGGAAAGGACGGGAGAGGAGCGAAAAGAGAAGACAGGAAAGGGGCGGGGAGGAGAGAAGAAGAGACGATGAGGGGGAGGGGAACTTATTCTTGGTCCCACGCCAGCTTACATGTGCCTTAGAACTGATATATCTCAACGTCTATACACCACATCCAAAGGACTTATCTCCTTGGTTTCTTTAATGTCCTAGACTAAGGAAACATTACCTTTAACCTGAACTAAATTTCCAGTCAAATATAAGAGTAACTTCAAGTCATCCTAAGAATGTATCCTGAGGAAATGAGGCCAAGGATGGTCTGAAGTTATGTCTTATGCTTGGCAGAGTAAAGGAAAGAAAAAAAATCAATCTGAAAATGGAAACTTAGTATTTCTGGCAGAAGAAGCAAATGAGGCACATGAGACTTGGCCCAGGCGTATTTGATCTACTTTGATCCCTGTTATATGATTTGATTGCTTGGCCAGGACAAGTCAGGACATGAGATTCACTTAGGGAACGTGTTTTGTTTTGCTTTTGCTTTAAAAAAATGGAAACAAATAACAAAATGAAAATCTGAGGCTCCAGGTTTTGATTCTGAAGGTGAATTTGATGCTGGCAGTCCACCGAGCATGCTCAGGAGCAGCAAGGCACAGCTCATGGAAGTGATAAGGTCTAGTGCTCTGCAGCACAGCGGGAGGCAGTGGTTCCCATAACCGGATGTGTGCTTTAGAAGTAACTAGAAGAGGGGAACTCGAAGGCTCCAAACACAAATAATAACAAGGAGACGGAAATATCAATCACCCTGATTTGAGTAGTGCACATTGTATGATGTATTGAAATACACCCTGCCCTAGAAATATGTACAATTAAAATAATAAAAAATTAAATGACATCATTCAGAAAATAAAAGGAAGGGAGGGTACAGTGAGAGAGAGAGGAGGAGGAAGGAGGGAAGCAGGATGTCTGAGTAATACGTAACTAGGTAAGGCAAACTTCCTGGCTCCAGGCAGCAGTGCGGTGATTCAGAGGAAGGGAGTCAATCAAATTTCAGCTGTACTGTCAGAATCTATAACTTTCTAGATTATGATTTCAAAGTATTCACTTAACCTTGTTAGAATGCAGATTTCATCTGAGAATTTAAAACGCTCATATAATGTATGTCTCTTCAGCTAGATACAATGAACAAATGAAATGACATCTGGAAGGGACTTAATGGAGATGTTAGCCAAACAACAGGGAGCTCCTGATACTATTATTCTCATCACCACCATCCCCTCACCACCATCACCATCACCATCATCACCAGAGCCATCACCAACATCACTACCATCATCAACATCACCATCGCCATCATCACCATCAACACCACCACCATCATCACTACCATCATCAACATCACTATTACCACTGCTATCATCGCCATCACCATCGCCATCATCATCATCATCACCATCACTATCACCACCTATTACTCCCATCAGCACCATCACATCACTACCATCACCATCATACCATAACAATCACAGCATCACCACCAGCATCACCATCAACACAAAGACCATCACCATCACCATCATCACTAACACCATCACCACTATCACCATCATCAACACCATCATCACCATTATTAATAATCTATCCTTCATAGAAGGCATAGCATGTGTCAGTGAGCTCACCACTCTGGTGACTGAGTCTTGACAGAGTGTTTCTAGGTTCTTAGAGTCTTAAAGGCATATATAGATTGCAGAGTAGCATTAATAGTTTATTCAAAGCAAAGTAATAGTACAGATTGGAAAGAAACGTGCTGTCAAGAATGTCAACAGGCCATGTGGATGAGGTAACTCAAGGGCCCCAGGCAATAATCTGGGGTGTAAAGGAAGGAAGAGTTTGGGTATGATGGAGATAGGCTTGGTGGTTCTCTACTTTGACTGGCAGATTTGTTATGTAACTTTTTCTTTACTGCAAATGTCCCTTTCTGTAATTCATATGATTTTAATTACATGGGCACTCAATTATGCATGGGCAAAAGTGGCAAATAAGGTTTTCTCCCTAAAAGTTCACTTAAAGGATACAGTTTGCCTTATCCTACATGCACCTAAAACCTGTCTAGGTCAGATCAGCTCTTCTTCCCTCATAATGGATATAATGAAAATACAGTTGAATAGACTCTGTCTATGCTGGCATTAAGAGGAAGAGAAACTTATTCCCTAGTTTGGAGTGGGGTGAATGTGCAGCTCAACTAAGGGAAGATCTTGGGTTGCTAACAGGTTGTTGGGTGCATCGTTTGGAGAGGGGTGTATGTACATAGTAATGCAAGTGAGGGTACTAGGCTGCCAAGTACATATTAGAAGAGATGTGTACAAAGAGAGTTCCAGCTACCTAAACTATCCCTTATGCTTGTCTGCCTTAAGTCTATTCTACTTGATTAAATTCTCTTAAGGGTTGGGGACAGATTGATAATTCCTCCCCACTTATAAAAAACTGAGGTGACCAGGTAGCATTGAGAGCCATAACATTATCTGTTCTTTCAGCTGTACATGAGCTGTGAGGTCCAGGGGAGAGAGCCTGGGCAGAGACTAAGAGGTCAGTACCTCAGTGAGATTATTATGTGTATGCTGTTCCCTGCCGCTTAGTGTTTGCAACTAGGTGATTTCCCCGGCTCTTTCCACTAATTAAAGTCCACTTAATTATTTCCATATGCAACACAGTGGTTCAGATGTACAGTAAGTTATTTTAGACATTTTTCAATTGCTGTATATATAAGTGGTTTCTTTTACTTTTCCTTTCTTTCTTTTACTATTACCAGTGTTAATGGGAAAATATACTTTGCTATTCTATTTTATATTTTTGCATTTGAATTTCTTCTCCAGATAAACTGTAGAATTATTTTTTTTAATTATGTGGTATGTATGTGTTTCCACATGTGAGTAGACATATGTGGGGGGTACACATGTGTGTGTATCTATATGTGTCTGTGTGTATGAATGTCGAAGCCCAAAACTCATGTTGGGAGTCTCCCTTCTTGGTTTCCACCTCCCTCATGGAGACGGGTGAATTCAGAGTTCATAGATCCAGGCCGTCTGCCCGCCAGCTTGCTCTGGGGACCTGCCTCTGCCTTCAGAACACTGAAGTTATAGGCAGACCACCACACCAACCAGGCCTTTACATGTTGTTTCTCATGTTTGCAGGACAAGCTCTTTAATCACTGAATCATCTCACCAGCCCTACATTTCACTGTTGTTTTTATTTTCATGACCTAAACATTATAGTTGAGATTGGCTTTACTTTGCCAGTTTATTTTGAAGAAATTTATTTAATTACCCCCAGGGATGTGTAATATATGAATATATTTAGTCATATGATCTCATATATTCCAAATAGGTCTTATAGTTTTCTTCAAATAGGTTCTTATGGATTTTCTTATGTTTCTTGATAGACATTTAATAAAGCATTATTGCCATGATCTGAGATTTGAAAAATGTTTTCTAATTGTTATTATTTATTTTTTTTAAAAACTACAGAAATTTACCTATTCCTTTTACATCTGATCACCATTTAAAACTGTTCTAATAATTAGCTATTTGTTATCTTGTTTTTTATTGAAAGCTATCCCATGTTACATGTTGAAGATGGCACCAGGTTTCTGCTGCAGAAACTTTGCATCCAACGTAGGAAGATGAGACGTAAACAAGGAACAAGTAAAGCAGCCGTGTGATTGTAGTGCTATGAAGGAAACAAAGCAGGGTGATAAGGCAGAGATATTGACACATGCAGCTCAAACCAGGAAGGGTTGTATGAGGAGCGGCTGGTAGAGACTGGGGTTAAGGCGATCTCAGTCATATCAAGCAGCACAAACAGCACATCAACTGGCCTGGAGACTGGAAAAGAACCTGTTATCCCAAGAGCACAAATAAGATCCAAATGGTAAGGGTGAGTGTTCAGAGAGGTAAATAGGAACCAAGATAATATATGAGGAGCACAAAAAAAGGTTTGAAGTCCATTGGTGAGCTGTGGAAATGTCAGAGAAGTGAAACAAACACCACCACCCACCAATTACTGGAGATGAGTGGACAAAAGCTTTAGGTAACCAAGAACAGAAAGAGTCTATGTGATGGTGGCTTGTCTACACTGACATCATTTGATGGAGAGAAATGGATGCAGGGAAGACACGCACTAATACGTTTGGATTGGGTAACTGGGTAAATTATGGTGTTATTTACTGAGATAACAATTATCAGAGAATGGTATAGTTTGCTGAGAGAGAGGATCAAGGATTCTAATGGAGAAATGTTTGTTTTAGAAAGCCTAGTTGATAGCCAAATAACTATATCAAATGCATACTTGCATAACTGTATCTGGAGCTTAGGAAAACAGTAGTTCTTGGAGATACAACCTTGGAATTCATGCACATGCAGGTAGAGTTTAAAGTCTTAAGACTAAATGAGGTGATGTAAGAAAGTAAGGGACCAGAGAGATGACTCAGCAGTTAGGAGCACTGACATTGACTGCTCTTGCAGGGGACTTGAGTTTGGTTCTTAACACCCACATGAAGGCTAACAACTGTCCTAGCTCCACTTCCAAGGGATCCAACACTCTCTTCTGGCCTCAGCTGGCATTGCACAATATGGGTGCACCTACATACATGCAGGAAATTTTGAATGCACACATACACAAAAAATAATAAACAAAATATATTTAAAAAGAAAGCAAAAAACATAAAAAGAAGCACAAGAACACATAGCCAAACCGTGTTAGTGTGGAATTTAATGTCAGATGTAAAAGGGTAGGGTATTAGAATAGAAGCCTCAGAAGACTTAAGAGCAACTGGAAAGAGTGATGTCACAGAGGCCGAAGGAGCAGAGAGAAAGGTGTGATAAAACACCTGTAGTCCAGCCAGTCAGGAGGCTGAGGAGGGAGGATCACTTGAGCATACAAATTCAAGACCAGACTAGGCAGCATAATGAGAGACTTCAAAAGAAAACACTGCTGAAAGATTAGAAGGAGATAAGTCAATGAGCTAAAGAAAAGCAGCTTCAGTGGAATCTTGGAATGGAAGCCAGGTTGGACCCGGCTAAGTCATAGTAGAAGATGGGGGAATGGAGACAGTTGATTCTGAAGGAAATTTTGCTGCAGAAAAAAAACCAAATAAATAGAGTGATAACAAGAAAAGCATGGGGCTGGGGCAAGCATGAGGGAATGTTTCTGTCGGCAAAAGATTTTAAATATCAGAGGGATTTTGTTGAGATGAACGATAATCAACCAGTAAACAAGAAATTAAAGGTGGGGGGGCGGAGAGAAAGGAGACATGAACAAGGTTTGAAATTCCATAGCATGTGGAGAGACTGATCTTTGGTCAATTCAGAGACAGTTTCTATTAGACCAGGAGAGGAAATAGAAAATGTATATTTCTACACCTAGGTATATAGATCTAGTACAAACTAAAGAAACTCTTCTCTACATATATGAAGGGTTTCATATCATTTTTAGGTCAATGTAAAAAATGTCTGGGCTTAATTACAACATTACTTCTTAATTTAAAGATAGTTGTCTTATTATATTGGCTTGCTTCTAGTCGAGTTTTGAATGACATTAAAGATAATAGGCATCCTTATATTCTGTTTGCTTTACAGAAAACAATTACACTACCCTACAATTAAATAAGACTTTTACTCAAAAAAAATTTAAGTAGATATTCTTTGTTAAGCAATGGATTATTATTTTACTATTATTTTACTGATTCCTACAGTGTGTTTTTACTATATTCAGATCCATTCCTTAATCTCTTCTCAGATCTATCCCTTCCACCCTCTAGATCCCCAACTTTATTTCCTCTAATTTTTTAAAGCCTATTGAGTCTAATTTGTGTTCCCCAAATACTCTTGGGTGTGGGACCATCCCATGGAGTGTGGTCAACCTATCCAGTGTCACACACTTAAAGAAACTGACTCTCTTTCCAGTTACGGACAGGTTCCCGGCTAGAATTCGGACTTCTTGTCACCTCCCCTCCATGCTGGGATTTTGTCTGGCTCTGGTTTGTATAGGTCTTGTGCAAGCTGTCATAAGTGCTGCGAGTTCATTTGTGCATATTCCCTGTGTTTTCTTGTACTCAGCTATTTCTTCTGGCTCTTATAATCTTTCCGCCACTTCTTCCATAATGATCCCTGGGCCTTGGGAGAAGAGGGTAAGGTATAGGTGTCCTATTTAGGACAAAGCACTCTGTGATCTCTTATGGTCTACATGTTGACTAATTGTGTTGTGTTAATCATCATCTGCTGCAAGAAAATCTTCTCTGGTATGAATTGAGAGATGCGCTCATCTGTGGATATAACAATAAGTCATTAGGAGTCACTTTAATACTATGTGCATTTAGAAGAATCATCATAGTAGGCTCTCTCCTATGCCCTGTGATTAATGAAATGAATCCCAAGATGACTGGCATGCACAGATACATCTAAAAAATTGCTGAGAGAGTAAAAGTCTAATGTTTTGGTTTAGATGCTCAAATTCAGATACTTGCATATGTTTATCAGTATCACTTTAGTATACTTTTAAAAACTTTTAAGTTTTTTAAATAATAGCTGAAACCAGATAGAGAGATTAGATTAACTGATAGAATTTAAATTGCCTTCTGAATTTTTCCTTATTTAATCTGAATATTTGTGTACATGTCAAATAATTCTAATATGTTAAGATTTCATAATAAGAATATACTACAGTTATAAAGGTTTTTGCATATTTTATGTTATAAATAATTCTGTATGAAATATCATTATATAAAAATATTTTCCGTATTTGAGACACTTTTAACTTATAAGTTTGTAAAGGAAAAATTATTTAGTGAAAAACTATTTTAAGGCTTTTTTATTGATATATCTGTCATATATGTGTGAGAATAAAATTGTTTTTTTAAAGATTCCTTTATTTTTATTTTCTGTATGAATGTTTTGTCTACACGTATGTACGTGTGCCATGAGTATGCAGTGCCTACAGAAGTCAGAAGGAGGTGCTAGAATCCTTGTAACTGGAGTTACATTGAGAGCTTCCATGTGGGTACTAGGAACTGAATTAGGGTCCTCTGGAAGTGCAGCAGTTTCTCTTAACCACTGAGTCATCTCAGCCAAATTTCATGTTATAGATTGTTATATAGCAAAAGAAATTAGCATTTTCATATGGCTATAAAATCAAAGCATCAACATGTTCAGCCTGTTTTCATGCCCCCTTATCTGTCTTTGTCAACCAGCTTCTGTGACATCCAGAGAAGAATTCATAGCTTACTATACAGTGCTCCATACCTTCTCTACATGTTTACATAAATGTGTCTAAATGTATCTGTCTGAAACTTCTGTGCACATATATGTCAGAAACAGTGTAAAAAAATAAGTATATCTACTTGTATAGTATATACTAATCACATGATTACTACATAATTTGGATACATATGTGTATATAGCATGTATACAGTTCTTGAATAAATGTTGGTATGCTTCTTTTTAAATTTTAAGAAAATATGAACTAATTCAGTGAAAAAAATCTTTAAAAATATTTTTATTGATTCTTTGGACATTGCATACACTGTATTTTGAACCTATTCAGACACCCTCCACACCCTTAATAATGAACAAGACAACATCATAATATAGACTCTAACTCATGTAATCATTATTTTATAATTGTCAACATTCTAGTTCATTCTTTAACAAAGTTTAAGTTCTTGGTTGACTCAAAGGTTATTGGTTGCTTCCTTTGGCCTATAAAGAGACAGAACTTTTACAACAGAAGAAAATTTTCTTCTCAGACAACCATACTGGTTAAGAACAGACAACTAAAATATCGTGGCACCCAGAACATAGTATGTACTTTCTACATGTAAAGAAAATGCAAGTTGGTATATACGTATTGAGTGTTTGATGAAGTCATACTAAATAGAGACAGCCTGTCTACTTTCTTCCTTTAGACTGACATTATTGCTTTGAGAATAACTCTTCAAATCACTAAATAATAGCTTGACTATCATGTGTGTCAGTTAGGCTACAAGTTACAAAGCAACCCTAATATAAATTATCCCAGACACTAAGAAAGATAAATCATTTCCTCTTACAAGAATTGCCTAGGGAGCTTTACACCAGAGATGATGGATTCTATGACTCATAATTATGCTGCCAATCCTTCTTCCTGTACTTCCTATAGCCTGGTGACTTTGTCTCTTCCCAGTTCTTTCCCAGTGGTCTCAATGTTGGTCACAGTTTCAGCCATCTCATACATACATTGAAGTGTCTGATTATTAACCCTTCCAGTTAAAGTTTTCAAATATCAAAGAACTATCTCAGGTAGCTCTAGGTATCCTTTTGCTCATAGCCCACTGGCCTGTCTCACATGCCAGTCTAAACTAATCACATAATGAATTTAAACAGAGCATTTCCCATTATGACTGGAACATTATTGAAGGGAGTGGCTTTCCAGCAGAAACAGGGTTCTAGTACAAAGGAAGAAGTTTTGGAAAAGAAATGAGTGTTATATAGGGAGAAATGTGCAGTACATTTTAAAATTTTAAATTTAAATGCAATGTTATAATAATTACATATAAAATATTTATATCTTTTATAAAAACATTTTATATAAAATAAAAGTTCAAATTTTCATGTCTGTATTCTATACCAAAACTTTTAACATAAAGCTGCTTTTAAGTCTAGGTAATAAGCAAAGCTAGATTTTCTCATTCTTACTAAACTAAATATTTTAAAATCTTCATTGAAACAAAAAGGTAAGTTCTACTTTGGATTTCAAAAGTCAGATCACACTTTTAGATGTCACACTTCTCCCCCCTTCACGAAATTAATCACAGCAGCAGAGACTGCAGTCAGACTGGGAAACATGATAAGTCACATTCTTTTCTAAATATGCCCTGAATCCTTTAACTATAGCCATGTATTTGCATGAACAGAGCTGGTTTAAAATTTTTTTCTTTCATAGAGATTTTTTATCTACTTTTAAATTGTAGGCTCTTTAAGTGTTTATTATTTTATCATTGTAAGCTACACCACTAAATTCATTAAATAATCTAAAACGCACATGAGTAAGATGTATGGGCTAACTTTCGGTGAGGAAACAACCCTTATATCTATCAGGGCAGGGCAATGTTACACTCCCTGAGCAAGACCGAGTGCACAATCCATCAAAATGTCACCCACTCCCTGAAGGTCTTTTAAAGAGAAGAATCATAAATTTAGACCTGAGATATTTCAAACCTGATGGGGACTGAGTGTTAGCTCCAGATGACAGAAGGGGATGATGAGTGAGTCATAATTAAGGTATTTGATGAAATTTGCAGGTAAATGGATAGAACTAGAGAGTGTTTTACTAAGCGAAATGTGTTCTCCCTCATTTGTGGATTGTAGCACCAATCTTTTACATGTGAGAACAGATCTTGATGCAACACCAGGAGCCAGGAAAAGAGAAAGGAAACACGCACGTAAGAAAAACAGAACTCCAAAAAGGGGGATAGTAGAGAATGGATGTTACCAGGGGAGATCAGGAAAACAGGAATGTTTTGCAGAGAGGAGAGGAGGGAGGGACATGCAGGGGGTCACTGTGGTGGGCAGTGGGGTGTTAATGGGGGAAAGGTGGGAATGATGGGAGTGCTGGGACTGGGAAGGGAAGTTGGGTGGGGGGAAGAAGAGCAGAGATGAATGAATCTTGGAGACCTAGGGAACCCAGAGGGAACCCTGATATCACTGAAACACCCTGAGAAATGCACAAACAATGTTTGAACATTAGTACACCTGTATTCTTGGGAGCTGTTTGGCAAGGAACACAGTATCAGAAAGAAGGTATCTCCCTTTGTGTGGCTGATGAGAGTGGTCCAAGAGATCCTCCCCATAATAATACAGGTTATTGTCAACATTCTTGATTATCCCCCAGAACTAGAAGAAAATAGCCTACTGCTAAAGATAAGACATACTTGGGATAAGGACTTGGAGCATTGGAGCAGGAACTGACCTGGATATCTTCTACCTGAAGGTTGGCTCCCATAATGCTAGATGATAACATGCAAACTGCTAAGGGGGGAAATCAATCAGTGGTCCAGCCCAACCCTAAATTCTCTGCTTGCTGTGCCGGCTGGAAGATGTGAGCACTTAATTTCTGTGTCTACTCCAGCTACCTCTGCTGCCATGCCTCCTGCCATGATGGACTTTTGCCCCTTTGATACCATAAGTTAAATAAACTCTTTCTTTTATAAGCTCCATTGGTCAGTGCTTCTTTCACAACAACAGAAAAGTGATTAATACACTACTCATCAAAAAAGTTTCTTTATGCAACAGATGGAACCTACAGCAGAATTCCACAACTGGTCAGACACAGAGAATATGCAACTGAGAGATGCCAAGTTCTAGGTGACATATCTCCAGTTGAACCTCTATACCTGAGACTTGTGAAACACAGCAGAATGAGGAGTAGAGAGAAAACTAAAGCATCCCTCAACTCTCACCACTGAAGCTTCCTCAAATAACATAGTGCTATGCACAGAGAAGACCACAACTGGCCACGTTTTAAAGAAAGGAATTCCAGAGTGTGTATCCCTGGAAAGGCCTCCTATATTGTACCTCATCCACCTGTGTCTCGGGGCTCATTTCAGAAGAGTGGGTAGAAAGATGGTAAAAGTCAAGGTTGGTTCATGAACTTAGGGAAGCAGAGTCTTTCAGGCTTGCACATTTGAACCTGTGGCAATGGCAGCCCTGAGCACAGGACCACATCAATTCAAATGAAGACAAAGGCCCAGAGTGGAGGGATAGAAATTGGTAGTGGACCAGACCTAGACTGAGAACTGCTGGAGACTGATTATTACTAGGAGAGGGGATATGTCTTACTTAGGAAATCTAGACAGCCTGACCAGACTCCAGTGGATTAATTTGCACTAAAGAACATCTGGACGCTAATGCTCTTGACTGAATAGGACTTAACATGTATGACAGAATACATGATGTCCAGTGGAGGTTGGGGCATGTATGAGGGAGGGGGCCTCAATTTGATCAAGAACTGTTATATGAAATATATCAAAAATAAAAACTAAAAAAGATAAAAAGATATTTGACTACTGGGCAAGGGAATTATTTAAAATTTCTCACCCAGTGGTGAATCACACCCAGGGTCATGGTTTCAGTGACCATTCTGCTTACGCCATGTCTTTATCCACTTGTGGATCCTCAGTAGCTCTTCTGCTTTGTTTCATGCTTAGGGAAACTTTTTGTGTATGTCTAGCTTTTGAGTTCCTCTATCCTCTTCCTCTCACTCCAAGTGTTGTCAGGAAACAATGATCTTGACCTCGGGTTCAATAGAATCATGTGCTATCCTGCTCTGTATGCTGTGCAGTGCTCCACCAATGCCCTGAGATGCATTAGTAGGATTAGCTGGGTTCTTTTTTTGAAAAGGTAACATGGGTGGGCAGGAGGCATGTAAGAAATGTTTTCTCTTAGAAAAAGATTCACCATTGGGTATTATATTCAAGCCAAAGAACAGACTCTGTGCTTCTGCATTTCCTTGGTAGTTTAGGCCTAATGTACACTACAACTCGGTGGGTCTGAGGAATGAATGAGGATATTTAAGGTCACAATGAGGATAGCCATTCTGTACCAACTTCAACATGAAATCCTGAAATTCACCATCAATCCACC
This sequence comes from Eospalax fontanierii, assembly GCA_035773235.1. Classification (NCBI taxonomy): domain Eukaryota; kingdom Metazoa; phylum Chordata; class Mammalia; order Rodentia; family Spalacidae; genus Eospalax; species Eospalax fontanierii. Next base: position 22,549,769 of record CM069527.1, read on the forward strand.
AGTCCAGCAGCAGAAAAGGGCCTGGGAATGCTATAATTTGGATCTGAAATGTTCCCAAAAGATGACATTTAAACTGTTGGTTCCCAGTTTGGTGCTATAGGAAGGCAATGGAAACTTTAAGACATAAGGCTGAAAAGGAGCTATATAGATCACATGGCTCTGTGATGGAAGTGTTCCCCGGGCTTCCCTTCCTTCTCTTCCTAAAATGGTTTTTGTTCTATGGTATGCTCTCATCACTGTATGATGCCACAAATGTCAAGTTGATCACAGAAATAGTTCTTTTTTTAAAAAATCTGAACCCAGTTCTTCCTCAACCAGGCATATTCTGGTATTATTGCAAAATATTTATTTACATGAGTAGGATTAGGTAGCCCATATTGGGTTACATAAACAATGGTCACAGAAAACTGTAATGCAGTTTGAGTGTCACAACATTTCCCATGCTCCCTTTTTCTCAAGTCTACCACATGATACCTACTGCTTGATCCCAGAAGGGTCCCACTTTCCCTTTAGTTTAAGAATACCTTTCATCCACAAAACCAAAGGTTTTCTTTTTTAAAAAAATCTGTGCAGATAGATAGATATTTTGCTTGGCCATGCTTTAGAACCTTCTGTTACAGGCCAGTTGCACACTCTTTTATAAAACTGTTTCAGCAAAGAACTTGCTAATTTAGTTAGCAAGAACCACCTCTTCTCCAAACAAACAAACAAAAAAGCTTCTCTAAATATATAATCACTCTTTATTTTTTTATTTTGTATGAATAAGTGTTTTGCCAACATGTATATACATATTACTTGTGCATAAGGAGCCCTTGGAAACTGGGTTACAGATGGCTGTTAGCTGCCATGTAGGTGCTGAGAACTGAACCCATGTCCTCTTCAAAAGCAGCCAGCGCTCTTAACCACTGAACCATCTCTCCAGCCCCGCATGATCACTAGATAGCTCATCATGTTCTTCACCCTCTACTGTCCCTCTAAGTGATAGCAGATCACTTTGATTTGTTTTCAACAAGACAAGAATTCTCTTAGACTATTTTAGCTAGGACTCTAGTACCCTTGATGTTTCTTCTTAGTTTCCCATTCATTGATCATCCTCTTGGCCTCCCACTGGCTCTTGTTGCATTCAGAGATAAGCATGCCCTCATTTTCACTGCAAAATCCCATTGCAGTGGTTCCTGTACCTATTGTGATCTTCCTGAAAGAATTACTCCTTACAGGGCTTTAAAAGTATCCTAGAATGATTTTTCTGTCAGCATGCTGCCATTCTATTCTGTCTGCTACAACTGGGGACATTTCTAAACATTCAGTCATCATAGTTTACAGTTACATAGTAATCAGTCTGTTGGGAACTGCTTATCACTCTGTTGGAAGTCTCAGTAGGAAGCAGTCCTCCAAAATTCCTTCAAAATTGCTATCCTTTGTAGTACATATAGCCTGAAATTCCCACTTCAGATGCTAGTCAAAAGCAGTAAGTTGCACCTGCACTCTGACTAATGGACTAAAACTGTACTCCCATCAGCCTTACTGAGATTCAAGTTGCTAAGAACTGATTACAGAACTCCAGGTAACACTGCTTATCTTTACCAGTGTATTAAAGGGGGCATATTAAGGGATACAGATGGATAGTCAGATAAAGACCTATATAAGGAAAGGTCTGGAAGGGCTCCTAGTACGTGAGCGTCTGGTTCCTGTATAGCGGGGGTGCAGCACCTTTATAGCATGTTTACCTGTCCTTCTGTGTTTTTACAAAGGCTTCATTATATAGCCGTGTTTGATGACATCACTGGTCATTAGTGATTATTGTGGTTTGAATATGAACATCATTCAGGTTCACGTGGTGAAAACTTGGACTCCAGTATGAAGCACTAGTTTAGGAGCTGGAAACGTAGGTGTGGCACGGCTGGAGGAGGTAATCGCTGGGAGCACATCCTTGGAACACAGGTCTGCAATGACTGTGTGCTGATTCTCTATTTCCTGGCAGCCATAACATGAACACATGCTCTCCCTGCCTTCCCTCAAGGCCACAGTAACAAAACTAATGTACCATGGGCTGAAACCTCTGGAGTTGTGAGCCCATAAAAAACCTGTTACTCTTTTATATTGTTCAGCCTGGTGTTTTGTTACAGCAAAGAGAAAGCTGACTAACTCAGTGATGAGCTCAACCCTGAGCCTGCCTTCTCCTTTCCCAAAAGGGGGCTACTGAAAGTACCAACTTCTAATTATCCTTGCTCTTTCTGGTTAATAGACCTCATTCCCTTGCCACTAGCCATCTTCAGCATGAAATTGGCATTCTTATTAATCCAGAGATTCCAGAAGTTTTAGGAGACGTGTTCTAGAAAAAGAGAGCTAGGGCATATTTTAAATTATAAATTGCAATATCATAGAAGTACTGCCAATCGCAAAACCCATTTTTAATGGTGTCTGGAAGATGGGCTTCAAAAATTGAAATTAAATTGGTGAAAACTTGATGGTCCATAGCTTCTTGTATTACATCATTGATGTGGAGATTTAATTGGCCTAACAAAGTTGCTCGTGGAGTGGGTTTTCTCAGACTAATAAAATTGACACTAAAATTGGAAATAAGCCAAAGGGGGCAAATATCATGATAGCCTACTCACTGGCTAAGAACTGTTACTATTCAGTTTAAGTTGTTGCTTGCTACTTAATACAGAAGGGAAATACATTTTCATCATTTGTGATAGATAGTTGATGAGAGAGAGTGAAAGAGGAGAAGTGGAGTGCAACTCAGGAATGGGAGGGAAGGAAGGGAGGGAGGGAGGAAGGGAGAGAGAGAATCCAGCATTTCTATAAGGACATATTAACTCAGAGACATGTTGTCTGAACAGATGCCAACACCTTTAATCTTATTTGCTTATTTTCTGTTGCAAAGGTGCTTTGACTAGTGTAATAGAAATATGATCCATGATACAATGGCTGTTTACATCAGTAGATTATGTTGTGAAAACCACCTTGGTGTTCTAGGGTGACATGTCTTGTAGACAGAACCAATAGAGAACTGATACAATTAATTATGTTACAAAATGAAGGATCAGAAGACTTGAGTCTTAAGAGTCAGATAAACCTAGATCTTATCCTGCTGCTCCAGTTGTGGGCTGAATGAAGTTGGGTGAATGAATAACTTCTCATAGCCTCAGGCATCCAACTATAAACCAGGGGTGTTAATGTGATCACTCATGAGGCTATTGTTAAAAGCATATGTGAAACTATTAATACAAATCCGTGTACCCAGTAAATGTTCAACAACTAGCAGTGATTATGACTGCTGATTAGAACATTGGAAAACTGCTGCTAGATCTCCCAGTGAGCCCCATGGTACCCTGGATGAGTCACTTTCACTGTATAATGAGGTACTAGGCCAGGCTTTGATGTAGTCTAAGGCTTTTAATAGCATTTACACAAATGTCCCTAGAGCCCCACATGTGAACTAGAACATTGACAGAAACCTTGTGATATCATGGTGCTATTTGAAAAGCTCTACTATAAGATTCCTTGCATTGCTCCAATTGGCATGTGAGGACTTGGGATACTCGGTAAGGATTTGTTGGCCTTTCTACTCACCACTCTCTTGGTGCTTAGCCATGCACCGTTGTCTTCTTGTATTTAAACCTTGCTCTAGGTCAGGCAGACTTGGACAGATTAGCGCTAAGCCATGAGAAAGACTGAGAAATAATTGAAAAATCACCAAGAAAAATAAGACACTTAGTTCTTATGGCCTAAGACCCAGGGATGATCACTGAGTAGAGAATGATGTCTGCTTCTGTAATGCAGGGACTTGGACAGGGATTGAAACTCTAATTTAGACACAGCACTTACCATCATATGATCCTGATCAAGTCAATTATCTTTGTAGGATAATTATAAAATAGGAAAGATGATTCCAATTTCAAAAGATTGTAAAGACTGATTAATTCCAATCAATATTTTATGCAAATCATTTAGCAGAAGACCAGATCATAGTAGTTTCCAGTAATTTTAAGACTTTAAGATAAATAGTCACATCCTGAAATTGGAATTTATCTTATAATTGATGTACATATTATAATTTTTTCCTAGAAGATATGAATAAATCTGTGACAACTTTGAATCAAGAAAGTTTTGTCATAAAAGTTCCACAACTGGTAAAATGCAGACAATAAATGACTTTAAGGTTCCCAAGCCTAAGTGACACACTTACAATGCAGCCTCCACACCTAGGGCTCAGGAAACATCATGCAAGATGGGGAAAGATTGTAAGAGCCAGAGGGACAAGACACCTATTACGTGCTGTTAGTTAATGGATTCTAGACATGAGATGGCAGCTGCACCAATGAAATCTGTATAGTACGGCGATCTAACAAGATACACATAATGACAAAACCAGTTGACATGCCAAGGTGGATGAGGTAAGTTTCACTGGAATCTCTCCTGAAGATGAAGAGCTACAGGCAACTAATGGATTCTAAGGGAGAGAGAGCTGGTTTTCTCCAGGGACTAGTCCCTAGGAACAGCCCTAAGTGGGTAACCCTAAACACATGTACACATAAATGCCACTAAATGGATTACATACATTATATATGTATGTATATTTATAAACATCTGTATATGGAACAATAATAATGAAAGAAGAGGAGAAGAAATTGTGAGGGTGAGTGAGGACAGGGAGGAATTAGAGGGGGATTAGGGGTGTGTAGCAATAATACAACTACAATACTAATGTATGAAATTCTCAAAATAATTTAATTTTACAAGAATGTTTTATAACCAATGATCTATAAAATTAGCTTCTATAACTAGAATTTTATGATAATTTTTATATTCGCCAGTACAAAACTGTTTTAATGGGTTAGAGAGATGGCTCTGCAGTTAAGAACACTTGCTGTTCTCCCAGAAGACCTGGATTTGATTCCCAACACCCACATGGCAGCTGACAACCATGTGTAACTCCAGTTCCAAGGGATCTGATGCCTTTGTGAGCATTGCATGACAGAGTTGCACTTAACATACCTACAAGCAACACACTCATACACATAAAAATAAAAATAATATACAAAAAGTTTTTAAAAATAAAAACAAAAATGTTGTAATAATGCTAAAAGAGTGTAACGGTATAAAAATATACACAGTTAGAATTCCAGATTTAATAATCAGTTCATTCATATATGTTCAGGTAATTCTCTGAAATAACCATCTCCTTGCTACAAGAGAAATTGACTGTATTCTGCTCACTGAACAGACACATTAGGAAAAAAAAAGCTCACTTTTTGTTCATTTAACTGTGCGGTAAGAGTACAATATTTTTATTAATAAACTTTCATCATTTCTGATGGTCTGGTGTAAAATACAGAGCCTGTCATTTGGCATTCGGTATCATTGCTTTTATTTTCTAATGACTATATGATATGGAACAGATTTGGTCTCCATTTACAACTCAAATCTGGTATCTCAAAAATAACTTCATGGCGGTTCTCTAAGGTAGGACTTTTTCTTTTCTTTTTATAAACTATTTTAAGTGTTTTTATTGTTTGTCCTTTGACAGTTTCATTCATATAATGCATTCTGAGTTCTGTCTCCTCACACCCTCTCTTATGTCCTCCCATCACTAACAACAATCCTCCTCCCAAGTTCAAGACTTTTTGTTTTGTAGTCCATTTAGTTTAATCATGGCCACCTATGTGAACATTAGAATTATCCACTGGGGCCTGGTGGGGATTACCAATGGGAGCACAGTTGAATGCACTGACTCTTCCTCTCGCTGGGTCTATCAGTCAAGTGGAAAGCAAACACAAACCAGAAAGAACTTGGTAAAGACTGAGTGGATAAGCTATGAAGAACTGATATCCAGCTTTGGAAAGCCAGCATTCTATTACCCTGCTGATTGTGAGTATAAAATATTCATTTCAGAAAACTCAAAGTTGCTTTAAAAGTTTAACATATGTTTACTCTCTGACATAGGAATTTACTACTACTTTTATCCAAATGAAATGCAAATATATCCACATAAAATTCCCTAAAAATTTGTTTATAGTAATTTATTTTGTATTGATCTCAAAGTAGACAAACAGAAATATCTATCGACCAAAGAATGGACAAGCAAAATATGAACATTCCTACAGTGGAATATTATTCAGCAGTAATAATGAGCAAATTATCAACAGCCACAGAAACATGAATCATTTTTCAAAACAAACTTTCACTCTATTTTTAAGTCCACCATAACCCACAGCATGCATTTGAATTCACTCTTGTATTATTCTACAGTCTGTAGATTTTGACAAATGTGTAGTGGCAAGCATTTATGGTTTCAGTACCACAATAGTTTCACTGTCTTAAAATTCCTTCTATTGAATTCCTGGCACCCACTGGTCTTTCTAATGTCCCCATGTTTTGTGTTTTTCAGAAGGCATGCAGATAATCATGCAGGACATAGCCTTTCCAGATTCATCATTTTCTTTTGTAGCAGATTATCTCCTATACTCTAAGTAGAAATTGAACTTAGAAGATTTCTAATCTTTTAACGGAAGGTTCATCGATGTCAATAGTATCTGTATACTTTTTTTTTTTTTTAATTATGATTTGGGGGCTAAAGAAATGGCTCAGTGGTTAAGAACACTGGCTGCTCTTCCAAAGGACTTGGGTTGGAATCCCAGCACTCACATGGTGTATAACAACTGTGTGTAACTCTAGAGCCAGGGTGTTCGATACTCTTTTTAGACCTTCATAGTCATGGCATGACATGAGTTACACACATGCAGGCGATGCATTCATACACATAAAATCAAACTAAGAAATAAGAGATTTTAAAATTAACATTTGCGAAGTAGAAAAGGTTACAGAAGTAGCTGACCCCAAAGGACACACCATTCACGTCATCAGTCAAGTGGAAAGCAAACCCTTGAAAAGACACAGGAGCCCTGCTTCTCACCCAGATTCGAATCAAAGGCCTTATTCTAATTGCTTGGATGACTTTCACTAATTCCTCAGCCTCACTAGACCTCCCTCGGTGTCTTGAATTTAAAATGAGGATTATAACAATATGCAAAGGAGGTTGAGATAATACATGGGGAGTTCTTAGCAATCGTGCAGACACCCCCTAGGAATAAGGGCTATTATAATCAGAGACTTCAAAGACTTGCTAGAAGTGCACTCAGGTTAAAGACTCAGAATGGCATTCTGGTCTTGTCTCTTGGGCTGCCAAATACCATCTGACCTCAAGACTGCAGCTCCATCACACCAGCTCTCAACCTACATCGTCCTCAATTAAAGAGTTGCTTTTCATTTCAATAAAAGTGTCGAAAAATAAGATAATATCAATATAAAGTCAGAGGCATTCGGTGCGGTAAAGGAAGAGGAACATGTGAATATGCAGACATGCTGGTGCTGCTGGTACTGGTACACTCATCAGTGAGAGTCACTACTGTCACAAAAACAAACAAACAAACAACAACAACAAAAAAAAAACACATGGGTGAAAGAGGGAGAGCACTGGTGAGCGTTCCGAGAGAAAGGAGCAACGGATTGCTTTTTGATCTCTGGTTGGATTTGAAGTCTGTTCCACAGAAAGCAATTTCATGCCTGCTACTGTAATCCTGGCCTAAAGTCCACGCGTAGAACCTGCTAGTATCTTGCTAAATGATCATGTTGTCAAGTTACTTCTAAAAAGCTGTGTTTGCATCATGGACCTGGGCTGCTCTCAGTCTTGGTCGGAGAAGCTTCTCTCTGCTGTGTGTGACAGTCATGCAGAACGGGTCAAAGTGCTAAGAAGAGAGGACTGAGTGCTCCACACAAAGTGGGCCATTTATATCAACCTCTCACCTACTCCAGACTTCCGGGAACATCACTGAAGTGGTGCGGGAAGAACAGAAGGGCTGCAGGGTGGAGAGGAGCGCTGTGCAATGCTGTCTTCTGGGCATGGCAGGTCTACTGCATTCGTGAGCTCACGCTTGCTGGGATTACCTGAGCACCTATGCAAGATCAAGTCAGCCAAAATTTCCACACAGATAGAAGAGGTGCTTTCCATGCTCGACGCTTGCTGGGGAGTTCTTGGCAGCTGAGAGCTGCTGGCGGAGGGAGACTCATTGTTCTTGGAGGTGTGGCCCACTGGCAGGTTTCCCGTGCTCCAGGGGCCGGACACCGCTGCCCATATAGGTAGCACTAATTGACTTAGTGAGCTTTTTTTTTTTTCTTTAAAGAAGACATGAAGTTAGGAGAGGGGGGCTGGGGAAGGTACTTTGGGAGCTGAAGGGAGAAATGGAGAGTAGATATGGTCATATTACATTGTATAACATGTATGAAGTTTTCAAATAAAAAAAAGAGAAAGGGTCATTTCTGTCAGCTGTTAGTTAACTTTATAGTACACCTTTCTATCGGTAGACAGCTTCTTATCTGCCTTCTCCAGCAAGGTCATAGCGCCTGAACCTCCACTAACAGCTCCACCGAACCAGGTCCAATTGTTCAAACACTTGGAGTCTTCAGAGGACATTCTCATTCAAACCACCACACGTCCTCCCCACAGCCTGTCTTTTTCCCCTCTTCCTCTCCTCAACAATCCCCTGTTCCTTACAAATCCCTATCCCATATTCATTACTTTTTGTTTAGTGTTGTTTCCCATGGAGTTTTACTGGGGCTATCTGTGTGATCACAGTTTGGAGCTCTACATTAGATCCTGATGTGCTCAGTAGCAGGTACATAACTGAATATTATGCCTCCTCTTCTCCCAGAATCTGGTTTTGCCAGTAAATCGGTAGTGAGTGGCAAGCCCCCTTGAGTCCCTTTTGCCACCAGAGCTGACTGTTTAGAGGGCCTGACTTGTGTGGGCCCCCACATCAGTAGCTGCTATGAGTTCAACTTATCTGAGAGCCTAGATTTGAAATTACTCAGTACTGCCTCCAACTGTTCAAACTTAATACAGGAGCAAGAATTGTTTGAAAAGTTATGAGTGCCTCTAAAGAACTGTCCTTACTAATCATTTTTGCCTGAATGTGTAATATCTAAGGATATTTCAAAAGTCATAAATACCCAGTTCATCACCAAAGATATCATTTCAACACTACGATTTCAGGACTTGGTTTATGGTATAAGACAGTGTGGAGGTTTGAATGAGAATGTCCGCCCATTAGATCCAAGTCTTTGAAATCTTAGTCCCTAGTTGGTGACTGGTGCTGTTTGGAGAGGTTCATGGAACGATTAGGAGGTGTGGCCATGCCAAAGGAAGCATGTCGCTGGGGGCTGGCTTTGAGAGTTTAAAGCCACATCTCACTTCCAGATTTTCTCCCTATCTCCCTGTTCCTGCTTGAAGATGTGAGCACTCAGCTTTCTGCTCCTGCCCCCTCTGCTGCCATGTCTCCCCTCCATAATGGACTCTTCTCCCTCTGGAACTGTAAGCCAAATAAACTTCTATAAGTTGCCTTGGTCATGGTGTTTTATCACAGCAACAAAAAAAGTAATAAATATAGAAGTTTTCCAGCTTTCAATTGCAAGAGAGAGGCTGAGTATATACCTCACCCTCATCATCAAGGACTAGAGTCTCAGTTTAAAAAACACCAGGTCATTATCATTATAACTATACTTACTGATGCATTATAAGTAATTTAATGTTCTGCCTCATAATAATTTTGTGTATATTTTAACATATTGATATAAACAGACTATGTATTTAGCCAACAAAATACCTATCAAGAAAATAACAGATTGGAACCATAGCTCTGTGGGAGAAAATTTCACATGATTATTAGACTGAATTGTTGATGACGCTCTTTTGAAAATCTATCCTGTTATAAATGGGTGTTTGTCCATCTTGTGAACATAGACTTGGCTCAAATACTTAATGATTCACAAATCTATGGGAGGTCAGACTCACCAATGAGATACTGGTGTCAATCCAACATGAGGAATATTAGAGAGGTTAATTCCTTTCTATCTTTATGTAAAAATGAACTCTGTGGTGGTTCTAATATTTCCTAACATTTTGCTATCCCGCCTGTTAGACTGTAGTGCACACCCTGTGGAGATGTTCTTTCTTTCATTGGGACCACTGAAGAGCACTGCTGTACTGAAAAAGGAAAGGCACACAACCTTTCAGACACAGGCTTCCCTGTTTGAGCTTGGCTCCACCCCACTGCATGGTTGCTTCCATTAAGCCATTAAGATTCCTCCTTGCCTTTTGGAGAGTCTTTCTCTGATTGCTTTGTAGCCTAGGTCTGACTAGAACTTGTAATCCTCTTACCTCACTCTCCCAAGTCCTGGGAGGGATTCATCACCGTGCCTGGCATTCCTGTTGATTGTCTATAAACTCAGGGTTCCAAATGGAGATTTTAGTTTTTCTGAACCCATGTTTGTGAAGTTAACTTAATTTTCTTGTTGTACATATCATGTGCAAATTTCAGCAGAGGAGAACAGAGAAATGAATGAGCTTGGTGGAGTTTGGAAAGTGTGATCGGCAGGGTTTCATGTCTTATCTCTTTCATGCATATCTTTGTTTTGTTTTTTTTTTCCAGTGAGATTTTGTTTTCTTGATTCCTGGGATTAAACATTAAAAGGTGGAAAATGAAAGTAGAAGAAAGAAAAACACCTTCTTCTTAATTAAAAGTTCAGGAGCAATCCAATTTCTTCATTACATGGATGTGCAGCTTTTTAAAAAGAAGGCTTTGTTCATGAGAAACAAATCCAGTATATCAAAGAAACAAACCTTGGCAGTGTAAGGTAAATGGTTAGTGGAGTAACTGTGCACTTTTTTATGCCTTGTCTGTGGTTTATTTGGTCTTCAGTGATTCATGGAGTTTGGTAATAGTCTAACTCTTTACAAGGCAAGTGTCTTCACATAGAGGCAGTCTGTGCTAATAATCTAAGACAAATCATTCCTTATCAGTATAAAATCATGCTGCTAAACCATATCATAACTAAGACCATTCCTTAACAGCATAAAATATGTGATTCATACATTTTTATAGTCAAAAGGAACCTTATCTTACACATGAAGGAAACAAGATCCATGAGGCCTGGGTGGTTTCCTCAAGTTCACAAGGCATGTCAATGGTACTGGACAAGTCTCTTGACTCCAAGCTCATCGTGCTTTCTGCAATGACGCTTCAGTAACGTTCCTATGGGCAGTATATAAGCTTCATTTGCATTTAAGGTTAACATGAAAGCATGAATGGGTATTTAGGTCAGATGAAGTGGAGTATCACTGGCAAGGCCAAATCCAGGGACAGCTGTATACTATCAGTCATGCTGGGAAGGGTTTCCACAGAAGTGATAAGGATAAGAGAGCTGGTCCACGTATATGGCACAAGATAACACCAGAATTATGGACAAGGATCTGTAGCATTTTGTGTTCCTTCAGTGTCCAGGATCTGCTCTGGTTTGGATTAACAATAATACAGGAATTAACTCCAAAGGCACAAGGAGATGGAAAACAGATGGTCTAGCCCCCACTTTGTTCTACACACATTCCCTTAGGGTTTCCTTCTATTATAAGGATTAAGAGGTAAGATGGAGAATGTGTGCACATCATAGTAAATCAGTGTGTTTAAATTCTTTTCATCTGTTGAAATACAATATAGAAATGATGAGAGTCACCACATTACCAGAGACCTTCTTTTCCAGTCAAGCCTAATCCATGCATCTTCTTCCATCAACCCTACTCTGAACACTGTATTCCATCTATCCTCTCTGTAGTACTGTAAACAGGGCTATGTGACAGGACTGGGTGTTCTTTTGTAGTGCAATAGACTGTGCCTCTACTGTATTCTATCAAACTGGGGCTGATTTTCAACAATGATGGAGATAATTACTTTTAAAAAATTACATTTAGTCTTTTTGTGTATGTGCGTATGTGTGCATGTACATTCATGCATGCACATGCATGTACCACAGAAGACCAAGGACAATCTGCAAGAACTGGTTCCCTTTCTCTGTTATGTGAGTCTTGGGAATGGAACTTGGGTCATCTGTCCTCCAGAAATATGTCATAAGCCACTGAGCCTGCTCAAGTCATTATATATATTCAATAAAACTTTAAGAATAGTTCTTTTGTCTGATCAGTTTCCACAGTTAGACACTCAAACAAATGATCTTCCCCTGAGAGGTCAGCAGCATTTGAGAGGAAGCCTCGGGTGGTGAGGATGGCCAATACACCTTTAGAAGAGCATAGAGAGTACTCAGTGCTCCGTAATCCCTTTTGTTCAGTCAAGAAACAACTGCTAAACACATACAGACAATTAATTGAAATGAAAGGATATTAATCCAAGTACAGCACAATTGGTTTCTCTTCTCATTGTTTATAATCTGATCAAGCCAGCCAATAAACAAAAGTCTGAAAATAACGATTACAGGCTCAGTTTATGCAAATTCTCTGTAAGAGAACAGAGAAGCAATGCCATTGTGACCATCTGGAGAAGCCCTAAAGCAAGTGTTCAAGAACGATTTTGTTAGTCCTTGAAGACTGACTTTAGAGAACCCTGGGAGGTGGTGAGCAACTGTGATATATAGTACTCAAGATGGTGAGCCAAGCGTGGCGGACAAAGAGAGCTGTAGACACTGGGACCCTCACATCCAAGAGATCAATTAAGAAGTCGGGAAGAAGTCAGTCATAATATTGGAATTTTTTAAAGATAGTTCTCAACAAGAAGCTGGAATGCCTTATCTTCTGTGATGATGAGCATGTTTAAGTTAGTTGTAAGTTTTTCTAATTGGGTCATTTCACATAAAAATACAAATCTCTGATCTTGGAAAAAATGCAAATCTGACAATGCTCCTTTCTTGTTTTGTGTAGCAGCAATCTAGATGAGCTGGGCAGCCATCTCCCTCTGTGGCTGGATCACCATGGGGCTGGCCTTCTCAGATCCCTCCTATGTCTTGGATTCAACCCAGTTATGGCCTATGTCATTTTTGAACTTCTTAAAATTCTTGCCCTTAATCATGTTCAACGAAACACACTTGCCTCATTAAGGGGACTTTGAAGATGTAAGTACGGTTCAGGGTCTGATGAATTAAGATGGAGAAGTTACCTAGGTGGGCCTGATGTAAGCATGAGAAGGAAGTGCCTTTTAGACAAGGGCGAAGAAATGCAAGGAGACTCGAGGATCAGAGATCAGACTTGGTAATAAGAATAATAAACAGGGACTTCAATTCTAAGACTACCAAGAACAGCTGTCTCCTAAGAGTTGGAATGACCTTGGAAATAGCTGCTTCTCCTGAGCCTTCAGATAATGTCCTGGTCAGCCTGTCCTTTGACTCTGGCACTGTAATAGCTAGTAGTAGATGACAAACATCCCTACCAAGTCTCTAGGCCAACAGAACCACAAAATAATGAATGAATGCTGTTTAAGCCACCAAGTGTATGATAATTACTATGGGACATAGAAAATGAATACATGATATCGTGGAATATGAGAAATGTGGGTCTGTTCTAGAAGCGCTTACTTAACTATCTTGTAAGATCTGGGGAAAATTCCTTCTAATTTTTTCCTTGTCAATAAAATGAACACATAAATATAAACCACCCAATAAAGCTACTGCAGGAACCAGCTTGGAGGGTACATTCCAGAACACTTAGCTAGTACACACCATTACTTGCCCAGTCAATAAACTGACTCTCCAAAAGTTTTCAGCTTTCTCAGTATCTTTAGTAAACGCAGAACTTAAAAATATATGAATAGCAGAACTTAAAAATCACTCAAGGAAAGAAAATATAGCACAGTTCGTGCACCATCATAGAGACCTACCTGTTGATTGGCATGCCTAAGTGCCTTTTGTGGTATTTTTATCTGTCACAGGGACCCCAATACTCTGCACTTCTACCCTATTTTAGGAAGAAAATTCCACACTTCAAGAAGGGCAGTAATCCTGGTTCTCATGCCTGATCCCAAGGAATTTGGGGAACTTCATTCCATTCTTATAGATCTAATTTTTGATCAACACAGCCTCTCTAATATTTCAGGGGCTCCCACCTCTCCTCTTTGGCAGTCTTAGGTCATAGAAGAGAAGGTTGTCAGCATCCGAGAAGCAGCTTCGTGTCTTTCAAGCAGAAGCTAGTGGGGGCTAGTGTAGGTCACGGAGATGCAGCCAGAGCTCCCCCTGGCTCTGGGGTAGCTCTTTTCTCATTTCATTTCACTTGTTAAGGGTTAGCAAGGTTAAGAAAGCCTGGGTGAATGGCAAAGTAAACCACCTCTCAAAAGGACTGCTTTCCCAGTCTTTGCCAAGCATCAACTGAGTTAACCTCTCATCAATCTGTCCTTAGTAAAAATCACTTCCAGAATTAGAAGAGAATTAAGACAAACATATTACTATTTATCCATTTCTTGCTACTTGGTGCATCCCTCCAAACACTATGAAATCAGTTTTGGCAATGATGAATCTTCAGCAAAACTCGCGGAGTGTAATTTCAGCTGAAGTGTGGGGATGACAAATGTCCATTCTCACACTGGCAAAGCTCTGCAGATGAGGCCCTAGCATTTGAGACCATTTATGGTGCTTTCCAGTCTTAAGGGATGACCGGTATTTATGTTTGTTCAGCGAAGTTCTTTAGAGGCCCATTTGCAATGGCATGTTTCCCTGGATATGGAAGACAAGTTTCTCCATTCTCTGAAACAAAAAAAAAAAATCAGGGTATAAAGGGAGTCATCACCTATCTCAATTTTCTGCTACTTGTGACATGGCTGCTGATAACTTATTAATAAAGTCATAGAAAAGACAGGACACACACATTATTTTCAAAATAGCTACTGGCTATATGCTCTTGGGGAAGTGACACTACCTCTTTGGCCCCCTCTAAATAAAGTATATAAGAAATGAAACATATCCTTTTAAAAATTTGCTTCAAACCATTACAGTACAAGACAATTTATCTATAGCATTCGCCGACCTGTGAAGTTCCTACTTTTTAGAGTTCACCAAAAAACCAGGATCAGTTATTGGGAGTGGGAGACAGGCACAGTCACTATGTGACTAAGTCACTATGTGAGATTGCTAAGTTAAGAGTCTAGAAAACATGGTGCTCAGTTCATTATGGTGCCCACTGAGGTATCAATTACTCAACAAGGGCAATCCCAAGTTTTGCACCCCTCTTCTCAAAGGGGCATCCAGTTTCTCATGCCGTTCCTTGCTCCTGGCATCTTTTACATGGTACCCAGTAGCACACAGCATAGGTGCGGGGCCAGGGCAGCCACACCCCATCACCTCCCTGCCTCTTCTCATGACGTTTTTATTCCAGATCTCTGTCCCCCATGATCTGTCATTCTCTCATTCTTGTATTTTCAGATCTCAGGAAACCCAGCCTTCCTCCTCTGGCTGTGACACTCTAGCTCTCTAATGTTAGCCAACGCCACTCCAACTTTTAGTCAGCCGAAGCCAAGTTTGGACATGGTAAATAATGACAACAGCCACTAAGTGTATTGGAATTTGATATAAGGCACAGTGAAGACTAAGGTAAGGTACTGAACACGTGCCCACTAAAGGGGAAAAAATGCTATTCAACTCCAAGAGAGTCACGTCCCATGGGAATGAAAGTCCAGAACTGCATACTTCAAATGTTTCATGAGAAGTAGAAATCCAGCGTAATTACAAAATAAACAACATACAAACCATGACATGTAGAGTCAAGTCTGACAACATCCCTATCACCACCCTGCCTCTTCTCAAGGCGGCTCAATTCCAGGTTCCTGACACTCATGAAGTCACCTGAAGGGAGTTATTGATGGGTCCATTAGTTTGAGAAGGCTGCTGTAAAAAGATGCCACAATTCTGGTGACTTCAGACAACAGAAATATATAGTCTTACAGGTCTGGGGCTCATAAATCCAACATCAAGGTGTTGGTAGGCTGGTTCCTTCTAAAGACTTTGAAGAAACGTTCTACTCCAGGCCTTTCTCATCTTTTCGGTTGTGACCCTGAGCTTCTAATGACTGTGTCATCTCTCCAGCCCTCCAAGCCTTTTTCTCTGACTCATAAATAACCATGTTCATGTCCAAGTATCATTCTCCTTGAAGCTTCATGTCATCCACCATCCTGTTCATGGTTGTGTCCAAGTTTCTCCTCTTGTGAGAACATCAGCCATTGGATTAGGGCCCATCCAAATGTCCTTGTCTTATTTTACTAATGTCACCTGTGATGACTCTTCTAAATAAGTCACATTCTTAGACAATGGGGATTCAGAGTTTAACATAAAGGTAGTCCTAATGAGACCTTTAAAACATCTCTCTATATGAGTCAAAGTCCTGATCTCCCATATAAAAAGTACTGATTAGGGGATTGAAAGAGCAGAGAGTGAAACGAAAAGAAAGGGACATCTCATCCTTTTAGCATAAGAAGCCACAGTTCTATCCTCAAACAGATTGTCTTCTCAGTATAGAACTGACACTTAATAGAGTCTCAGTAAGTATATGTTGAATTAAGATGGCTGAAATAGATGGGAACTGAACAGCATTAAAAACAATAGGGAGGTGATGGACTACAGGTGAACACAGCCATTTAAAGATGTCCCTGCAGGTGCAGGAGGAGGCCCACCTTTGACAGAAGGGGAGGAGCTCAGCTGCCTAGTAGCGGGAAGAAGCTAATAGGGAAATACTTTGGGATTAGAGGTATTGAGAAACTTAGTTTATTAACACTGGCCAAATCAGTGATTCATGATTTGTGGTGTTATTACTACAAAATACCTGCATGTATATTTTATTCTCATCTTACTGCATTAAAATAAATCTCCATAGTAAGCAACATTTCCTGTAGAAGAAATGATGGCACTGGAGATAAATCTAGACTCACACCCAGCCCCATCCCTGTATTTGGGTCATACACTAAACAGACAAGCTTCTCTGAGTTTCAATTTTCTCATTTACAAAGTGTAAAACAATATAAATACAGGTGTCCTGATAACTAGGTGTTAGTACCCTCACAAAAAAAATGGTAACATTTCCAATGTGTTTAGATTAATGTCCCCCTTCAGATATTTGTGGGGTATGTTCTTTAGATGGTGGTCTCTCTATGCAGCCCAGGCAGATATGAAACTGTCTGTGCTGCCCAGGCTAGCCTTGAACTCTCAATCCTCTTGTATCAATCTCCCAAGCACTGAGATTACAGAGATATACCACTACTCTTAGTTTTCAATGATCTGTGTGTGTGTGTGTGTGTGTGTGTGTGTGTGTGTATGCCTGTGTGTTACTAAGGACTGAACCCAGAGCCTTGCACATGACAGGCGAATGCTCCCTCCATAAGTTGATATAACTCAACCTCTTTCAATACTTTTTAATCAAATTATTAATTTTGGATTTTTTCTTCTTGAGTTTATTTTATATTGTAGGATATATTAGGTACCTAACCTGGCTTAAGTACAAAAGATGAGAAAAATATTTTATTTGCTATTGTAACTATGAAACCAAGGTCTCAGAAGCTTAAGTAATTTGAGTTGTCTCACTGAACTCCCCAGTTCAGTTGTCTTTGGCTTGGTTTGAGTCTCAGAAGGTTCTCCCTAGGATAGCAAAGGATTTTTAGTCGTTTTATGCTCACAACAGTCTTACAGCTTTGAATTCAGAACAAGGGACAAGGCCTTTCTGTGTAAAACTGGTAGTTATTTGCCTATTTATTTATTTTTGTTTCATTTAATAATCACATGTCTTGTCCTGCTCTGTGACCAGGCTTATGCATAAGACACAGGTACCAGGGATGGGAAGAATGGAACTAGCTTCTGACCCTTAAACATATGTAATGGTTGATTCCCTGAAGGAAATACATGCTGTGCAGACAAGGATGTAACCACTGGTGTCCTAAAGATTATTTACTAAATCTTCAAAAAAATTCCAGTTGGTGGTTATTTCAACCTTATGAATAAATCTGATTATGAATATTGATATATTGGTTGGACATACAAATCATACTGGAAAATTACAAGCTCCTCATATCAAGGGACTCTGTTTTCCTTAAAACGGATGTCTGCATGTATATACCTAGACACACATACACTCACATTTGCCACATCCTAAGGTTGTGCCTGTCTGTGTAATTATATCTGAACACTGTAGTGTACCCTTGATGATTCTTTCCAAGATGTTGTAAGCTATGGAGCAGCTTTTCTTGGATTTAGAGACTAAATCCTGAATTTCAGTTTACAATGAAAATAAATAAATAAATAAATTAAAAAGTAAATAAATAAAGCAATAAGACTGTGAGATTTCTGATATATCTGAGTAATTTGGCACAGAAGTGTAAATGCGGAGGAAGCATTAGAAGTCTATTTATGTGGTTGCTAATGTCCTTGGGATGGGCACAAGCAAATGAATGAAAATGCAAAATTGTAAGTTCTGTTGGGTCCATTTATATCTAGGCTTATTTACAAAAAGTCTGCACAGGGCTGAAGATTTTCTCAGGAAAGAGGTTTTTTTATGTTTTTGTTTTTCTTCTCTCTCACAGGGAAAAGCACACCTGCTGGAGTCAGAAAAAAAGAACTCAGATCTCTGTCTAGACAGGAGATTGTCTACAGAGTGGAGTTTGCCTCTCAGATTTATCCTCTGACTCCTCCTCTGCTACATAGATATAAATCTGATCAAGGGCAAAACAAACTGTATGAAACATAATGTGCTCTGGCACTCACCTGCCATAAAGTCAGTCTATGCAGAGTCATTTCCCCATTGCATCAGGACCCCTGCACAATGTTCCCAGACCCTTCGTCGTGGAACTGCAAAAGGCAGAGGCCACAGGGGTAATAATAGCATCTTCAAGAAAGCAATGGAGGCCACATAAGGGAACAGTTTCCCTCCATAATGTACTGTGCAGAGCAATTTAACTCTGCTGCAACATCTTCAGTCTGCCTTCCCTCCCCACAATTCTTCAAGTTATCTTCAGGGATCTCACACGTAGGCTGACTGTTACAATGCTGCCAATCAAAAAGGAATTCACAAGTTAGAAGGACTTTTATTCTCTAAAGTGGCAGAGTCATCTTGGAATGGTTTGTATGGATAAATAATTGTCCTACATACATAAACACATGCACACACAGAGGTGGAATAGATTTACACCAAAGGTTAACAATTTTCTTAGATTAGTGAGATTGTGAACAATTTTTTTCTTGTCATTCTCTTAATAGTTTTTGTTCTTTTTAGGAAAATTAATTTGCATAAAAATTGCAAAGTAGACTAGGTATGATTAATTTGTTTTGCCCTTGTATTTAAAAATAAGACTTAAAATAAAAGAAATGATAAAGCTCTGTGCATACTTAAGCTCTATTTTAACATCTAAGTCCTTAGTGGTGCAGTTCCTTCTGTGTCCTCCCACATATCCTAGTCAAATAATGTGGAGCTTTGACTCCCCTGAGCTGGAGCAGTGTCCCACCTCTGCAGGGACTGGAAGGAGCCCTGGCCAAATGTTGGCTGGCTGTAAATGTGCCCAGTCTGGGGCCACAAATTAGTCATGTAATGGTCCCAATTCTTTTAATTCAATTAAATTTAATAACTTCTGATTGAATGCCAAGATCTATGCCAGCCTGTGGCCCTTTGTATTCAAAATGGTGCAGTTAATGACCCCAGCGGGAGCACCTAAAATGAATTCAAGTATAACCCACCTTCATCAATCAACCTACCTTTTGCTCCCAGTGCCCATTTCATCCGTCCACCTACATGATTCTGACTCCATTTCCAGTCTCTATTCTTTATTTATGGCCTATTCTTTAGAACAACAGAGATTCCCAACTCCCTCTGCTTCTTTTATGGTGGTAGAGAACAAATACTTCATAAGACATGCAAAGTAATCATTGAGGAGGCTGGAGGGAAGTAGAAATTTAACGTACACCTGCTTTCAACCTGCTGCAAGAAGGAAATTAAGTCTTACCAGCATTTCATATTAATTCACAGTCACCAATATTGGCTGTGTATAGGAGGGATGTTAATGTGTTCAAAGCATCCTATGAGAAGAGGGTGATTTTGGTCCAGGAGGAAGTTAACTGATGCTCTCAGCTATAGTGGATTCCAGGTTTCATTTCTGAGTTTGGTGAATATGAGGTTATGTTTGGACTTAACTGCTCCTCATCATACAGAATATTGACTTAGAAAGATTTATACTGTAAGAATCACCAAGTTAAAGATATTGCCACAAATTGAAGCTTGACCAACAACAAAAATACCCTGAATTGCTGTTCCTAATCTCGAGTACCTTGGGAGTCACATTCAGTGAGAGTGAAGGCATTAATTGGTGAAGTCTCTATATAGCCATGGATTTCGCTGACCTTGATGGTGGATTTGTCCTTAGGTATAGTGCTTAACAGATTTGGTATAGAGTGTTTCCCTCATATACTGAAATATCAGTGTGGGTGTAGCTGATATAACTATTTTTATTTTAAAAACCCAACCTGCATTATTCATGTCCTGAGATGTTCTTGAGAATTATAAATTCAAATAAAATTGCATAGCAAAACCAAAAACAAGCCCCAACTGCTTAGAAAGTGTCCTTCAGCATTTCTAAAACCTTCAAGAAGCACAAAATAAACTGATAGTTGATGAAGAAATGTTACTAATTCTTTTTATATTTTGAACTTTTAAACAATTAGAAAATGAATTAACAATATAAGTCAGTGAGGTAACTTCCTACTCATTACAATCTCAGTCTATCTATGATAAAACTAGTTTCAAATGAACCAGAAAATGCTTTAAAGACCAGAGACACGATTGGCCATCATTTAAAAAAATATAGTACTTGTATAATTGTAGTATATCCTAAAATAGTAAACCAAAGGGATTATTTGAGGGAAGTAGAGACAAAGGAATATATTTCAAGTAATTAACAATTTTCTCCCTACTTTTCCTCAATTAAAAATTTAAAGCATTTTATAGAAAATGAGGTAAATCTGTGCTAAAATATTCTCACATTCAAGATTGTACTGAGGGAAAAATATATTCCATTCCATTTCAGTGTTCATGTCAAGTCTTATTAGTTCATGTTTAATATTTGGATTACTCTGAATACTGCTTTATTTTACATTATAACTTTATATTTGAATATATACGTTTCCCATTTAACTTTTCATAAAGCTGCTTTAATTTCTTGCTTTGAAATACTTTACATCCATCACCCCCATATGACCCTGAATGCACACAATCTCATCTGAAATATTTTTATACAGTTTTATGTTTGCAACATGGTAAATATTTAACTTTGTTGGCATTCTATATCATGTATTCTGAAAGTATGAGCTAAGAAAACACACTTATGAATGCATATATATTAGACAAACGAGTTGTCATTCTGGTCATTTCATACGTTGAGTACTTGGATAAAGAAACCACTTCAATTAGTAAGAATCTTAAATGTGGGGTGTTTCAACATCATCTAATCCTTTGAATATTTCAAAGCAAAAAAGCATATTAATATTGTTGTCCAGCTGACAATTTATAAATAAGTGTTCATGTGTTAAAGGTGAGTGTTTAGTAACTTTTTCCTAATAGAAGGTAGAAATTTACAAAGTTTAGAGATAGTTTACCACAAAAAAAGAAACCTATAATATGTATTGTCAGAGTCCCCCTCCCCCTTATTGTAAAGAAAGCTAGCATTCAACCTGAGCACTGTTAAGACTATCAAAATATTCATTAAATATTTTAGGAGGCTCTAGAATTGCTGGACAGATCAGAGATCTGTTGAAGTTCTGCTTTTCCCAGCTTACGTCGATCTATCTACCCACCCACTTCTCGGTAGCACTAACTGCACCAAAGGAAGGTTGTGTTAGTTTCCACCTTCCTTGACTCTTGTAGCATATCATTACTGGAGGAGGAGATGAGAAAATTCCCCTTGGCTTTTGTTCGGGGGCTGTCTCAAGTGCTTCTGCCTGGCCATCCTTCCCTAAATATCACATCTGTGAGGTCATTTGGCCCCAAGGTTTCTTTCTGTCACAGGGTGCATATAGTAAAACACCCAGAGAGCTCAAAGAGCCAATTTAGACAGTCACTGCTCTGTGTTGCCTTAAACAAAGGAACAGCGAGAGCTTGTTTTCCTAAAGAATGGAGGATTATTAAGTTGTTCTCTACTTTGGGAAATAGCCATGTGCCAATGGAAAGGGATGATTGTTGGCACCAGGTACAAATAACTAAGCCTCGAATGCCAAAGCCTTACTGCACACGTGAAGTCCCACCCTCTCCCACATTAGTGCTGGTGACTTCAAAGGAATACTTTGTTGGAGAAGAGAGTTAGCTCTGCTGACAGTCCTGAATTTGGTATTGAATTCCCTCTTACTTGGGGAACGAGCACTTGGGTAAACATGGGATGATGGTCTTGGTGTTTCAACTTCTAAAGTTATGCTTCTATGTGTTGATTCAGAAAGAATGTCTTCATGATTTCTGTGGTTACTTTCCTTAAATAGGGCTCACACTTAAACCACATGTAAATTTGGATAATGATTGTTTGAGTGTTGACGGAAATTGGCACAGTGCCTTGAAGAGCCAATAGAACTGTAAAAAAGATGCTTTTATCCTTAGCGTGGATTAAATCTAGACACAAGAAAGTACGTGCCTTCCAAGAATACTTTCTTAAACATTGCTGAGGAGAAATACATTGAACGGGAACCTGACATGTGACTGGAATATATTAGGTCACTCACTCAACTTCATAATCAAAAACAGATGTCACTTGATTAAAAGTAGAAGAACAAGAAGGAAGTGGCTCTGTGTCACTGTGTGACCTTGAAGCTGCAATTATCTTTACCTGCAGATAAATTTTCAGCCAAGACTCCATTAGGACATTTTAATTGTGAGTTGATTTTTTGATTGAGATTGAAGAGTCTTATAAGAAAGGTTCATGGAACTGGAAGAGATTTATTTTAAAAATAAACTTTTATAAAAACAAGTTAAAACATTTGAATATATGCCGTGTTTGATTCATAATTACTTTATAGTTTCGATGCTAATAATTTTTTTCATCAGTAAACTTTGTTCTTTGGCAAGTTCACATATTTATATAATGACTCTGTACCTTTCCCCCCAGGCTTGTTTCCTTCCCACTGTACCATTGCCCTTCTTCCCTACAAATCCTTTGTCCATATTCAGGAACTTGTTTTGTTTTGTTTTGTGTCCCATAGAGTTTAACTAGGGTCGTCTGTGTGATCAAGGGTTTGGAAATTCATTAGAGCCTGGTGGGCTCATCAAGGGGTACACAACTGGACTGGATACAAAGTCTCCCTCTCTCCAAGAATCTGTTAGTTGCCAATAGTTCAACCATAAGTGATAAAGCCTGAGAGTCCCTTCCCCACCCACAGCTGACTATTAGGTGATCCGATTCAGGTGGACCCAGTTCAGTGGACCCAGCTGCTGTGAGTTCATGATTGCTATGTTTAGAAAGTGACAGTTCACACCCTTTCTTCCTATCTTCTGGGTCTTATGTTCTCGCTGACCCCTCTTCCACAGCGTTTGGTGAGTGTTAAGGAGGGGGGTGGTACAAGTGTCTTGTTTCAAGCTACGATCTCTGCCATCCTTTTTTTCTTAGCATCTTATACAGTCCTGGGTCTCTGAATTCACCTCCTTTCACTGAAAAGAAAGGCTTCTCTGCTTAAGTGTGAGAGTAGACTTTGTCTACAATACACATTCAGATAGCTAGAAGGGTTTGAAGCTATGTCAATATAGTAAGAGGCAGTACTAGGTTCCTCCCTAGAGCCTGATACCTCCTCAGTCAGGTTTTGATCAGATTTACAATGCCAGGCAAAGATTCCTTATGGAGCATCCCTGACATCTGTTTGGTTATTCCCATAACAGTCATGTCCACTATTGCATCAAAGGACACATTTTTCCTTGCAGATTGTATTATTAGTTCATAGCATGGCCAGAACACTGATGCCAGTACTCCTTCAGGGAAATTTCCAGCTCAGTTCCAGCTCGATTTCTTTCTATCTGGCATCCAAGGTGTGAGGTGTCTTTAAGAGTAACCCTTGTGGGCAATAAACAGGCATGGCAAAAGCCTTTACTGTTTTGGAGGTCTATGAGGACTCCCTGGTCAGCAATTCTTACAGAGTTATCTATACTTGGCACTGAGGTTTTTGTTTAGTGACGCATTACTTTTAGGACTGCCATTGTCTAGCCTATCAGGACATCTGCCTTCAAATTCTACTGTGTGTTTTTTTTTTAAAGTTTTAAAAGTATTTATTATTTTTATTTTACGTGTATGCATGTACCTGCATGCAAGTACACCTGTGCCATGCAATGCCTGCATTCGTCAGAAGAGGGTGTCAGACCTTGAAACTACTGTTATGGATAGTTGTTAGCCACCATGTGGGTGCTGGGAACCAAGCCTGGGTCGTCTGCAAGAGCAGTCAGTGCTCCTAACTGCTAAGCCATCTCTCCAGTCCTGTAGTGTATGTTTGATAACTGGGTTCCCAGAGAGTAGGTTTCCATATGACATTTTTCATATACTTCGTTGTGATTGGCCCTCATCTTCCTCATCCCTCATCTCCCCCAACACCTACCCCCTGTGTTCGGCCCTTCCTACCACCACCTCTCTTGTATTTATCCCTCCCTTTCCCACCTAATTTTGGAAGAGGTGTATTTTTTTCTCCCTGTAGCCACAGCTGACCTGGATTCTCTATGTAGTCCAGGCTGGCTTTGAACTCACAGAGATTTGTTTGCCTCTACCTCCCGAGTGCTGGAACTACAGGTATGTGCCCGGACACCTGACCCAGCTCTACTGCAGTTCTTTAAATTGTAGCTCATTATTCTAAGGGAGGAAGAATTCATGCGCACATAAAGTTGATTAGATTTACAATAGGTGGAGTTCATCTCATTTCTCAGGGACTGAGATTTGTATGATTTATGTGGTTTTCTTGCCTTCGAGTACCTGTCTCTAGGATGTAAAATAGGAGTGAATATAGATCACTACTATTTGAAAACTGCATGTCCCTTTATTTATCAATGCATTTTTACTGATGTGTCTTCATCATGTCTTTTTATTATACATGTTTGAGGCTTTGATATCTTTGCTATTTCGAATACGAATTGATAGTCTCAGTGCCAGATAATCTTCAGAGATGAAAAAAAAAATCTACCCTGTGAGTGTAGGCAAACCAACAAATCCGGAGCCCATATCTCCAAACAACATCATTTATTGAGCTCTTACACTCCAGGCTCCTATCCTCTTGCCATAATCATTCCAAAGGCAAGTGTCAGACAACCAAGAACAAGGCCGAAAGCCTACCACAGTTATTCAAGGGCTTATTAGCCTCCACTGTAGCATCCATTCCACACCAAGGAAACTACAAAAATGCTTCCTTCCACTTGTGTCCCCCTGTCCTCTGGCATCTACTGAGCCTGTGCTTCCTCATGTCGCCCTACTACGCCCCCCATGGTAAGATGTGCCCCCTCCTCTTGGGGTGTGTAAGTATAATGAACTATCTTTTTCAATGGCTAACATCTTTTGATCTCTTGACCTTGCTATAATTTTAATAATAATATCTGTTTTAAAACTTAGTCAAGTTATTGGTGTTTCTTGTGATATGAAAACCTAGATACCCCTCAGAAAACAAACATCAAGACCTCAGACACATATAATTTAAATGCTGAATGAAATAAAAAATCCTAACATAAAAGGCATGGTTGGCTTACTGAAATGTCAATGGAAAGTCAAATTTGATGAAACACCTTTCCAGATAAGCAGGATGGTGATAGGGATTCCCCTGGGAACATCCACTAATGTCTGCTGGCCCGGATCTTTAAGTATAGTTGGCTTTGCACAGGAGACAGAAAACACAGCCTGAACCTGAACAACCTGGGGGAGCCTTTCACACAATGCAGGACCTCCTCACAGTGGTTACCTTGTTGGGTAACAGAAAAGAATAAAAACCTATAAGGAAAAATATCTTGGTGTGCTGAATTACTTTGGTTTTCAACTTGACACACCTGGGTTGAGGGAGCCTCAGTTGGGGAATTACCTCCATTGGACTGGCCTGCAGCCATGTCTGTGAGGTATTTTCTTGATTGTTGAATAATGTGGGAAAGCCCAACCCACTGTGGGCAGTTCCACCCCTAGGCAGGTTGTTCTGTATTGTATAAGAAAATAAGTTGAACCTGGGCCAGAGGAGCAAGCCATTAAGCAGTGCCCCTCCATGGCCTGTGCTTCAGCTCCTGCCTCCAGGTTCCTGCCCTGAGTTCCTACTTTGGGCTTCCTCAAGGGATGAATTGTGACCCAGGAGATATAAAATAAATCCTTTCCTCCCCAAGCTGGTTTTGTCACAGCAGTTGAAAGCAAACTAGAAGAGAAATTGGTACCAGGATGGTGGGGTATTGCTGTGACAGACTTGACCTTGATGCTTTGGGGAAGATTGTGGAAGTGATTGGAACTTTGGCATGGAAAAGACTTTGAGTGTTTAGAATTTGTTGCTGTGGAGCTTGGAGCAATTATGCTGAAAGAGTTGTAGATGATGGAGGCCTGACTTGTGAAGCTTCAAAGGGAAGCAGAGACCATCCGAGCTATTTGTGTGATATTTTGAATTGAGAATCTGTGGGTTCTGGTCAGCTGGGGCTGAAGAATCAGCTGTGATTAAGGAGACACCAGAACGTGAAGTGAAACCTTTGTTTTACTGGAACAATTGATGCTGGTTAGCTGGAGCTGAAAATCAGCGGTAAGTAACAAGAGAGCAGCATTACTATGGTAAACCCTCCTGGGAAATATTTCCTCAGGCTCAGCACACAGAAGCTGTGTTCCAGCGGGGGAATAAGCCTCCATCTCAAGCTGGGAGCAGAACTCAGTAATGTGTAAGAATCTCCTGCATGGTTCTGGTGTTGAAAGTGTGAAGGAGTCATAGAGAGTAGCTGAGACTTGGCACCCTGAGAAGCCAGGAAAGGCCATTGGTGAAAGTACATTCTCTGCTGCAGTGAAGACCCCAGGACTGCAGGAGTCATGGAGAGAATCTGAGACTTTGCACTGAGAGGCCAGAAGAGCCCTGTTAGTGAAGGCACAGCCTCGGTTCCAGTGGAGATCCCAGCTTTTTAGAGATGCCAGGACAGTGGGATGACCACCAAAGGCAGCAGCAGGTGCAGAGTGGAGCTGGGTCTTCAAAATGAGCTGTGTGTGCTGTGGATAGAAGAGTCAGAGAAGAGGAGCTGCTGAAACTTTGGAGCCCAGAAGATTGTGAGTGAATCCAAGATGGCCAGCCTTGAGCTACTCTGCTGGACTTAGGTGAGTGTTTTATCATAACAATTGAAGGCAAACTAGAATACTTGACTTTGTGGTAGGAGCAGTTACTAGTCCCTCTTGATGACACACTCTTAGTCCTTAGATAAAGATGGGGCTTGAAATTAAAACGCCTTAATATAGTCCCAAATGCCAAGGAAAAAAAATTTTTAAGCTGTCATAGATAGCTGGATGTGATGGTGCACACCTTAAATCCCAACACTCATGAGGCAGAGGCAGGCTGATGGAGGTCAGCCTGGCCTACATAGTGAGTTCCAGGGCATCCGAGGCTACAGGAGATGTCTGGAAAAAAGTACCAATGAAACATAGGAGGAAATAAGCCACTATATCTGAAGAGCAGCAGGAGACTCAGACCCTCGTGACTAAAATTATAGAACTGTCAGTCATAGAATATGAAAAAAAATACTATTTCTCAAAATGTCACAGTAAAGTTGAGCCTGGTGGCACATACTTATAATCCTAGCACTCAGGAGACTGAGGCAGTAGGATCACAAGTCCAAGGCCAGTCTGGGCTCCACCATGAGATCTTGCCTTGAAAACAAATGCTTAGAGCTTGGAGTGGTGTCCTGTTAATCCCAGCACTCAGAAGGAAGAGGCCTGCAGATCTCTGTGAGATCAAGGCCAATCTGGTCTACATAGCAAATTCCAAGCTAGCTGGGGCTACAGGAAATCCTTGTCCCATAAAGAACCTCCCCCCCAAATTAAACGTTAAGGTTATTGCCTAGAAAATAAATACTACAAAAAGTAAAACATAAACTTTAAAGAAGCAACTATAGCCTAGATAAATTTTTTAAGTATTTTATTATTTTTAATTTTTGTGTATGAGTATATAGCTTGCACGTATGTAAGTGCACCAGTGTTGTGCAATACCAGCAGAGGTCAGAAGAGGGTGCTGAATTTTCCTGAAACTGGAGTTATGGACAGTTTTTAACAACCATGTGAGTGCTGGGAACCAAACCTGGGTCCTCTGCAAAAACGGCCAGTGTTCTTAACTGCTGTGTCATTTCTCCAGTCCTCTGGATACATTTTGAAGTAATGACAACTTATAAATTTCATCAATAGGCTGACATTCAGAATTAATTTAGCTGAAGAATAAACTTGCTGTCTTTTTTCATTCAGGCAACTCTAACAGAATCCTACAGACTTGGGTACTGAGAAGAAACCAGACTTCTTTCTCTTAACCCTGAGGGCTGGGCTATCTAAGATGAAAGAGCTAGAGGATCTGGAGTCTGATTGAGACCCCCTAGCTCCCAGACTGCTTTATTTCGGTGCCCTACATGACAAGAAATGAGGAAATCTACAGGATCTTTATAGGATACCAGTCCCATTCATGGGAGCTCTACCTCATGCCCAACTGCCTCCCACATATAAATGCTTTCATATTGGGAAGCTCCAGAACTGTGTGAAATTATTTTCTCAATGTATTTTTACTGTATCCCTAGTGTATTTTTCCTAATTTGTGGCATTTAGCAAATATCAATACAGACTAAGACACATGGGGTGTCATTTTCCTTTGTTCAACGTTTTCACAGTATATTTTTAAAGCAATGTATGATTAAATACATAAAATTCAGACTGAAAATTTTTGCTTTTTAATTGCAATGTTGAGTTCATTTATTTTAAAATGAAATTATCCGTATATATGTTTATATCTACCATATATTGGTTTCCTACTTATCCCTAAAAGTTCTTAATTTTGTCCTTCTTTCTTCCATTATTTTTCAATAAATTAAATTGTTATTACTTTATTTTCTCTGCTATTAACTTCATAGAGAACTATTTTCATTATTCTTTTAATGGTTTACCTAGAGATATTCCGGGTTTTACAAGCTGAACAATGCATTACAATGTATCGTTTATTTAGTACATGCCCCACATTCTTTCTATATCTGTATATTTTACTCCTAAGCATATTTTAAATACTTGCCCTTGTATAGTGATGTGTGCCTTTAATCCCAGCATTCTGGAAGCAGAGACAGGCAGATCTCTGTGCATTAAACGTTAGCCTGGTATGTGTATTAGGCCTCGAGCCCAATTTTATATATATAATATCCTCTCCCCATTTCTCATTCCCATATTCCCCCATCAACAGATTTTAGTCATTCTATCATATATCTTGAGTCCTTTATGGTCAAGCATTTGTATCCAAATGTCCCTCAGTGAAAGTCAGACCACTGGAGTCTAGTCAGCCCATCTAAAGAAGATCAACTCTCCATGACCACACAGTAATCGTTACCAATTTTTCTTTGGCTAGGGTTGGGGTCTGCTGCCCATTCCCTCCATTCTATGCTGAGTTTTTGTCTGATTGAGTTGGCATGAGTCTTGTGCGTGCTGTCACCACTGTGGCAACTTCAGGAGCAAATTTCGAGAGGCCTGAAAGCCACTGGTGCCTAATGTTCATGCACCAACCTTGGCTTTTACAATCTTTTTACCCTCTTCCCCAATGGTCCCTGAACAGTGGGTGGGTAAGGTTTAATACAGGAATCCTATCCAAGAACACAGACTCTACAGTCTCTTATTCTCTAAAACTTACTCGCTTCTGTGTGCATTAACTCTGTTTGAGGAAGCTTCCCTGGTGAGAGTTGAGGGATGTGTTAGTGTTCTCTCTACTCCCAGTTCTGCTGTGCTCCATGAGCCTTAGGTGTTGCGGTTCCACTGTGGATGTGTCACTTAGGGCTGGGCATCTCTCAGACATATATTCTCTGTGTGTGAGGAGTTGTGGAACTCTGTAATAGCCTCCATCTGCTGCAAAATACATTTCTATGATGAGTGATGTATGGTATCTTTGTCTGTAAATATAAGGATCCATATTTTGCACATAGTAAGAAATTACATTTGTCTAGAGGGTTGTCACTGGGATTTATGACCTCTCTAACCATGTATATTTGTCTGTATTGACAGTGACACCAATGAGTTCCCTCCCATTGACAGGGCTTTAAGCCCAATTAGATAGTTGTTGATTATACCCCAGATAAAAGAGCCACTAATATACCAATAGAGATGGTGTGTTGTGGCTAATTCTTAATATTGCTATTTCTGTTGTCACTATTATTATTATTATACACAGTCAAAACTAATTCCAATTTACTCACTTTATTTGCTCTGTTTTACATTCCTCCCTGAATTTCTTCTGTACTTAACCTGGAAAACGTTTCCCTTCCATTTAAATCTCCTTTTAGTACTAATCTGTGCATTAACCATGGTTGATCATCAGAACAATCGTGTATGTGTCTGTGTGTGTGTGTGGAGAGAGAGAAAGAGGGAGAGAGAGAGAGAGAAACAGAAAAGCAGATGGGAACAGAGATAAAGACAGAGAGAATTAGAGTATGAGAGAGAAGAAGGCAGAAAGGGAGACAGAGAGACACATAGGGAATGATCACAAATACTTGTTTAGTTTCCAGGAGGCTGCAGACCTAGAGAGCATCTCCTAGTTCCAGTACCTTGGCAGTTGAGTGACAAAATTCTTTCTTGTTCAAGTAAGATTAATGTTCCTTTGGTTACAAACTTCAACTTCTTGGGGGAGGACCACCATTATGAGGTTCACCTATTTTACTAAAAGTCCATTAATTTAATCTCAACCAGAAACACCCCTTCACAGGTTCACTCAAAATAATTTGACCAACTATCTAGGCAATGAGGGACCAGCCCCGTTTACATATAAAGTTAGCTAACACAGTTTGCTTCCAACAAATTCCTTTTTCTTTATTCATTATTGTTCTCATCCCCTCTCAACTTGCCTTCCATTTCTTCAGCTCCAATCTCATGTATTGATTCTTTTTGTTTTGCACTATGCTTCAGTCTAAACATCTTTTTACTGTTCTCTCCTCCATTTCATTGATTCTCCTGTTTCGCTACCTAAATTGCTTAAATAAATCTATTGAATTCTTTATTTCAGTCATTTTCTTTTTCATTCTAGAATTTTTTTTTTTTTTGGTGCTTTATTATAGACTCCAGTAATCTGAAAAAATTCTCCATGTTTTTTCATCTATTTAGGAGCACATTACACTAAAAAGAGATTTCTGGGTTATCTGAAATTCTAGTGTAAGGAATGCTGTCTCCCGACGTGCATGCCTTAGGATAGGTGAATGCTTCGAGAAGATGTAGAACATGCAATGTGTTCTCTCTGCGTCTCCTGTTTCTCGGACCCTGATTCCTTGAATTCTTGAAGCCTTGTATTCTAGAACTCTAATGGTTTAATCTCACTATTCTCTAGAGCCTGCCACAAGCTCTAGTTCCCTTTCCTTTGGACTGTACCACATGTCAGTCATTCTGTCCTAAAAGACAGAAATCAGTGCCAAAAAGGTACTTCAATCCTGTGTAGGACCCACATTCCTCCAGGATGTTCATCCTCAATTTTGACTAATTGTTCACTCTCCTTTGCATTGAAAAGGTGTCTGTTTGGCATTTTACACAGTTTTTGGAGCCTTTGTTTCTTAGTCTGATAGAAAATGCACCACCCTAACCAAAAGCAAACAGAAAACTTCAAGAACTCTACAAGAGTTGTTTGTTAGGTTCATCTTCAAAATAAAGAACCTGAGCTTCATGGATTTTCGAGTTTGTTTTGATTTGTTTTACTTCCCAAAATGTAGATAGCTAAATGGCTTAAAGTGCTGAACTAGAAATGAACCATTAGAATGCACGGCCCTGTGAGTAGATTCATGCTTGTCAGGCAGCATCTCAGGGAAGCCAAGACCCCAGCCTGATATTTCCCAGACTCCCCAGTTCTGTGGCAGTTTTGTTACACTAGCCATCCTCTTCTGTCTGGGATAGTGTGAGTCAGGCTGATTCTTGGATGAGGATAGAGATTTACTTTCAAATTCTCTTTGATGCATCAAAGCATGTCCTTTTATTGCCTAAAACAGTTTTATGACTACATAAAACAACGAAGAGATATGTGCAAGACAGATTCTGTCTATCTGATTTGTATAGTGTTCCTTTGCAGCTGGAAGGTGTTACTAAGACACAGAGGCCCTAGGGCCTGACTCTTCTTCCTCCTTACCTTGGCCATCTCACCAGAGTGTTTCTACTATGATTGTCAGTTATTGACATTAGTTAAGTGCTACTATATCCCTTAATGTCTTTGAAGCCATGGGTGTTACTTTACCTCTCTGAAGCTCAAATTTCTCATTAGCAATCTGAAGATAGTAGTATGTTCCTCCCAGGATGGTTGTAAAAATTAACCAGTCGTTTCCATAAGGCACTAAGTACAGTGCTTCACATGGAATGTATCCCATAATTGACACTTACTATAACTGCTTCTCCAGCTAAAAAAAATAAAAATGAGAATCTGAAAAACACAACATTTCTAAGCATAATAAAGATAATCAGATTGTATATAACGTGCCAATGCAGCTGAGCTATCAGGAGCTTCAGTACTTTGTTAATGTGCTCAAAACTTTCAAGCCATGGACCAGAAGGGAGTTTTGGATGGAATCAACCACATCCACGTCTATTTATTCCACAGGAGTTTCTTATTCTATGAGACTTGAAATAACCAGAACACAGATATGTGTAATGCAGCAGAGTATAAAATTTGATGTGAAAAATAAATTTAAAGTGAAAAAAATAAAAGGTAGGAATTCTAAATTTATAGTATATGACACAGAAGGAACTTTGGAATGGAGTTTTAAACATCTGTCATCTGATGCATTTCATCTGTGCTAACACTGGGAATGGGTGCCAGACTGTACATCTCAATCTGGAATGAGAGAACTGCATTAAATCTTTGAGTGTATTCCCCAGCTCATATGAGACTATGCAGGGGGAAGACAAAGGCTTCTAGAGAAGAAGATTTATGGGAATCTTTAAAAGACAGTCAAACAATACCATCTAACATCAAGAGTCCAAAAGGCCTGAATAATTCCTTTAACAGCCCACAGATCCCCAGTTCACTTAGAGACTAAAATACTGGGTCCTTCTCAGTTGTGGGCATGTCCTGTTTTAGTGACTCTGCTATATGAGCACTCAGTGCTGTTTAAATTTGTCTTTCCAAAGCGGAAAACTTGCTTTTCTTGCCTCTTTCCCAGCTGATCTGACCCAGGCTTTACTTAAAACCAACAACTGGGTGGTAGATACTGTGTCTTCACATGGCAAAAAGCAGGAGAGAATAAATAACCCATTTTCTCAGTGTTTCCCTTTATAAATTCTTGTATGTGTTCCCTCAGCTAGAGAATTTGGAACAGTTCTCAGAGTCTCCATTGACAATGAAATATGGGCTCAAAAACAGGGCCTGAAATGCATCCAGGAGGGCTCTACTTTCAAGGCTTAATCACTTCATATGGGCTCCATTTCTTTTTTCATGAATATTTTATTTATTACTTTTATTTTATGTGTATGTGTATATTTCCTGCATGTATGTAAGTGCACCCGTGTCATGCAATGTCTGAAGAGGGCGTCAGATCCTTTAGAACTGGAGTTATGGACAGTTGCTAACTGCCATGTGGGTGCTGGGGATCAAATCTGGGTCCTCTGCAAGAGTAGACAGTGCTCTTACCTGCTGAGCCGTCTCTTCATATCCTAGGCCCCAATTCTAAATTCTCTGACATTGGCCATTCAGTTTCAGCACACGTGTTTCAAAAGATACTTTCTAATTCAGTACATCAGGGTATTTCTGGAAGCTTTTCTCAAGTCTGGGTGCTGAGAGAACCCTAAAACTACTCTTTATTAGGGTCAGCTTCTGTTGCTTGAAACGAAGACTGGCTGATATTCGGGTATTTTCTTCAACCTGCCTTATGCTAAGTTCATAATAATAGATGCTTTGTTTTGAAAAATTTATGATTTGATCCACTTGATTTGTTAGCAGTGATGATGACTAAAGAATGCAATATGGAAAAGAGCTCTTTAATTTCTATTCTTTTCTATTTTTGTCTTATGTAATTTGAGTTTAGCTTAAAGAAAATAAATTTCTTTAAAAATATTAAAATGAAAAAAAATCAATTTATATGTAGGATAGTTTTCTTTTTCTATTAGGCCATCTAGCTACCTGCTGAGAGACTGCTTGTACAAGCAGTTGATGGCCAAAGCATATGTATATCAGAACCCAAAGCCCAAGAAGCCAAGCAAGGGTCATCATGCCCAAATGACCAGGAGTTGGTCATTAACTGAGAGTTTGTCTCATTTATGCCTCTATTTCCAGCTTATGACCAATAAGGAAAGGTCAAGGATAGTTCCCCACCCCACCACTTATGATGCCCTGCTAGTTAGCCTGCTAAGAGCTTCCCATACACAACCTCCAGTCCTGGCATTGCTGAAGCCTTTCCCTCTGGCCCACTGTACAGGTCTCCCAGAACTGCCTTTGATCTCTGCAGCTCCCTGGTGATAGATGACTCTCCTGATACAGCCCCTAACAAACATCTTTGTTTGTTCTTGGTTTGAGTCTCTACACTGTCAAAGCCTTGCTGTGGTCAGGGTATGTCGTTGTAGGTAGTGTACTAGTTAGATCCACTAGCTGCCTGTATTCTTCAATGTTTGCCTCTGTTCCCTCTGCTCCTTTAAGGGAGCTCCAGTTCCAGCAGGGTCCACTCTTCCCTGAACCTATCAATGGAAAGGGAAGGACATGGTAGATATTCAGAGAAAAGCAGTTGACACTTGGATGTATTGCACTTCCACAGTCCTAAATCTGGATTCTGAAGTTATCATGCTGTAAGTCCATAGAGAACACACAAAGCAGCAAAATGAGAAGCATAGTTATAACTGATCCTGCTGGTTTTATGCTGAGTTTACAGCTACTGGGCAATGCGTGTGGCAATGGCTCAACTTTCAAAGTTAATTCTTAAAAATGTTGCTTCATGAGATATTCTCAAAACAACTTCGACAATATTGCTTTTCACCTGTGCATAAGAATCCATAAAGTATTAAGCAAACACTGAGTAAGCTTCCTAGAGTTGCGTTTGAATCCTTCTCCAATTATTTAGATATAATTTGATATTTTATAGAGAACATAGTAACAAAATAAGTCCAATATCCTTATTGCCCTTGCCCTGATTTGTCAGATGTGCATTTAAGTGGACCATCTCCCTACCTAAACCAAATTAAGCTTTCAGACTCTGCAGTCTCACTCTTTTAAGTCTCTTTATCAAGTATTTATTTTTTTTTAAAAAAAAAGCTTTTAACAACCAAAGTAAGGAGAAATTCGATTCAAACACGACAATCCAATGTCTTATAAGAACTCTGTTCTACATTAAACTTTCCTATAATCCTTCCTTTATAGGCTCGGGAACTGAGTTTTGTTCATTCTAAAATTCATCTTTTCACCTTTTTAGATATCTTGAATGCAGCACATGTTTTATAATCAAGAGCATGTCATGTAGTTTTTACATTTTTTAAAATTTCCCTGTGACTCACAAAAAAATGGTATATGTTACGATTGATACAGCTTCCCACCTAATGAAATGGGGTAACGTTCTTCTGATTAAGCACTATTTTCTGGGTGCTCCACTCTATAATGGGTGCTGTAGTGATGCCACAAGCAAATGAATTCGAGCAGCGCCTTGACTGAGATCCCGGTTTCAATGGGACCCATGGAG
The DNA here is from genome assembly GCA_035773235.1 of Eospalax fontanierii. Classification (NCBI taxonomy): domain Eukaryota; kingdom Metazoa; phylum Chordata; class Mammalia; order Rodentia; family Spalacidae; genus Eospalax; species Eospalax fontanierii. The sequence goes on from CM069527.1 coordinate 22,585,431, forward strand.
ATCTCAGGTTCCTTGAGGGAGGTGGAGATGAAAATGGCCAGAGCAACCAACTATAACCTTTTTCTCTTTCCTTCTTTCTCTTTCTTTCTTTCTTTCTTTCTTTCTTTCTTTCTTTCTTTTTTTCTTGATATTTGGAATAACAAATGAGTCATTGCTTTAAGCCTCCTTCAGTAGGGGAGCTGTTCTGCTAAATCAAACACAACAACTTTAAGGGTCAGTGACCATGGAAACCAACTCTATCAACAGAGGAACAAACACGAGGCCCTATCTTGAGTTCTATGTAGAGGAAATATTAGTTTGTGTTTGTGGCCTGTAATTCTACCAACCTTCTCCACTGAAAGCATGTGACAGGTTCTGTGTTCTTGCCAACAGAAGGTTTGCAGCAGGGCCAGAAACAGGAACTGACCTCCTCCTGAGGTCTTGTATATGATGCCATCTGTTATAGAGAAGTTTATTTTTTGCCTCTGAAGGTTTGATCACTGATTTTGCTAAAACAAATCAACAACAGATTAAAGGGAAAAAGGTGTATAGACTTGTTAATATACTTAGGTAATGTGAGAGCCACACATAATAGGAAACTCAAAAGTGGCCTAGGTGACTGAGGCTTAAATGACCCCTTCACAGTGGAGAAGTGAATCACATTTAGCAGGAGTCCAGAGAAACGACAGTTGCCTGGGACAAAGCTCCTCTGACCTCTACTAAGCAAAGTGCTTGGTTTTTGTTTTCCTCTCCTGTGATGAGATTTCAGTCTTCGTTGATTAGTAAAGTATCAGTGAGGAAAGTTGAGGGTGATTGTAGCACTCCGGTTCTACACCTGGACCCAGGTAGATGAGGGGCCTGCAGAGAAATGCTTCCCTTGTACTCTTGCTGCACCTGTGTGTTCTCAGAGTATTATGGGATATCATTTCTGAGTCTCAACTCTGTCCTCCACCCCTCAATCCCCTTCACCCCTGCAGATCAGGAAGATGTCTAGGTCAAAGCCCAGGAATTCAGCTCACTCTGTGAAGGTGATCTCAGGAGTCAGTTTGATTCCAGATGCAGAGAGGTGCACCATCAGCATAGGACTTCCATTCTCTGTTAGTAATCTGTCTGTTTCCAGGAGTGCCAACAAGAACAGGGCCGTCACATGCGGCAACTTGGCACACAGGATGAGCAGATGCCTGGAGGAGCCTCCAAGGCTTTGAAAGATAAGGACTCTAAAAGTTCTATAGAATTACACAGAAGACAGAAACCTCTCACAGTCATGGCTTTGCTTGAAGCTCACAGCCCCTTGGTAGGTGAAAGTTGGAGAGCTTTAATTTAATTGGTGTGTGTGTGTGTGTACGTGTGTGTGCACGTGTGTGTGTGCGGTGACCCAATCAGCAAGCTGCCTGCATTCTGCAGTGCCTCCAATTCAGTTCACTGCTTTCGGGGATAAACTAGATAACCCATTCCATGTGAGTTGCACAATGCAGACAGAGGGCTGGCCACTCAAATAAAAAGTATTGCAGAAGGTTGAACAGAGACTCAGGAGTCCTGCTGCAAGGATTCCAAGTTAGATTCTTCCATCTATTCAGCAGCTCGGTAAGTAATGTAGGACGCAACATTTAATCTTGAGAATTAGATTTATTATTTGGAAAACAGGGGTCATAATAGAACCTGTATCCCTCATGGATCTTGTGAGAGTTTAGTAAAATGATGGCTACAAAGCTCTTCACTTAAGATCTCCACATAATAGCATCCAAGAAGAAGTGATTGACATTACAGTATCTACACAGTAGTTACACCTGTTACTTATGTCCACATCGACAGCTACTTTGAAGGCAATTCAGACAGAAACCATTTTATCCTCCTACTGATTTCTTCTTCCCTCTACTGCTCTCCTGCCAGATTCTCTTCCTTTTCCTCCAACATAGCTCAACTGAGCTATTGCCGAACTCCTAGAAAGCCCACACCTTCTCATCCTGGACATGAAAAGTAGAGATTTTCAAATCACTTCTAAAGTTTACCTGAAGGAGCTCTGAGCTGGAGGAGCTTGGTAGATTAGTATTCTCAGTTCTGCAAAAGCTACAAGGGAAACATTGAACCCCCTGATGAAAAGCACTGTATTTTTCTCTAAAATTTGTATAAAGTAGTTTTCCACTAAGAATATAAAACAGATGATTTTGTTTCAAGAGCATTTATTACTATGTAGATTAGACATTAAACACTCAAATACCTTATTTGCTAATTTGACATTCATAAGAAAATTAGATATGCTAAAAAGTTCTCATTTTTAGAGGAAAGAACCTTTTAAATTGTTGACTTAAAAGAAGATTTGTCATTGTCAGAAAGATATTGAAATGCATACAGATGTCTCTCAAAATTTTGAATCTAGACAAAGACAATAATTCAGCCTGTATGTTGTTACATTATGACAAAGCTCCATGATTTCTTTTATAGATGTTGCAGGAAAAGCAATTATTAATTAGCAAAACAGACTAATTGAAAGTTCAGTTGTCTAAAGAGGTATTTCAATGACTCAGAGTAATCCACCATTGTGTTTCCTCCTCCGTCCTTACCAGCATCAACCTCCTGTAGCTCTTGTTGCTAGGAAACTAGTCTCCACAGAATTGAAAGCCACTTTTGTTGTTGCTATTGTTATTGACTCTGAAGTTTGAAATGATCTGGGCATAATTTATATCCTTCAAGATTATCTATAATAATGAACTTTAGGTTAAACAATGAATAATATGATAAAGCTGGAGCTTAACATTTTCTGTGGAACCATTGCTAAAAACCCTAAGAACAACCCTGTTCTGTTTTCTTCCAACTTGAGAAAAAAGCATTAGCCTATCGTGTGAGTCGTCTCCAGAACTATAGGGATGAACAGTGCCCAGCTTTGGCTATTCTCTTTCATTTCCTTACTGCAGTAAGGTACAGGCCACCTTTGGAGCTCTAACAAATGTTCAGAGAGGTAGAACTTCAAAGAACTAATATATCCCAAGCAAAACGCATGCTTTCACTATAGGATTTTTGTATTTAGGATTCAAACATGGAATTTGGATACATGCGGGGACTCTTAAACTTTTCTAGTGATTTTGAAAGTGATGAAATTTACCAGAACACATTTGCAAAATATGTAGCTCTAAGTCCTGGTCAGTGAAAGAAGATGTATGTGGTGTTCCCCATTGGTCTCTCTACACAGCTTAGAAATTCAGGCTCTGTTTAACAGCATTTGATTCTGATGCAATTTTAAATGAATATTCAAGGCAAAGATAGCATGTTTAAGATGAAAATCATCTAACAGCAGAAGTACTGGTTCACCACAACTTATTAATTAAGACCTTGAATCTAATCTGGTCAGAAACAGAAATATCAATCAATCAGTGGCAATATATGATGTAAGAAGGTTCCAGAAGAGCATAAAGACCAAGCAATTTGATTTTCTCACAGTCTTTCTGCTTCTCTGTTATTGTTGTATTGTGTGTGTGTATGTGTGTGTGTGTGTGTGTGTATGTGTGTGCATGTGTGTGTGTCTTACTGTATTCTAGCTGGTTTTCTCTGGTCTTGAATCCCCTGCAGTGCTGAGTAGAGTATATTGCACAGATGAGACTCACTCAGCAGTTCTTCATCGGTGACTTTGATTGTGTCTAACTTATGTCCCACATTTTGTACCACTCTAGTTAAACAAAAGTCAGTGTTCAGTTAAAAGATAAAACAAACATCACACAGACACAGCCAAAACACTGATGATTAAGCAAACCAACTTACTATGATTATTTCAGAGGTGCTTGAAACTCTGCTCCAGTTATCAGCCGCTGAGCTTCAGCAGATGGACAGGGTATCAGGATAGGTCACTCCCAGCTGTGACCATGAGAACTGCTGGCAGCTGAGCAGACTGAGTGACTGAGTCTGGGGGAGGAGCAGAGCTGGTCTCATCCTCTGCTCTGACTTCTGCCACAGTCCCAGTAAGACTTGTTTCTAGCATTTAAAAAAGTGCTTTTTCACCAAGCTGCCATCAGTCCCCAGAGCCTCAGTTCATATAGAACTACTTTGATATTTCTCTGTTGTATAAATGACAGTCCTGAGGATTTTGCTTCTTAGTTCTTCCCAGGAAACTGAACAGTATCTCTTTGTAGAACCTCAGACACAAATAACCTGATGCATCTCCCATTTTGGGCTGTGCAGACACATGTTCATCACCCTAATATGCCACTCTTTAAAGGAGTTTTGCCTTTACTGTCTTGGAACAAACTATTCTTCTCAAGGTTTGCAAAGGACATTTAGGAACATTTTTCTGGTATATGTCTTCTGGAGTAGGAAAACAAAATTCTTGTAGTATATCATCTACAATAATAAGGACAAAACTATATTTCCATTTTAGTAGTTATATCTATACCTTACAGTAAGATATTCACAATAGAGCAGTTAAAAGTATTAAGAACTGGGTTTTAGGAGTCCGTCTTGTAAGTTCAAATATTGCCCTGCTTAAGGAATTACTTGTGTCTTTAAGCTTTGATTTATTGGTCTATGCAAATCTCAGTTGTAACAATATCTACCATCTAAGATTATTGTGAATAAAAATTCATCAAGAAATACATGTTCTTTGTGGAAAACTTGGCACAGAATTAAGTGCACAGATATTAAATGGTCTCTATTATTATGATCACTGTGCCCCACTGCAACATCTAGTGAGCACTTCCTATGCACCGTGATCTGTTGAATACTACAGTGGGCAGATGAATGGGACAGGAGCCATCAAGGAACTCTTGGTTCAGTGAAGAAAACACATGAAGACTAAGTTGCAGAACAAAATGATATAACAGAGGAAGGAATATGGTCCTGTGCTAGTGTTGACAAAGGCTAGAGACAGAGACTCAAGGTTTCACAGAAGAAAGAACTCATGATCTACCTGTTTTAGAGAGAGAAGGAAGTTGTTTTCAGGAACTGGAACTACTTAGAGATAAGAGACTCCTGCTTTTTGGAAACTTGAGTCAACTTGGCACTAAACTCACACTGGAGTGAGTAGAATGGCTTGTTGATGTGAGAGTTTAACTGATGAAGAGACAAGTCTTAGTATAGCGCTTTCTACCTGTGGCCATATCTGACTTTTGAAGCTGTCAAATGTATCAAAACTGATGACTACATGACATGGTCCATATGTATTTCTTTACTTCCTTGGCCTTCAGTGGTAATGGTTCAAGCAAGGAGTTGGCAGGTTTTCACTGACTTGTGTTATCAGGTATTGATATCGATATCAGATTGTGGTATCAGATGTTGATTGTCAATGAAGAGTTCAGGCAATTTTCAATAAATATACCTAAAAGCTACTCTTCCTTCTATGATTAGAATATTTCTGGTGAAAATTTTCCTAGTATGAATCGTAAAGACTATTAAAAATGTACTGTTACTTTATTCTTTTTACCTAGAACTTATCTTACAGTACTGACTTCTGTTGACATGGGTTCCCTTAAGTAACAGAAGAAGGTTGGAGAGACCGGAGGAGGAAGAATGCCTTCTTCTTGCTGAAAAGGTCTACCAAGGTCATCTTATAAAGAAGGTCTCCTCTCTCTCTCTCTCTCTCTCTCTCTCTCTCTCTCTCTCTCTCTGTCTCTCTCTCTCTCGTTTTTGTCTCTCTCCTTTCTTGACTCTTCATGGTGAGAACCTGATGAGGTCTCTTTGGTGAAGATCACAGAAGTCAATGGAGAGTGGGAATTCTAAGACACTACAGGCTCTTGTGAGCTTCTTACCCTCAGTTGGTTACAGTCAAATTCACTAGTCCATCAAAGTTACCAATAAGTGTTCTACCAGTTTATGGTTTTAGTTCATTTGGAGAAGCTGATCCTAAGTATGGCTGTCTCAATGAAGCCTCCTCATTTCAGGGCAACTGTCCTTCAACCTCAATTCTCTGCTGATTCTAAAAAACAATAGTCATTGATCTTTATTATTGCTGTTTTCTCATAAGAATGGGAATTAAGACTTACCAGGTCTTCTGTTCTGGATTTTAACCAACCCAGAAATTAAAATTGGGAATAAAATCTGTTTGTGTGTCCATATTCCTTTGGGAAGATTCAGCAGAACAGGGCATGTCGAGTGCTTGGCCCTGTGCTTAGTATAGCATATCAGTAAATGCTAGCTCCTAACAGAGAAGACTTAACATTTTATTTCCAATAATGCATAATGAAAATCAGTTTTTTACAAAAAAGGCATTTCTTTTTAAAAATAATCAAAAGTACATTAACTAGGCTACATGAATCTGGACAAGCTGTACAAAAACTGAACACCATCCAAGTTCTTAATTGTACCTCCAGTTCCAAAAATCCACAGAAATCCAGCCTGGTCATGCTTTACTAATCAAAGCACACTTGCTATTGGCAAAAAAAATCTCAATTTGCATGATTCATGGATTACTTTTTTAATGTACATTTTATTTGCCAGGTGCTTTATGATGTAAAATTGATTTTCCTCTCTGTTTTTTACTGAAATTGTTCACAGTGTGATAAGAGTCATAGATAGGTGAATAGCTAATTACAATACCGTACAATGAAAGCCTGATAAAAACACTAGAATAAGGCATATGGATGGACAAACCTCTGGACTCTGTGGAACTCCACTCAAATCCTAGTGCTTCAATTGTGGATACCAACAGCAAGGCCTGGGACAGTAGCTTCACTTCATTTACTCATCTATAAAATGGGAATGATGAAAGAAATATAGTCGATGAAGAGAGCCTGTCATGGAGATCTGTTCATTTAAATTTAGCTGAGACTATTAACTCTGAACAAAAAGCTATGAAAAATAGTAATTCCAGCTTGATGGCAGAAGCAAGTCCTGCATTTGCATCTACAGTTCTCAGAACAGAGTTCTCAGTCCATCAGTCAAATCACGGAATGGGTCGAAGGGGTCGTTCACTCTGCACAGCATCATGGAACGCATCTCAGAGCAGTGAACATGAGTTTGGAGGACGAAAGAAGGTTTCACCAAGTAGAGGAAGGAAATAAAGAATTGGGTAGGAATATAAATGTAGGATAACAAAAGCTAAGGATGCAAAAGACAAAGTTGCCTGCTAGAGAACATAGAGGCTCCAAGAAAATTTGCTTAGAAGCTTTGCTCGAAATCAAACTCCTAGACTCCTTTTCTTAGAACTGTCCTAAACAGCACCCTCAAAGAACAATAAATAAAAGTACACCAAAGCTGCCAAGGTCTGGAATCTGGCAGTGAGTACCATATGCATGCTGTTCTCCTAACTCTTGAGGGAATGGATTTCACTTACATGTATGTGGTCAATTAATTCTGCTTCTGTGGGTGTTACCCTTTAGATATACCCAGGTAATTTGTAAACTGCAGGTCTCTGGCTTCTCCGCCAGGCTTGCTGAGTCGGGATGTCTGAGAATGGAGACTCAGAGCCTTCATTTAAATGTTTTTTTTTTTCATTTCAATATTTGTGCATTCTTTTGTTTTTAAAATTAGTTTTAATTAGCATACAAAGCAGCAGGCTTCAGCTTGGCATTTGATACATGCTTTATTTTGGTTGAGCCTTCTTCCCAACTCCTCTCCCATCTCCTCCCAGTTGTACTGCTCCCCGTCTAAGAGTCTGCTTCCCATTTTCATGCCTCATGCATTCTATTACCCTTACCTAAGAAGAGACACAAGGGAGTAAGGGAGTTTGCTTCTCTCTCTCTCTCTCTCTCTCTCTCTCTCTCTCTCTCTCTCTCTTTCTCTCTCTCTCGTCTTCTTTTCTCTACTGTGTGCTGATACAAAAATATAACCATAACCATCTTTAAAGTTGTAAATGATTCCCCTCACCTGGCACTAGTAATGTCAGCATCTTGATTTTGATTCAATTCTCAGTGCTCAAAAACTGTGAAAAATAAATGTTTGTTGTTTAAAATGCCTACTTCATAATGTATTTGTAATAATAGTTCAAATTGACTAGGATGCTGTCTTCGAAAATATACCATCAATGACAGCAGAGACTATATCCTATTGCTGTTTTCTCCCTACCACTTATTTTGCACATGGACTCACCAATCCCAGATACTTTACAAGTAGTTATTCATTTAAGAATTAATGCATACATAAATGTACCAGTCAGTGGTTGCTGAGTAACAAACACCTATAAAACTCTATGTACATATGACCCCACATTCACTTATTTGGGAGATGTGTGGAAAGAATTTACTTAGTTTGGGCTCCAAAGTAAAGACTGGGTTGGATGCATGCCTTTTGTCCTTTGTAATTGGTCTAGTTAGAGCATACTCTCACACAAAATGTAGGGGCATAAGAGAGCAAATAGAAATGTCATTTCCTTTTAAAGTTTAGGCTCAAAATTGATCTACTGCCATTTATATGCATACTCAGTGGACACATGGGAACGAATGTGCATGAGAGGCTAAGGCTGGTGCTGGGAAGATGACAGTAGGTAAAGTGCTCACCTTATAAGCATGAAGACTGGAAGTCAGATACACAGAACCCAGGTGAGCATGCATCACCCCACCTTTAAGCCCAGTGTGTGAGAAGCAGAGACAGAGACTCTCAAGAGCAGGCAGGAGAATGACCAAGGGAAGAGGCCACACACCCCAGCTTCTGTCCTTCTGTCCTCCACATGTACTCACGCACATGCACACGTACACACGCACACACGCACACACACACACATCTATATGCTAGAAAAGACAAAGGCTGAGGCCTAATAAAGAAATGCATATCAAGTGAAGATATTTGAGGGGAAAGATAGCTGTGTTTCATCTAATTGTTTGCTTCCATGTCCCAGGGCACCCAGTATTATAAAGAAATGTAATTGCGTTAGGGAACCACTTGGGAAGGTCAAAGTCAACCTCTATTTGGGGATTCACTATAACACAGTAAATTCACATGAGGACAAACAAGGCTGAGTTCTTAAACTCTGTAATAATGGTACCTGAGCTATTACAATTTTTTGAACCTTCACAGATGTACAGGAAAGTGAAAGCACGGGTCCTGGGCATATCCTGCTTTGTTTCCTGTCCTACTGGGCTCAGCTACTTGGAGACACTGGAGAATGAATAAAGGCTTGGAGGTGATCTCGGAAGATAGTCTCAACTATGATCCAGCAGAGAGGATGGAAAGGCAGGGGGATAAGGCCTTGTGCAGCTTGTAGTTCTAGGGCATGGGATTCTTAAAAATGTTTGCTATTTGTTTAAAGCAGTCACATAACTGTTAACTTTTACTACTTGAGATTTTTCTAAAGTTGAAGATAAAACATGGCAATCACTAATTCCATTACCATAGTCAAGATAAGATGGGAATTGATTCAAGTCAGTCATGCTTGGAATCTTGTAAGACTTACCTGACCAACACTTATTTTCACTTAGAAAATAGTTTTCTAATAAATCCCTGGCTTTTCACCTTTAATATCAGAGTAGAGGTCCTCAGCCTTGTGCATTGGGAACCCCGAAGTGTTACCAAGTTGTAGGTGAGTCCCAGTGCTAAAATACACAAAATCCCATATCCACAACAATGATGTCTTAAGCAGCATTTGAAACTCAAGCTTGTTGTACCAGATGTCGCTCAGTGTGAGTTCATCCATTGGAGCCTGTTCAGCCTATCTAGCATCACTCCCTTAAATAAGATAAAAATAAAATATCTAGGAATAAACCTAACCAAAGACAGTAAAAAAAACAAAACCCTCTACAATGAAAATTTTAAATCTTTGAAGAAGGAGCTAGAGGAAGACACCAGGAGACAGACGGGCCTTCCATGCTCACGGATTTGAAGAATTAATATTGTGAAAATGGCCATCTAACCAAAACTAATAAATAGATTCAATGTAATACCAATCTAAATCCCATGACGTTCTTCACAGAGATAGAGAAAACATCCTAAAATTCTTATTGGATCACAAAAGACACCAGATAGCCAAATAAATCTTGAACAAAACAGCAATGCTTGGAATTCATCATATCATATTCCAAACTATTTTACAGAGCTATAGTCATTACAAACAGCATGGTCCTGGCATTTAAAACAGACATGCAGATCAATGGAACATAATAGAAGACCCAAATATGAGTACATGCAATTTTAGCCATCTGATATTTGACAAAGGTGACAAGAACAGACAATGGAGGAAAGACAACATCTTCAATAAATGATACTGGCAAAACTGCTCCACTTCTAAAAGAATGAAACTAGACTCTTATCTATCACCTTGAACAAAAGTCAACTCCAAATGTTTCAAAGACCTCAGTATGAAACCTGAAATGCTGATGAAACTGCTAGAAAAAATACATAGGCAGTAAGTACCTTTCAAGATACAGGTATAGGGAAGGATTTTCTAGATCGGATGTTAGTTGTTTGGGTATCAAAGCAAATAATCAACAAGAGGGGCCTCACTCACTTAACTGAAAAGCTTCTGTACAAAAAAAAAAAAAAAAAAAAAAAAAAACCAACCAAGGAATGAAGAGGAAACATACTAGGTAGAAGAAAATCTTCATCTGCTACACATTGAACAGAGGACTAAAATCTAGAATATACAAAGAACTCAAAAAACCAAGAAACAAGAAAATAATTGACCCAATAAAAAGATGAATTGAATAGAAAGTTCTCAAATGAAGAAATAAAAATGACCAAGAAACGCCTCAAAAAATACTTAGCATTCTTAGTAATGACAGAAATGAAAACAAACCACTTTAAGATTTCATCTTATCTAAGTCAGAATGATTAACATCAAAAAAACAATACACCAAATGCTATCGAGGATGTGGGGTAAGGGGACACTCATTCACTGCTGGGGGCATTTCAAACTCATGCAACCACTATGGAACGCAGCACAGAAAACGCTTTAAAAACTAAATATCAATCTACCATATGATCCAGTTATGCCAGTCCTTGGCATATACCCAAAGGACTCATCCTACTTCAGAGATACTCATACGTCCATGTTTGTAGCTGCTTTTTTCGCAATAGCTAAGAAATGGAAGCAACCTAAGTGTCCCTCAGTGGCTGACTGGATAAGGAAAACGTGCTGCATTTACACAATGGAGTTCTACTCGGTGGTGAGGAAAGACAAAATCATGAAATCTGAGGTAAATGGATGGAACTAGAAACTGTTATACTAAGTAAAGTCACACGGACTCAGAAAAGCAAGCGACAAATGTTCTCCTTCATTTGGGGATCTTAGCACCGGACTGTTACATGGGAGCGTATATGCTGACTTAACAGCAGGAACAAGGAGAATGTAAAAGAAGCCTGGAGGAAAAGGAAAGAAAGAGCCTGAGATGGGGGAGAGTAGGAAGCATTTCCAAGGGAGAGACAGCTGGGAAGGGAGGAGGGAAGGTCCTAAAAGGAACTACCAGAGTAAAGGAGAAGCAGAGAGGGGGATAACAGGAGACAGATATTTTCAAGGAGAAAACCGGGCACTTTAACTGTGGAGGGAGGAGAGAGATTAGAAAAGGAGTGAGAAAGGAGACACAAATAAGGCTTAGGTGGTGTGAAAAACTCAACCCGTGGAGAAAAACACAGTATCTGAACATGAGTGCATGTGTATACCTTAAGTTTATATAACAAGAAACCCAGTGCCAGACAGGAGAAACCTCCCTTCAGGTTGTTCAGGGTAGTCCAGGAGACTCCCAAAATGACAGGCTATTTTCACAGCTCTTGGTTACATGCCGTAACTTGAATGTAACACCCTACTGCTAAAGACAGGACATGCTTCAGTCACAGGTCTTGGAGCAGTGGTACCAGATCTCACCTGGAAACCTCCTCCCTAAAGACTACCTGTCATAGTTCTAGAGGATGCAAGTAACATATTAAGGGAGAAAATCAATCAATGACCCAACCCAGCTATAAAGTCTAATAACCACAAAGACTGGTATAGTAAATTATCTCTATTGGTTCAGTAGTGGCACTTTTATCTTGGGGGTGATCATCAGCAATCTAATGGGACTTAAAGCCTTCTCAATGGGAGGGAACTCATGGGTATAAATATAGCCAAATACCCACGGCTCTAGAGGTTCATAGATCCTAGAGAAAACCTACCAGTGCCATATCCCTAGATAAATGTAATTTATTACTGTATGCCAAATATGGATGCTTATATTTATAGACAAGTATACTGTACAGTACTCACCAAAGAAGCATCTTTTTGCAACAGATGGAAGCTTTTTCAGAGTTCCACAACAGATCACACACAGGGAATATATTTCTGGGTGATGCTCCGCCCTAAGTAACACATCTACAGAGGAACCTCTACACCAAAGGATCATGGAACATAGCAGAACAGAGGAACGGGGCATAGAGAGACTACTAATGCATCTCAACTCCCAGCCGTGCAGCTTCCTCATACCACAGAGTGTGGTACAAACAGAAGGCCACGAATGGCCGTTTTTAGAGAATAAGAGACTGCTAAGTGTGTGTCCCTGGAAAGGATTCCTATATTAAACCTCACTCACTCATGTCTCAGAGATCATTGTGGACGAGAAGGTAGAAATATTGAAAGAACAAAGGTTGATTCAGGAACATAACGAAATCTAGGCTTTCAGGTCTCTGGGAACTTGCTCATATGAACTTTCAACCATGGTGGCAGCATGCATAAGGCCCATGCCTACTCAGTCATACAAAAACCCAGCATAGACCTGGTGATATGGGCAACAGGCCCTAACCTTAGCTGAGGAACTATTGGCAGTTGATTACTGTGAGGGTGAGGGAGAGTAGATATTCTTTAAGGCAGTGACTCTAGATAGGCTGACTTGACTTCAGTGGATGAGCGTACACCGGAGGACATCTGGTTATAAATGCTTGACTGATAGGCCTTAACATGTATGACAGAATGCATAAAATCCAGTGGGAGGGGTGCTGTGAGGGTGCAGATGGGGGAGGGGGTCTAAATTTGATTAAGATATATTATATCAAACACACAAACACTCAATAAAAAGATACATTATAAAAAATCAAGATCAAGTCTTCCTCACCCAATAGTGGTCAACTGCCAATAGTTCCTCGGCTAAGGCCGGGGTCTCCTGCCCATTCCCTTAATATATAAGGCAGAATGCACGAAATCCTGTGGGTGGTATGGGGGGCATACAGATAGGGGAAGATGTCTAAATAGTTAATATATATTATATGAAGAACACAAAAATTCAGTAAGATATACATCAAAAATATAACTCGTTTGCTTAAAACAATACATCGCACAGGAAAAAATTCTTAATTTTAAAAATTGGTAATCTCCCAAACAATATCAAGTCAGTTAAAACTTCCAGCATGGCAGGGGGGCCTCCGAAGACCCCACTCTTAACTGAGGTTGATGTCTGTTGGGTGATGGACAGCCACTTTTGTTTATGTCTGTGGATGCTGGTAGCATCCCTGTGCCTTAGTGATCATTCCATGATCATAAGCATATAGGGGGCACTAATGGCTCAGAGGGTTAAAAATAAACGGTAAATAAATAATCATAAACGGAGGACACAAAGTTAGGAGAGAACGAGGTGATGGGAGTGAAGGGTAGATATGATCAAGATATGTTGTATACATGTTTGAAATTCTCAAGAAGAAATCAAAATAAGTTTTTAACTAGGATGACCAGAACAGTATGTGGTGGGGTGAATTTTATTAAACATCATGATTCATCTAAGCACACATAGTTATATACAAAGAAAGAAGAAAAGACACAAAGAAATATACCAGATTTTATTGGCAGTTTGTGTCAGCAGAGTGATGGCATATACTTTTATTTACTACATGGCTTCTCTGTTTTTCTTCAGTTCTTTACTGGGATTCTGCATTCTCTAACCAGGGGTAAAAGATAAGAGATTAAATGTACATGGCAATTTTTTTAAAAAAACAGGGTCTTCCTAGTAACCTCAGCTGTCCTGAAATTCACTATGCAAACCAGACTGGTCTGAATCTCACAGATCTGCCTGTTTCTCCTCCCAAATGCTAGAATTAAAGGAGTTTATCACTATGCCTGGCCAGATTTTTTAAACTTATTTTGATAATGTCAACTTATTTTATTGAATTGTTTGACAAATATTTTATTATGTTTGTAAAAGTGAGAGAAAGGTATCAACACTCTAGATTAAGCTATCACAGAAAAGATAAAATAAGACTAAAACAGTCACAATTAACTCAAGATCTGTGATATATATATATATATATATATACAATAGATTTATTTTATATTTTTATAAATGACCATCAGAATATCTTAAAACAATAAAGCTGAAGTAAGAGTCCATTTTCAATATGATGTATCATAGGTTAGCTTTTCAAATGTAGCTATCTACTACAGTTTTATGCCAGTCGTCATGCTAATGACTACATTTAATTTTCAAAAACTATCTTGTGAGCGAGATCCTTAACCAGCTCCAGTTTACAGATAAGGGAATGATGACACAAAAGATCCCACAGCTAGGAAACACTGGATCCAGGACTTGAATTCAAGTATCTTACAGTCTAAAGTCAATATAATGCAGAATAGTATCCCCAAATATTTTGGTAAGGATATCATATCATACTTTAAGTAAAATATTGATATTCAACAGATAGTACTGACAGTTTGAATGGGCAAGAATTCCTACAAAAGAAGAAATGTGTTCTTTCTATTGTTTTTCTTTCTCAGTTCACCTCAGAGTGGAGCTGCTGTGCTCCACAGACATTGTCTACAAGTAGCCTGAGGCGGTGTTCCCAGGGAGGCTCTGTGGCTTGGCGTTTCTTTCTGTCTTCACTGCTCTCCTCCCACTTAGCTTGCAGTTTCCCCAAGAGATTCTCAATCAGACTACGGTTGCCCTTAGTTCTCATTCTGTCTTTAAATTGGAAGAAGGCCAGGGGGGAAGTATTGTTTACAGCATCTAAAGCCAACTCTCTTGGGCACTATGGGAAATTCCTGCCATCAGCTAAGGCAGGTGTTTCCGACTTTGGCATCTCAGTCCAAAGAAAGATAATGTTGGTAATCATGAACGACTCACATTGGAAGATAGTGGGTTTGTTGTCCATGTTTAAAGATGTGGGAGTGGAAATGTGCTTAGAGGGGTAAAATGCAGCTTACTGCAGAGTGCTTCCCTAGCGTGCATAAAGTTCTGGGTGTGATCGTCAGAACGTCAGAGAGGGTGAAGGGAAAGGTGTGACCAGAATGCACAATACGTATGAAATTGTCAAAGAATTAATTTAAAAATTAGACGAAAGAAAACTTTAGGACAACTGATACAGAGATGTCCGTATTTTAGAATAACTCTCAAAGTCAGGTCTTTCTGATACAATGAAAAAGGAAAAACTAGATTCTTGAATTTGGAAACATGGAATGGAGACACAGAAATCCACCCAAGTTTCTTGAGCATGAGCAGACAGTCCGCTGGGCTCCCACACCACCTGGCAGGTCACTGCAACCCCTCAAGCCCCCATGGCTAGACTTGCAGTACTGTGATTTCCACAGACAAAGAATACTTGATCAATATTCCAGATGTTTCCAGCGATGCAAACATCTGGTGTGATGGCAAGGCCTAGCCAGATGGTTACTGAATGTTTAATCTTCTGCCTGGATATGGGCAGCCATCTGTATACCCAGGCTTAGAACTTAACAGGGCATCAGTCAATACCATGTTGCCTGTTAATTAAAGATTTACTTTGAGTACATTTTGTCCACTGGGTGCCTGCTGTTTCAGTAATCTTCCAGCCGGACACATTTACCTGAATATTCATGTCACTTAGAAGGCACTTGGCATTCGCATGCTGACTAATCATTTAATTCTTCCTACCTACCTGTCAGCACTGGACCTTGCTGTCTGCTCACTCAGGCTTTTATTATTTCCCCCCTGTAATTATAAAGATTTCTGGAAGGAAGACTTCAAAATGGCCAAGTGATTGCCTGAATTTATGTATATGCTGTTTATCTGAGAATTTCCTATTCTCTGGTGAATAAGCGTATCCTGTAGGTGGGTGTTCTGCCCTCTGTTGAGGCACACAGAAGATATTTTCAAAATATCCTCTGAATAAATCTAAAAATCTTGTGTGTGTATGTGTGTGTGTATGTGTGTGTGTGTTCAAGTGAACAGAAATGTGCAGGTGCATGTGCACATGTATGTGTGTGTGTGTGGAGGCCAGAGGTTGTCAAGTGTCTTCTCCACCTTATTTTTTGATACAGGGTCTGTCACTCAACCTGGAGTTCACCCTCTTTGACTAGACTGATTGACCAGTAAGCCCTAGAGATTTCCTGTGTCTGCCTCCCTGGGCCTTGGATTACAGGAAGAGCATGTCAAGTCTGGCTCTTTACATGTTGCTGGTTCTGGGAAACCCAAATTAGGTTCTTATGCTTGCAGGGCAAACACCTTACCAACTGAACCATCTCTCTAACTCCAGAGCATAAGATCTTACCTGTGATTTGGAAGTCATCTAGACCACAGCCTTGATTTCCTAGTTACTCTTATTCCTTCCAAGGTAGAATTCCTTTTAGGCATTTAAAACTCCCCCATCCCCAAATATCTCTCTCTCTCTTCCTCTCTCTGTCTCTCTTTCTCCCTCTCTCTCTTTTTCATTGACTTTCACTCACCTCTGAGATGAAGCCTCTTTTTGCTCAAGAAAATGCTCTGAAAGCCCCAAAGGAGCTGAGTTCAGTATCCTTTATGTAACTTACCAGATCTATACCTTCCTCTCAGCAGGCTTCTCTCAAGGTTGTATTATGCCAAGTGTTTGTAAGCATGGGCATTTTTAAATGCATATCTAGTTGCTAGCACAGAGTGTGCACTTAGTGAATATTTTTTAATGAAAATGAACATAGAGAGATGTAATTTGGCAAGTTTAAGATCAATATGATAAAGCAATGGTATGGAATCGAGCATTTAATTGAACCCATAATTCAACAACATCAAATATTTTTCTAAAATATTTCTTACATTTGCCAAGTATACTATAAGAGGACTATAGTCCTCTTTTCCAAAGAGACTAACTAGTTAAAATACTTGCTAGATGACTACTAAAATAGCATTAACTTTCACTAATTTAATCTGTAGGTGCTCTATAGAATCAATGGCCAAGTGAGTGATTATTATTTCATTCTTTCTTTCCCTTGTTAGTTTTGCTATGCTTGTTGTTTACATGTAGATAAAGTATGTTGGTCCTTAAAATTATCTTCCTAACGTGTAGGAATTGTCTCCACTAAAAGAATAATTGTTACATAAGAGTCTTTATTTCCTGCCATCATCTCCAATCAGCTCTCCTGTTCTTTTATGCTAAGCAGCATGGCTAAGGGACCAGAAGGAGAGAGTGAAAACTCATCCCTTTCTTTGTGGTGCCTGGCCCCTAGGCCTGTCAGTTCTTTCTTCCTTTGAGATGAAGATGACTTGAACTCCTACAGAGGAATAGGCTGAAGTGAAGCTTTGAATTTCTTCTTGGAGCCATATACTACTTCCTAAAGAAAGAAAGAACAGTGTTCCTTTATGCTCAGTCAAGTCTGTGCTATAGTGACAGAGTGCTGAAACTTTGGGGTCCTCTTCTGTGGCCTGGCACTCGTTTGAGGTTCTACATTTATTCACCTATTTAATTTTTTGAGAAAGATAGGATTTGACTAAGCCCAAGCTGTCTGTAAACTCCGTGTGTAGTCCATCACGACCTTCAACTTCTGATTCTCCTAGCACATCTTTCAGATGCTGGGGTTAGAGGTGTGTACCACTGTGCCCAGCTACGCTTTTAAAGAGTTATTTTGTAAGCCTGAATCCCATGTTAACTTCTCTTTCATTGTTAACACTTAACACGTCCACATAAATCAATCTTCAGGTTGATTTCTAGATAAAGACTAGGTGATATGAGGATAGAATGAGACAAGTCTTGAGATGTTTTGACTAAAGGGTAGTTCAGAGGGAAAATACTAACAAACAGCCTATATGAGACATATGCACTGAGGAGGAAGTACAGAGTCTGAGAAGTTGTTAGCAGCTGCATTATGATGTAAAAGAACTTTACGCCTGAAGACAGACAGACCTAATTTAGTCCTGGCTTTGCTACTATTGAACTAGGTGATCCTGGGCTTGTCATTCCCCTAAGCCTCAATTTCCTCCTCCATTAAATGCAAAGACTATCCTTGGCCTAAAAGGATAGTGATGGTGCTTAAAGGAGAGAATATTTTTTGTAAAAGTTGACACATTAAGTCTTCAATTTTTCTTTTCCAGCTTCTGAGCTTCTTCTTCAGTTCAATCAGGGGATTCTTGCTGAGCTATTCTAGAAACAGTGGGAGCAGAGATAGCTTGCCACTGATTTTCTGTGGCTTCCTCTAGCTTCTGAGATCCTTTACAGCCTTGTGTAGGAGGAAGTGACAGGAACAGAGAATTGTTGGAAATACAAAGGACAGACAAGAAGATAAGTAGGTAGATGATATAGACAATAGCTATAGATGATAGATGATACATAGATAGATAGATAGATAGATAGATGAGATGATAGATAGCTACGTATGATAGATGGATGGATAGAAGATAGATAGCTATAGAAGATAGATTAATGATATGCAATAGATAAATGACAGATAAAAACATGATAGATTAGTAGACAATAGAGCGATAAATAATTAGATGATAGATGACAGATAAATAGATTGACTTGTTTGAAACAAGGTTTCACATTCTAGCCCTAACTGGCCTACAACTTGCTTTCTTAGATAAAACTGGCCTTGAACTCACAAAAGTCTTCAGATTTCTACCTTCCCCATCCTTGGATTATAGTCACGCACCACCACACCCTTGAAATGTTATTTATCCCCCTCAAGAATGGGCCTCTGGTGGAACACTGAGACTTGGATGCTGTTTCATTCCATGGAGAGCAAGGATATTTTAAGATTAGTTCAGTATTCTCTCTTCTTTATGATTTAGACAAAATATATTCTCACAGACACCTGTTTTCACTTCTGCTTTTAATGACGTTGAGCAATTAACCCTCAGAGATTCCATCAAGTTCATCACAGTAGGATTTGAAATTATTTCTCTTATTTTTCATCAAATTTTTAGTTTTACTAAAAATTGCTAAATTTCTGGCCTTTGTTGGGTTCTTTTAAGACCAAAATGAATCGAATTTTATGACTTTATGTCAAAGCCAATTTTCTATTCCTGTAATTTCAGTCAAAAACAGAGGGGGCAATTTGAACAATTTCTACTGTAGATAGGACCTCAATTTAAGGTCAAGGCTTCTACCTTCTCCATATCTGTAACCTAGGTATGCAGAATGTCTTTGCCTAGCAACAGGAATAAGTAATCACAGAATTTGAAATTCAGAAAATTTTCTTACATAGTATAGTAAAAACCATACATGATCACTAAAGTTATTCTAAAACACATAGCATTCAGTTCCGTGATGTCTGTAAACCCTTTGCTGCACAGATGTGTTAGTCTTTTCCTTAGGTCACTTGACACTCTCATCATCTTTGTCCTGACTGCAAGCTGTTTGTAAGCCAATGGCTCTCACCAACTCTGCCCCATACACTAGTGGGGGGCCATACTGCACAAGAAAATCATCAAATTCTGTTAGATTAAATTTGGGGAGAATATACAGCTCATAAGCCACCTTTTTGTCTATTTTGGGGTCTCCTGTGAAGAACCTTGTATTTCCCATGACTTGAGAGGACCTGGCCCCAGTCTTTGATGCACAGGACGAAGACCCAAAGAAGCAATATTTGTTTAGCTTTGTCTTCTTGGACAGGATCTTGATTCCCATGGATGGGTTTGAGATTGGAACTCCCGTTTGACTAGTTGAAAAAGAAGCTAGAAGCTTGTTCCCTTGTCCTGCAGTGGATTCTAGGAGTCCTTAAGCCTGGTGCTGAAAGGACAACGTGCAGCGCCTGAAATCAAAACCAGCTCCAGGAACACAGAGGGAGCTGTGCTGGTTAGTTCTTGGCAACTTGATACAACAAGAGACACCTAGGTAGAATGAATGTCAACTGATGTCTCCTCCATCAGACTGGCCAATTTTCATTTCCATGGGGTATTTTTCTTGACTGTTAATTAACATAGGAGAGTCCATCCCACTGAAGGCTGTTCCATCTCTAGGCAGGTGGACCTGGGCTGTAGGAAAAAGGTAGCTAAAGCACTCATGGTGCTAGAAGGTGCTATGTATGCTACCTGCAGAGAAAACCAATCATTAATCTTACACAGTTGTGAATCCTGTAAGCCACAATAACTGGGCTGGCAATATATGTCTATTAGTATAATAGTAGCATGAATATTATGGGAACAACCACTCCATTTCTAAGTGGGTCTAAGCTTTGCTTCATAAGACAGTGCCCATCCATGATACTGACATCAGGCCTAAGAAACTGAGGCTACACTGAGCCCAATACTATTAATCTGCTCAATAGATACAATGTTAAACTGATTCCTAATGACTCACTGTTATACGCATGAATTAATGCATCTCTCAACTAAAACCAAATAAGTTTCCTTATGCAATGAATTATGACTCATATAGATATACAGCTGGCCAATGTGCAGCAAATAAGTGACTGCAGAGTGATTATCCCTAAAGGAAATCTATATCAAAATTCTTCCCCTAAAGGCTTGAGGTTCTTTGTGGAAGAGGTTGGAAGGATGGAAGAACCAGAGGTGGTGGATGACTCCAAGGAAACAGAGTTTTCAAGAGAGCTGGGCTGTTATTCATATGAACTCATAGCAATAGTGACAATATCTACAAATCTCACCTAAGCTCAAACCAGAGGTGGGAAAAGATAAGAAACCCATCACTACCTGAGTAAGTATTGGCAACTAATAGCAACTGAGAAAGGAAGAGTCAGTCTCCACTAGAGATATGATTCTTGGTAGGTTGACTAGGCTCCAGTGGACTCTTCTGTTGTCTCTGCTTCAGCCCTGCCTCCAGGTTTCTGCCTAGAGTTTTTGCCCTGACTTTTCTCGGTGATGAACTCCTACCTGGAGTGTAAGATGAAACAAACCCTTCTTGCCCAAATTGGTTTTGGTCAGACTGGTTTACCACAGCAACCGAGAAGTAAACTAAAACAGAAATTGACACTGGCAGTGGGTTATTGCCGTGACAGGCCTAACCACGTTATTTTGATGAGGATTCTGGAAGTTTTGGAGTTTGTGGTTTGAAAAGCCATTAAGAGCTCAGAACTTAATGAACTATTCTGTGGAGAATTGAAAGATATGTCAAGATAAATGTAGATGGTAGTGGCCTTGTGAGTCCCTTAAAGATTTTATCATAGCTGTTTATGTAATGTTTTGTATTAAGCATTTATGGAAATGAAACATTTATTTTAATGGGATCATTAATGATGGTTAGGTGGGGCAGAAGAATTAATGGGATTAATAAGAGACCAGTATCACTGAGATGCAATCTTTTGGAAAGTATTTCCTCAGGATATTCACACACAAGCTATGATCCAGAGGAGGCCCCGGCTACACATCAAGCTACCCACAGAATTTGGCAAATAATGTGTAAGTATCTCCCAAGACTTGGCCCTGTGTGGCAGGATTGGATCCCTGAAGAGAGGCCAGGAAAGGTAATGGTAAGGGTACAGCCTCAGTTGAAGTGGTAACCCCACAATTGAAGGAGTCATGGAGGGAAGCTGAAACTTGTTACCATGTGACAGGGTTGGAGTTCCTGCAGAAAGATCAGCAGGCCATTTCAACAGGGAAGAAAGTATTTAACTTCTTTCTGATTTTGCAGGAGTCCACAGTTGAACGATTTTGGGTATTTTAAAGAGACTTTAGACTTTTAAAATGTTTGAAAGTTCCAAAGATTATGGTACTTTTAAATTTGTGCTATATTTTATATTGAGCTAAGTAACTGCTGTGATATGAGACAAGAATCAGTGAAACTAGATATAAGAAGTAAAAAGGTAAGAACAGGTCATGGAGGCTCATGCCTGTAATCCCAGCACCAGTGAATTTGAGGCAGAAATATTTCCATAATTTCTAGGTCAGCCTGGGCTACATAGGAAGATCCTATATCAAAACAAAAGCAAACAAAACAACAAAGAGAAAAAAAAAGTAGAACAGAGCTAAAGAGGGGCCAACAAAATAAGGACACAGAAGAAATACGGCCTCTTCACAGGAACATTTGCGAGCTTTCCCATGAGTATCCAAAACGATGGCATCAACACAGGAGAGTATTCTAGTCAATAAGCAGGAACTGAGTATTGGTCAAGGAAGAGTGCCAGTGTGTTGTGGTTCACTGTTTCCTGTACTGCTGTGATGACTGGACTTAGAGTGTTACCTTGAATATTTTCATTAGTTCTGGAAAAGATTTAGTTCTCAAATATGTGACATGAAAATACTGGTTTTCTCTTTGGTTCTTCGCTCCTCAAACTATAATTTGTGTACAGACCTTACTTCCTCCTCTGAATTTTAATATCTTGAAGAACAGATTCATGATTTGCTCATGTTATATCTGCAATTTGAGTGTAGTGCCAAATCTTTTTAGAACAAATTAATCTGATTGCCTTAGGCAGGACTCCTAATGACATATCTAGAGGATTTCTTTTAAAAATGTTTTTCACTGAGTATGTATTATTTCTCATCAGCAAAGCTGTGTGATGTTTGAGATGGCTGGATTGTACTTGTAAGGGTCTGAGTTCTACACCAGAAATGAGAGAAGTTGAAGAGAATGTTCAGTGCTTGATTCTTAGTATGCTAAGAATGTTTGTATCTGCAAAAAAGATTTCAGAAGTAGCAGACTTCTGATGTTAGTGAGGATAGGACTGTTAGGAACAGGAATTATAATGAGATTTCTTTTTTTGGAGAAAGGAAAAATAAAGATGGTTAGAGATCCAGGGATGAAAAGAGAAATATGTCACTCTATAAAAAGTCAATACTCTTTCTATTCTTATCATAGCCAATGGATAAATCTAAACTTGGAAATCAGAGGCTGTAAATCTGTGACTCAAGGTTATTTTCTTTTTTATCTTTACTGGCATTTGAATAAATGAATTAGAATTTTTAAGTTTGACCTTTTGTGATTCTTGAATTGAAAACTTCTCAGGTCCTATATACACCCACACAACACACTTCACAAAGAAAGCATTTATAATGGTAAACTGTATGTGCATAAAATGATCTCTATATATCTATTCCTAAAATATACTTATCATATAAATGCATACATATGTATTTAGAGAATATTTAACAAATGTCTACAGATAAGTAAATGTAAAAGATTAAAATGCAAGTTTTATAAATGTGACTCAGTAATATTGTCTGTCTATAATGTCAGTGGTTCACTCAAAGGCTATGGAAATTTAAGAGTCAAATAATTCTCCTTAATAGGGTGAAATCACGATTTAACATCATGTTTAACAGACTGAATACTCTGTCATCTTAAAAAAAGATGACCTCAAATTTCTTTTCTACAAATAAGGATAGTCATTCCTTCCTCTCTAGAAGTCCCTTTTCACTCAACCTGTCTTGCCTTCTTTCTGAGACTGAGACTACAATGAGGCCATGGATCCTGGGCTCAAAGTCTGTTATTAGCTTCATTCCTTCATCTATGGACTTTCATTTTACAAGTAATTACTCATAAACTAGTAATAGTTGCTATTTAGAGATTATTATGAATTGATTTTAGTGCATAAAGCAGTACCTGTGATTGTTTTCACTTCTAATAGGACCCCAATAGTGTCTTCTTCAACCATCAGTGACTAGATATGGAATAGCTACTTGCTCAAAGAACATAAAATTATAAGTTGATTAACAGAGAATCTGCCTAAGATGTCACCATGTTTGAGTCATGGGCACTGATGAGTCATCAGAAGAAGCTTGTTTGGGGGTGGGGAGACTTAATGGATGAAAGATGTTGTACAAACCACTTTACGTGCATTCATACAAGTAATCCTTAAGGTAACGTTTAAGGTAGAGATTGGTGTTTTGTACCATTTCCTAGATAATTAAGGCACAGAATGGTTAGGATTCAAACCCAGGAATTCTGGTGGCAAAACCCACACTTTTACCTACTCCATTGCTGCTGTGGAGTAGGTAAAAGAGAAACAGGAAGGAAGAGAGAACAGATGACCAAAGTCTCTGTCTGGTAGAATACCTTGTCAGGCCCACATCCAGCTCATGAGTTCAGTGAGATACACCAATTCTAGACTACTTCTTCTGCCTGATATAATTTGAATGGCTTACTCTATTTTGTTTGTTTTTTATTTATTTCTCAATAGAATCTCCTGTAGCCTAGACTGGCCTGGAACTTACTATTTAGCTGAGGATGACCTTGAACTTCTAAGCAATCCTCCTGCCTCTACTTCCCCAGGACTAGGATTACAGGCATGTGCCACCCTGTTTTGTGCAATGTTAAGGATAAATCCAAGACTTTGTGCATGCTAGGCAACCTGCTGACTTGTATCTCCAGCTCTGAATGACTTACTGTTATTTGCTTAGTCACAACTAAGGCTTCTTTCTGGTAGTGACACTGGGGTCTAAACTGACTATGAGAACATCATGCAGTCTGCAGCCCACAGTTCCTGAGGTACCCGTGGACCTTCCAACAAACTCCTTAACAGAGACAGCTGAAGAAAGAATATGCATCCTAGATGTCAGTCCAGAGGTTTCATGATCCAGCCAGACCCAGGAGGTGCGAGTCATTGCTGAAATGAGATGAAATGGTTTTCTCCACTTTGGAACTGAGGTTCGCTCAGAACGGATGGCACAGAGATGTGGCTGTTTCATCTCAATGTCACCTCAGATCATTTGCATCTTAGCTTTTTTAGCTTCTCAAGGGGAAATAAAAGACTTTCACAGTTAAAGTAAATAGGTAGTTTGAATTGGGAAGAAGAGATCTTAAATTAGGAATTCAGGCATCTCCATGGCAATCCATGTCACCAAAATAGGTCAGAGCTAAACTAGGTTTTAAAAATGCTAAGAAGTTAGAGAAGAGAAGAAAAGCAGCTGTAATGCTCTAAAAGGAAAGAAGTCTTCTTTTAATATCCGAAAATGTGGCTCACCAAAACCTTCAAAATAGTGAAAGCAACATATCCAGTAACGTGTCATTTGGAGAAATGCCAGAAGGGAAGGAGAGAAAAATAGATTTGGCCAGTCAGATATGGTAGTCATCAATTGAAAAACAGACAGGAACGGTTTCTGAGTCCACACAGTTTCTTCTGAAGGACTCAATATTTTGCTGTATTTCTTTAGTTTTATCTAAGTTTTCTTCTGGCCATACAGGCACTAAAAAGAGTCAAATTCCAGACTTGCTGGCAGGGAGTCTGCTTCATTCCTCACGTATGAACTCAGTTTCGGAATGAATTTCTCCCAGTGGAAAGAAACAGGCCAACACATAGTGGAAAATTGTACAGCTCCATTCCTGTACAGACTGAAGAAGGTGAACTTGGTGAATTTGGAGTAAAAGATGAATTTTCCCCGAAGGCAGTACTAAAAAATGAACAAAATTCATCACCACAATAATGTCAAGTTAATTAACGACTACAAGGCACCACTTCTTCCTGTGTGTCCAATCCCTTTATGAACAAACTAATTGGAAGAATGGCAAAGGCTCTCTGAAATTCAGGGCCTTTCAAAAGCTACAGTGTGATTGTTACCTGCTGCCCTAAGACCAAATGTGTTTGGTTTCCTGCTTGCCAGATTTTTGTGTTCTGCTCTTGGTTCCTAAATTTTAAAATTTTCAGCTTAATTCCCATTATTCCTGTGCTCCAGTGTTTTGCCTTTTGAATGCTGGATTCATGTAGCATTTAGGATAGGGACAAAGAGAGAGAAATCAAGATTGAAGGGAGAATTTTGGTGTATTAAAGGACGTGTTGGAAAAAAAACTGGGCCTCTATAACAGAGCAAAGGGAAGCCTAAAAGCCTGCCTTTGTGGCCATGTAATTCATGCAGTCACCTACGACCCCAGGCTCAGGAGGTCCTGCCCTTAGCCCTGCGCTCTCTGGTCACCATCTTGAGATTCTTCATAATTCTGAGCAATATTTTCAGATTTTCATTCTACATTGAGCTCTACAAATTATATTGCTGACTCCAAAAGTCAATGCGAAAGAAGACTTAGGGAACAGGCAGAAAGATGAGAGAATCAGGAGATCATGGCAAACCGTGGAGAACATTTTGAGGTGAAAGTTGTCCACTCACCAGGACTGAACATCTGCAAGCAGAGAGGGGAGGTTTGCCTGTCCACCTGAAAGTCTTCACCTTTCCCTTCTCCTCCATTCAACACATCTGTATTTCTACTCTCTATGTAAAGTAGAAATCCTGTAAGATTTTTCTTGCTTTTAGAAATGACATGAAAGGTCAAGAAAGGCTTCATAAAAATCTTTTTTCCTTAAAGTAGATTTGTATGGAGATACAACTCATTTAATAGAGAGGAAAAAGTTGAAGATGCCAATAACTGGGTAGTGGAAATTCTCTTTGTCATCTTTCCCCCAACCTAGAATAAAATAAGAGTATTTCCCATTTACTTCCTACAACACTCTGAAGACTTCTTGACTGGTATTCTAAAATTAGGAGTGCTAAAATTACTATGGTCCAGTTTGCTGTTTTCAGAGACATGCGTCTATCTTAAAACCTGTTATTTCTTATGTTACAGACTGGATTCTATCTCCTCAAAATCCTTATGTTAAATCCCCGATCCTCAATTTCACCATTTTTGGAGGAAGGAAGTTTACAAAGGTAAGTGAGTTTACATAAGGTCAAATAAGTAAGGCTCTCATCCTACAGGAAGGTTTACAGATTAGGAAAGACCATGTGAAGATCCTGTGAAGCAGAGCGAGGCTGGAAGAGAAGCAGACCTGCCAACAGCTTGACTGTGGCTTTCTGAGAAATACATTCTTCTTGCTTAAGCTTCCTAGTTTGTGAAATTTTTGGTCAGAGCAACCCCAGCTTCCTAATCAGGGAACTCTGGGCTTGGCACTTTCTCCTGGTCTTCAAGATTGGATATAATACCAGGATGTCTTAATCAGGAACAAAGGCAATGGCTAAAATGCAAACATCTGCTTATGTGGCTTAGATGGGGGTTTGAGGGTTGGATATTTTTTAAGCTGACCTTTACACACCTTGTACTTGCCATAAAAGCCAGACACTACACGGAATCCACATTGCTTCTCAGAACTCACCCACCTAGAGTTCAGAAGTCAGCACAGCCAAAATAAAATCTACCTTGCCTTTCATTTATGGGTGGTATGATTGGCACCCTATAACAGTACAGCCTTTTGTATTCATTATTGTAATTGAGTCAGTTAATAAAATATTGTATAAAACCAAGTGTGTTTTATGAAAATTAAGAAGAAAACTTCTAAAAGATTCTAACAAGTTGCTTGAAAATTGTTCATTTTTATGAGCAAAACAACTAAAAAACACTGGAAAAAAAATCTAGAACTTCTGGTCTGAGATCATCCTGCTGTATCTTTAAGTTCCTACTCTGGAGTAATGAAAAGGCATTTCATAGATAATGCAATTCACTCTGTACACAAATTGAACCAGAACTGCAATCTCTGTTCTCTCAATGATTGGTAAATGAATGGATATGCGTATCTTTAATTGACATCACTTATGGACCAACTGCAGCCATGTAAGAAGACACTGGACACAAGGTACCTTAGAACATAAGACACAGTGGGACTGAAGGCCCAAGAAGTAAGTGTTTCCATGACAGGAGTACAGAAAATGTTCCCATCTTCACAGTGAGGAACATGCAAAATGTATGAGGCAGGCATGTTGGTAGAAATGGGAATGGGAAAACGAGACGGCCCTGGTCATGCTTTTTCTTTTACCCCCCTCCCCCACGAGATCTGAGGAAAATCGATAGGAAATAGGGAAGAAAGTGTGGCAGAGGGTAACAAGAAAGAAGAGCACGTGCAACAGTCTCTTGAGGGATAAAAATGTTAATACAGAGACTAGAGAGATGGCTCAGCAGTTAAGGACTGGGGGTGGGTGGGTTGATTCCTAGTACCCACATGGCAGCTAACATCAGCACATAACTCCACATCCAGGGGATCCAATGCCCTCTTCTGACCTCCACAACATTGTGAAACACAGGTGCACTTACATACATGTAGGCAATGCACTCTCACACATAAAAAAAATTAAAAAAAATAAAACGTTTTGTGGAAAAGGAATGTTAATATACTAGAAATGTGACTAGTGAGTCACATTTGAGACTTGTGATCACAAATTTCAAGGGAGTCCATTTAATATGGGGGCCCAATTTTCTCCTATAAAATTTATCTGCATAAAAGCCAGCATGCATTTAAAGGTTATGCTGATGTAATTATGGTTGGCTTTTGCCAGCTATGTATGACAGAAAGGGAGTGGAACAAAGAAATGAAAGTCACTTAAAGAAGATTATTCTAATAGTAAATCCTTGGATTTGGACAGGCAAAGAGGAAAATTAGAACACAAAAGGGGAAATGGTTCATAAAGATAATAATTGGAGCAATAACTTAATAGAACCAAGGTATTGCTGAACATAGACTGTTAAATGGAAGGATAGCCAGCAAGTTTAGAGCTTTAAGATTTTAGAAGAGACATTGCTTATAGAAGGGCCCATGAATTAGTGGCTCGGGTGAGATAAAAAATGACCATTTGAACTAAGAGATTAAGAAGTGAGACAATGGTGTATCTTCAAGCAGATAATGAAGCACGCATTCATAACAGGAGTAGTTGGAGGAGAGGCTCCCCGGCCACTAGCGAAAGAGGAAGAGTAAGCTGAATTCAGTAGCTACCAGAAGGATCTGTGGGCGATCAATTCTGAATGCTCTAGAAGCCCCCAGAAGCTTTAAGTGGTCAACAAGAAGGAAGCACGAACACCTTGCACCTAGACAAGCACTGCTTAGCCCTGACTGTCAAGTCAGAGTGCAGGGATAGGAGAGGATAAGGGGGCTTACATTTCAGTGAACTTCTGTTGTCCAGCAGACCAGTGCTATTTCAGTGTATGTGTGTGTGTGTGTGTGTGTGTGTGTGTGTGTGTGCATGAGTGTAAACTTACCTCTGTGATGTGATGTCAGAACACATGTGAGGAAACCCACCATCTCTCTGAATAGTTAAAGCTCACTCATAACACCACAAGCACCTCTGCCTCAGAGAAATGGTACAGGGCTCTGTGTATGGTTCAGTTGGTACAGTGCTTGCCTAGCAAGCATGGAGCCCGAAGTTCAATTCCCAGCATCCCATAAATTAGATGTTGTGGTACTAGAAATTTATAACTCCGCAACTTGGGAGATGGAAGCAGAAAGATCAGAAGTCCAAAGTTATTATCAGCTGCATAAGGGCTTGAAGCTAGCTGAGGATGCATGAGACCCTAGAGAGAGACAGAAGAGACAGAAAGAGGGAGATTAAAATAAGGAAATAGCAAACATTGTTTGAGATGGTAAATGGATGGAAACACAGGACATTGGTGAATTTCTGACCCTATGCCTAGCTTGCAGCTTTTGTCTGCAGAGCCATTCCATTGCCCTTAAAGTCTTTGTATGGTGCCAAGTACAGTCTGTGTCAATTCATATTCATAAAATAAAGAAAAAACTCACAATTCTCTAATAGCAAAATGTGGTCACTTTCAGGGAGCCTTCAATCAGAAAATTAGAGCCTACAGTAAAAATTCCTAAGTAAGCAAAAGGACAGAGCCTGTGTGTTCCACATAGTGTCAGACGCTACCAGGACAGAGGACAATCCAGAGAGAACTGTAAGCTTGTTGAAGCTTCCTGAACTCTGGACAAATGAGTAAACAACTCACTGTGGAGAAACTGCCTAAAGGTTCCTTTTTGAAAAATTTGAATGACTCAAGTTATAGTATCAGGAGTATCAGGAAGCATGGCTCTCTTGCCAATGCTGTTCAAACTGTTAGGTAACATGTTGTCAGTCAAGTGCAGGAGTAAATTGCCAGCCCAGCTTTTCTCAGACAAATGGCAACAAGATTGTTATGTCTACCGTATTCTAAAGTGGGTGTTGAGGATGTGTTTCTGTATTACATGAACTGATAATCGCTCCAGTCCATTTATTAAAGGAGTCATCAAACTAGGGGACATGTAGACCAAACAACTGGTTAATTTCACATTTTAATCATCACTGTGGCAGTATGCAGCTCAAGAAGAGGTGCAGCTCTTTGAATTGATTGGAAATAGATTACCAGCATGTGAATTCCTACTGTCAACTTCCCATGTACCAGATGAGTGGTTGAGCTAGAAGCTATTTTATGTTAATCCCTCTTAATACACATTTTTGCTCATAAAAATTGAGATCAAATTGTATGTGATGATCTGCATCTCGCTCTTCCCTTTAGCACATTACCAGGCAGGGGATTTTCATCATTAAACTCATTAGTACATCATTTAAATGATTATATATCAATGTCATCATATCTACCAACCACAATTTACTTAGCTACCAGTATACCCATACATACATGGCCTTTATCACTAGAGATTTGCAATTGTTTACAATAGTGATAATCATTCTTATATAACTAGCATATATATATATATATATATATATATATATATATATAACTTTAAGGTGATATCTTAGAAATGCAATTCTTAGGTCAAATTGTGTAAATCAATTTCTTATGTGAAATGTGACTGTTCCCCTTAAACTTTAGCAATGATAGACCAGCTTGATTTCTGTTCATTGTGGCCTTTGCTTCTTTTGGCTTTAGTTTAGGTCTCTTTTCTTTTCCTGGGTACCTATAAAATATCTCTAAAGTTTGTATAGATTTGTGCTTCTTTAAATATTACAGCATAGTAGTTTTAGCTTTGAGGTGAAAACAGACCACCTAACATTGAGTCCCAGCTCTGAAATTTGTTTCTTTGAAGCTAGGCAAGATATCTTTGCTCACTGTGAGTCAGTTTTCTTATCTTCAAAGGTAATGCCATAATTTTGTAAGGTTAGAAGCGCAAAAGAAATGAGATGGAGATAATATGAAGCTTTTAGATAAATATATGATACAGTATATGCTCAAGAACTAATTTTGTTTTCTATGTTTTATTTTATATTTTAAAGAGTTACATAAGGACATTTTCATGTAAGTGTATGATGTACTCTTTTTAAAGATTTTTTTTTATATTTGAGAGAGAGAGAAAGAGAGAGAGAGATAGGTGAAGGTCAGAAGACAACTTGTAAGAGTCAGTTCTCTCCTTCTACCATATGGGTTCTGGAGACTGAACTCAGGTCTTGAAGCTTGGCAAAAAGTACTCTTACCCACTGAGCCATTTTGCCTGTCCACATACTTTATACTGGGTAGCATACCCTATTTTCTCTTACCCTTATCTATTCGTTTTTAACTTCTGGGATTATCTTCCTCTCCCCTAGTCATTCTTCACTGCGATGCATAGCGCCTAGTGTTCTCGCTTAAGAAGCTTAGCAAAGAGACTTGAGAATTTCTATGCTTGTTGGGGCACTGTTATTTCTTCTCTCAGTATACTTCTGTTCCAGTTTGCTTTCTGTTGCTGTGATAAAAATTGACCAAAACCAACTTGTAGAAGGGTTTCTTTCATCTTATAATTCCAAGGTCACGCTCCTTGAAAGAGGAAAGTCAGGACAGGAACTGAAAGGAGGAACCTGGAGGCAGGAACTGAAGTAGAGACCATGAAGGAATGCTGCTTGCTGATTGCTCTCTGGCTTGCTCAGCTAGCTTTCTTATACAGCCCAGGCCCACTTGCCTAGGGATGGCACTGCCCATAGAGGGCTTGGCACTCCTACATCATTACTGGTTAAGAAAATTCCTCATTGACCTGGTCATAGGACGGTCTGATAAAGGAAATCCCTCAACTGAGGTTCCCTCTACCGAGGTGCCTCTAATTTGTGTCAAGTTGACAAAAAAAAAACTAACCAGCACGATTGAACCTTTGCCAGTTGGACATGCAAATACGTCATTATTAAACCACTACCTTTCCTTTCTTATTTATAACCAAGGTCTTATGTTACTATCATAACATAAGTACATAATCTTTTATCCCCAGTTCAGATCTTGATAATCTTACAGT
This sequence comes from Eospalax fontanierii, assembly GCA_035773235.1. Lineage (NCBI taxonomy): Eukaryota > Metazoa > Chordata > Mammalia > Rodentia > Spalacidae > Eospalax > Eospalax fontanierii. Next base: position 22,617,274 of record CM069527.1, read on the forward strand.
TTTCCTGTCCCGGCAGTTGTAATTAAAAATACTATAGTAGTCACTTCCCCTTTCAACTTAGCTCACTGTTTTTTTCTGTTTCACTCTGCTTCCACCCTAGCTTATCCTCCTGGGAAGTTTCTGTTTTCATTCCACGTAGATCATATTGTCTAATATTCTATTAAACTTTTCTTCAGAGTTCTGTATAGAATCATTTTCAGAAATCTTTTCTTCCAGAATTTAGAGATGATTTTATTCTTCACTCTTTCACAGATTTTTTTCACATCTCTCCTGCCTTGAGTTTTAGATTCTCTACATTCATTCTAAACAATAGAAAGCTTTTGGGACTTGGTGTATTGTACACAGACAGGTGGCACCGGTCTTCTTTGAATCTAACATCATCCCCTTAAATGATCAAATCCATTCTAAATTCTCCTAGTGATTGTCTTTAATGTCCAGCTCAGTTCTCAATGTCAAGTTGCCATGCATCTATTATAGTTTGGTACTTTTAGATAGGTCTGACAGTTTCATACCCTGCCTAATTCTTTGATATTCTGACCCAATACAATGTTCAGAAAAATACATTTCCTCGCATGCGTTATTCCTAAGCTTTTCTATATTTGTGGGAGCAATATTTCATAGGACATAATATGATACCATATCTAGCTAATTTCATGGAAGTTACTGACCAATGAATATAGAAAAGTAGGACAAAGAGGCTCTTCAAAAGTTTCTCTTCAAAGTTATCTAAGCATTAAGGTCTAACCAGGTTTCTATGTGGTAGAGAGCCTGGATGTTTGAAAGCACTGGTAGGCAGTGGTAGGAGACTAGCATTTCCACCACATCTCTGGTTAAAAACCTGCTCAAGGGATAAAGGTGGATACAGGCTTTCCTAATTGAGTTCCATGGAGCAGCTACATGGATATTGGGTATAGACATACAGACGGGAATGATAGGAACTCTGGACACAGAATTTCTTTTAGAGTTGGTGTTCACTTGGCTAGTTTTCAACTTTTTGCTGTCTTCTTAGGTACTTCTAAAGTGGGGAGTCAGTTAGGTTTTATCTGGGACTCAAGACTATACACTTGTACAAAAGGCTCATCTGTTTGTCTGTAAGTTATATATAAGGAAATTTTTAAGGCAAAAGATCATAGGGTACAGAAGCTTCCTCTGATTCTAGTTCTTCTTCGCAGTCATGTGCAACATTTTGCTCTGTTTACTTTTTCTCCGTCTATATGTGCCATCTTTTTCTCATTGGACAATGAATTCCTTGTATGTAGAAACCATACCTGGATCATTTGCACATCCATTGACCTTTCTTACAGTGAACAGTATCCTGGAAATCTCCAGACAGGCAATGACAAGGGTTCCCAAAGGCTGTTTATGGATCTACTCCTAACAACAAAAGGAAAAGTTGAATGCATGTCTGCTTATGATCATTCTTAAGGGATTTAAAGGCCTATTAACCTAGTACAATTACAAAAATATGTATTGAACTCCAACACAGGCAAGAGGCTTGGGATTCCAACTAAGACTTTTCCCACCTTCTACTTGGGTAGCTAACAATCTATCCTTGTGTAGCTCAAGTAGAAGGTATTGTTGCTACTTGCTTACCCAACAAACATTGACTGATGGTCAACTCCAAAACAATGCACTAAACACAAAGCATTCAATTAATGCTAAGCACACCATGTCAGAAAGAACCAAAGTTCATACTTGATTTTCCCAAGAAAAAGGGAATACACACACATTTCCATGTAGTTACCCACTGTTAAGAAACCTCCAACTTTGTATCCTCAACTCTTCAATGGAAACATTATAGCGCAGAATCAGGTGTCTGTACAAATATATCTGTTGACTGTGGTGCTGTCTTCTTGCTTCCCACTCAGTTAAGATGATTTTTCTTTTCTTAGCAACAGTGTTATTTACTACAGGAGAAATAGAAGTGCTATCCAAGGCATCTGTATTTTGAGTTAATGAAAATAGCTTGTGATTTCCAAAGCAATTCTTAGTTAAAACTAAGTTTTGTTGCTAGGAATGATTTTGCCTATTTTCTGATGCCATAATTTACCTCATTTGATATTTAGTTGTCTTCTAATGAAAAAAAATGTAGTGAAAGGAAGGCATGACAGTCAATATTAGGTAAAGAAGGCTATACTATAGTTTTTAATAACATTAAAAGTTATTATCTTACAAGGTAATGGTTTATGTATGTGTATATGTGTTGTGCACATGTGTGTATACATATGTGCATACCCATGCCTTGACTGTGAAGGTCATAGAATAACACTGAGTATCGTCCTCTACTACTTTCTACCTTATTTTTAGAGACAGAGTCTCTCACTGAACCTGGGGCTGACTAGTCACGTAGACTGGCCGACAAATCCACAGGTTCCTCTTTTCCCCCTCCCATCACTAGGACTGCGTACACGACCACGTCTGGATTTCACCTGAGTGCGGGTAAAATCACCCACTTCCTACAGCTTAGTTTCTTATGCCTAGCTCACGTTTTAATGGAAATGGGTCTCCCAGTCTCCCAAACAGAATATATATCACTAAGAGCTCTGGATGGTGGTGAGAGCTCTATGCAGTGCTTGGGAATTGGGGTCAGAAGACTGAGGCTAAGGTCCTCCTCTCATTCCTCCATGAATGACCTTGGTTGAATCATTAATGTCTCTACTTCTCAGTTTTCTCACTGAAGAATAGATGTAGTTCTAAATAAACCATTGACTTGAGGTATCATTAAGACATGTGAAAGGCAATTTGAAAATTGGAAAGGACATATAAACGTTGACCCCTATATTAAATATATACCATTTTCATCCTAGGTTTAAAAAAAAAAAAACCACCCTGCTTTTAACAGTGCTTTTTTTCTTCCTGTAGTTAGCCATTTGTCCATTCATACATCTACAAATTATTAAGACAGTTGTGGTGCTTTATACTGACTGGGCTATAGGAAATAAAAAACTACAAAGAAGAATCTAACTTCTGTTTATCTTCTACTTTGATAGACATGTCATTCTAAATTATTCACCTCTGAAACCTAACTGTCTCACCACATCCCCCACATCCTTTCCCAGTTTAGTTTATAGCAACTCCGTCTTTCTAGGTGCCTGCCACAAAAACTTGGGTTTCAGTTTTATTTTCTCTTTTTCTCTCATATCCCACACGTAACTTTTCAGAGGATCTTACTAGCTTTATCTTCAAAATATACTGAGTATCAGAAGGTGTCTTTCCACAGCCACAGCTGCTATCCTGGACTGTATCACTAGAATTAAAGTTGGATTGGGTCATCTCCTCCCCCAAGCAGGACACAGTCAACGGCATCAAGCCCTAATCACTGGAACATTTACATGTAACCATATCTGGAAGTAAGAGCTTTGCTCGCCCTTTAATGTGGACCTATACATCGGATCCTGGTCCATTTAGCCAGTATCACACTCTTCAACAGAGCTCTGACTCTCCCTCTCCCAGAAGCTACCCCTTGCTCATATTTCCAAAGAGATATCTGTATACAAAGAGAGAGAAATATAACAGAAGAGCCATGTGACACAGAGACAAGAGTGGTGAGATAAGGAACATCTAGAAGGGGCACCTGGGTGGAAAGGGACAAGGGAGGATTCTTCTCTAGCGCCTTCAGAGGCACCTGCTCACAGCTGAACTGGAGGATTCCATCGTCCAGAACTTGTGAGAGTCATTTTTTCCTTTTTAAGCCACTATTTGTGGAAATCTGCACTGAAGTCTGGACAACTGTTGCAGCACCCATCACTCTGCACCTGCACCAGTGCAACGGCCTCTGAACTGGACCATCTATTTCTCCCGATAGTTCCTAAGTATATTTTCAAATTGGTAACCAGGGAGTCTTTTCCAAAGCACGAGTAAGTGTTGGAGTCCTCTGATAGTTTCTTATTTCACTTGGACCACACCTAGTTCTTCTAACAGCCTTGCGACTCTAAAGAATCTACTATGCCCTGGCATCCTCATTCATTTCTTCTCCAACAACCTCTATCACTTGCTTTGTTCTGGAAACCTTCTTTCCAGCCTCCTTGTTGTAGACACACAGGTGCTCTGGTCATCTCCACTTGGTGCTTCTTAGGGTGGATTGTAAATATCTATCCACCAGTACTGCTAATGCATGGATCAATCTGAATGAGCATTGACTCTTGTCGACTTCTTGCTGTGTGAGGAACCCATCATTTAGATGCCTGCTACTTGGGGAATGGACTATCCCAGACACAAAGCCCCACATCTGAACATTCACAACTCATTTGGTTCTGCAAACCTTCCTGGACAAACACTATCCTCCACTCTGATGAGTTTTTTCCTCTCCTCCAAACTTGGAGGGCCGCCTCATCTCTTTCTGGGTATTTGCCTAATGTCCCCTTCTCAGTGAATCTCACCCCAATCACAATATGTAGCCCATCATCTCCCATTTAACTCTTCTATTTCTATATGGAAATTATTATCACCTAATATTTATTTTCCCTGCTTACTGCCCACCTTCTTGGATAGAATAAGCTCCATGAACAGTTTTCATTTTGTGCTCCTTTGCTTTGATTTGTCTTTTTTATCACCTGCCATGATCCTCACCTGCCATGATCTCAGCATCTAGAACAGTGGCCTGACATAAGCAATAATAATTAGTAAACAAAAGAATGGAATTCTTCAAATGGTTTTGAAGTGGCTGTATGTACATTTGTGAACTAGAGAGGGATACAGAGGAGCAGACTCTGCATTTTGGAGACCATGTCATACTCAGTATTTCCATCTGGAATAATGAGCCTGAAGTATGAAGAAGATGCTTCCTCTTTCCCTTCCTGTCCTCCACCTCCAGAGACTCAGATGGGCACAGTAGACCAGGAGCAGTTTTCTACAGCAATTCCTTTCATTTGTATAATCATTGCAATTAAAATGGCTTTTGTGACACAATCCCAGCATCTTCTTTCACAACAAAATAATTTTACTTCTGTTCTGCCAGATTAAGTATCATTAAAAATTTACTTTGTTTCCATGATGCTATAATTAGTTTCCACAGGAAAATGCACCAATTAACACAGGGTTTGCTTCTTGGTTTGAAACTAAATCGAAATCAGAACTGAGAAAATGTAAAAAGAATCGGCATTGACATTAGCGAGAACCTCACGCTTGACATTAGCGAGAACCTCACGCTGCCTGCGGATGGTGATCTCAACCTGCTTTCTTCAAGGAGTGACTTGCCCTCCTCCTGGCAACTCCAGGAAATGTTACCAGACCCACTTCTATCGATCCGTTTCTTCTCCATCTTCTGAAACGCTCACATGTGTGTATATAGTCCCTCACACAGCTCACATGGTACTCAGAAACGTGGGCTGGTCTTTTGCTAGTTTTAGTGTTTTACTCAGATAAATTTCAAAAGAATTTGGAATACTATGCGACAGATTGACGATATTCAGACAGATAGACAGGATTGAAGTTAAGCAGAAAAAAAGTTACCCAGAAGAACAGTATATGGTACCTTTGCTCTTGTTAAGTAGAAAAACAAAATTATATTCATAATGCTTATATGTGCAAAAAAGAAGTATTGAAAGGATAAACAGGAACGTATGAAATGCATTCTGTGGGGAGAAAATGGACATGGTACAGAAGGAGCACTCTTTTATGTGTATTTTTATTGAGTTTTATACATTTCATATAATAGAACCTAATCAAATTTAGACCTCCCTCCCCCACCTACACTCATCTCCTCACTAGATTTAATGCGTGCTGTCATGTATGTTAAGTCCTATTCAGTCAAGCATTGGTACCCAGATGTCTCTCTCTGCAAGTTCATCCACTGGAATCTGATCAGCCTATCTAGAGTTACGCCCTTAAAGCAGAATCTACTCTCCTTCACCTAGCAATACTCAGCTGCCCACAGTTCTTTGGCTAGGGTTGGGAACTGCTGCCCATTCCCCCATTCTATGCTGGGATTCTTGTCTGATTGAGTCAGCATAAGTCTTGTACATGCTGTTACCATTGTTGCAAGTTCATATGAGCAAGTCCCCAGAGGAACTTGAAAGTCTCTGTTTCCTTATGTTCAGATACCAACCCCAGCTCTTAGAATCTTTCCAGTCCCTCTTCTACAATGGTCCCTGAGCCATGGATAGATGAGGTTTAAGACAGGAGTCCTATCCAGGGACACAACTCTGCAGTCTCTTATTCTCTAAAACTTGGCCAATTGTGGCCTCTGTGTGCACTGCACTCTGTTGTATGAGGAAGCTTCGCTGGTGAGAGTTGAGGGATGTATTAGTGTTCTCTCTACTCCCAACCCCAGCCCCATTCCACTATGTTCCATGGGCTTTTCGTGTACTGGTTCCACTGTGGATGTGTCACTTAGAGCTAGGCATCTCTCAGACATATATTCTTTGTGTGTGACCAGTTGTGGAACTCTGTAATAGCCTCCATCTGTTGCAAAAAGAAGTTTCTTTGGTAAGTGGTATACGGTATATATAGCTGTACATGTAAGAATTTATATTTATCATACAGTAAGAAATTTCATTTGTCTAGAGCAATGCCAGAGATAGGCTTTTCTCCAGGATCTATGATCTTTCGGGCCACGTGTATTTAACTTTGTTTACAGTGCTACTCACGAGTTCCCTCCCACTGAGAGAGCCTTAAATCTAATGAGATAGCTGTTGTTTACCCCCAAGATAACTGCAGCACTAGAAAGAGGTTGCTGTACCAGTCTTTGTGGTTATTAGGCTTTACAGCTTGGTTGGACCACTGATTGATCTCCTCCCTTATCAGCTGGTATGGTATCCTCTAGAACTACGGGAGCTAGTTTTCAGGGCAGAATCTTCAAGGCCAGTTCCGACTCCATTGTTCCTAGTCCCATGTCTAGCAGTAGGGGCTTGCCTTCAAGTTCTGGGAGGCAATCAAGGACTATGGCAGCAGCCTGTATTATTTTGGGAGTCTCATGGCCTACCTTGACAAACAGCTTGAAAGGGGGTTTCTCCTGTCTGACACTGTTATATAACCTTCAGGTATATATATGCACCCATGTTCAGATATTGTATAGGCATTTTCAGGGATGTTTTGAGTTAATGCATTTCTCTCTGACTTTTCATGCCTCCTAAGCTTGACCGATCTCTCCTGTCCCCCTGTCACCTCCCTCTCCCTCCTCCCTCCACAGTTTAAGTGCCCATTTTCCTCATTTTTCCACAGTAATTCCTGTCTCCTGCCATCTCCCTTTCTGGAGTTCCTTCTTCCCTTACCCTCCTGGTTCCTAGCATGTCCTTTCCTCCTCCCTTCCCACTTGAATACCCCACCCCATCCCAGTTCCCCCTTGGGAACATCTGTTTATAACTATTCCTCTCGGGCTCAGGAAGAACATTCTTGATGAATAGCTTCTTCTACCACATTATTATTTGAAACAGGTAAATGTATCATCTAATCAGTTCTGCTGTTTAACAAAACTGTGGTCCTCTGCATACACAGGACTGAATGCAGTTCTGGTGACAGCAAATGCCAAGTATCTAAGGTTGACTGATTACAGTAGAGCAATAACCAGGTTTGTTTTCACAAGCCAAATCCAGTCTGGTTTCTTTATGTTTGTGTGGTCACTCTTCCACAAAAGGAAGTCCTGCGATGATCTATGGAAATTCCTGAACCTCTCATTCCATTTGTCCCACAGAACTGTAGGGAAACTCCAACTTCATGTCACAGTCTTCGAATAGTAATAGTTAGCAGCTGTACAGTGCTTCTAAATTTACCTGGCTTGTTTGTGTAATTCCTTAGTTTGGACTTATGGAGAACTCATCCCTTAATTCCTTTAGTTCAAGCAGATAATTATTGTTGGTGGTCTGGTCCAGCCATGAGGAAAATGCAGTAAGAATGATTGGTTGAGTACACAGATTCTCCATCTGAAAGACCCTGGTTGAAGTTCCAGATTGAGCTGTTATTTGCCAGAGGACTTCAGACAAATTCCTTCTTGTCATTTGAACTGTCATCTGTAAGAGAATCTCTGAGGATTATTGTGAGGTTTATGTGAGAAGTGTGATCCTATGGTCTTAAATAAGTAAGTGCTTCACAAATATTAATGACTTGTTATTATTCTTTTTAATATTTTATTCATTATTCTTATTTTAAGTGTATGAGTGTATTACCTGCATGTAGGAAGGTTGTTAGCTTCCATATGGGTGCTGGGAATTGAACCCAGGTCCTCCCACTGCTGAGTTATCTCTCCAGCCATGACTTGCTATTATTTTTATTATGTCTTTTCATTTCTAGTGCATCCAAAAGACCTAACTCCACCCCACCCCCCAAATGTTTTCTTGTTCCTTGGTACAATACATATGAGGGCATTAAAGACATATTACTTTAAGTAATTGCTTTTGTCAAGATGTTCTTCTTAAAAATGTAAATTTGTCTCCAAGGTATTGATCTCTTAGCTTAACTTTGATATCTTTTTCAAGATGACTATTCAAGTGAAGGTATTGAATGGAAGAGAAATGAGGGTGGATAGAGGATCCTGGAACAGAGATTTTAGAGTATGACTATCATCTTTCTCAGCAACAACAAAGATGCTGAATAAGCCAAGACATCTGCAAACCTTGGAGATCAGGTCATCAAGAGACACCGGAGGTGCAGCAAAGAGGGGGCATGAGCAAGGGACCAGAGGGACTAAAGTGGGCCTCCTCCACAGTCCTAACAAAACAACACGCATACAGAAGAACTTACCACACTGTAAAACATGTCAGCTCAGGCCCTTGGCACCAGCATCTCTGCCATCAGAGCATATGTGATGGTGACTCATTGTATTTGGTTTCTTGGATCATGCCCCAGGATCTGAGTAGGTGTTGCAGCAAGACCATTCATTCACCATAACTCACATCGTCCCTCATAAATCACAGGTAGCCTTAAGAGCCTGGGTATGATGTAGCTCAGCACTTTAGGTGCTGTGAAGAGTGGGTTGGATCAAAAGGAGATTAAAGCAGGAATGAGGATTAGAAAGAATTCTCCTAATCCAGGAATGAGGAAAGGAGGGTCAAGGCAGAGTAGATTATCTTTGCCTTCTCTCCAAGGATTACCCAAGTCTGGGGTCATGTTTCTGCCTGGCTGCCATATTCGCATCTTAATGATCCTTTGGTATTTTTACATAGTATTCAGCTTGGCTTGGAAACTGTTGTGTTTGGGGTTTTCAGGATTGATGTGCTGACCAATTCTACCCTTCTCGGTCAATGTGGGCTCACATTAGACATCCAAAGGTCTCCCTTCCTAAGCCAGCAGGTGTCACTATTGATCAACTCGAAATAAATATGGCAGCCTCACCAAGATAAGGATACATTACCTATGATTAGGATATAATTGAGTTTGACTTTGCAGGTCAAAGCGCCACTGCCTCAGGTGCACCAGCTTCCTGGTAGACAGCTGAGTTCTCAGAAAAAGTATTTATTACTTCATCCCCGCCTACCTGTAGGTTCACGGAAAATATTAGCCTTTATGGATCTAAAGAGATGGTCCTCATGTTGTTCACTTTCCAACAATGTCTACTTGTCTGCTTCCTCTGAGAGGCTTACCAAAGCAAAGCTCTCCTCTCCTCTAGAGAACCAATTCTCTTGTATAAAATTTCTCCATACTTTGTATTTATTTTCTTTCTGTGTTTCTTTTGTTTAGTTTGGCATAAATGAATTTTTTTTTTCTGCTTAACTGTGAGTTCTAAGTATTTTAAAAGATGAAGCTGCTGGGCATTATCTCAGGCTCTCTTCATTTTACTTATGGGTTATGATAGAGCTGTCACTGTTTAGCTCACTTTCACTACTGAAATATGTAGAAGCCACAGCAGGGAGACCTGTGATCGGAGAGGTATTCCATAAACACTTAACTGTCAGTCATGTTAGTAATGCATTCCTTAGTGAGAAGCTTGTAGTATAGGAAAGAACAGAAAGCATGCACAAAATAGCATTTCCATCAGCTACTATGGCCTGCAGAAATAGTGTGCATATTGTGCACTGGAAATTCAGAAGAGTCTCAGAGCGGCTGCTCATGAAAGGTTAGTATAAAATTGCAATCTTTAGCTTAGAAATGACAGAATGCATAAAATCTGGTGAGGGGCAGGAGCTATGGGTGGTGTGGACGGGGAGGGGGTCTAAATTTGATTAAGATCTCTTATATGAAATGCACAAAAACTCAATACAAATATGCATTTTAAAAAGGAAAAAAGCAGCTTTTCAGAAAAAAAGTTACATAAAATGTGTAGATAAATTGAATTATATTCCAACTATTAAAGCATTGAACTATAAAAGGAAAATGTTTATTCTTTATGTAAAAAAATATACTACATCGTAAATCAATTTACAAAAAAAAAGAGAAATATACATGTAGTAAAGAGAAAAAAGGAGGGCATACATATTTGTTGTAAAACTGGACTGTAGGGCCAGCAAAGCCTAGAAAGCACACGATGTGTACTGTTCAGATGGAGAGAATCATATAATTTTTTAATGCATGAAATATGACAACAAATAAACCTTAAATACATTAGGTTTTTTAAAGTTTCATTTCTGTTTATAAAAGCATAATCTACTGAACTGTCGAGTTGTAGATAACCTAGGAGGAAAGGAAGGTTTCTTTGCCACAAAACACACCACTGTGGCAGGTAAACGCAGGAAGACAAAATCATTGGTTCATTTCTACTGACTGTGGGCAGATAAAAAAGACAAAGGAGTATGGGATTGAGTTATCCCAGACAGTGAGGGTATGAAAAAGCTATTTGCAATAAAACCACTATCTCTAAACAAATTCTAAAATAAAATTTATAAAAAAACACATTTGATTTTTGCAGTGAATTACTGAGTTTGATACAGAAAAAATTACCTCTTAAAATTGCATGAATGGCATCTCATGTTTACAGAAAAAAAATAGTGTTCTAATTTAGTACTTTAACAACATTGTCACAACTTTGGAATTTTTCTGATGCTTCCAGTAATGTATTAAAATAATCTTAGTAATTGCCTGGGGAGATGATAAAGCTTGCGTTTAACCTATGCCTTCCCAAATGTTCGGTAGGTAAGACTTTCTGGTAAGTGAAGAACAACAGCAAAGAGACTTTAAGTTACTTAAAGGAAAAGAGAAAAAGAAAGAAAAGCAGGAGCAGCAGGAGGAAGAGGAGAAGTGAAGGAGGGAGGGGGAAAGATTATTGATGGAGAGTGAAGTGCTTAAACTTGGAAGCAGGCAGGAAGCAGAAATCCAGGGACAATCTAATGGCAGTCTAACTGGGAGGCTGTCACCTGCAGCCAATGATTGCCAGAACTACCTTCTGTCCTTCCATTAAGAACTCAAGAGCTATTGATACTGTTGGAAGGGGACATCTGCTTGGCTGATCTACAGTCACCTGTCTTACTTCAGGCTCAGCTAGTGCAGTGAGATGAAGAATTCCTGGGTATTTCCCAGAACTTTCTGAGCTTCCTTAGTTCATGACAGTCCCATAGATTTGCCATTTCACCATAAGAATGGAACGGTTAAACCCTCACTAAACACTGAAGTACTGTTCCAGAAGAAGGAAGACAAGGCTGAGTGGTCTGAAAGCAAGGGAGAAACACTGGTGAGCTCAACAAAAGAGAAATGACTAATGCAGAGAGGCCAGTACACAGGAGTACAGTTAATTATTTTTAAAATCAAAAGGCCTTATAGCCTAAAACTATATAAAAGGATTCTTAACTTTTACCTGTTCTTGTGAAGACTTCTCAGTTCTGGTGTATTTAAATTTTCATAGAGAGGGGTATAAAGCATGTTCTCTGATTTTACATGCATCTGAATGAATACTGAGAAAGTGATTTGAAGATGAGAGTCACTGAATAACTGGAGTTTGCAGCTATATGCAAACAGTGACAGTGGTGGGAGAGCATTATGGAATCATAAACCTGAAGGAAAGTTATATGGAATGCTGATCTGGGGGTGAGGGGGTGGGATACGTGACAGCTATGTGGAAACTTCTTCACAGTCCCAAGCCTTTTGGAGGTCCCAGTTCTCTTGAAATGGGATTTTAACAGAAACAGTCCCAGAGACAATACCAGACAAAGGCTCCAAGCTCATATTTTCCTCCCATTTCTTATATAAAACAGTTTCCTAAATCAAATAGGTAGATAGTGTGTTGTAGGTAGCTGAAGCAGTGTTTAAAAGTTCCAGAATCAGGGGCTGGAGAGATGGCTCAGCGATTAAGAGCACTGACTGTTGTTGGAGAGGACCTGGGTTTGACTCCCAGCACCCACATGCTGGATAACAACCATTGTAACTCCAGTTCCAGGGGAATCTCATGCTCTCTTCCGACCTTTGTAGGTATTACACAACACAGGTACACTTACATCCATACAGGCAATACACTCATATACATAAAATGAAAAATAAATGAATATTTTTAAATTTTAAATAATTACTCATTTAATTTAATAATTAATTTAAACAATAAATAAATAATTTTAAATTTTAAAAATAAAATATTTTTAAAAAGAGTTCCAGAGTCAGATCCAAGTTTGAATCCTGATTCTGACACTCACTTATTTTGAACTATAAATGGGGTTAAACTTCAGTTGCTTTGTCTGTAAGATGAAAATAATATCTTCACTATGTTGTTTTAAAAGTTAAGTGACAGGCTGGAGAAAAGGCTCTGCTGTCAAGCATGCTTGCTGCTCTTGCAGAGAAACTGGGTCAGTTCCCAGCACACACATTGGGAAGCTCACAAGTACCTGTAACTCCAGTTCCAGAGGATCCCACACTTCTGGCTTCTGCTTCCTAGGGCACCTAACAGTCACATACACACACCCCCGCACAAACATACATTACAAAGTCAGGTGAGATAAGTTATAGAAGGTGTTTAATATTCTGTTTCTAAATGCTCAGTGAATATCAACTGTTGCTTTATCGACGTTGTCATGACCACTCCTGTTCTCCACTCATGGATAACCACCCCCAGAGCACAGTAAGCTGCTAAGCTTTTTCATTTGAAGGTTTACACATACATCCTCTCTGTTTCTCCTTCGTTCTTTTTTCTTCCTTCCTTCCTACATTTGTCCTTCCTTCAATGGTTTCTTTCGCTTTATAGGCACATATTGAGAATCTGACGAAGATCTGTACTAAATGAAGTAATAAACTAACAACTTTTCTTCAGGTGGTCACAAGCAAGTAACTAGAAATGTAAGTAAAAAAATGTAACCCATTGTGACAACTGCAGCAGTGGGTGCTCAGCATGTAATGGTAGCAAGAGCGAAGTAACAATTAACTCTATAGGTGACAATCATCATAGGACAGGAAGGAGTAAGGCCAAGTATGCATGACGACCATTCCCATGGAGGAGAGAACAGATACAAAGGCTTTATGGTATGCTCCATGGCACATTTGGGAAATCACAGATAGTTATACAAACACATAACATAATACATATATTGGGTCGTGAGTCTGAGACTGCACAGAGCCATGTGCAAAGCTTAGAATTTAAGACAAAGGTGCCATTGCTGTTCGGTGCACTAGATTCAGTAGGGAGAAGCAACACTTGGAGACAGGAAGGTAAGGACAATACTACAAACATCCAAAAGAAGAAAGGGAAGTGTGGCAGTTTGAATGAGGATGTCCCCCATAGGCTCCAAGTATTTGGACATTTTGTCCCCAGCTGGTGGTGCTGTTTTGAGAGTCTTTAGGAGGTGTGGCCATGCCGGAGGAGGCACATTACTGGGGCCAGGCTTAGAGAGTTCTTAAGTCTTTCCCAATTTCCAGTCGCTCTCTGCTTCCTGTGCCTACTTCAAGATGTGTGGCTCTTTCTGCCCAGGCCATCTCATGATGCCTCTGGCTGTGATGGATTCCAGCCCCTCTGGAACCTGGAACCATAGGCTCAAAAGAAATTCTTCCTCCTATAAGTTTCTTTGGTCACAGTGTTTTATCACAGCAACAGAAAAGTAACTACTACAGTGAATAAAGGTCATATAAGAAAAATCAAGAGCAGATGCAGGAGAGATAATTAGGAAACTTGTAAGAGACTTTCCATTTGCATGGAAGAGTTACAATTAAAAAATCTAAGCAATAAGGAAAATCGTCAGGTGAAAAAAATCTATGAGATATAGAAATTTTAAATTGATATAATTAGTATCTCAGTTATCTTATTCATTTTACTCTGCTGATTTGTTCTTTTGGACTTAACTTTCTGATTCCAGTGTTACCATTGAGTATACGTCATCTCATGCACACTTCATAACGTGAACCTAAAGAAAAGAACTAGTTGATTCCAAATATTTCCTTTTTAATTATCAAAAATTATGTATTTTTCATTTTTATGTGTCTGAATGTTTTGTCTGAATGTGTATTCAATGCCCAGGGAAAACAGAAGACAACATTGGATTTCCTGGAACTGGAGTTGTGGATGGTTGTTAACCACCATGTGCATGTTGGGAAACGAACCCCTGTTCTTTGCAAGAACTGCCGGTGCTTTTAACTGATGAGTCATCTCCCCTGTCCCAAATTCCATATATATCTTATAAACAGATGTTTTCTCATTTGGCTGGACAGAATAGCATTATGTGCCCATTCCCAAACCAGTCACTTGCAGGGAAACGAGAAAGAGAATTACTGGCTTAGCCTGTAATCAAGATTCAGCATTCTTTTCTCAAGCACATGACTACTTGGTACTTGAACAAAAATAGCATTTTCTTGGTAAGAAAGAAGGAAGGACAGAGTTACTGTGTAGACAGTCACTATTATTTATTCCAGAAGTCAAACAGCCCTTGGTTATCAAGTGCGTGCTAGGGTGAGAAATTAGAGATGACTCCCGGGCTTCAATCTTAGGCTTCTCAAATGATGCTGAAATTACCTACACAGAGAGATTCAAGAGGTTTAGATTCAAAAGAAGGCCTCTATTGTACTGCATTCATATGTGCCTAGAGGATAAAGAAAAGCCTTGAAATGTGCATTTATCTTAATTGCTCTGTGGAATTGAGTCTGTTTTGAATGAAAGCTGAATATTCGCTAAATTATTGCACTAGATTGAGCACATTTGGGAACAATATGTGCATACACAATGGTTTGATCTCAGTTGTCAATAAAGTAAATATAGTTATGAATGCTAGCATTAATGCAAAATAAAATATTCAGTGTAGGAGGAGATTTCTTTCTCTTTTTAAGGCAGAACTAATTTGTATTTTCTTCTATATATGGTCCCTCAATAATGTTGGACATATTATTTTTCCTTATATACTCACTACAAATCCTTCAGCTTAAAATGACTTATTTATTATGACATAAATATCCAGATTTCCATTTCCAAAACAATCAATCTTTTCTGTCAGTTTCATCAGTTGTTGAAAAATGTTCTCTTTAATAGGAGCAAATTTGATCTGTTCCATATAGCAGGAGACCTATTTCTACAGCTATGTTGCTACGTTACAAATGCACCATCCTGTACTATATGCAGACAGAGAATGGCTGGAAATTGGTCTTCATCACGGGAAATATTAAACGAGAAAGCTCTAAAGTATCATTCCTTGTTTACGTTTTCTTCTCTTCCTTTTCAAATAAATGTGATTTTTACTAACTTCCTTCTTTCCTTTATTCCAAAGAAAATATATTCCATGTTAAGTAATTAGAGGCTACATGATAGATTCTCAGTTCATAATCCTTTATATCCTGTGAATCCTCTACCACATATTAAATGCTGGAAACTTAACATCAGCACTTTGTAAATGGAAATGGTCTCCAGCAACATGCTAATTTCAGTCTGCGATATAAGCAGTACAAAGAACATTCTGGATATTGATTCATGTCAAAGGCAATCTCCAGTTAGGTAAACAACATGGAGACACTGACTCTAATTGTGCCCTGAGAGTGTTAAACCTTTGAGAGAACACGGAGCCCTGCAGGGTAAGATTTCACAATGACAGCCCTGAGGACCAGTGACATGTTCTACATAGTTCTGAAGCAGCACAAAAGGGATTAGAGTCCTCTATGAATCTGACATAGATTAAAAAGCTATAATTTTAGAGATTTCAAATCAAGCCACATTAAAGAATATCACATACCTTTCTTCAAATGTGTTCAGTTTGGAAACTTTTATCTTCTTCTCCTAAACCATCATTTTCCAATTATTTACTATTGTAAATTTTTATTTCACTAGTATATAAAACCATATGAACTAAAACGGACTCCTCACTAGTCTTTCTACTCACTTTTTCTCCCCACTTGAATTCATTCAATAGGTCATTACTATAGGATGATACTAATCTTATCACCGCAGACGCTGAGTATTTAAGTAAATAAAGAATATAAATGAATATTTTGAAAATTGATTGATATTAGAGTCTGTGTATATGTGGCATGAATTCATGATTGATCAAGTAACAATGTCATTGGTATAAATATTACTGAGAAATGATATAGTTTGAAACTAAGGATTGTGTTTATGATTTTGATAGTTATGGAGTGCCAATTTGAGATAATTCTCTTTTGACCTGAGTTGATACATATTAATAAAGGAAATATACTGAAGCTTAGTGTTCATTTAAGTTTTCACATATAATGGATAGAGAGTTCTTATGCAAATGGATGAAAACAATTATACTAAAATTATACGTATTGTTGAAGCAGTAGTAGATATCAAGTTTACTTTTGTGTGTATGTGCATAAACGCTTGAGTGTTAGTGCATGTGTGTATGCATGCATGTAGAGGCCAGAAGTAGATGCTGAGTATCTTCTTAAATCACTTTACAGCATATTTTTGACACAGGGTCTCTCGTTGAACCCGTAGCTCACTGATCAGCTAGAATGGCTGGCCAGCACCTGTCTCCACTCCCCAGTGCTGGGACTGGAGGGCCACACTAGGCTTTTTATGTGAGTTCTGGGATGTGCAAGCACTTTACCGACAGCCATTTCTCCAGCCCCTCAAATGTATTTCTTATGTGTAGGATCTGAACAGTTTTTGGTTTCTGAAATCAAAAGATAAGAATTATCCTTTTAAAGTTAAAGAAGGCATATTTTTATATGTAAGTGCAGGAAGAAGCAGTTCTTGCCCTTTTTGGTAAATAAGCAATGGAGCTTCTTTAATGAGGCGCACAATCTGATGTTTTATTTAAGTTCTATTTAGAGTATGGGATTCATATTAATGAATTTAGGATTTAGGACAATTAGAATCAATAGAATTAAATATACAGATATTAAATTATTTTTCTTTTTGAGACTTTAATATATGAGCGCTCTATTTACATCATTTTTATGCCTCCATCTCCTTCTCAGTTTTGTGACCTCTTCTTTGATTATTATTGCTATGCATCCAAGCACAAGCAGACATTTATGTGTATATGTATAATTGAGTCCGTTAGTGTTGCTTGTGTGTAGATATGTTTAGGGCTGATCACTTAGGACTGGATAATCTATCAGGGAACTCTTCCCTGATTTTCCCTCCCTCGACAGTCATTGATTTCAGTAGCTCTCTATCTAGCAGTCAGACCTTGTGAAATGTCCCCCATTCATATTGCCATGTCAACTGGTGTTTCATTATGCAGATCTTGTTTGGGTAGACAGATTGTTGAGATTTCAAGCATATAGAATACATAGCCTAGCAGAAGGTATCTTGGTTCTCTGACTTTTACATTCTTTCCACCCTCTTTTTCATGATGTTCTTTGAGTTTTAGGAATAGGGGTTACATTGTAGATATATCAATTCAGGCTAGGCAGCCACCCCATGTTTGTTTATTTTCTGCATTTGGACCAGTTTTGAAACTTTGTAATAGTCTCTTTCTATAACAAAGAAGCTTCTTTGATGAGTGCTGAGAGCCACACCTATCTGTGACTATAAGAATAAGTATTTTAAATATAGTAAGGATATATTGGTTTAGGCACATGGCAGTAGTAGGTTCTCTTCTAGGGTCTATGATGTCTCAAGTCATGATTATTTGGTTATGTTTACATTACCATGCATGGATTCCCTTCTACCGAGATGGCCTTAAGTCCAATGAGACAACTGTTGTTTACCCTCAAAATAAAAGTGCCACTATTACACCAATAGAGATATTTTTCTGGACTGGTCATTCTTGTGGCTTGTAGGCTTTATAGTTGAGTAGGGCTATTGATTGTTTTTCTCCCTTGGCAGTTTATGTAGCACCTCACAATACCATGAGAACTGGGCTTAGAAATGACCTAGAAGCCAGTTCCAGCTGGATTCCTGGAAGTTCAAAGTGTGTGGCCTTCAGAAACAGAGTCTTACCTTCAAGTTGTAGAAGACAACTAAGGGCAATATATTTTGGAGAGTCTTGGAGTACCCTGACTAACAACTCAGAGGAAGCTTCCCTTTCCTAACACTGGGATTTTTGCTAGATGGCCTTCAGATAGATAGATAGATGACAGATAGATGGACAGATAGATGGATAGATAGATAGATAGATAGATAGACTATATATGCATATATTGTATGATTTTTAAGTAACAATAATACATTTTTCTGTGGGTTTTCCAGATTTTTTGTCATATTAATTATCTTTCCTTTCTCTTCTTCTCTGTATTGCCCTCCCCCACCAGTTGAAGTCCCATCTCATCTTTCTCATTTTCCCCTTGACAGCACCTGTGTCTTACCATCCCCTTCTATAAAGCCCCTTCTTCCCTTCTGACCCCTTCCTCCCCCATGGTCTCTTCCTATTTTCCTGGCTTCTCTGTTACTTCAGTTATATGAAGATTCAGAGCTGATCCACAAATAAGAGCAAACATGCAGTGTTTGTTTTCCTGAGCCAGGGTTTCCTTACTCAGTAAAATGTTTTTCACTTTGATCCATTGCTCCTCTGGCCTGTCCTCAATCTGCTTTCTTAGCCAACCCAGAACAGAGCTGACTGGAACCACTGCCCCACACTTGCATTTCTGCTGTGCCTCAGGTTTTAATCATGCCACACAATAGCTCTCACATTGCTAGTAAGTGAAAGTTTGTTAATTTTATTTTCCTTGTTTCATGGCATGGATTATGTGACATAGTTTATGAATTCCTTAGCTGCCACTAGAGTTAAGAAATACCTATGTAAACAGTACTTAGCTTTTAGCAAACAGTAGAAGGCTTAATGACCTATCAACCAGTAAAGAAAATATTTTAAATCCAGCACATATATTAAACCACAGCCATATGTGAATGCTCTTGACTGATAAGGCTGTTTCTGAAGCAGACTGTTAACACTACTCTGGTAAAGTTGCATTCACATCTCCAATCAGAGCAGAGTCGAGTCAGGAGTGGCTGGTTTGGAGCCTGCTCACAGGAAGTGCTTTCCACTAAAGAGCAGTTGTTGATATAAGACAGGGAGGAATCCAGCTCCCAGGCTAAAAGCCAGGGCTCCAGTTTTGTGTTAGACTAGCTGCCTCCAGGGACCAGACCATCCTCTGGGTTTTTCTGAAGATCAAACATTCCACCTTTGTATTCCTCTGAATGTATAAAACATTATCTCTTCTTTTATCCTCCTCTGTAACAGCCAGATCCCTGAAGGTATCGGAGGTGGACGGAAGAGGATGCTCATAGGTTAATATCTGCCGAGGGAAGTGACAGAGGAAATCCGGAAATATCCAAACAAACAGAATTACTCTGCATGAACTTTCCAAAGAAAACAAGTAAAAAGATCCTGTGTTAAGTACAACTTACTTTTTAGGTTCAGATTTCTGTTCAGAGACTGAAGAGTTTTAAACCTATTGGGAAAACATGTGACGTCCTTCTCTCAAGAGCCATGTGGGAAGTGAAAAAGTCGTTATCCCAGAATCTTCTCCAACAATCTTCTCCAACATAAAAATAGCTACAGAGGCAGCTGTCAGTCAGTCAGAAAATACCTGCATAGGATATGCTGTGCCCCGGTCAGTGCCCCAGTCAGTGCGCTGTGTGGGGAGAATACAGTGTGGAGCTAGCTGTGCACAGGCCCTACCCTCAGGGTGTGTGAACTAAAATAGTTACTCCTGATTATGTTAAGGGCTATGAGGGAGAAGTAAGGTGTTTTCCAAGCTTATGTGAGCTCATCTAATAGGCAGAGTCAGGAAATATCCCTAGGAAGACGAATACAGAAGAATGAGAAAACACGGAAGGTGACAATCCAGGCCTGTTTCATTTCTAATTATAGCACCAGAACTAGCGCAGATGCTGAGAATTTTAATAATCTTTGCTATGTAACAATTCATCCCAAAATGTACAGTCTAAACTGTTAACAACAATCTATGATTTTTCCCAACTCTTAGGCTGGTTGGAGTCCACTAAGGATTATTCTAGCCCATGTCCTGTTGACTTAGGATGCAGTAATTTAGTGGCTCAGATGGACAGGGAAGATGGCTTGTTGACATGGCTGGAAGGTGGGTTCTACGGGAAGCTGGCGCTGTGGGCCTCCTTTTATTTCTATCTATGTGACTTCAGGGGTTTCCACCTCACCAGGATCCCTCCACGTGATTTCTCCAGCCAGGTAACTGGACTTTTTACATGATAATGAAGGGTTCCGTAGAGTATAAAAGTGGAAGCTCTCGGGCCTCATATGGCTTAAGCAGGACTCTAATATGCAGCCTTTACCACTACTGCTCTCGCTGGTCCACGTGAGTAGCAAGGCTAGCCCAGATTCAGCCTCATTGTAGGAGGAACTACAAGGGTATGTCTATCAGAACGTAGGGTTCGTTGGATGTCATCCTTAGAGACTAGACATCTCTCAAGGTACTTAATAAGAAGAATCATATGGGTGAAGAGGAGAGAGGCCTAAGTCCTATAAGTAGGATTTTTGATGATTGGTAAGCAGGTGTAAGAACAAGATTTGATTCAGCTGAGGAGGGAAGGGGAATTAGAGAGGATGAGACAGCTCTGGAAACAGGCTGAGCGTGGGGCCTAACGACCACGGAGCTTTTCAGTTATGTAAACCAATCAATTCCCTTTTTCCCCTTGCTTGTTCGAGCTGATTTTTTATCTTTGAATCAAGAGGCCTGACTAATAACTGGGAGGCGGCAAATCACACTGCCTGGGAGAGGAAGGCCCTGGGGTGACCTCACCATTGAATGCAAAGCCTCTTGGAAACAACCTGTTCTGTACAAATGCTGAGCATTATGATTATACCTGATGTGCAGACCGCACACTCAGTCGGAGTAGGACAGAACCTGCCCCTGACATCAGAAAGAGAAAGGTCTGTGGGTGGATGTTCTTAATGGCTGCAGAAAGCCCTTTCCACATACATAATTAACACTGACAGCCAACCATCTCAGTTCTCCTGCAGGATTTGTTCAAATACTTTCAAGATCTCTACAATGTAAACCTTCATGTGTCAGCTTCCATTAGCTGCAATTCTAGCTTTCTGAATCCTATGTTAATACTGCCTTTAGGATTCCAATGTTATGAGTTTGCTAAACAGATTCTTATAGAGTCTTTGGAGCAGTACCTGGCCAGTACCTATTAAAACTCCAATAAGTATTAATGATTATTTTTTTGTGTGAAGGTTGCCCAGTCTTATTTTTAGAATTCCAATTTTCTTTATGAAAATAGTAAAAAATAAATAAATAAAAGAAAAAGTGCTCCCTTATCACTCACCAAAGATCCAAAAATGATAGAGAGAGTTAAATCAAATGGGAAAACTTTCTATGGAGATCTTTTGTCCCATGCTAAAACCCAGAGATGCTTATTGTCTTAGACATAAAGTCTTTAATGTTCACAAAATAAGAGTGTATTTCCATTCTTCCTTCTCTGGCTACTGTGTTAAATCTGTGGGGCTTAGAATGGGCCCCACCAATGCTGTAAAGTCTGCCAGATGCTGATTCCTTTCCGGTTTATATTTCATGTTCCTGGGGTGTGCTATGCTGCCTCTTGCCTTGTGGTCCTCACAGATGCTGTCACCGCTGCCTGGATTGAGCTCACCTGTACTACATTCACATCTTAGTTCAAACGCTGCTTCCTCCCTGAAGATATCCTTAGAAAGCAACCTAGGTCTGCTTGTGTGTGTCACTGCACGATGCCCTACCTCTCTGATTCTTTAATTCAGAGTTCTGTATCACAGTCTGTTAGTGATCCCTTGAAAAATAACATACTCCTGCCAAACAAAAGCTTCTCTTGTGAGTAGAATCCAAGGGACTCTGTTTCCCTTCCTGTCTTTTAAGAACTTCAGTAAAGGTGTACTCAATGAACACTTGGTGAGCAGATGGAACAGTGAATGGTGTCTATGGGCATTAAGAACTGATCTCATCCTTTTATTCAAGCAGTCAGGTTGTCTCAGAAATATTATCAAGTTTCCAGAAAGGTGAGAAGTAATTAACTTCTGGACATAAAAGGAATCATAAAAGCTGTTTCTTGTTCATCTCCAAAATCAATCACCTTAAAAAATTTTTTTTTTATATGGGGGCAAGAAGACTAGAAATCTGGTTCCGCAATTAGGAGCATTGATTGCTCTTGTAGAAGACCCAGGTTCACATCTCAGCACCCACATGGGTGGCTAAAGACCATCTGTAACTCCAGTTCCAGGGGATACAATGTCCTCTTCAGTTCGCTATGGGGACTGCATGAGACGGGTGCACTTACACACACACAGACATAACACTCATACATATAAAAAATAAATAAAAAATTTTAAAAAACCTTTCATGTATATGTGTTTAGCCTGCATGCATGTTTGTGTGCCATGTACATGCCTGGTGTCTGTGAAGATCAGAAGAGAGCGTTAGATTGCCCGGAAGTTAGTTCCAGATGGTTGTAAGCTGCCAGGTGAATGCCGGAAAATGAACCCAGGTCCTCTGTAAGAGTGGCAAGTGCTCTTAACCGCTGAACCATCTCTCCAGCTCCAGTCATTATTTGAGGATTGATATTTGTTGCAATATTACTTTTCTTGCTGGGCACAGTGGTGTATAACTTTAATCCAGGTGGATCTCTGGTGAGATGAGGTCAGCCTGGTCAACATAGTAAATTCCAGTCCTGCTGGGCCTACAGAGATACCCTATCTGAAAAAAATTTCCTTTCCTTAAAAGACAGCTTCTCATAGAGGAGTAAATCTCATTTTCCAAAGAGGTGGGAACAAACAGAGGCCGATGCTTTCCCTCTCTGCACTGCACACAACCTACGTTTCCTTTATAAATAGAAATTATGGAAGACGTAACAAGACACTGGTTTTAAAATGTCAACAAAGTAAAAGGGCCACTCTTGTGGTTGTTTATTTATGCTTGGTTGCCCACCTCAACTGGAAGGAATAAAGTGCTGTGGTTAAGGGAACACAAAATTCTTCACTCTGTGCAACATTAGGCAAATGAACTTACTCCATTTTCTTAACTAAGTGGAGTAATAACATCACAGAGTTGTTGGGTAGATTGAGCGAGATACTAGCTATGAAGTGCCAGCCACAGGAAGGGCTCAGTAGTGAGATGTGTTATTTTTTCTTCTTTAGTCACCATAAAGTGGTTATGAGGGTGTGAAAAGGAGTTAGTTGATTGCCTTGTGAACTGAAAGAACCTACCCCCTTTGCCTTCCTACAAAGAACCTGGATTTATTATAGCAACACTCACCAATGGCCAGCCCACTCCCTATATCCTGATACCTTGAGCCTTTGGGTGAGCTTATAACTACAAGTTCTTTGCTTTTCATAGATAATAGGAAACCTCTGTTCTGGCTGTTTATGTATATCATGGTTTTGTTTTCTGTTTGTTTTATATAGTCTGGAACTGGTGATTTCTCTGTTGGAAATCCACATTATTATGAAAAGTTCCCATTTGGAATCAGGAAAATCAGAGGCTGAGCTCTAAGTCTACCACTTAATATCTGGGTGACATGGGTGCATTGCTTTGTCTCTCTCACCAGGGTCCCAAGGGGACGGGAAGGTGAAGCAAGATTGTGTAGATATAGTGTCTGGTGGAGTTTCCAGGTTGATGTGGTGTTAAAGGAACTTGCTTAATTCCTTTCTCAGGGGTACATTACCCATGGTAAGCTAAAATTAGCCTTATATTTCTTTTGTTAGAGAGTCAGTAGTTACGCATGACTAGAAAACTCTGACTTCCTCAAACTTCAGTTACTTCATGTATAAATGAGCTAAGTCTAATTTTGATCCCATTTTTCATTTTAGAGTTCACTAGAAAAAGGAAAGTATACTGATTATTATAAAGTTGTACAGAGGATTGAGTGTCAAGGTATCAAGCCATGTAATGTTTTCTCTGAACTATCGGTCAGGTCCTATTATTCTCACCTTCCGTCCATCCATCTACCCATCTACCCTCTAATCATCTAAAGAAGTCATTGCCAAACATCCAGTCACAACTATGCACCATATGCCATGCTAGAAACAGGCACAGGAAAAAAAGTCATGGCTAAGCATAGAGCAATCAAGTAAACATGATTACATAGGAGATTATGACACAGGATGGGAGAGCAGGGGAATTACAACATAGGATAGTGAGGGATTAAGCGGGTAAAGGTGGCAGAAGTTGACTGTTGAGGTCAGATTTGAAAGACTTAAAAAAATTTAAAGCAAGGGGGTGGTGAATGCTGAGGTAGGCCCCTCCATAACAGACAGGAGGCAGGTGGTAGTAGCTGGAATTCATCCTGGCAAAAGTGCACACCCCTCGCTGAAGAAGAGTCTCACCCAGTTGACTGCCACATTTAAAATGTTCTGGGAGGAATCCAGGCTTCTCACTCAGGAGAACTAAAATAAGTGTAAGTTTTGTTTGTATTTTCCAATTCATTTTAGTATGAGAAAAACAAGATGGTCTATTTATAAAGACCACCCAGAAAATTCTAAAAGTCTGGATATTCTGTCTTTTAAGATCTAGATTCAGTTATGGATTTGAAACACATTATGACTGATATGCAAAGAAACATGCAACTTTTGAGGGAACATCTCTCATCTGAGATTTTGCTTCCGCATTGAAGAAAAAAATTGTCATCAGCAGTGATTTTGTTACTCGGATCTTTTCAGGGGCTAAAAGTACAAGGCATATAAAACTCTAGACCACTGCAGCTAGTGTGTGTGTGTGTGTGTGTGTGTGTGTGTGTGTGTGTGTGTGTGTAAAGAAGTATTCCCTATATTCATGATTTAGATTTGGGAGATCCAGTACCAAAATGTACTGATGACAATTTCAGAGAACTCTGTGTGGGCCACACAGTGAAATGCTTCATTAAACTTCAAAAGAACTTTTAACAAGAAAGAATACCTTGTACAAAAAGTGGACACTGGTAATCTCAAAGGTACAAATCAAGGAGAAATAGTTCAGAGAATGTGGTTTTGATATTCAGTAATATCAGTGAATAGGAACTGTATTTTAATGCCACTATGATGATGTGATAAACACATCTCATAGGAAATGCTTAATTTCCTCAAAATGTTATCTGTGTCCCTGAATTCACAAAGTTGACAACTGTATTTATCCCCGTAGAAGTTCTAGCATGAGAACCCAAAGTGCAGCAGGAAGCAGATGGATGGTACCCCTGCACTCCTGGAGCTTCCACTCTAGTGAGGATAAAAGGAAAACAGTAAATAAGTACATCTTCCCTATCAAAATAGAGCAAGAAGAGGGGATCCAGAGTGCCAAGAGTGGCAGGTCAAGGCTTCGATTGCAGAGTTAGCTGAGGTAGGCTGTATTTAGAGGATATCATCTGAACACAGACAACACCGAGGTACAAGTGTCAGGGAGAGGAAACTCCTCGACCCTGAGGCAGGAGCAGCATGAGCAGAACAGAGTAAGCAAGGCATGAACAGGAGATGAGGTCAGGAAAGTAATGGAGAGGTAGGACTAGGTCTAGGGAAAATGAAGAGCTAATCATGGGTTTTAAGCAAAAGGCCATAGATATGGCATGTTTTAATGGATGACCCTGATTTCTATTTTATGAATAGATTGTAAGGGCAATATGGCCTCAGAAGGACTCACAAGGCGTTCACTACAGACACCCAGAAATCTACCCGATAGCGATCCAGTTAGCACAGAAGATGGATGACTAAGATGCTTGGATCCCTGGGCTAGTTTAGGAATACTGTCAAGGAAGTTTGGTTATGAATTAATATTTGCTACAAACAGAGAGGGAGAAGGTGTTAAGGACTCTTTATCCTAGCCTGTTGGAATTGATATACCATTGTCAAGTAAGGCAGAAAAGTATCTATTAGACTTCTGCTCTGAGTGATTGCTTTTCCTTATGAAAGAGCGTCTCATGTACCCCAGGCTGGCTAAAATGTAATGGCAGGACTTCTTATGCTCCTGCCCTCACTTCCTGGGTGTTGGGATTATAGGTGTTCTGTACCATACCAGATTTGATTCAGAGCTAGGGGTCTAATCCAGGGCTCTGCGCTTGCTAGGAAGGCATTCTACCAACTGAGTCGTATCTCCAGCCCTTTGCTATGGTTTGAGTGTCTTCCAAGGACTCATTCGGATTAAAATCTTTGTCCATAGGGTGGTTGTTTTGGGAGGTGTTGGTATTACCAAGAGATAGGGCTTGTGAGAATTTTGTGGGTCAATAGGTTGTAAAGTAGTTCTGGTGTGTCTCCTCAGAATTCTTCCCAGGAGAATTCTTACAAAAAGCCGAAATGTCAAAGCTTCATCTCTTCTGGCTAGTTTTAATAGTGTTGAAAGGTGCTATGCATGATACCAGAAGAAAAAAGTTATTATTAACTTAACCAACAACTGTGAGCTACATCAACAACTGGCCAGGTCATGTATGACCTTTGATGCAATAGTGGCACACATATTATGGGAATAACTAATCACTTTCTAATTAGATTTAAGGTCTGCTTGATAAGACAGAGCCCATATCTGACATTGATATCAGGCCTAGGCACATGTGGCCAGACAGGCCACAGGCCATAGGGGAGAGCCTATTACTATTATTCTGCTAAATAGATGTAGTATTAAAGCAATGTCTAAGG
This sequence comes from Eospalax fontanierii, assembly GCA_035773235.1. Taxonomy (NCBI): domain Eukaryota; kingdom Metazoa; phylum Chordata; class Mammalia; order Rodentia; family Spalacidae; genus Eospalax; species Eospalax fontanierii. The sequence goes on from CM069527.1 coordinate 22,644,051, forward strand.
ACTTATTGTTATACCTATAGATTAATGCATCACTCAACTCTCACCAAAGAAGCTGCCTTACTGCATAGATGCTGATTAACACAGAGACCCACAACTAACCAACATGCAGAGAATAAGAGACTACAGAGTGATTACCTATATCAAACTTCTTCCTCCAAAGGCTCATGGAAGAGGTGACTAAAAGATTGTAAGAGCCAGAGGTGGTGGATGAGCACACAGAAACAGTTTTCTAGACAGCTGGGCAGTTACATATATATGAGTTCACAGCCGTGGTGGTAGCATGCACAAGTACCACCTAAGGGCAAGTCCAAGAAAATCCCAGCATAGATGGAATAAGGAACCTCAAGCCCACCTGAGGGACTATTGGAACCAATGGCTGCTGGGAAGGGAGAGTCTGTCTCTTGTAAGGATGAGACTCTTGGGAGGTTTACCAGGCTCCAGTGGGTCCACACAGAAGGACATTTAGGTACCCAAATTAGACTCTATACATACATATATATATATATATATATATATATATATATATATATATATATTAGGTGGGAAAGAATATTAAGGGGTTGTGTAGATGGGGGAAAGAATTTAAATACAATCAAAATATAGAGATGTAAGCACCTGCTCACTTCTACACCCTGGCACCATTTCGGTAGAGATGATACAGCCAAGCATTGGCCCTTAGCATGTCATTTAGACTTTAAGCCTTCAAAACTTCAAGAAAAAGCAATCGCTTATAGTTAGGGACCTCGCATATTTCACTGTAGAACTGCAAGGGTAGCTGATACAACTTCTAAATAGAAACCTGGGTAGGAAAGTCCACGTGGGAGTATGCAGTTGCAGTTGCAAAAGCAGCTTCAACAAAGAGTTTACATCTGAGTGTCTTTGACAGAAAGTTGCCATTTAAAGCCATGAGATGGAAAAAACTGAAATAAAGAATGAGAGTAAAGAAGGAAAAGGACAGAGGACCTTTCTCACGAGTGTCAGTCGCCGCCTGCCGCTGTCACACAGCACCACGGATCCCACAGCTAGAACAGCGTAAATGGCAACCTTACAGTGCCAGAAACCTTAAATGGGTCTCAGTGGGCTAAAACCAGAATGCAGGCTGCACTGTGTCCCTTGGCGGAGGTGCTAGGGGAGAGTGTTTCTTTTCTTGTTGTTTTTGGTTTCTGGCCTTGCATGGCTTTGGTTTTCACTTTTGGACCACACAATTTTATCAATATCACTCAAACCAACCAAGATTCAAAAAATAATATATCCATAAATTCCAGGTATTAGTCTGTGAGTACTGTTCTGTTCTCATTTGAGAGGACATTTAGGTATCCAAATTAGACTCTATACATATATATATTAGGTGGGAAAGGATATTAAGGGATTGTGTAGATGGGGGAGAGACGTTATAGAAGGCTATTAGTAACACAGAATCACGAGTTTCACTCAGACCTACTGAAGCAGAGCATCTGAACATTCAAGTTCAGGAATCTTTCATAAACAAGCTTCCAAGAGGATCTAATGTACTACATCGGCTTTGAATTGGGGATGAGGGTGATCATCTGATCCAACCCTATTAAGTCCTTCTTCCTTGTGGGTCGGAGTGGTGTTGTGTGGAATTGGTAAGGTTTCTCTCAAGGTTTCAACTCCCAATCATCCACATTATATGACCATATGAGAAGTTCTCAGCCAAGAAACTAGTTGACAGTTCAACACTGGAGACCAGCATGACCAGGCTGGAACACGGCAGATGCTCAGTGACGCCTCTCAAAGGCAGAACCCGTGTGAAGCTTTACCAAGGTTAACCCTCAAAGGAATCAGTTCAGGCTCTCTTGAACAGGAGTGATATTCACTATAAACTGTTTCTTATGGGGCAAAGGTTATAAGATTTAGATATTTCTCTCCACAAACTTAAGGAACGTTCTGGATCCATGTTACATGACTTTAACCTGTAGTAAAATGATATGAGAAAATACAATGATAAAAATGCTCACCCAGCACAGGTGCAGCAAGCATTCGCGGCAGAAATGCTTAATTCTCCAATCTTTTGGATTTTCCTCTGCAACTTCAAGGACTTATTTGGAGGCCCTAAGTTAAAAAGTTTTCCTTACATGAATTTGAGCCTTGAAATACGTTTCCTAAATTTAATGTGCATAAGACTGGATAATGTATTTCCATATACAAATCAAAGCCAGAAATGTAAAGATCAAAACATGGTAGATTTCCCCAATTACCAGGGGCAGCAAATTACCTTAGAGTCTGGAGAATACCTTTCTTTCCATCTATGTATATGTCCACTAAGAGGTGAATGTGCACTCATTTATCTTGTAGATGAGATCATATTTTGCTTTCTCATCCAAAGCTGTTTTGGAGATCTATGTGTGGCAGCATAGACTTACTTTATTCTTTTTAACTATGGCATGGTTTCCTAGCTTGGATAAAATACCAGGTTTATTCTCTCAATTTGACAAATAATGAAGATCTTCCTATTTACTGATTACTTGACCATAGGCACACAGGAGTGAGAATGTTACTTATGTCCTACTTTGAGTATAATAGAAATGTGTAGAAAGTGTGCAACAGTTAGAGCTAAGCCTTCCTTGCATCCAGTAAGCTTAATTTTGCTTATATTTTCAAATCTATCTTTATTATATTTGTTTAGTGGGTTGTAGAGATCAGAGGACAACTTGCAGAAGTCAATTCTCTCCTTCCATGATATGGGTCCTTGAACTGAACTCAGGTTATCAGTCTTGGTAAGCAAACACCTTTACCCAATGAGTCATCTCACCAGCCCAGTGTTGGCTATTTTAAGATTACAAACAAGGCCTTTGTGACCTTAATTTCTATAATGATGTACACATTTGGGAGAGACACATGAATATTTTTTGCAGTACACATTTGTTCATGTGATATAGCTAATCATGGGAAATATGCCTTTTAAATTATCTTTCTTTGATAACATAAAAATTCTTTTCAAAATGCTTCCCTAGTCGTGGCCCAGGCAGCCAGCCTCAGGACCCAGGGCACACGTCCTAGATCATGTAAGGAAGCTTATCACATAGGATTGGAATATTTTCCTGAACTTAGGTGGTTTTACATCGATCTCCAAATGTTCAAAATGTTCTTTCTTTAACACAGTGTAATGATGTGAACAGAGCAATAGACACAGCAAAACAGTAGGAACCAGTGTAATTGAAACTATGAGCCCTCGCATGAGCCTGAATCTGTGGCTGCCTCCTGTGCCCTCTAAACTGAGCCTGGAGCTGTGATTCCTTTCCATAAGCCAGAGTTGTGGTTCCCTCCCATGACCCGGAGCTGTGATCCCCACAGCCCGGTGGTGGGCTGATGGTGGAGCAGATTGGAGCACTGAGGACTTCCTGCTGATGGGCAGCAGTGTAGGCCTTTCCTGAGTAGCTGCACTCCCCACAGCCCCACCCTCCGCGTTCCCAGCTTGTGCACGGCAGTGGCTTTGCTTCTGTATTAGGCTTGTTCTGGAGACGGGAGAGGTTTCTGTCATTTGAAGATTCTAGTCTTGAGAGGACAGCTTCTCAAGAATGGACTTCCCAGCACCCTTGATGGCCAGCTGTGGTCTTGACTCCGCATGTGGTCCTGGGCACCCAGGATGTGACATTGTGTTTCCCCATTCTCAGGCGCCAAGTTTTCCATCATCTTTCTATGACTCTTCTGCAGCCCCAGTGTGCCTCACCTGTGCCCTCCAGAAAGTGAAAAAGACCTAATTGAATTTCTAGTGACAAAAGTCAGAGTCTGGAGAGTAAAAAAGAAAAAAAGAACTTTGAAGAAAAGTATCTTTAAACACAGAAAATTTATTCTAAAATTCAGAGGTAATTATGTACTATAAGATGAATTTAGCACCCTCAGAGTATCAAATAAAGTTATAATACTCCTGAAAAAATGAATATACAAAGGACTGAAGAAATAGAATGCTTAAAAAAAAAACCCTCAACCAATAAATGGGCCAATGACCAGAAAAAACATTCTTCCCCAGTCAACATTCCCATCAGCATTCTGTCAGGATACTCAGTTCTCAATATCTTCCTCAAACCTTTTGAGAATTTCTGAGTACACTGTGTTTTCACAATTTCCACCCGTTCCTCTGCCCCTCCAACTCCCGCCTCCACCGTCCATTCCCTCTTAGATTCCCAACTTCTTCTTCTATAATTATTATTGTTTTACACACACACACACATACAGGTTTTATATATACAGATATATCCTACTGAATCCATTTAGTATTTTTCATATGTATTTGTATTTAGAGCTGACCACCAGGGTTCTTTTCCCTGGAGAAAAGATTCTCCCTCTCTTAACAGCCATCTATAGCCTATAGTTTATCTAGGAGTGAGACCTTGTGGAATTTCCTGTGGGCATTGTGACTTGCGTGGTCATTGGTGGTCATTGCGCAGGTCTTGTTTGGGAAACCATACTGTTGAGATTCCATGGGTGCAGCGTTCTTAACCTCTCTACAAGTATCTTTTTGAGGAAGGTGTTAGAAATTAGAGATGATTAAAATCTGGGCTGCTTTTCTATGTTATGAAGATTCTACACATTTAAATCACTCCTTCTCACAGTAATGTAGCTCTCAAAGAGCTACGTTTCTCAGTTTCTTCTGCATTGAGAAACCACTAGTTATAAACAATTGCCTGAAACTTTGATCAGAAAAGCACTAAATTAGAGAAGTAGCCAGGCCTCAGTTATCTTTCCCGCTGGTACTGGCTTGGGGTCAAGAGGGTGGGGTTCCTATGAAATAGATACTTGGGAATTAAGTTGTATAGATACTATATTTAGTAAGCACACACACACACAAATCACAGAATATATATTGTAAATAGTCTGTTATAAATAGTCTGAAATATTCTTATGACTTTACCTTTCCTCTTTGTTATCTGGACAAAAAATTTGTGCCAGTATAGCAGGTATTTGTCAAATGTGTAAAAGACTGAAATACGCTACACAAGGCACTATACTATTTAGTGGTGACAGAAATATGTCACTTTCAAAGGCAAATCAACCTATAGTTTGAAAAAAACATGAAGTAATTCTATTGAAGATAATAGAATGCTATTTTTCTTGAGTTCTATGAACAAAATTTTCATAAATCCAAGTCATTCTGTAGGCAAATATAAAAAGCATTTACTAAGTATAGTTCCTAAATATAACTTTAAAATAAAAAATATAAATAGATAATATCCAGTTCAGCCAACTATATCAAAGCTTTATAATCTGAGTGGTTTAAACAGCGGTACATTCAGCATCAGGATAGAATCAGATTCACTAATGAGTAAGGACCATCTTTCTGATTTACAGAGGTCCATCTTCTCCCTGTCTCCTTCATCTTCTTTAAGAACACTAACACCGTCATAGAGAAACTCCTCTAGTTCTCACTAAACCTAATTGCTCCCAGTGGTCCCACCCTCAAATTCTATCACATTGGGAAGAAGAAATTTGATGTGTGACTCTTGGGAGAACATAAACATTCCTTCCATAGTTGTCAGAAATTGAACTACAAGTCCTGAGATTTCAGAAGTTATCCTTAGCTCACTAAAAGTAATCAGTTCTTTAGCTTCACTGTGTATTTACAATGTATTAAATTAGGTCACATAGGTAAATATACTCTATAACAAACATCTAATTCTTTATTCTACTTCAAGATCTCTAAATGAAGTAAATCATCCATTTACGTGCATCCCTAAACCGTTTGGTTCTATGTGAGGATACAGTCCAGAATCTGCTGTTTACCATCCATGTTTATTCATCATTTTATTCAGTTTTTCTCATCTAGTAAATATTTCATTTATTTTAAATTTTTATTGGATTGTGTTCATTGTATGTAGTGCTGCATTTCATAAAGACAGTTTCTTTGATGTAGATCATGTATTTTGACAATATCCAATGAAAAGAGAGAACTTTTAGTGATAGTCCTCACTATTTTAAACTTCATCTTCTTAATTAAGAATAGGATAAAAGCGCCCAGTAAAATCTGTCCCTAATAAAATTAATTGGTGGTCAATTCCACTGGCCCTTCCCCATTTTAAGAGAAAAAAAAGAGGACTGGCAAGGGTATTTTAAAGAACATTCAAGAATTAGAATAAGATGTCAACATTCCAGAGATGTGAGCTTGTTGCTTAAGCAATAATGGTATATTTTTCAAGGACATCTCTGAAATTATTTTTTCCAGGTTATTTCCCTGTCCAAGATCATCATCAAGGTGATGATCACTAGGCTTGATCATCAGATGATCAGCAGGATTTATCAGCTCACACCTAAGATACTAAGACTTGTGGGAGGAAGTGGAGCTAAAAATGCAAAACAATAAATAACTGAAATCTCTTTTATTTCTATTAAACTTATATTCAGACACCCCCCAAAGTCTTATGTAATACAAAAGTGCCACAACTTTTAATTAAGATCAAAATGTAAAACTATTGCGTGATTTTCATATTTCAATGAATTCTATCTAGAAAAGATTCAAAGCCACAACTTTTTAATTTTGTTTTAATTTTTACTTTTGCTTAAACATCATTTTTTTGCCTTTAGTTAGTTGAGTCTCCTTTCTGACACACCATCACACCTTCTATTTGCTTACATAATTATCTATAATGATGTGCTTTGGAGCTGTACTGAAATTACCAAGAACAGTAGTAATTTCTGTGACTTATTGATATGGAAAGTTGTCTATAAATATTTATTAAATGAAGTTGCAGGACAAACATGGCACAATCTTCTGGACCATCAGTGTTACCCAGAGATTTGGTGTTTTTAAACAAGGAGCTCAGTGGCCTCATGAAATTAAGCACAAAATCCATGTGGATTTTCAGGATAAAATTAAACACTTAACCCAGGGTCACACTGACTTTACCAATAACACTGTTTTAGAAGAAACATTAATGAGGCATCAATACAGTGGGTCTGAATGTGAAACCCCAAAGATCAGTGATTGAAGGCAACCAAATCCAGACATTTCATCATGAGAGAAGTAACTTCTCCATTCCATAGAGGAGTTAAGAGCCAGAGTTTAGATTAGCTGTTTTCCAATGGCCTCTGAATTCCAAAGTTTAGATGTTCATAAACTCTTGGATTTTCTGCCTTATCACCATTCCTGCATCCACACAGAAAAAGGAAGGAAGCAGTTGTCATCTTTACTCTCACCTAAGCTTCTGAGCATCACACTTGTCTTATGAATGATGCCGACAAACACCATGCAGTTGCTCCTCCCTCACCTTTATGAGCTTGTAGACCCCAATCACGCATCTAAGAGATGAAAAAGCACAATCAATGTCAAAGCACAGAAGTATATTTTTATGGATTAGCCACTTAGGTATTATCAGCTGAGATGTTATCTCTTTCATCATCACAACCAGTAGTAATGGAAAATATTGATTTCAAGCACAGCATCTAAAGAGGACAATCTATTTTATAACACTCTTTTGTCCTGTCTCATACTTTCACCTTCTTTTTCTTTCTCTGGACTTGTCATTTCGGCCTGATAGAAACATTTTGCAAGACTGTATGTAGCAAGCATTATATCATAACTATGATCCCTTGGGGGTGTTAGATCAAGCCAGGTCCATACCTATGTACCAAGCGAGGATTTTCTAAATAAAAATAAAAGACAGTCAATGTTAGCATGATGCTAAGCCCTGATTTAAAAAATGTGACTGATATTGCACAGAAGGGGAAATGATGAAACAACAGCTCTACTTTTCCAAGTCTATGTGTATTGCCTGATGTCTGCTTGGTTGAATAAATCTCTACAAAAAGAAATACTGCTTTGTTCCATTGTATTATTTCATAAACAAGTACATTCATTCATTGATATGCATTTGATACAATTGTGATCTTAACGCATCAATACTTTTTATTAATAATAATTTAAATGTATGCCAAGACCCTCTATGGAATACCTTGCACGTAATCTAACATCAGCAAAACCATAAATTAAACCAGTTTTACTAGATTCAAAAGTCAGACAATCTGAAGTGTTTGGAAGTCTGTTACAAATGGGAACTCTAGTTTCCTGCTGGTGGGGGTGTAAAATGGTGCAGTCACTGTGGAGAGCAATTTGACAGTCATCTAGTAACAATGAAGATGTGAACGCCTACAACCCAGCAATTTCACTCCTAAGTATATGCTTCAGGAAAATGCTTGTGCATGCAAACAAGAAGCCATGCTTGTGATAGGAAGAACATCAGGTGGTTATGGGGATCACCTAGATGTTATTAATGCAGAAGTGTATAAACCCTAATAGATTTAGGATGCAGAGTACTACATAGGAGCTGGCACAAACAGATGTGTGAATTGAGTATATACTATATTTAGTAAGCACACACATGCAAATCATAGAAGACACAATGTAAGAGAGAATAATGTATGATATTAAAGGCAGTAACATATTTGGCCTGTGGCTAACCAGTCGAATATGAAAACATGGATAATCCCCAAGTTACTAAAGGAAGATGACTCAAAGGAGAGTAGGGAAGGAGGGATACACAGATACACCACTCATCTCTGTCACATTTTACTTAGTCCTTTTATAAAGCAATTTAGAAACAAGTGTGGCAAAATTTCAATATTACTTAATTCTGGGATAAGGGTGCATGGATATTTTCATATTGTGGACTTTTCTGAATTAATTGCTCTTTTGACTAAAACACAATATCTATCACTTTTGGTCACTCTGCATAAAACTGTATCATTTGAATTTAAGGAACCTTGTCTCTATATTTAAATTGTTTAATACACTGCATTTTATTCATTTACAGTGTTTATACTGGATAAATAAACCAGGGACTTTGGAAGGTTTTCCATGGAATTTTAGCTTAATTAGGTCTCATGTCTTTGCTCAGTGAGTGTAGGCAAAATAAAGTTTTAAACATGTTTATACAAGGTACTCAGACTAGAAAATGTTTCCTCTGATTTGTCCTTCCTGTCCTGTGCCAGTGAGAGTATTAACAACAGGTTGCAGGATATTTTTCCCCTGTTGAAAAATACAGGGATCGTATTGCTGTATAAACACCTCTGAGTTCTATTTTGGAAGAATTTCCATATCCATATAAAGTATAGAAATAAGAAGAATTTGGTTCATAGGATCGCATTAAAATACAAACAATGCAAAAGTTGCTCTTCATGCTATGGAGTTTTAATTCCATCACTCCTGTCTCCTGCGTGGACTCACAGCTGATGCAACCGTTACTGAAGATCCAAGCAAGGCGCTTGGAGAAGGCCACAGGAACACAGGGAGGTGGAGGCAAGCTGTGGCCTAGAACAAACTTGGGTTCAAATTCTGGGTTTGCTGTTTACTTAGCATATATCTTTACACAGACTAACTGGAATCCAGCTGTGGAGTAGGAGTCTTAAGAGGGACACCTCATGGACCAGATAAAGATTAAATGATGTCCTTTTTGTGCACAGAACTGTCTTAGTGAGCATAGGTGCGGCTGCCATCATTTGTTAACTACCAGAGCCTGAGGGGCCTGAGTCTCTGCTGTCCTTAAGCAGATGCACAACCATGCCCACCTCTATTAGAATCAGCAAGTTGTGTGCTTCTTCAGGGAGACTGTTGCTGAGCCGCCAATGGGTAAAGAACAGGGAACATTTGGAGCTTGTGTGGAGAATACCAGGGATGAGTCTTACCAAAGCTTGGCTTTTCATCTTCCTTCTCGTTTTTTATTTGTTTACTTTGTCCCCTTTTTTGTTATTCTTTCAAGGCTGTTTTAAGAGTACATAGTGTTGCTTTTTTTTTTTAAGAAAACAAAGGAAAATATCCAGTTGCAATCTGATTCTTGTTTCAGTTCCCTTGAGCCTAGTCACAGTTTCATGGATTTGGTTCTCACTTTATCCTTCCAACACAGGCATACATGCAAACATACATACATATATAATACATATATACATACATACACATCCCATAGACACAATGATGAGTTTTCTTGTTTGCATTCAAGACTGAAAAACAATCAGATGGGCTAGTTAGAGGCTAGTTCCTCTTTAGATGTCTTCTCACTAGGACTTATGTCTATCCTTCTCAGAATAAGGAAAATATTAGCATTATTTTAATAATGAAAGCTCTCAAAATATATTAGATTTCAGTATTATGAGATGATAGAAAAACAGCTAGTTCTGTGGCACAAGCCTTAACAATACCATCCAAATAATGTCATATAGGTGCTGAGCTCTTTGTCTCCTTTAGATTGTCCTCAATTCTTGCAGCAACCCAGGCCAACATGCAAGTCTTCTTGCTCCTTCTCATAACTGCAGAAGACCGCACTAAGTAACCATCACACTCTTTCTGGCAGAACCTTGTAGGGAGCCACAATCATTCCTGACACAGTACACAAGAAAATGGAAACCTCTATTATGTTGAGATATGCTCCCTCCATCTGCCTGTGAGTTACTGGTCACAGAGGACCCAGAAACCATTCCCAACACACGCACAATAAAGGCTACTGCCAATGTTCTTGGTTGCCCAATAGAATAATCAGAAGACCCTGTTGCTGAAGATGCTACACACCTGGACTGCAAGACAAAAAAATCAAACTGGAACTAAGCTTGAAGTTTGTGCTCCGGTGCCTAGCTTCCTAAGAGTTTTAAAGTGCTATGCAAAAGCTCAGGGGAGGAGAGGAGTCACCAACAGCCTTATCCAGTTGTAGACTCCACTAGCCACAGTGATAGGTCTACTTGTCAGGATATGTTCACTAAAAATTGTAGCGCAGGTCGATTCCACAGGAGGGAACTGGTGCCTGATACTAAATCCAGTCAAGAGTTCTTGGCTGGGGTTATAGACCCTAAGGGGAAGCCTACTACTGTTGTTGCACTAAGTGAACAGGCTGACAAATTCCTTTTAGATATTTATTTTATACCCATAGATGAGTGCCGAATGCCCAGTCTTAAATTAGACATCTCTAACACCTCTTCAAGACTCAGAAAGCATCATAGAAGAAGAGCCTGGATGCAAGATCCAAAAGCTGAGGGAAGTACTGGAAACAGTGTCTTCTGGACATGGTGTGGTTGTTATACTTATGGACTCACTGCAGTTGTGGGTACCTGCCGAAAGGTGGCTCTATCACCATTTCTTCATGCATGAGGAAGGGTCCCACCCTCACGGAGGGACTGTGGTAGCTAATGCTTGCTAAGGCAGGGAGGTATTATGTTCCTCAGCAGTGTAGTTGTTGAGAAATTGCCTGTATTACAATAAATAGCTGCATTTATGCTCATGTGAGCAGCCATAATTAAACTCAGTGGGTCACACACACAGCGATGCCAAGATAGGAAGGGAACTTGGAGAGAAGAAGGATTTCAACTGGAGAGGGAGGGGGATGAGAGGAGGCCCTGGTGGTTGACTGTGACAAAAAGCCACTAAATGCAGGTATGAAATTGTCAAAGAATGAGAAAAGGAACGAGGCTTGGCATAGTGACACACACCTTTAATCCCAGTGCTCGGGAGGCACAGGAGGGTGGATCTCTCTGTGAGACTGAGGTCAGCCTGGTCTACATAATGAGTTCTGAAATAAATTTGTTGATTTTACAGTTGTAGAAAAAGAAATTGGAAAGTGGCTTATTTAAAGAAAAATTAGAAAATAAAATAATAAGAAAACAGAAAGGAAATGACTTAGTCCTAAAGTTTGGCTGGTTTCCTGTTTACAGAAAGAACTTCCACATGAAATAAAATAGAAAATGATCATGAACAAATAATGTATATTTTTAAAATGTTCACATGGTGTGAGAATTTGTATTTAAAATTTACATTGATATATTTTATATATTATCAATATATATTATATTTATATTACAAAGCTAATGTTATTCTTAATAATTTCCTCCTGTGTTTCAGGTGGTTTTTTAAAAAATATTTGTATTTATTCTTTGACAATTTCATATGATGTATTTTGATCTTATTCAGACATCATCCCATACCTTCACCTCCACGATCCACCCCAACTCCTACTTGGTGCCCATCTATTCAGTTTAATTTGGGTTTCTCAAATATTCCATTCCCTAGATCCTGATCAACCTACCCAACACCAAACCCTGAATCTCCCTCTCCCGGCAACTAGTAATTGTCAATAGTTGCTCACCTTCCCAATCTGTGCTAGGTTTGGGCCTGGCTTAGATTTACACAGGTCTTACAGTTGCTACCACAAGCATTGGGGATTCATATCTGCAGCTCACCTATTGTATCCAGAAAATACATTTTCCTGATAGTCATCTACCACCTCTAGCTCTGAGGATCTTTCCATTCCCTCTTCCACAAGGTTCCTGAACCTTCAGAAGAGAGGGGGTCATATATGTGTCCGCCTTAAACCTAAGAATTCCACAATCTGCATGTTATCCAGTTGTGGTTCTTTGTATTAACTGCCATTTACTGCAAGAAGCTGATCTGATGAGAGTTAAGAGCTGCACTAATCTATGGTGCATTCATCTATCACAAGTCATCAGGAGTCAGTTTACACTACATCTGTTTAGAAGAATAACAGTAACATCTCCCCTGCCACTGTGACCTGCCTTCCCCGGTACGGGCTCCATCTTGTGAAGCAGGCCTTAAATCCAACCAGAAAATGGTTGTTTGTGCCCCTGGCATTCATGGCACTACTGCACCAGTGGGCATAATTTGTCAGGCCGGTTGTTATTGTAGCTCATAGCATTCAGAGCTGGGTAAGGTTGATGATTTTCAAGCTCAAAATAGAAACTGACTAAAATTCTAGTGTCATTTCACTGATTTTTCTGGTCTCATCAACAGGCCAAGGCAACAACACTCTCATGATATTTTCTTGGACAGAAGAGAGCTGCCAAATAGGTCTTCATTCCTAGCAAGGCAGATATAGGCTTAATCAACCGAGGGAAATATTTCTAATGAATTAGATAGAAAAGGTGAAGAAGAAGAAGAATTCCAAATGATCTTGAAGTTTGGGGCCTTTGTATCTGGGAAAATAGAGGATCCTAATGGACTTAGGAAAGTAAGCAGTAGAATAGATGTTCTAGGGAACAGAGCAAGGTTCATGTTTGGGCTTAAGTTTAAGGGACTTTGAAATGGAGGACACTTTGAGGGTATTTTTTTACACTCCTGACCTTTGAAAGCCAGGGCATTACGTTGTTTTAATATTTGTCCGGGGAGGATGGTAGGAATAAATACTGACCCACTTAAAGCCAATTTCTTAGTTGAAAAACATTTTGAAGGGTGCCAAGAATTGAGAAAAGGCAGGGCTGCTTGTGCACTAAGTCCTTGTAAGTCTGAAGGGCTGTCAAGGCAGTCCCAGAACTTCTGCATGGGAAATGCAAGCCAGTTTACAAGGGGGAATGTGATTATGAGGTGAGGAGATAAACTAGGACAGATGACAATTTGCAACCTATTGAACAAAAGACATTTTCTTTTAGATGAGGGAAGAAAAACATGGCCTTTCTGAGATGTCCCTTGGAGCTGTTACCATATTGTGAATTGTTTAACTAGGAAGGACATCCTGGTAGATGTTCGGAGTACTCAGGCGTCACTAAAATTATAAACCATTTCTGCATAAAGACATCTGCAATCAGCAAGCCACTGAAATAAAAGATGAGAACATAATTTGATATTAGATAACATGTAACATATTTCATAAACGTGGTACAATGCTTGAAATTGAATTTTTGTTTGAATTTTTCATTTATGAGAAATAAAGTTGTGTTTATTTAGAAGAAATCATGACATACCTTGACCAGTGTTCCTTAGCGACTAATGTCTCTACCAAGGATACGCAGCAAAAAATGGGAAATGAAAACACACATTAACCTGCGAGATTCAACTGGAGCTTAGGGAGAACTGTTCTAAACTAACCAGGTGTACCGAGAACTGCCTGACATTGACCTCAAAGCCATATGAACTTGGATGCTGAGAAGGCGTTTATTCAGGGTGAGACACACTCAGTGAAGAGTAGAGTCAATGGACTTGCCTCTCTAACATTTTAGCTGCAAATGCAGTAGTGACTTTCCGCTGACACTGGCTGTGATGGTTAATCTCAATTGTCAACTTGATGAGGTCAAGAATCACCTGGGAGACATGCTTGTTAGAGATTACCCTGATTAGGTTAACTGAGATGGGAATACCCTTCCACTCTGGGAGACATCATTCAATGAGCTGGGATCTTGAACCATATAAAAACGACAAAATGAACTGAGCATCTGCATTCATCTTTGTCCCTTGAATGTGGATGCAGTGTGACCAGCTGCCTAGAGCTCCTTCTGCTGGACTTCTGTACACAATGGACTGTGCCCTCAAACTGAGACCCCAAATAACCCCTCTCCCCCTATGTTATATTTTATCATAATTACTATGACATGGACAAATGGCAAAAATATATTTTACATGTCACCAAGAGCATATCCATACCTACACATAAACTGTAATACTCTCCTTTGTTTGATTTTTTTGAGATAAGCTCTCACTATGTAGTTCTGGCTGGCCTGATAAACACTATGTAGCCCAGGGTGACCTGAAACGCATAGTGATCATCTTACCTTAGCATTTCAAGTGATGGAAGTATAAGTATGAACTGCTCAAGCATGAGATGATTCTTTATTATATTTTTTATTTTATGTAATTGTATGTAAGTGCACCTGTGTGCAAGCAATGCCCATGGAGGTCAGAAGATGGCACTGAATACCCTGGAACTGGAGTTATGGACAGTTCTTAGCTGTCATGTGGGTGTTTGGAACCAAACCCAGGTCCTCTGCAAGGACAGCCAGTGCTTTTTTAACTGCTGAGCCATCTCTCCAGCCCTGAAATGATTCTTAACTTCACCATGGATGCTGTACTCTCAAATGTTCTATTCTATTTAAAGAAAACTGACTTTCCCTCTCCCAGTAGTTATCAATTCCCAATAAATCTCAGTTAGTGCTGGGACTTCTTGACCACTTCCATCTCTGCTGGGCTTCTGTCTGACCTGGGCTTGCACAGGTCTTGTGCATGCTGTGATAAGCTCTATGTGTTCATATTTACAACTTCCCTGGTTGTCTAGACAATACATTTTCCTTGTGTTTCATCTACCATCTCTGGCTCTTACAATTATTCCACCCCTCTTCCACAATGTTTTCTGAGCCAAAGGAGGACAGGATATGATACAGGTGTTCCACTTAAGAATGAACACTCCGTAGTCTCTTATTCTCTGCGTATTGACCAGTTGTGGGTTTCTGTGTTAATCCCCAACTGCTATAAAAAGAAGCTTCTCCGGTGATCACTGGGGATGCATTAATCTATGGGTATAACAATAAATCATTAGGAGCTGGTTTTAGATCTGTTTAATATTATTTAGTAGAATAATATTAACAGGTCCCTTTCTATGGCCTGTGACCTGTCTAGCCACATGATCTTGGCTATGGTAACAGTACCAAGTATGGGCTCCATGTTGTGAAGTGGGACTTCAATTCAAAAGAAAGTGGTTAGTTAGACCCATACCATTAGTGCCATTATTGCAACACTGAACATATCTTGCCAGGACAGTCATTATTGCAGCTGGCAGATTTCACAGCTTGGTAAGGTTGATAATTACCTTTCTCTTCCATTTACAGACCTTCTAGTACTATTAAAGTTATCTGGTAGAGATGCAATTTTGAGGTCAATAGCAGCTTAATTTTTCCTTATTGGTTCTAGGACTAACGTATGTAGTATCTTTAGAAATAGGGTCTTGCCACCACATTCTGGCAGGTAACTAAGAGGAGTGACAATAACCAGCATAATCAGAGGGTTTGGGGTCAAAAGGAGGAGTCCATTCCTCACAGTTTGGTCTTTTTATTTGCTAGCTTCTGGTGTCTGGTAGGGCTGTTAAGCCCCCATTATAGGATATGTACATTTAAATTCTTTCTATTGACTATGTATATACTTTAAGAAACTTCAGTATTAGTAGGTTTCCAAATGACCTTTTCAAAGGCCGTTAGTGTTAGTGATCCCTTCCGTTATCCCTCTCATGCCCTGCCCTCTCTTTCCTCAACCCGCTTAACCCTTCCAGTCCATTACACCCCTTTTCTTTCCCCATTTATTTCTCTGTATTTTCTCTCTCCTCTCATGACCTCCCCCATACCTCCTTCACAGTCTCCTGAACTTTAGGGATTTTCCAACTGAACCACACCTATCTGAAGATTCAAAGGTAGCATTCACTTATGCAAGAAAACATGCTCTATTTGCCTTTTCAGTCAGAGCTAGCTCATCCAGGATCATTGTATCCTGTTGTATCTATATACCTGAAAATCCCATCATTTAATTTTTCTTAACAACTGAATAATGTCACATTGCATAAATGAACCGTACTTTTATCATCCATTCATCAGTTGATGGACCTCTCGGTTGATTTCTGTTGTGACCAGAGCAGCAATGAACATTGATGAACTGATATCTCTTCTGGATATGCCCAAGAGTGCCATGGCTGGATCACATGGGAGATTTCCTTTTAGCTTTGCAAAGAATGTCCATTCTGGTTTCCATAGTGGCTGAATCAGTTGCGTTCCCACCAGCAGTGAATCAATGTTTCCCTTTTCCTAAATCCTTCTGCCAGCATTTGTCATCATTTGTCCTTTGGATCTTAGCCATTCTGATGGGGATAAGATAAAAATCTCAAAATAGTTTTAATTTGCATTTTCCTGATGGCTAAAGATGTTGACCATTTAAAAATTATTTCATGGTTATTTTCATAAATATCGGCTTAGTTCCATGCCACAATTTTTAATTGGATTATTGTTTTTTTCTTTTCACTGTTCAGGTTTTCTTAGTTCTTTGAATATCCTACATACAGCTGGTAGTGTTGGATATCATCAGAGGAAAATCATGTGCTGTTCAGGATGCTTCCTTCCCTGTTACTTGATGCTAACTTTTGATTATTTTTTGACCCATTTTGTAAGTCTATAGATCATTAGAATAACCAATAACAATTAAAATAAATCTTATTTACACACATAGATTTCATCTTGTGAGAGATTATCCTCCGCTTTTCTCCCTCCCCATGTCTGAAGTCAGGTTTTTTTGGGGGGGGGATGAAAATATGTAAATTTGTTGCAATATTCCCAATCTATGAGTTTCTCTTCTCTTTGGATTCTTCTCTAAAATCATTGCATCATCTTTCCGGATCTTTCATTAAAAGATTTAAATAAACATTTAAACAGATCTTAATGGTATATCTCTATAAAAATTATGATTTTACTTTTTTTGGAGAAAATCATCCTTTAGCCTGTTCAAGAGTTTTACTAAATGGAAGATTTTGCTCTATTAATTCAGTAAAACAAATTGAGTATTTCCACAGTTGGCTCTCTTTTTATTTTTACTTTCTTAGTTAAGCTCCAACACTTGCTGTTTTCATTGGCCAAATATATTGGTGAGTTTGTGATATAACAGCAAATGCAAATTAAGTTCTATAGCAACTGAGCTATCTACTCTACTTATTTAAATGCCCATAGTTTACCCCACTGAAAGTCATCCCATTTCTCCATATCCGAGGCATTTTTTTAATAAAAAAGAAAAAATCTTTAGTGACATATTGAACTATGCGTACAGTCCTAATATTGTATAAGCTACATGGATACATTAATGAACAGATTAAAAGGGCTCCGTGTAGATGTAAGAATTTGATCTGGGATCTGTTGGGCTACTTGGTGGTTCTGGCTTCACTATGGTCACTTACAGAGATCTGAGCAGTGAGTTCATTTTAACCACAAGTTTGACTCTTGTTTCCCACTTTGGCTTTATCAGGAAAAAATATCTTTCAGCTATTACTGGACATGGTTTGGCTCTACTGGAGGTATATTTCGAACTTCATTCAGCTATAGGATCAGTATGTTCTCCTTTGTAAAATAATAGATTTATTGGGGTGTATTTCTCACAGCACAAAATTCGTCCATTCAAAGTATTTCTTCTGGTAGTTTAGGTACATTCTCAGAGACATGCAACCACCACCAATCTCTTATTTTAGAATATTCCATCACCCACTAAAGAAATTCCTTACCTATTAGCAGTTATTCCTAATGGGGAAGAGAAAAATAATGGAAACCAAGAAGTCCTTCAAATTTGCTTACTTTGGATAGATCATATAAAAGAAATCACATACATGATCCAATGTGACTGAACTCTTTTTCCCTTAGTGTATTTTCATGATTCATCCACATTGTAGCATGTGTCAGTACTGCCATCTTTTTATTCCCAAATAATATTGTGGTGCCTGCATATGCCAAATTTATTTATGCATTAATTTGTTGATTGACATTTGGGTTGTTTTGCTTTAGGGTATCTATATATAACACTAGTTCTATACATTTTTATGTGGATATGTTTTTATTTCTCTTGAGGATATACATAGGAAAGGAATCGTCACGTCACATGGAAATTCAACATTTCAAAGTATAACCAATCTGTTAAATTGGCATTTTACAATCCCACTAGCAGTTATAATAGGGCTCCCATTTTTCTGTACCTTTACCAATACTTGTTTTTGCTGGAATTTTTTATTTAAGCTATCTTAAGAATGTGAACTGAGAATTCATAAATGAGATTTTAACTTCTGTAATGACGAATTATCTGGAACACCTTTCCTGTGATTGTGAGCCATCTGAATGTTTTCTGGTAGCAATGTCTATTCATATTCTTTATCCACTCTTAACTAGTATGCTCATCCTTTTATCATTTAGGTAGGAAAATTATCTCAGTATTCTGGACACTATGCCCCATAACGTGCTTTGCAAATGTCTTCATTCATCCTAATTCTGTGGGTTATGTTTTCACACTTTGAAAATACCATCCTTTGGTGCACAATAAATGTGAATCCTTATGAAGTCCAATTTATCAATTTTTTCATTTGTTGCTTATGCTTGTAGTGTTTTTAGAAAGCTCTGAAAGTCCACATTTCTGAAGTTATTGTTGTAACTTCTTCTAGGAGTTTTATAGTCCTTACTTTTACACTGAGGTCTGTGATCCATTTTACTATATCTTTGTAGTTAATGCAAAGTAAAGATCTGAAGTTCCTTAGCGTGTAGATGTCTAGTTGTTCTAGCCCCGTTTGAATCTTTCATCTATTCTATAATCTTTTACATTTTTGCAGAACATCAATTGAGCACAAACATGAGTCCATTGCTGTATTTTCAAGTTTATTCCTTGGATTTACATATTTATTTGTATACCAAAATATTTGGTTTATTTATTTCTAAACCCTACCATCTTGGACAATCTGGTTTTGTAATAAGTTCTAAAATCAGAAAATATGAGCCTTCTAAATGTATTCTTCTTTTACAAGGTTGTTTTGACTATTCTAGATTCTTTGTACTGCTATATCATGTTTTGTCACTAAATCAGGGGTGGGGAAGAAGTGCATTTTAATTTTGCCTTTGCAGCATTCTCTAAAGTACTCCTGAATATCTATGTGCACAGTAGGTGCCATGTTTCTCTTTACTCATAACTTGCCTTGATTTTACGTCAATGACTCAGACCTGACAAATGAACACAATCTAGGTGGCTAGTGATTGTCTCAGAAATGTACTCTTATTCCAATCCAGTTTGATATGGGAGCCTTTGTAAGTACTGTCAGGAATAAAAAGTTCTATTTCCATCTATTGGCTCAATACAATGCAGAAGTCCGAGTCTGCTGTGAATGTTCTTACCACCAAGAATGAAGAACTTGCCTATGAATGGAAGCAGAGCAAAAGCAGCACAGTCGGTTGTTAGAGAGCTGAGGATAAACCTTATATACGTTGCCTTAGCTCCTAGATGTAGTCGTCCCTGAAGCAACCAAGACTTAAACAAATGTGGGCCATTTATACTAAAAAGTGTCTTAATTAGGAAAAATAAGAGAACCGAGGAAAACTGGTATATATTTTGAATTATACAATTATAGGTTAATTTTACACTTTACAGAATAATATAGATGCATTAATTTGATATTCAGAGCAATAGAGTAGGGAATGTGACATTCTTCTGAATGGCCACTGAAAAGCTGGGTCATTGAGACAATCTTCTTCAGCAATTTTTTCAAGCTCTCATCCTAATATTGCATTCATAAAATGCTGAAGGACTTAATTTTAGTTTGATTGCTGCTATCTACTAAAGTCAACAGAAACTGGGCTTTCTGTTATGCCCTCAGCATGCATTGTCCAGAGGGCCCTTTCCTTCACGATGTGGAAGAGTAAATAAAAGCACTCAGAGAAACAGTGAATGACTCCAGCACACAGAACCTTCATGTGTAATGACAGATTTGATTGTTGGAATAGAAGGGGAAGGGGCTCGTCAATAACCCTTGGCTCTCCCCATTGAAGGATCATGGGCCAAAGGAGAGGTTCAAAAGACTGTACTTACCTGGATCTTTTTATGTTCCTGAATTATGTATGTTTCTTTTTCCTACAAGTGTAGATTTATATATAGTTCTGAGAAATAACACACAGGTATCATGTACGCTCTTTTGTAGCCTAACCTACGTGTAAGATGTATGTAATATCTGACATATTTATATAGCGTCACAGTCGGGACTGTCCTCCATTAATATTGTTTTTTCTCCAGTTTTTCAAGCACTCATGTATATCTTGCTCTCCTCCTATCTTACTGTCTGTCAGTTCCTGTAGGGCACACACATCGCAGGATGGGCCTTAGCCAGGTTACCTGCTATGAGGAATAGAGGAATGGCTCCTGTGGGCATGGTGCACTCCTCTGGCTAGTCGTGAGACCAGCTTCTGCCCAGCATCTGGAAAAAACTGCCTACCAGGGGACAAATTATTATTGGCTGCATTTGGGACCCCATCCCATAAGGCCATTGGCTAATCAGACCTATAAGACCCTTTTCACTTCCTTGAATAAACAGTGCTTGCAGCAGCTTGCCACTGCCTGCTTCTCACTCAGCCCCCGGAGTCTGTGTGTTGATTCCCCACCTACTCATCCCCCACCACAGCAGAGACCCTCATCCAGCTAGGGCTGGCACCAAGCACAGGGACCCCCTACAAGTTCCTATGACGATCATCACATGTGGATAGGAAGCAGTTCTCATCTCCACAAAAAATCACTTGTGTGACCACACACATCTAACAATCATTTCCCAAACTCAGAAGAAGCTAATCTGTTCTTCGTCTCTGTCATCGTTTTACTTGAAGCATACGTTTGGATTCATATTCTGTAAGTTTTTGGAACAGTTAAGTGTAAAAGTTAGGAGGACCCTAACAGCTCATCCTCTCTTAGAAGAATTCTTCAACAATCAGTTATGTTCTAAATGCATGATTTTGAGCCTTAGCTAACTTATACTCAACAGATTATTAATTAAAATTAGCTCAGAGGATGGTTTAAAATTTAAATGAATAATAGATTTAAAATGTGCATTCAGTCACTTAAAATGGATAATCCACTACCACATCACCTCCTTTATCACACAACTAACCAGATTTGTTTTAAACTGCCCCCCCCCCGCTCCAGAGAGTTGGAATTCTCCCTTTCTAAATTCTATTCATCGGTAGACCTAATTTTATTTTCTAAAGTATTTTGAGGGCTAAGGTGATAGCTCAGTGCATAAGGTGCTTGCCTTACAATCAGGAGAACCTATATTTGATCCTTAGAACCTATATCAAATAAACCATGTATATGGCAAGATATGTTCATTGGTGCAATAGTGGAACTAACGTTATAGGAGCAATCACACATTTTCTGATTGGATTTAAGGGTTGCTCTACAAGATGAAACGTGTGCCTGTTCCTGTTAAATGGACTGAGTTATATCACAGGCTTTAAGGGAGAAACCACTAGTATTTGCCAAATGAACATCACATTAAACTGTTCCCAAGTACTAATTTTATACTCATAGATTTGTCTATCTCTCAACCCTCATCAGAGAAACTTCATTTTGAGTAGATGGCTATTAATACAAAGACCCTCAGTCAGTCAAAGTTCAGAGAATGTAGAGTGCTCAGCCCTAAACAGGACATCTGTATTGCACCCCTTCCTCCCAATGCTCAGGGAGCTCTCCTGAGGGGAGAGAAAGATTCTAAGTGCCAAAGGTAGTGTATGTCTGCAGCAAATAGTGCTTTCCAGACAAGAGAGGGTTATTGCACACGAACTCCCAGCAACCGTGACCACATGCGAAAGAACTGCACAGGATCATGTCAAAGGCCAAATAGGAATGAGGGAGGAGCTCATGAAGCCCCGCCCTTCTTTGAGGAGCTATTGGCAATTGATGGTCCCTGGGAAGGAAGAGCCAGTTTTCTTCAGGGATGTGGCACCAGAGAGGTTACCCATGCCTCAGTCGGTGTCTCTACACCCATGCACATACTGGTAGCACTAAGTGGATTCAGTAGGTTATTTAAAAAGACCACCTGAAGTTGAGAAGGGATTGGAGGGAAGGGAATTGGATATGGGGTAGACTTGATATTTTCAAGACTTAAAAGTTAGTTTTTTTAAGCCAGGTATAATGGTAGACCTTTATAATACCACTGTCTGGTAGGAAGAGACAAGAGGCTCATGGGTCAGCCAGTCTAGTCAACTCGGTGACACCAGACTAGTTAGGAATCCTATCTCAAAAAAAAGTGGGTGGCATTTGAGGAATGACACCTGAGACTTTCTTCTGTTCTACACAAGGGTACACACATGCACAAACACTGCGTGTACACATGGACCTACACATATGAACACATATGCACACACAAATAATAAACAGTTTAGAAGCTATTTCTAATAAATGGATCCTTGTTACACATGAGCAGCATTTTTGTTCATTGAAGGTCAATCTACTTCTCTCCATCCCCACTTCCTGATCCCAATAAAACTCCTTGATGACAGAACTGAGTCCTCTCCTCCACTAGGCTTGTGTCGCCATCTCCAGCAGCCATGAACCAGAAGTCTCTTAATCATGGTATTTATTTATTTTATTTATTTACTTATTTATTTTTCTTTCCTTTGTCATTATGGTTGCCTTGCCCTGGACATGCACCTCCATTTAGGCAATTTCTCTTTTATTAAAAGACAGCACCAGGGCTGGAGAGATGACTCAGTGGTTAAGAGTATTGCCTACTCTTGCAGAGGATCTGAGTTTGATTCTCAGCACCCACAGGGCAACTAAAAACCATCCATAACTCCAGTTTCAGGGAGTTATGACGCCCTCTTCTGACCGCCATGGGCATTGCATGGCCTGGGTGCACTTACACACATGCAGGCAGTATACTCATACACATAAGGAAATAAAAAATATGTTTAAAAGACATTATCAAGTATGACATCTCTTAATTTTCCTATTTTAAAACAAAAGACCTACTTTGAGTTAAAATTTTAAAAACTGTATAGCATTACTTTGAACATGAGAACAAGAAACAGATTTATATGAAAACTTCTAAAACCAAAGTTATTTAACAATACAGAGAATTCTATATTTCTGCACAGTTTTCTATACAAACATAATGCACTTGAGCTAGCTTTTATGGGTAGCTGGTTATTCAGCTAAACCACTAGACCTTCCCACAGGAGAAAACAACCCAACATCATTTGTCTCTAACATGGTGCTTAGCATCAAATTCACAAAAGCAACGATTTTCCTTTGTTCTTCTATGTTCAACATAAGAATTTTCCACGAGGAAATGTAGAACCATCAGATGTTGTACTTTCAAATCAGTAGGATTCCCAGCAAAGTTTGGACAATTGATCCCATTTCTAGATCTCCATCTCCACTGCAACCCCTTCATCTGTGCTACCAGCTCCTCGTTTAAAAAATTTGACAGCATCCTCTTAGCCAGTCTTTCAGACAAGGTTCTTGTCCCACTTTTGTCCTCCTGCTCACATTACAGTCATCATGACCTTGTAGGAACAAAAGTGCCATGGGCTTGTTTCTCTCTGTGGCCACTCTGGTCTCTATTACTCCCAGTCTGTGCCGTATTCATTTCAAACACCCTAATGCCTTCACGAAGTCACAGCTCTTTTACTCCTCTGTTTCCGAGCATGTGTCCTCTGCTAAAGTACTTTTTATTCAGCTCTGTTTTGGTCTTCTGTTTATACAGGACTCTTTCCAGAAGATCTTCCCTTCCCAGATCCAGAAGACCTCCAGAGGGAAATCAGGTCCAGGCCAGATGCCAGCTCTGTGGGCACATGAATTCCCCCATCCCAGCACTTGCCACGCCACACTTGTTTCCTTGTTGTTTCTCCACTGAGGTGAAGATACGGAAGGATTGTCTTTATTCTAGTCTTTGCAGGCTCAGATTACAGAACAGAACGGGCTTTTATCTTATAGTTCCCCAGCCCCTCTTCTACAGTGATCCTTGAGCCATAGCTGGGCGAGGTTCAATATAGTTCATGAACTTAGGTAAGTAGAGTCTTTCAGGCTACTGGATGCTTGCACATGTCAAGTTGAGGCAGTGATGACAATGAGAACAGAACCCACACCAACTCAGATAAGACAAGGGCCCAGAGTAGAGCAATAGAAATTGGTGGTGGTTCAGACTGAGAACTATTGGAGACTGAGCACTATTGGGAAAGGGAGAGTATGCCTTACGATCTCTAGACAGCCTGACCAGACTCCAGTGGATGAATTTGCACTAAAGGACATCTGGGCACTAATGCTTATAAAACTCAATAAAAATAATTAAAAGGAGGGGCTTAGTTTCATCTTTGCCATTGAAAGAAGTAGATTGCTAGAGATACCATGATAGTTATTTACCTGATAATTGAAGCTATAGGGGAAATAGTTTGGTATAATATTATAATATCTCTTAAATACTCATTCTCTAATTGCTTTTCATGAGCATGAGTTATGCTTCAAATGTTGGTTTCCATGCTAGTCTTCATAATCCTCTCTGTCACACAAACACAGTGCAAACAGTTCTGCATGCCTGCTGGCTTTCCTTCCATGGGGTAACAGCTATGCATTATCTACACGTTCCACTCCAATTATAGTTTTCTGTGGCAGGCAAAAATGGGCATTTAAACTTTTTCTTCCAATGTAGCAAAGATCCAAGGATTTTGACTTTGTGATTATGAAAAGGAATTGTGCCTTAAAACATACATCACTCCCACATAGAATTTGAACATTAAATGTTTCATTTATTTTGTAGTAAAATAATATTTTTATAACAAGAAGCAGTTGCCATCCAATTCATTTGAGGTCTCTATTTATATTTTCCTTAAACAGAAAGCTTTTGTTTTCTCTTTTGATTACTTTTCTTTGATGATGTGCCCAGTACCACAAGACGAAATTAGAAACTTTTTGAAAAGTGTTGTTTCAGCTTACATTGCAGCAAAATTCCATGTCCTCCCAAGAAGTGGGTTGCCATGCCTCTTCTCCTGAGTAGTTGCCTTACTTGTCCTGTCCAAAGAAATTCCCTGTAAGATGAACTGCAGTGAAAAATCCCAGAAAATTCTTAAGTCTGCCATCTCTGGAAGTTTATGGAGAAGTAAAAGAAATTACAGACACATGTACACACACACACACACACACACACACACCACACACAATGCATACAAACATTGTGTAAATACCCATGAAATGTCCATTACAAAAATGTTCATTTAAAAGGAATTACCAGATATATTACTGCACATGTGTAGTGTGAAATATATGCATCCATTTAACAATGAAGTTAGATATATCCATGAATCATGATTTATAGTTGAGTGAAAAAATAAGGCTGCAGAATAGTGTGTGTGATGTAATTCTTTCTGGGAACAACATGGGAAGTTCTGGGATATCCATTGTCTTTGTGTAGATACAGAGGTAGAGAGATGATAGGTGGGTAAACGATAGATAGGATAGATTATAGATGATATATATAAACAGATAAAATATAAGATAGATAGATGATAGATAATAAATATCTTGAGACCATTGATAAAATATTGGAATAGGCTAAGCTATCAACATTAGTTATTAAGAAAGGTATAATTTTAAAATGTACTTTGATTTCAATTTACTTATTTTAAAATTTGTATTAAAACATTAATTGTGCATATTAATGCTGATATTGTCAGGTGTTGCATAATTTGTGTGTTTCTATGTGTTAACTTCAAATAGAAAAATAGTATAGCATACGGCTAAGAAGACTTGGTGATTGATATTATTAAAGTAAACATAATAGAATAAAACATTAAGACTATTCAGTTAAATTGTTAAATGACCTAAAACTTCCATAGCATACTTTTGAGAAAAGGTTGTAAACATTTATAACTAAACTACTTGCACTTAATTGATGTTAATTTAAAATGTGGTAATTTGGGGACCTGGGTGAGAGCTCAGTCAGTAAAGTGTTCATTGTATAAGCACGAGGACCTGAGTTCAATCCCTAGCACCTATGTGAAGAAAAACTAGGTCTGTGGCATGTACTTGTAATCACAGCTCTGTGAGGACAGAGACAAGAGAATTCCTGGCCAGGAATTTTGCTGGCCAGGTAGCCTATCCTAATCAGTGAATTCCAGATTCCAGGGAGAGACCTTATCAAGTAACATTACGGACCAGTCTTGAGGAAGAACACCCAGTGTTGACTTCTGGCCTGTACACCCTCAAACATGTGTGCTACAAATACACATATAAACAGAAAGAAAGAAAGAACAAAGAAAGAAAGGAAGGAAGGAAGAAGAGAGGGAGGGAAGGAGGGAGGGAAGGAAGGAAGGAAGGAAGGAAGGAAGGAAGGAAGGAAGGAAGGAAGGAAGGAAGGAAGGAAGGAAATGAAATTTATTAATTGGTCTGTGATGTGTATATTTGAGGAAAATGAGGTAGACTTTTATCTGATCTTAGCCAACCAGGTTTAAGACTATAGAATTTAGTTTCCCAAGTTCTTTTCTCATCTGACACCTGTTGTTTTTCCAGATCCAACTGGAAACTTCACTCTGTTTGACTCATGAAGTCCCCAAGTCTTTTCTACTGCTGTCAACATGGCTGGAAGAACAGCAGGAGATACTCCCACTGGCCCATCGTCACAGTGAGCACCCTGGGCTTACTTTTCATGCTTGGGCTGCACAAGACAATTATAGAAAATCCAAATGAGGATTAAAGTTGAAAAGTGAAGTTCATGGAGAGCAGGGCCCCTGAGGTGTCTACATTTTAAGGGTTATTTCTACCCAAGTCACATATAGTTCTCAAGTCCATGTCTTCATGGCTAACTAGAAAAATTGGGTTTCTGTGCTTGGAGTCATCAACAACCCATTTTCAGCAGTAAGGAAGAAAACCACCTGAAATTCAAAACATATATAACTCTGCTTTTCTAAATACATGGTCATGCTTTGCTCTTAAAGATAGATTGAAAAGAAAAACTGAAATAAATAGGAAGATATAGTGTCTTATAAATTATCAAGATAATTGATGTATGGTTACTCTCAATTAAAACCTTGGTAAGAACTGAATCACTCTGGGCATGCCTCTGAGGGATTATCTTGATGAAGTTATTGAAGTGGAAAGACCTGCCCACCGAAAGAGGCATCATTCCCTGGCCTGAGCCCTGGACTGTATAGAAAAGAGAAAGTGAAAGTGATCTGAGCACAAGTTCCACCATTTTCTGTCTCCTGTGAAGAAAAATGAACCTTTTTCCTTTAATTTGCTTTTGTCAGAGTTATACTCACAGTCTAGAAAATTAACAAAAGTAATGTAAAATGCTTCAAGGTGATTCTTACTGATTATTATAGACTATTTGCAAGTTTTGGCTAAATCTTCCATGTTGAAAAGTTATCTGTAAATTAACTATGCCAAATTTAACTGAAATTAAGTTCTACTTTTAACAACTCAATACTTTGAGAGCAGCTGCTTGGATTACAAAGCAGTATTTGAGAAAGTCCTTACACCAAGACAGCATCTGTGGTTGCTGGACATGCTAGCTCCTTTGAACTGCGCAAAACATGAAAAAAAATCCTCTGTAACTAGATTTCTCCTCAAAAATTCATTTCCTACAAGATTAAGAGATTATTAATGCCATAATTAAAGAAGTGGGAAACTAACAGGGAATTGGCCTCTGATTTCAGAGACTGGGCATTTCTACAAGGCTCTTCTTCAGTTTTAATGTCATTAATTCCTTTTCATATCCCACCCCCAACATCCCTAACATACTTCTTACCCAAGACCATACATACATTTAAACAAAACATAAAACTGTACACAGTTCTATGGCTGCAGTTTAACTAATGTGATAGTCAGTGGTGTGGATAACCAGCCTTTCTTTGCTTCTCCCTTACCATTGAAAGCAGGCCTCCTGTATGGTAAGCACTCAATAAATATTTATGAGAGACTTCTCTTTCTCATGTGGGCTTAGTGGTTTCAATTCTATTAGCTTCTCATGTGCGAATTCCACTATAACTTATACCTGATTAAAACAAACGCTTCGGAATAAATAATAAACTACACATGTCAGAGAAGTTAGGTTTTTTTTAAGAAGAAATTAAATCCACCTTACAAAATGCCAATGAGATGCTTACATAAGTCGGCTTCTGTCATAGTTAAGTATAGAATTTTTAGAGTCTGTCGATTCTTGTGCACAAATCATTTATAATATTGACAGAATCAACAACAGTTTACCCACCTGGATGCACTAAATGTCTCTGACAGTTGAATTGATAATGTGTTCTTATCTTGGGTGATTTCAATCATCTCTAATACTTTATTTACCAACCCAGTCATTCCAGGATCCACCAAAGTCTGTTCTAACCAATAACTATATTGATATACCCAGTCTTCATATGGTACTTGTAGACATGACTTTGATGAACACACTTTCACATTTATTAAAGAAGAGCTAATAAAATCAGGGAGGGAACTGGTCTGTGTGTTGAGAAGCTATACTCTTTGAATATTAGTGTTTGAAACATAATTTAGACTGGGAGATATGGCATAGACGAAGTCTAGGCCCCGTTGTATGCCAATAATGCTGGCCAGCAGTAGACCCTCACTTGTTAGACATTTAACAATTTAAATTATCAATTCTGGAAATGATTTGTCAGAAAGACAAAGTATTTATAGTTCTTCTGAGTTTTGAAAAATATCTGATTTTAAAAATTATTTTAAGTATTCCTTAAAATTGTTGAATGGCTTTTGTTTCCCACTCTCAAAACTTAATTATTGTGAACAAAGAAAGACGTGCCCAAGAACTTCTTATTCTGCTTTTGATTTTATACACACTCCTGTTCTTTCAAAGTAATATTTTAAATTAGCTTGTGTTACCTCACCTTCAAAACATCACTTTCATTTGAGACATAATGCAAAACAGCTCCTGCTGCGGTGCCTTTCTCGGCCCTAACTCTGCTCTCTTCTGAAACTCACTTTCATTTGCAGTTGCTGCTTTTCTCAGTGCAACACTAACTCTCCTGTAGAAAGAAAACAGACATCATCACAATAAACTAAAATTTTGACAAATACACTTTACTTTTATAGCAGCCTGTTCACATGACAAAGAACTTCAGGCAGAGTCGAGCAGAGGGCACTTCATATCAATTCTGATGCTGACAGGCACTTATGATGCCTTGGACAAAGGAAAACCAAGGCAATTCGGATGAGGTGGCCATTTCTCTATTAACTCATAGCAGAATCCCACATATCATGAAAGATGGAAGGAAGAGCTTCTTCATGGAGAAAGCAACACATTCAACTTTCTCATTTGTTTTAAAACTAAGAAGTCAATCCTGCCATGACTTCATTTTGCCATTGGCAAAACTGAGACCCAAAGAGGCAAAGCAATTTGTCCCAGATATCATAGCTGTTTGGAGGTACGAATCTGTCTCACTCTTGTCATGTAACAAAATTCTCACTTCTAGTGATCAAGCAAGGACAATTATCCTTTACAAAGCATAATGTGGAGCTTTCCTTTCTCAACACAAAAGTGTCTCAACACAACACAGGGTGTCCACAAAAGGCTGTAAAATAGGCCAACAAAGCACAATGCATTTACAGTATAAGTAACAAAACATCTCTTGCCTCAGTTGCATGCTGGCTCTGAGCATACCCATTCACCTAGAAGAACACAGTCCTGTGTGTGTGTGTTGTATGTGTGTGTCTTTTGAGTTTGCACCTTTACATGATGTGGCATGCATGTGAAGGCCAGAGATTGATGGTAGATGTCATCCTCTATTAATCTCCACCTTTTTATTTTAAATAGAGTCTTGCGCTAGACCTGAAGCTCACTGATTTAGCAAGACTACTTGACCAGCAAGATCCAAGGATCCTCCAGACTCTGCCTACCTAGCAGTAGGATCACAGGCATGTACCACTATACCTTGTTTTTTACTTGTGTGTTAAAACTAGTCCTTACGTTTGTGTAGCAATAACTGACTGGGTCAACCCCCAGCACTGTAAAACAATATTTTCATGTGTGTGTGTATATGTGTACATGTTTGTATGTACAGGCACAGGGAATGTGCATACACACGTGAGCACATGCATGTGGAGGCCAGGGACTGCCATTGGTTGGCTTACTCAGTCACTCTCCACTATAACTTTCTGAGACAGGGTCTCTCACTGAACCTGGAGTTTACTGAGTGTTTGGACTGGCTGACCAATGAACTCTGCCAGCCTGGCTCTCTCACACTCAGCAGGCATGCTTCTGATTCCTGAGGCGGGTCTAAAAAGTGACCCTCTGTGTCATGATATTTGCAATTTGGCAACCAAATCACTTCATGTTAATGTGTCCCTCAGTAATTTCTTCTAGAATTCCACCTAGACTTCCCAGCTTACCTGTACTTGCCCATGAGTACCTTTCTCCTGAACATGACACCTTCATTTCCTGACACCAGGTGAGAATGTCCAAGGTTCAACTGTTCCATCCATCACATTTAGCTCAGCTTTGTACATTCGAGATCATATTTTAAAGTTTGATAAATATATGATGAAACAGAGTCACTTCTTCATTCCTTTGTGAAGGGAAAAATAGCAGTTCTGTCTCTTGACCCCAGGCTACTCACGCTCTGGTTTCCCCATCACTGACCCATCAAGTTCCCTTCCAAGCCGATCATGTAACAGATCCACTCCCTCCCTTTCATTGATTCAGTTTCAGTGTTTCTGAATGTCTTTCGTGACTTGGGAGAATGTATAAGCTATTATAAATACCATGGTCTTTCTTTTATATCTCTTAGCGTAAACATAATATTAAATATAAATTTCAAACGTTTGTACATTTCGAGACAATTCCTCATTCATTTCTAACTCGTCTACCTTGTATTAAATTTTAAGTTTAAAATTTGTTAAAGATTATTTGTTTCTGTTTTATGTGTATGAGCGTTTTGCCTGAATACGTGTAAGTGCACCTGTGCATGTGAGTGCACCTGCATATATATAAATGCACTGCAGAGGCCAGAAGGGGGCATTGGATCCCCAGGAACTGAAATTAGAAACAGTTGTTAGCCATCATGTAGGTGCTGGCAACTGAACCCAGGCCCTCTGCAAAAGCAGCCAGTGATCTTAACTGTGGAGTCATCTCTCCAGCCCCTAATATTTATTTTTAATTCAGTCCAAAGTACCCCTTTCTTAGCTAAGCCACCTGATTATATGATAGAATCATAGAGACAATAGATGCTCAAATGTTAAGAAAGAAGTTCAGGCTAAAAGGTATCTCCTGACTACTCAAACATCCATTCTATGATGACAAGTGGCATTTAAAGGGTATTATAAAATATCAAGGAACTATGAGAGTTTTACAGCAAGTCACTGTAAAACGTCCTCCAAAACTACATTGTCAGTTTCATCTGTCTCACCCTCTTGCAGTTAACAGGAAAAAAATTTATGTTTTCATCGGATCCAAGTTGTACAGCCATTTTACAAAGTTAAAAAAAAAAGATGAATAAAATAAAATTGAAAGAAGAAGAAAATGCAGGCTGGGGAAACGGCTCAGTCTGGTACATGCTAACACACAAGCCTGGAGACCTGAGCAGAACCCCAGGAACCACACCAAAAGCCCAACCGGGCAGCACATGCCTGTTGCCTGTGATCCTAGTGTGGGAGCTGTAGACAGGAGGACTCATAGGGACTTCTGGCCAGACAGAAGCTTCAGGTTCAGTGGGAGATACTGTCTCAAAAAAATAAGGTTGAGAGGTATTGAGAAAGACACCTGAGGTAAACATCCAGCCTCCTCATGCACACGCACATGCACGCACATTCATCCACTTACATGCAAACACAAAATGATTGCAAAAACAAAATTAACACACACACACGCACACACGCACACACACACACACACACACACACACACACCTTCAGTATTCCAGAGCTGTGCGTAATATCTGACTACAACCCACCCCAGACATACTGCAAATTCACCAAAGAACCTGAATGCTTTCAGATAGAATCCAGTAGAAATTCTAGATTCTGCTTCCTTGCTGTTTCATTCATTTGCACTATAGCAAACTTCAAAAGGAACCCAGTTAGCTATGAAACCCATGAACTTGAACTAAAAGAGGCAGGATTTTTAAAAACACACAGTTTTTCTCCCCACAAAAATCAATAGGGATTGAAAGAGCGGTTTACGTAACTGGTTCAAACTCTGCTTTATTGACGAGATCATCCCGCTATCTTGACGCACATTTAGCACATGGACTTGCATCAGAGGCCATGTTCTCATGCATGAGCGAGGCCTCGTGTGGAGTGGAGTGTCAGGCTTTCTAACATAAAGGAGACTACTACCTTGCTCAAGGTGACTCCTAGGCTGGAAAGTCATGGCATAGAACTTTATATCAGTACACAGTTTAATAAGATTTGCAGTGCAGCATGCATATTTTAGCAATCTATACAAGGAACATAAGGCTTTTAGTCTCAGTACTTTTAAGAATACAGGACCATCGTTGGTATTAAAGCTTTATTACAGGGTCTTTAAATACAAAGTTGCTGGTGCCAACCATCATTAACACAGTTGAGGTACACCTGCCTGGTGTGGGGAACCTGGATAAGACATTAACAGGATCCACTGTGGCGAGGTGCCTGATGTCACACAGGTGGTATCATCTCATTAGAAGTTATATTCCTGAAAATAGTAAAAGAATGAAAACTCTTTTAGTTACAAATACCAGAAAGTCAATCTAAAACAGCTTGAGTTAAAACTGTATTTTGTTGGTTATTAAGATGACTTCAGACATGACATGACTATATTCAAGAGTTTAAAGGATATCTCGCTGTTTGATTGATTGGCTAGAGTCTTGTATCCAACTTCCATTTGATTAATGACCTGACCTAAATCCCACAAATGGCTACCAAATAGAAAAGAAGGGCTCTGTTGACATGTTTTGAACCTACCAGATGTGGGGAATGGTGCACGTAGAATGGGCAGGGTTCTCTGTGGAAGACTCAGGGTCCTGGGAAAAGGGATTCTCTCTTTAAGGACTAATAGGTTATGAAAGGTCAGGTGGTTGGTGGGGAGAAGACTAGCTTCTTTCACTGGAATCTCAGCCAGTAAAAATTAATCTAAAGCTCTTTGGCCATGTTTACTTCCATGTCAGAGCCAAAGCAGAGATAATTGAAGACAAATATTCTTACTTTGTAGGACTTCAAAAGTAAGATATCTCTTAAAATGTTAGTGATATGGGAAGAAATCTCATAAGATCTTTGGTAGTAAGAAATAAATCAAATAAATCCACTTTAATCTTTTAGAGACCTAATGAAAAGTGCTGAGGTTCGAAATGGCTTGTTTCCCCCTCACTAAATTTTGTCTAAGTTATTAACAAGAAAGAAAGGAGGAAAGAAAGAAAGAAAGAGAAAAAGAAAGGAAAAATCAATTAGATAGCTGCTGCTGACTTCCTCGATAAAAATGCCATTACTACAACAACAGATAGTTTGCTCTGCTGGGCATTGTGGTTATTAGGCTTCGGAGCTGTTCTGGACCACTGTTTGATGTGCTCCCTTAACAGCTTGCATAGTATCCTCTCGAACTATGAGAGCTAGTCTTCAAGGAGAAGGTTCCAGGTTAGTTTCAGCTCCATTGCGCCAAATCCTGTGTCTGAAGGTGTGGCCTGTCTTCAGCAATAAGGTCTTACCTTCAAGTTCTGGAAGTACTCGAAGGGCTCATGGGTGGTACTGTAAATACAGCCAAATATACACGGCTGGAGAGATCATAGATCCTAGAGAAAACCCTATCACTGTCGCATCTCTAGACAAATGAAATGCAGTACTGTATGCTAAACATGGAGCCTTGTACTTACAGGCGCGAACACCATACACCATTCATCAAAGAAACCTCTTTTTCCAACCAATGGAGGCCATTACCGAGTTCCACAACTGCTCACACACAGAGATTAAGAATCTGGGAAAGGATCAGACCTAAGTGACACATCTACAGTGAAACCTTTAAACCTAAGGCTCATGGAACAGCAGAACGGGGGTAGACAGGATAGCTCTACATCCCTCAACTCCATACAACAGAGTGTGATGCACACAGAGGCCACCATGGGCTAAGCTGAGAGAATAAGAGACTGCAGAGCGTGTGTGCCTGAGTAGGACTCCTATATTCGATCTCATCCACCCAGGGCTCAGGGACCATTATGGAAGAGGGGTGGAAACACTGTAAGAACCAGAGGTGGTACATGAACATAAGGAAACAGAGACTTTCAGGCCTTGGGAACCTGCTCATATGAACTTGCAGCAATGGTGACAGCATGCACAAGACCCATGTCAACTCAATCAGACAAGCATCCCAGCATAGAATGGGGGGAATGGGCAGCAGTTCCCAACCCCAGCCAAAGAACTGTGGGCAGCTGATTATTGCTAGGTGAAGGAGAGTAGATCCTGCTTTAAGGGAGTAACTCTAGATGGCTCAGTAGATTCCAGTGAATGAACATGTACCGAGGGGTATCTAAGTGCCAATGCTTGACTGAATAGGACTTAACACATATGACAGGATGCATGAAATCCAGCGGGAGGGCAGCTAAGGAGGGCATAGACGGGGAAGGAGATCTAAACTTGATTTAAATCTATTGCATGAAATGCTCAAAAACTAAATAGATATATTTTTAAAAAGAAACTACAGGAAATGCAGCATTGAAGAAAATATATATCAATACATTTTTCAAGGACTGAATACCCTTCACAACTGGGACAGAACATTTTTCTGGCTATTTGAATGCAGGTGTAAAGGGGAAGCATGATGCAGATTGTGAAGCTCATACAAAGGGAGTTATGCATTTTCATTAAGAATATCACTGTAGTCTAAATGCAGGTTACTTGATTTTGGTCAACTAATGCTAAAAGTTTAATGAATAGCCTAATAAGTCCTTTAAACTACATAGCAATGACACATCAGAATTAAGACAGAAATTATGCTGAAACTAATTTTATTGCCAAAGCAACTTGTTCTTATATGGGAGTTCATCTTTCATTATGAGAATATATAATTTCAACCTCTTGGGAATTCACTTCATTTCAAAACATGAATAAACAGAACTTGCCTTCAATACATTAAACAAAACCTCTTGTCCAAGGCTATAAAAAAAGAAAAAAGAAAAGAAAGAGGCCCGATTCAGTCGGTTCTTCAAATAGCAGAGTACTGATTATTTTGTATCTTTAGTTTACTTTTCTTTTACTGGTTCACTTTTCTAGTTTTTTAAAAGAATCCTTGGTTATTTTTTTCTCTAAGGTTGTAGTAGGTTCATCACTGTACTACAGGATTTACATGTAAACAATGTTTTTAGGCACGCTGGGATACCCACACAGGAAAGGAACAGCTGAGCTTTTGCATGTAGTGTTGACACCAGTGACTCACCACTGACAGGCCAGGAGCTCTGAGCTGCCTTCTGAGGAGCAGAGACAAAACCTACCCAGCCTCACAATGACTAAGGAAACCCACTCATGGCATAGACCATCTAGGTGAGGGTGTTTTCATTACAAACATAATTCCAAGTAGATAAGATGCTCACCAAAGCCTCCATTACATTAAAGGGTCAAAAGACTCCTAATTGAGGTTGGAAGAGTGAGATTTCCCGGGAGAGAAGAGGTGGAGCCATGTTGGGCCTCATGGGCCCAGACATGTGGCCTGTTGCAGCTTTCTGAGCCTCACTCGAGGTTTGTGGCCTATCTCTGACACTCCACTTCTGCATAGGAGTGACTCAGCAAGGCATAACAAAATGGCCTCTACCTGGCTACAGCCTATGTGGTGAAAAATGATTGGTCCTTCACTTCCCATGTTTTTAGCCCAACCCCTACCCTATGTAAGACTGTGCCTGATGCAATAAAGCGAGA
The DNA here is from genome assembly GCA_035773235.1 of Eospalax fontanierii. Lineage (NCBI taxonomy): Eukaryota > Metazoa > Chordata > Mammalia > Rodentia > Spalacidae > Eospalax > Eospalax fontanierii. The sequence goes on from CM069527.1 coordinate 22,680,136, forward strand.
GCCTACTTCGACAGTTCTCCAGGCTCGGTGTGGTGTTTCTCCGGAGTGGAGAGAGTCCGGGCCGCCGACACTCACCATCCCGCTCAGCCACTGGAGGAGGCCAGCTGGACTGGCTTCTCCACCGCCCTACCTGCTGGTGAACCCAGCAGAGCCAGCAAGTGCACAAATAGCTTTACTATCAATAAACACTCAGTGCAAGAGACTTCCAAACATTGTTAAATGGCAAAGGATATATCAGTCATACTGTGTGAATACAATTTGTGACTCCCTAGGCAGCCAAGACTAGACTGACATAGAGAAGAGGGCTAATGAAAAGTCTTTATATTCAAATGGAAATCAAAATGAAGTATAACTTTCATATTAGGAAAAGACTATGTATCACACATTTAAACCAAACAAACAAAAAATCCCAAGATCCACTAGAGCTTTATTAGAAATGTCATTGGGAATAATGAGGCACAGATGAAAATAATGATTAGTGAGCAACGATAATTATAACAGACTCAAAAAGCACAGGATACTAATTTGGGATTTTCTGTGTCAGATGTCACAGCAGTTCACTGCCTGATTTTCTTAAGCTTCTAGAGATGGTTATTTTTCAATAAGGATTTAGCAGTTTTCAATAGGTGCCATATTTTAATTTATTATGGCTCTGATTTGTATCATCTTTTATTGAACACTTACCATATATTAACCATGTCATGTTTATTGTTCATTATAACTCATAGAAACTCTTCAAGAACTGTCTTGGTTTTACAAAATATTCACTCACCTAGTAAGCTTTGTATGACCAGTGTAGGCCAGAGGTGATGGAGATATGATTGGAGTTCAGGTATTTTCCAGGCAAGACACCTTTCTGTTAAGCCCACTGCCTCTTGTGACTAATCTATGACTGTCCTTACCTACCTAGCCTAACAAGAGAACTAACTTCTATGCTACAGTTGGTCTGCCCTCCACCATGGCATTTCTCCATGGAACTCTGAGTTTTGAGCTCTAACTCCATATGATGACTAATTGAAATAGACAAGATCCCAGTTTATTCATGGCTGTGGGTGAATCATATAATCTAGTTGTTCTAAAGTACATCTACTGACCCAAAAGTTTCAGGCAAAAGGAGTCATCTATATGTGGCTATTATTTCCATTTCTTCCTTTATATAGAGAAATGGTAAGAAAAAACAGTCTTATTCAGTAATAATGACATAAGTAATGGTAATGATGAAGACAAATTAAATATCTGTGTGCCAGGCATTGGGTTAAATACTTCACATGCAATATCCCAGGTTTCCAAGAAGCCACTTTTCATCTATAGCCCATCTTAGACTGCAAGCTACCAAGTGCCACTGTCCTGTGAATAGCAATTTCTGAGTCTGTCATTCTCAGATCCACATCTGCCACTTCCTCCTTGGTTCTTAGAGACATTGAGAACAGAAAGACAGAAATAAATGCAGGCCAAGATAGTCACATGTTTGGCAAAGGCAGAAAAGTTCAGTTTACAGTTGCAGTAAATAGAACACAATACCTGGAATTCTTTCTTCTAAGGAGCAAGTTTCTGCTGTCTGGGCCAGACACTGATATATGTTTGTATCTGTAAAAGCACAAGGCAAAACTTTTAAATAAAAGAAAATAAGGAAAACAACACATCAAAGAGACAGCCTAGAGAATGAGAGAAAATATTTACAAACTGTAGACCAGGGAAGGGTTGATATCAAATACATAATGGCTTCAAATATCTCGACCACAACAGCAACAACAAAATGTGTTTGACATTCTCCTGCTCCAGTGTTCATCTCTGCTCTGCTTAGTTAGTTAGATCATTCTCATGCTCTCTCTCCACCCTTTGGGCCTAGGCACCCTCCTCTGGACTATCCTTCCAGAGCCTTGCCACTGAATCTCCATAGTCCCAAATTGGACCTAGGCCCATTGCCCCTGCTCAATAGCTCTTTAGTAGTCAACCTAGAGCCATCCTATCCTGCAAACAAAAAATAAATAGTGAGAACTTGAAACACAAACCAACTAACTATTCATACCTGATCAGAAAGCAACCAAGATACATCAACAATAAAAACAGAACCAAACTTCCAATAAACAAAAGCAGGCTAGAATTTCTTATCAGACACACAACCAACAAAAAAAAATCCAAATTCCCAAGCCACAATGCAAAAACTACAGATACCATGAAAAAAACAAGATAATATGTCTCCATCAAAACCTACCACTCTTACAGAAGTATACTACAATTAAAACTACTTAAAGCAAACCTAGGACCCAGAATTTAAGAGACTAATCATAAACATGATCAAAGAATTCAATGACTTTAAAAACACACAAAAAATGCAAAGAACTGAAAAAAATAGGAATAAACTCTTGACTGAGGCTCACAAAAATAGGAACAAATGACAGAGTGAAATAACAAAGATAATTTAGGACTTGAAATGTGTATTTACAAAGGGACAGAGATATTGAAAAAAACTCCAGCCAAAATGAAGATGGAATTGAAAAATTCAATAACTCAATTTGAAATGTCAGAAGAAAGCCTCACAAGCAGAGAAATGGAAAACAGAATATCAAGACTAGACAAAAAATTTGAAGAACTGGAGCACTCAAGCAAAGAATATGAAAAAAATTAAAACAAAGGAATAAAATATACAGGAAATATTGGACACTATAGAAGAACAAATCTCTGCATCATAGGCCTAGAGAAAGAAGAAGAATCTCAGGTTAATGACAATGACCATATCTTCAATAGGACTATAGATGAAAACTTCCTTAAATTAAGGAAAGACATACTATCTAGATACAGAAGCAAATAGAATGCCAATTAGATAAAACAGAAACTGCCCATGGTATATCATAGTAAAAACTTAAAAATGTACAGAACAAAGAGAAGGTACTGAAAGCTTCAAGAGTAAAACAAGTTGCAAAGGAAACCCCAACATTATAACAGTTGACTTTTAAATGTAAATTATAAAAGGCAGAAGAACCTGGATCAAGTATTATAAGTTCTAAATGACCATAGATGCCAACCCAGAATAATTTACCCAGCCAAACAGCCTATCATAGACTAAGGGAAAGAAAAATCTTCCATTATACAAATAGACTAAAAGAACTCGTGTCCACCTAACCTGCTCTACAGAGAATAGTCAAAGCAATACAAAGGACTGAAGAAAAAAATGATAACAAATGAAGGTACAAAGTACAGAAACACAAACTAAGACTAAGAAGGCAACAGTAAGTAAAACAACGGTAACATTCCACACCTTTTCAGTAACAAATATAAATATCAGTGACCTCAACTGTGAAGTCAAAAGACACAGACTAGTTGCAGAGATTAAGCCACAAAATTCATCTATTTCTTCAAGAAATTCAACTTACTCCACATAGGTACCATCTAAGGATGAAGGGATGGACAAAAATATCCCAAGTAAATGTCATTAAGAAACAAGCAGGAGTTGCTATTATATTCTCTGACTAATCAGAAGAAATAAAGACAGTCACTTCATTCTGATCAAGGGAATAAGAAACCAAGAAGATAGAGCAGACATGAACATACATGCACCAAACTCAAGTACATCCGGTTTCATGAAAATAGGACTACTGGACTTAAAGACACAGATTAACCAAAACTCAGTAACAGTAGATGACTTTAATACTCCACTTTCTCCAATAGACAGGTGAACTGGACAAACAATTAACAGAGAAACACTTGAATTCAATGATATCATACATCAAATAGACCTAACATATGTACAACTCAAGCACCAAAGAATGCACATTCTACTCATTATCCCATAGAAGTTTCTCTAAATGGACTACATAGTGGAACACAAAAAAAGCCTCAACAAATACAAAAAATTAAAATAATTCCAGGTGTTCTACTGGACCACAATGCAATAAAACTTAAAATCAATAGCAAAATTGCTTAGGGATATGGCAGAAGTAGGATTTTCCCCAGGATCTATAGTTTCTTCAGTAATGTGCATTTGGCTATGGATACAGTACTACAAATGAGTTTCCTCTTACTGATATAGTTTTAAGTTCAATTACACAGCTGTTGATTACCCCCAAGATAAAAGGAATACCACCATACCGATAGCAATAGTTTACTGGGCCAGGCATTGCTGATTGCTAAGCTTTACAGTGGGTATAATCACTGATTGATTTTCCCCTTTGGCAAGTTATATAGTATCCTATGACACCAGTCTAAAGGGAGAAGGCTTCCAGGTCAGTTCCAAATCCATTGCTTTAAGACCAGTGTTGAAAGTGTGACCTGTCTTCAGCAACAGCGTCTTATATTCAAGTTTTGAGAGACAATTACTTTATTCTGAATATACACCTTCATATTTGCAAACAAGTATATCTTTCATCCCTCATCAAAGAAGCTACTTTATGCAACATATGGGGACCATTACAGAGATTCAGAACTGATCAAACACAGAGAGTAACTGTCTGTGGAATACTTAACCTAAGTGATATATATTCAATGCAACCTCTACACATAGGATGAATGTATCTCTTAACTCTCACTGGAAAAGTTTCCTTACAAGTATCTCTGTTTGTTCCTGCTCTTTTCACAATATCTAAGAAATGGAAACAACCCACATTTCCCTCAACTGACAAAAGGATAATGAAAATGTAGTACATTTACACAATGGAGTTCTACTCTTAAGTAAAGAAAAGCAAAATCATAAAAGTTTCAGGGAAATGGATGGAACTAGAAACTGTTTTACTAAATGAAGTAACACAGACTCAGAAAAACAAGTGACACTTGTTCTCTCTCATTTGTGAATCTTAGTTCCAATTCCTTATAAGTAAGTATATATCTTGATGTAACCACAGAATCCAGAAAAATGAAAAGGGACCATGGGATTAAAGGGGAAGAAAGAACCCAAGAGAAGGGGAAAATGGCAGACAGATGTTATCAAGGAGAAAATGGAGAAAAGGGGGTTATTTAACTGGAAAGGGAAGAGTGAGGCTTATACAAGGTGCCATGGGGAGAAGAAAAAGCAGCGGAAGAGAGGGAGATAACAAGAGACAGGTATTATCACAGGGGAAATGGGGAAAGTGGGGTTAGTTCAAAGGGGAGGGAAAAGGAGGGTTCTAGAGAGGGAGAGAGAAGAGGGATCAAATAATACTTAGACGGTGTGAAAAAACAGAGGGAAACATATTAATTCAAAAGCCTACTTAAAATACACATACAATATAAGCATATGAGTGCCTGTGTATAGTTGAAGGCTACATAACAAGAAGCATATGTGCAGATAGAAGAAACCTCCCTTCTAGTTTTTAGTTAGGGTAGTCCAAGAGATTTTCATAATAGTACAAACTATTACCATAGCCATTGATTTCCTCCCAACACTTAACAGTAAGACTCTATGACTGAAGATAGGCTGACAGGACAAACTTCAGACACGGGCCTTGGATCAGTAGAGCTGGAACTGACTAAGAAGCCTTCTCCCTGAAGACTGGCTCTCAAGTACTGGAGGATACTATGAAAGCTGATAAAGGAGAAAATCAATCAGTGGTCCAACCCAGCTCCAAACTCTAATAACCACAACAAAGACTGACACAGCAGTCTCTCTCTATTAGTGCAGTAAAGGCACTTTTTCTTGAGAATTATCAACAGCTTTATAATTGGACTTAAAACCAGCTCAATAGGAGAGAACTCATATGTGCTACTGTAAACATAGCCAAATACACATGGATGGAGAAGTCATAGATCTTAGAGAAAAACCTACATCTGTCACATCCCTAGATAAATGTCATTTCTTTCTGTATGCTAAATATGTATCTTTATATTACAGACAAGTACCATATCACTCATCAAAGAAGCTTCTTTTTGCAATGTAGAGAGACAATTACAGAGTACTTAAACTGAGTACTGCTTAAACCCACAGAGTACGTGTCTGTGAGATGCCCATCCCTACGTGACACATCTACAATGGAATCTCCACACTAAGGCTCACAGAACATAGCGGAACAGGGAACAGAGAGAATATTGATGCATCTCTCAACTCTCACCACTGATGCTTTAGAGGAACTTAACACAGAAAGCCGAGCTGGTGAAAATGTAGAGATTACAAGACTGCAGTGCTCTGTCTCTGCATGGGACTTGTATTTTAAACTTTAGCCACACAGGACTCTGGAACCATTATGGAAGAAGGGGCAGAAAGACTGGAGGAGCCAGGAGGAAACAGACCACAAGGAAACAGAGTTTTCCCAGCACCAGAAACTTTCTCATATGGCGTTACAGCAATGGCGACAGCATATACAAGAACCATGCAAACTCAAACCAGGAAAAAATCCATCATAGAAGTGGGGGGAATAGGTAAGAAGCCCCATCCTTAGGTGAGGAAATATAGGCAGCTGATCACTGTTCAGAGAAGGACTGTTGGTCTTCTTTAAGGGAGGAATGTTAGATAGGCTGACCAGGCTCCAGTGGAAGAACTCACATTGAGGGACATCTGAGGACATAAACTTGCCTCAATAGGCCTTCACATATATAACAGAATGCATGAAATCTGGTGGGAGGGCTAAAGGGGGACAGATAAGGGAAAGTGTCTGAATACGATCAAGACATAGTGCATGAAATGCACAAAAATTTAATTAAAAAGCAAAGATAAATAAAAAATTTTATTGCAAAATAGAACAGATGTTGTCAAGAATGTTCAGAAATGGAAACCTTATACATTATTAGTGAGACTGTGAGTTGGTATAGCCATTATAGGAAATAGTAGGGAGCTTCTCAGAAAAGTTAAAATAGGATTTCTATATGATCCAACAATCCTGGTACTAGGTATTTAGAAAAGAAAACAATATCACAAAGTCAAAGAGACGAGTTTATTACAGAGCTGCTTTCACCTGGCAAGACTGGGAATCATCCCAGGTGTAGATCAACAAATGAATGGATTAAATAATTCAGTACCTATGTATGATGGAATATTATTCAATATCGTACTTGGGTTTTTGTCATCTTGACACAAACCTAAACATACTTGGGAAGAAAGAATCTCAATTGCATAGTTTTCTCTGTTAGCTTGGCCAGTGTGCAAGTCTGTGGGACGTTTTCTTAATTGCTGATTGATGTTGGAGGGCCAGGTCACTCTGGGAAGTTCCATCCCTGGGTAAGTGGACCTGCACTGCGTAAGAAATATTTCTGAAGAAAGCAGGGGAAGCAAGCCAGTTAAACAACATTCCCCATGGTTTCTGCTTCAGTTCCCGCTTCCAGGTTTCTACCTTGAGTTCCTGTCTTGGCTTCCTTTGATGATGATCTATATAACCTGTAAGGTGAAATGCACCCCACCCCACAGTTCTTTGGTCAATGTTTTATCACAGCAACAGAGAGGCAAACTAGAACATTTAGTTACAAAGAAACTGAGATTCTATCCTTTGTGTTAACATGTATGAATGTCATGTTAAGTGAAAAAAAAAAACGCAGCACAAAAAGAAATAGTATCTTACCTGTGGAATCTGAAAAAAATGTTTTCATAGAATTGGAGAGCAGAATACTTATAGAGAGGAGAACGAAGGGAAGAAATCATGGAGTACAAAGGTCCAGTTCCAGAGGAAGAACATGTGCTGATCATCTACAGCACTATGCGGTTACTATAGTTCACAGCAGTGTATTAAATATTTCAAAATGTATAGCTCACTAGAAGAGAGTTTGGCATGGTGATCAATGCCTATAATCCCATCCCTCATCAAGCAGAAGCAGGAAGATCACTGGTGTCATAGGCCAGCTGAACTACATAATGATGCCTTGACTCAAATCCTGCAAGAAAAGGCATTTTCAATACCTTGAGCACAAGAAATGATAAATGTTTAAGGTGATGCACATGAAAACTATCCTTACTTGATCATCACACAATGTATTAAATCATCACTTCCGCAGCACTTGGAGGCAGAGGAAGGAGAACCACAAGTTCAAGACCAACCCAGGCAGCATGAAAAAAAAACTTTGCATTAAAAAATCACATCATACCAGAGAAATATGTACAGCTATCAACTTAAAAGAGAATGTAATATGTTGTGTCCTCTAATGATTACTTGCCTTTCTAGCTGGGGGGATTCAGAAATAGAATGCCATTGGTTTGGGAAATGTGTATGATGCTGTTCCGTTTTTCTGGAAGTCATTTGTCTCCTGTTATCTTGACATGCATAGTTCTAATGGAAATATTTCAGCATGGAAATTGGCTCCATCTAGGTTTCCATATTGGAATCCAAAAATCTGTTTGTTTCAATTGGCAATCTACCTCTTGAGGGTTTTCCCTCAAGGGCTCTGAGCAAATGTAATCTTCACCCATCTTCGTAGCAGATGAAGGAACTCCATGGGCTGAGAAAGACTGAGCACCAGCATTTCGTGCATTTATTATCCTTCCCACTCACATTTATTAATATCTGGGCACAAATGTGACAGGGAGAAGTTTTGATGTGCATAGGAAAAAGACTGAAGCAAGAAAGCTCTTTCAGTGCAATGTGGCACCAACTAAGTGGGCTGTGCTAAGAAAAGGAGAAAAATAGATCTTAAGTCTATTTTGCACAAGCTAGCTTAACTGCTGGCTTGAATCTGCAAATAGCGTAGAAATTAAGAGTTATGAAAATTTTTGCTCTAAGTCTAGCCTATGAACTTCTGTCTTTTCTCCCTAAAAAGTTAAGAGTTCCCTGGGGGAATGATAGATTTCATTTAAATGGAAGGATTTTAGTAGATTAAAACATAGATAGAATTAGGAGAGTTATCCTTCTTATTCTCAGCAGTTGTTTACAACTAAACAGACAAAAGTATCAGCCTAGGAATCTTCACAGGTTTCCTCGTCTTTCTGCAAAGGTTGTTTGGACATGGTCACTGTCCTTGCCTATCTCACATGCAGCATTCTTCCACTGGAGATGCTGAATCAGGAGACAGGGTGAACAGGAAGTGTGAAGACAGTTCACTCCGAGCAGGGGGAAATTGCCTGGTTGGGAGTTCTTTGTGTGCGAAGGCAGCAAGACCATGAGGTGGATGAGTTAGGTGAGATGGTGCTGGAAGCGATGTGAGAGGTCTCAAGAACTGTGTTCGAAAGAGAAAACGGATGATTTTAATAATTTTCTCACCTATGTTGCTGGGAGATGTCACCACTTACTTGAATTCCTTTATTGTTGATGTTGATAGTTAAATTTCTCAAGAATTGGAGCAGATGGGCCAGGGCTTTAGTAGAGTTACAATTGTACATGACCTTAACTGCTCTCCCTCCCTTTCTTCCTTCCTTCCTTCCTTCCTTCCTTCCTTCCTTCCTTCCTTCCTTCCTTCCTTCCTTCTCTTTGTCTCTCTCTCTCTCTCTCTCTCTCTCTCTCTCTCTTTCTCTCTCTCTCCCTCCCTCCTTCTTGCCTTTTATTGCTAAAGAGACATAATATTTGTACAGAAGCCCAAAGGCAAAAAACATCATTTTATCAACTAGGGGCAAAGAATCCTTTTGCTAAATGGAAGAGTCTTTCCAGACTTCCAAATAATCTGCATCTGGCATCCACGTCTAGGTGTATCATCGATGGGCTTGCTGTAATCTTGTCAGGGAAATAAGAATCTATGTAGCCAATGGGACATTGCTATTTGGATTCTCTTTACATCTTTATTTATTCGGAATCAGTAACTGTTCACAAGCCACTCGCTATGTATCAAACACACCTCTTGATTCTGATGATAGAGAAGTTAAAGAAGTAGGTTTTGAGATAAGCATCATACATTTGCTGCCCTCTGAACATTACTTTAGCACCTTTCCCGAGCTGTGCCTCAGGTTCATTCTTATATCTTCTTAAATTCTTTTCCATGGTAGCAGCATTTCAAAGGGAGTGTGCACTAGCGGCTGTGATACTTTTTGGAGCCAGACTCCCAGAGTTCCAGAGCTCACCTGACTGTTGGCACATTTTTTAAACATCATGTACTTCAGTTTCCTTAGGCTGAAAATGAGGATCACAGTGTGAACTGTCTCAAAAGTACAAAATGACTGTAAACAGGTTATTATATTTTAATCACTGTCTGAAAAATTTCGAATATAGAATCAACATATAATCAGCAATCAGTTAAATAAGAAGGAAAAGTGGACCTGGGAGTGAAGCATCAGAGAGGGGAGAAAAGGTGAAACTGCTTAGCTCACATTTCCCTCAGCAGAGCCCTGGAGCTGCTCACAGGGCAGTCACTGGGCTGCAACCCATCTGACCTGAGGTCTGTGAAGCAAAGGGCCAGGCGAGCGTATGTCTGTGCCCTCTGACCTGGCCCGCGGAAACCCTGAGGAGAAGTTGGAATGAATAGCTCTGTGCTAAGGAAAGGAGCAAAGAGTTTTGAGTTACTACTGGGCTTTGAGACTTTGCTGATTTACTTGGTACCTAAACAATTACAAACTGATAATGCAGGAAGAATCTTGAAGGCCTTTATAAACAAGTGTCAGTAGGGAACCTGGAACCAAGCCTGTGCCCAGGTGATTCCTGGGGCACATTTTAAGGCCATAATGAAAATAAACAAACCTGGAAGTCCTGGAAGGTCTGAGCCATCTCATCAGGTGCAAAGAACATCTGGACAACGTCATAAAATACAGAGAGAGAGAGAGAGAGAGAGAGAGAGAGAGAGAGAGAGAGAGAGAGAGAGAGAGAAGAGAGAAGAGAAGAGAGAGAGAGAAGAGAGAGAGAGAGAAGAGAAGAGAGAGAGAGAGAGAGAGAGAGAAAGAGAAAGACAGAGAGAGACTGCAACACAAGTAACTCAATCCCTGTACTGAAGTGCGGATTCTCTGGATCATTTTTTCTGGCAGCAGGGCATCCTCTTCGAAGGCAAAACTATTATAACTGTTACCCATGTGACTGCGCCAGATCCATTTCCCCCTGTGATTCACGCAGGGACCTCCTCCTGTGTGCAAAATGGTATTTTTGTGGCTAGAGAGGCTCTTCCTCCCTTCCTTCTTGTTCAACATGAGTCATATATTTCTTTTTGATAGTAGGGCACTTCTTTTGTCCATTCCCAAAACATCTCTCTGTAAAGAAGGCAGTGAGGGCAGGAAAATAAAGGCTAGAAGCGGAAGTGAGACAAGTCGTCCTCTTGTACCCCGGCAGCATGGCTGTGGCTAGAAGACTGCACGCAGAGCTCCTCTGATGTCAGTCGGCTTTAGTTCAGACCCTTGCTCTATAGGAGACAACTGAGTTACCTTGGAAATCCCATTTCATGCTGTCCTCTGTGAAGTGGAGGTAAGACCAGTGGCTAGTAAGAACTGAAACCATTAACACTGATAAAGCACTTTTTAAAAGTGTGTGTGTGTGTGTATCGTGTGTGTGCACGTGTGGCCTGAGTTGGGTGCTGGGAACTGAACTCAGGTCCTCTGGAAGAGCAGGAAGCCTGAGCCATCTCTCCAGCTACACATTAAAGCAGCTTGAACAGAGTCGGGTGCACAGCAAGCGCTCCATAGCGGCTACCCGGGACACTTCTCAGTGCTGACTGTGCACGTGAATGAATGAGGACTCGGAGTTAAGGAACTCACAGACGTAGAGCGAAAAACACGCCGTGGCCGCAGTTACAGATCCCATTGTCGAGTTCCTCCACTCTCCCCACTTGTATCTTAATATCTGTGACCAGTGTGAAAAGGAAATTTCTTCATTTGTTTCACTTAAAAAAAAAAAAAAAAGCTATTCCTTAAAGCAGCTCTGAGGTGAAGTGAAATGCTCCATTTTTTTAAGCAGACTCTGAACCCTGGAAGCTGAGTCTTTTAATCAGGATTTAGAGAGAGACTAGATAGTGTGACATTTTAACTCTAGTTTTAAGTTGTGTCTTCACAAAAAATAAAAAATCTCCGCCAGGCTTGATGGCACGCACCTTTAATCCCAGCACTCAGGAGGCAAAGGCAGGAGGATCTCAATGAGTTCAAGGCCAATCTGGTCAACACAGCGATTTCTATCTAGGCCAGCTGAGGCTACAGGGAGACCCTGTCTCAAAAAGACCAATAATAATAATAATAATAATAATAATAATTTTTTAAAACATAGAGAAGAAAAAAGAAAAGAAAATTTCCCTGCCTCCTTGGAGTTGGGAGACACAGTTATGTTCTGGGGTGCAGAGCAGTCCAGACAGACATGGTTTGTATCATCTCCATTTCTCCATTTGAGCTGCAAATGAAGTAAATTTCTGGAAACCATTCACCATGCACCTACATCTGTGAATAAAAGCAGGAAAAAAGGAATAATTATCACCCACAGAGTACAGTATACCGGTCTGAGATTTTTCAAGAGAGAGTTACAGTCCCTAACTTTGCCCAGATTCTTCCAATTTTACATTCTTCCTGTTAAGAAGAAAACTGGCGAACATACTTCACAACTAATGATGACTTCAACAGATTTTGACACCTAGTGATGCTTGTGTTTCCTCAGCCCAGAGTGGCTGAGGTGGCCAGCTGCATTTTCCTGGCTTCCGCTGCCCTGAGCACCAAGAAGCAAGAAGAGTTAAGGCTGCAGATGAAAGCCTTAAACAGCAGCTGTGGCGAGCCAAGAAGCAGAAATTTCTCTTGCCATTTTCCACTAAAATGACCTGATACATTGACTTTACTTGAGCCACATGGAGTTGCAGGGAAGAAGATGAATTGAGGCTTTTTCTGTGCAGGTCTGTTCTCTGCCAGATGAGTCCACCATCAAAGAATACAGTATGACTCTTTCCACCCAGAGCAGTTTGGCAGACACATTCTGTAACCAGAAATGGTGCCAGCAGTTTGCAGCAGCCTCTGCCATAGCAAATCAGCTGTGGTATTCAAAAGAAAAGCAGCCTGGTGAGGTGCAGATTACTCCATGCAAAAGTATGGAGTAAAAACAAGAGCCATGATTTTGCCGCTCAATTGATAGGAACAGACAGAACTGATGAATCCATTGTTCCAAATGCCATCCTCCACCATTTGTTAAATTTTGGTTGTTTATTTTTTAAGCTTTCATACAAAAGGGCAACAGTACAACTCCAGCTAGTCCAAGTGAGGTGAAGATTTGGCAGTTCTAGAGTAAAGTAAGCTGGCCAAGCCAAGAAGAGAAGAAACCAGGTCATACCAGGTAAAGCAACCTATTGTCCTCCAAACTTTCTGCGTAGGTGCACCCTGTGATGGAATTACTTTTTTTCCTGTCATAATAACTCACAAAGTCATCTGGATTATTTAATCTACATGGTTAGTTTGTCCCAGTACTTTTGAGAATCAACATGTCTTTTTTATTTTTTTGAAGTTTGAATAATCTACAAGGCCTAAATGAGTGAACCAGTTGCCAGCTCTTCACTACATGTGCCAGCTTACCCATGGGAGGGCCATCAGGAAGAGCAGGGACAAGGAAGGGGTTTGTGCAGCTATTGCGCCTGTCAGGGGGCCAGCTGGAAAGAGGCTTCAGCAGGAAATCCTTCATGTGTCCGGCCCTTGAGGCTCAGAACAGTGCACAAGCTCACTAAGTGTATATAAGTATATCTGCTCTTTCTTCTTTCATCCACTGTTCTCTCCAAGTTTGTCTGCTCAGAGTTGTAGCTTCGGAGACACAAACTCTGTCTACCAAGCTGAGACATGGAATGATGGGAGTTCATCAGTCCAAGAAGAAGTCAGGTCTCTCTGAGATGGACGGGATCTGTTCTTTTCACTAGAACTTTCTAAGTGAGAAACCTAGCCAGAGCTCATGCCATGCTACCTCACCAAACAATTAAATAATTGTGTGGCCTTGGGCCCTCACTAGCTAGCTGTGTGAGATTTTAATCAGTCTCGTTTAATCAAGCTTCGTTACTCTGAGTATCATTGCCATATCCATAAAATAAGTACAGGTATCTACCTAATGAAGTTGATAGAAAAATTAAATATGTTAAAACATGAAAAATGCTTAGTAGAGCGCTTGGCATCAATTCACCCAATAAAGAATAATGGCGCCTGGCATGTGTTGAGAGCTTTCTGTGATATATGCCAAACAGTCTTGCAGCTTTACAATGTGCTCTGAAGCTCTTATGACAACCTTTAAAATACATGTTGGTAAACCTGTTAATCAATGCCAAGAGCCACAGATAGTTACTGAAGGTCAGATGACTCTGGCTATTGTTTCTGACACAAATGCTAATCAATTAGTAGACACCTTTTTGGTATAATGATTTGTAAGCATAGACTCTGGAATCAAATAGCCTGAGATTTAATCTCAGTTCTGCTACATTTACTCAGGTGATGACACTGAGTGTCAGCTTTCTATGTGAGAAAGATAGATGGACAGAACGTCATGCTCCTTTGAACAATGAAATAATTGTGCAGCCTTGGCCACTAACTAGCTGTGTGGTTTTTATCAAGTTACTTCACTCCTCTAAGTGTCCACTGCCATATCAATAACATAATCATAGGTGTCTGCTTACTGAAGTTGGTGTGAGAATTAAATAAACTAACTCAACCAATGTTCTGTAGTCACTCTCACTGTGGGTTGAATCCTCTTGAATTTTAATATCCTTATGTTGATTTATTCCCAGGCTTTCGATATGCTTGTATACTTCTTGTCCTTGATTTTCGTAGAGTTTTGTAGTCAAATAAAAAACTTAATTTGGACATGGATCTTATAAAGAAATTCCCAATATGCAAGATAGCAGAGGATATGAGGAATTTGGGCTCCTCCAAAAATCTCACTGGATCTTAAACCTGTGTGATTTGTACCTCCTGGGATATTTGCACTGATGATACTCTTTATGAAGCCTTCAGACACTGTGCACTCACAGTCCTCACCTGGAGTTCAGTCTGTCTTGTTCTCCATCACTTCATCCCACTGGAAGTTGGGGTGTTTCTAGCTTAGGGGTAGATCTTCCATTCACTCTGATTTTTAAAGCATATAATATTTCTAATTGTCTGGGCATTTCATACATGCATGCTATGTATTTTGATCACATTCAGCCCCCATGCCTCCCCCTCGCTTCTCCACCTTCCCACTCCCTCCCAACTTCATGTCCTCTTATTTTTTTCTATAACCCACTGAATTCAGTTTGTGATTCCCATATATCCATAGTTATGGGACCATCCACTGGAGCACAATCTGCCTATCAGAGGTCACACCCTTAAGGAAAACTGACTCTCTCTCCCTAAGAAGCCATCAGCTCTCAATAGCACTTTGGTTGTGGGTGGTGGTCATGAGCCCCTGCCCCTTCATGATAGAATATTAATTAGCTTGGTTTGGGACAGGACTTAGGCAGTCAACCACAGCTATTGTGAGTGCCTGGATGCAGCTTCTGGCTCTTACAGTCTTTCAGTTCCCCCTTCCTTATGGGGTGGTGATCCCTCAGCCTTGGGAGGAAGGGTATGATATAAATATCCTATTTGTGGCTGAGCACTCCACCAGCACTCTGCACTTTGATATCAGATTGTGAGTTTCTGCGTTAACTGCAGTCCACTGCCCAAAGAAACTCTGATGAGGTCTGAAAACTGCACTAATCTATGGGCTGGAAGATGATAAATTTGACACTATGTCCACTTAGCAAAACAATAGTAGTAGATTCACTCCTGGGAAGCATGGTCTTTCTCTCTCCCATAAAGAAGCAAACTAGACTAAAGCTGATTTTGGCTTTACTCTGTGTACCCAATCTTTTCTTCTTTTTATTTATACTAATTTTATTATTCACTCAGCACATTCCTTCAAAAGAATAGTAGACATCATGGAAAGCTCCAACAAGAAGAACTATGGAGCACACTCTAGCCTTTCATTCCTACTCATCCTTCCATTTTAATTGATATTAAAAGAAAAAGAAAACTTTCCGCCCTAAGACTGGAGCCCTTAGGCACAACTGCAGCTGTTTCCAGACAACTGGACAGAAAATAAGGTGCCATTGAGTCCCAAAGGCACATTTCTTACCGAGTCCAGAATTCTTTCCTTCATTTTCCTAGACGTATATTAAGAGTTCAGAATTAACCGGTGAAGGAACCAAGTTCACTTCCTCTGTGAATCCACAAAGGGAGAGATTGACCTATAACTCAAAGGTGGAAACAAAAGAACCCACAAATAGAATTATCCCCAGAAATATCACTTAGATATGTGGCATCCTGTACAAATTTTACAGCTCCTTTCAGCTTGTAGAGATTTCTGGTATCCATCTTGTAGCCATAGATGGCCCTGGCAGACTCACACACTTGATTTTAGCTTCCACTAATGAACATTGTATTGGATGAGTAGAGTGTGCAATGCCAGCTATGTTGTGTGGAATGTCCTCTGACTGATCCCTCGACACAGGAAGCAAACAACCATACAAGACCTGGAGAACTGAAACTTATAAGATTCCCAAGTCTGCTCTTGACATTATAGAAGCAGTAAACAACTGTCTGGGGAGCAGACTTCATGCCCAGAACAGCTGCCTGAAGGAGAAACTCTCCACCTGGTCAACTTGAATGTGCAGGGGACCCCCAGGGTTGCAGCTTTTGTCAAGGTCACCCTTCCTGAGTTGGGGCTCTTTCTAAGTTGCCCCTGCATCTGTAACCCCTCACCCATACTCCCATAAGTAGCCACAGTAAACTCATTGGTTTATGGTTACTTTGATGTGTCGTAAGTGGATGTTTGTTCACATCTCCCCAGGGGAAATCTCACACAATATGATAAAACGGATAAAACTGAGTTCCTCAAATTTTACCATCACAGGTCTCAATTCAGTAAGGTAGTCACAGAACACAGAAACTGAACTGAAGGAATTGGCGCCAGAAAAAACTCCACAGGATTCTTACTAGCTTAGGAATTACCAACTGAATCCATCCTGTGGTCAGACTGATGACTAACTGACTAGACACCTGGTCGTTCAGGCTGCCATTTTTCCTGGTTTATGAGGGCTGCAGAAGGGCTTTCCAAATAGAAGAAGTGTTTGCCCACACCCTCTCCCAAAGGATAAAAAACCCTTCAAAGTATTTCTGTTAACAATGCTTTTTAGTGAACGTGGTGCTTCCTACATTTCTCCACATTCTGTCTGAATGATTTAATGTCACTTGGTCACCAAATGCCCTGTTTAAAGAAAGTGAAGCTCAAACCTCTTATTTGAGAAAGATCCTGCAGCTGGACAAATACCATTTGTATGAACATTAATCCATTTCCTAGGTAACATTTCCCTCTTTAAATAGCAAAGATTCCAAGTGGGATGAATTAGTATCTCAACTATTTAAGTCTCCCATGAGTTTGATTCTGGATTTTAATGGAAAACAAAATGGCACTCTGCTTTAAGCCACCTGGCTCCAGAGTTTCAATATCTTTTTAACTCTGACCTTTACCTTGAAAGGTCTCAAGGATTCCAGCCACTGCTCACTTACTCAAAAGTATTAAATGTTTATTGTGTGCCAACTGCAGTGCAGTATAAGGGTCGCAGGTGAATGGGAACCCACACCTGCCTCCAAGGAGCCTGTAGTCCATGAGAAAAGCAGATTTTAAAATAATGTCTTAAATAAGTTATATGATACTGTACATAGCAATGGTTTAAAAAGACATTTCCACACAAGTAAATCAGATACTTCAATGATCCAGGTGTGGGCCCCACACTCCCATCTCTCTCTGCTCCCATTGGTTCTCTTTGTTGCTAGACAGAGTTATTCCTATTGTCATGTCATATATTCATAAAATATTGTGTATCCAACTAAAATCTAAGACCCAGAGCTAAAAGAAAATATGTGATATTTGTCTTTCTGTTACTGACTCCATTTGCCCAGCATGATTATCTTCCATTGCATCCATTTTTTTCTGCAAACAGTAGAACTTCATTCTTCTTTATGCCTGAAATCCCATTGTGTGCATATCCTGCATTCTCTTTGTTCTTTCCTCTGTTGATGGACATCAAGTTGGTCTCACAGCTTGGCTACTGTGAAAAGTGCAGCAATACACATCAGTATGCAAGAATCTCTGTGATATGTTGACTTGAGGTCCTTCAGGTAAATACCTGAGAGTAGTATTTCTAGGCCTTGTGGTAGGTCTCTATTTAGTTCTTGAGAAACCCTCTGTACAGATTCCCATACTAGCAGGACTAGTTACATACCACCAGGAGAGTACTAACGGTTCCTCTTTGCTCACATCCTTGCCAACATTTTCATATGTTTTTTGGCTTCTTGTGTTTCATCTTTTGAGAAATGTCTGTTTATTTATTTGCCTATTTATTTGTTAGTTTCCTGTTCTTTAGTTTGTTTGGTTCTTTGTATATTCTAGAAGATATCAATTCTCTATCAGGTACATAGCTGGCAAACATTTTGTTCATATTCTGTAGGCTGCCTCTTCACTGTTTCCTTTCTGGTGCAGAAATATTTGAATTTCATGAGATTCTGTTTGTCAGTTGTAGGCGTTATTCCCTAAGCAACTGAAATCCTATTCAGAAAGTGCTTGCCTATGCCTAGATCTTCAAGGGTTCTGCCTACTTTTTCCTCTAACTGTTTTAGAGTTTCAGGTCTTATATTAAGATTCTTGGTTTACTTGAAGTTTATTTTTCCACAGGATGAGAATTGGGGATCTAGTTTCATTCTTCCTACACGCGGATAGCCAGGTTTCAGCACCATTTATTGAAGAGTTTGTTTTCCTCAATGCACATCTTAGCATCTTTCACAAACATCCTATAGCTGCAGCTCTGTAGGTTTTTAACTGGGTCATTTATACCATCTTATCTGCATTTCTGTCTCTGTGTCAATATCATGCTACTTTGGTCATTATGGCTCTATAATATAACTTGAAGCCAGATATGGTGATACCTCCAACATTGTTATTTTTTATTAGGATTTATTTGGCTCTCCAGAAATAGCCTTTTGTGCTTCTATATGAATTGTTAGATTGTTTTCTCTATTTTTGTGAGGGATGGCATCAGATTTCGTTGGAGATTACATTGAATTTGTAGATTGCTTTTGGTATCAAGGACATTTTCACACTATTGAATCTTCAGTCCATGAGCATGAATGGTCTTTCCACCTTCTGCTGTCTTCTTCACTCTCTTTCTTAAATTTTTGAAGGTTTCATTGTACATGTCTTTCACTTTTTTCATTGGGTTTATTCAAGGATACTTTTATGGTGCAATTGTGAATGAAATTTACCTGATTTCTTTTTCAACCTGTTTGTTATATAGAGGAACACTACTGACTTTTGTATGTTACTTTTGAATCCTGCAATTTTGCTGAAAATGCAAAATCAGTTGTAAGAGCTTTCTGATATCTTTATAATCTCTTAAGTATATAATCGTGTCATTAAGAGGCAGGCATTTTAACACAGTGTGGTAGTGTTTTGTGATATATAATAAGATGGTATCGAAAAGGAGGGAGGGCCATTTTTTGATGAGGAAGTATGTTCCAGTAACACTCTTCAGAAAAGGAACACTTGAGCCTGTGACTGAGGAAGAAGAAGGTAAGGGGACAGGATTCCAGACAGATGGCAACTATATACAGAAACATCAAGATATAAAAGAAAGTAGAAAGAGAACCAGGTAGTCTAGACAAGTAGAAGCATGTGTAGAACTGGATGAGAGTCCAATCACATAAGTTCTGATGGCTCCTTTTGCGACTGGGAGGCTTTTTGTCAGAGGAGTGTCAAACAGCACTGGTCTGTCTCTCTGAAAAGTCACTTCTGACTTTAGCATAGAGGATAGAAAAAGATATTGTGCTTATTTTCTATGTCAAATAAGGAGTGGCTTGATAGCTTCCTTACTAGTCTATCCAAAGATAGACTGTAATGTCCCCACTTCCTATAGCTTTGAGAGAAGATGCTAATCTGAGTAGGCAGTTTTCTCTGTAAGTCTAGCTACATCTCAAAATTCTTTCTTCAATCCTAATATTGAAGCATGTACCAACACTAAAAGAAGTTGGCACTGAGTTTAAATGCTTTCACTATTCCATAGCCTATGGCTTGTGGGACCATACCCCTCTGTGTGATGGTCTTCGGTCTTCCTGATGAACTTGTCTTGCTCTCAGTGGGAGGCAACTCATCCAGTGACTTCTGTCCATTTCTTGATCTTTGCTACTTCTGGTCTGTAGCTTTCTCTGGCATGATGGGCCCAAGTCCATTGTTCCCTAAATCGAGAAGAAACAGATCAGACTTTTAAATTTTTTGACAATTTCACACGTGCACATATATATTTTGACAATACGGGCCCCCATTTTGCCTTTCTTATCCTCACCTCACTTGCACTGAACTCCTTCTTCCCAACAGGATTCCCTTCTGCTTCCCTGTCATTGTGTGTGTGTGAGAGAGAGAAAGAGAGCAAGAGACCCACATAGTCACATAGTTCAATTAGGGTTGCTTACATGAGCATGGGTGTGGGTTTATCGGTAGCTACACCACTAAAGAAAATGACTTCCCTTCCCTTAAGAGCCATTAACTGCCAATAGCTCTGCAGGAAGGGGTGGGACTTCCTAAGCCTCTCCTCAATCGATGATTCATGATGGAATGATGAAAGGCCCAATCATGAGAATTTTTGTGCTTCTCCTACAGTCTCCACTTGCTTGGCTTAAGGTTAGAGAGAGCACCCTCCTTCAGGTCTAGGTCTCCTGGGTAGTTGACTCGAAGACAGGCATGAGGTGATTTTGAAGGTGAGCCTGTAGGAAGGAGCAGTGGAAGCTGGTAGATAGATAGTGGGAGAAGTAGAGCAGCTGTGGTGCCGCAACAACTTTGGCCAAGTCTGCAGGAAGATTGTAGTTCTTAAGAGCCCATTAGAGTGGCCCAAACATGGCGCAACCAACCTTCAAAGACCTTCATCGGTCAGGCATTATGAAACAAGGTAAAATGAGAGCGTCCCCTAGAGGGTTCTTAGTCCCATTCATAAAAGAATTTAAGAATGGACCCAATCGAAAGCTTTAGGACAATTTTATTGGAATTTGAAGAAAAATCCTCAATACAGGCAAGCTGGGGATCTCAGCAGCTGCCTGGAGGAAGAGAATGGAGGGAGAAGGAAAGAAGCCAAAAAGTCATGCAGGTTTAGAGCCTGCATGGGGGTCAGACACGTGGCGGACTGGCAGCCACATGGCTGGGAGAAGAAGCTTTAGAGAAAAAGTAGAGAAATACAAGATGCTAGGGCAGCCCAAAGCCTTAGAAAAACCATGTTTCAAAAAGGGATATGAAGAAGAGAAGGAAAGATTGAGCTTTTCTTAATTCTTCAGAAAAGTAGGCAGACTTACGGAGAGCTACATATCTGTGGCCGGGTCCAGAAGAACTGCACTGGGAGGCGGGATTCCCGGTAGGAAAAGTTCACTGCCTCACTAACACTCTGTATTCCGCCCACCTATTTAGTATTGCTTAAGTTGAACCTACCTTCCTAAGGGTGGTCCTGTGATCAGGTGATTGACCAGTGAAGCTGGAAATGTGGGTCTTTCAACAGATAAACTAGAGAATTTATAGTCTATCCCAGCTAAATAGCTATTCACTCTCTAACATCCCCCTCCTCTGAAGAGGTAACCATAAAATCTTTTAGGAATTAGACAAGAGCTCCCTAATACTTTGGACATATTTGACCTTTGGTGTAGAATAGGCTGTTAGAAGACACAAGGACAGTTTTTGGGTTTTCAGCCAAAAAAACACTGGCTACTTTTCCTTGGGGTGTTTTTACCCTAAACTGTCTAGCCAAATTCTACCTCCTATTCTTATCACATCACCCTCTGATGAGGTCACCCTAATTGCCAATAGGGAATTGGGGCACTGACTGCTCTGGCTTCTTCAAGGCTGAATAGGTCGTAGACTGTGGCAATAGAGGTACCCCTTCGGTGACTCTATCTAAAAGACCCTGAATTGCATAACTGTTAGCTGTAGGGGGAAAAGAAAGTCCTTAACTGGTGCCTGGGAGACGTGAAGAAGTAAAGGCAAGAGTACTTAGTGTTGTAGATTCTAGACAGGAAACCAGAAAAGCCAGAACAAGGAAAACTTCAAATGTCCAAGTTAAAATCCATTAGAATTTCTTGCTTAGGGCTTCCAAGATCAACCATTTATTGGGCTCCTCCTTGATTTTCTTTTGGTTGCCAAGGCTGGACTTGAGAGTCTTGAAGTCTGGATTTGTTTTCAGGCATTTTAATAGCTTGTTGGAGTGGCTAGAATCAATTTAAGTTCCCTCCCAAATGGCTTCTAGACAGGGAGGGAAAAGAAATTAGGCAACACTTAATTGTTAGTTTAGAACAATAGTGGGCTTGCCTTTCTTGACAGCAGGTATGCACTGCAATGTTGAAGCAGGCCAAGATTTGAAGTCTTAAAATCATTATGAGAAATTGTGCAAATAATATTTTATATGAATGTAAACCTGATATCTTGGAAGTGCAATCCTTTGGACTCTTGAAGACTATACCAATCATTTTAATCTTTAGTTATATTTTCCTATTGGGTGTTTAAGATCATACAATTAGCCGAAATAAACCAACTTATTTTTATTCTTAAGGTCGGTTGAGTATCTGTTCCTCAGGGGGATCACATGGGCTCCCTAGGCATTTGTTTTACCAGTTCCATCTATGTGAAGATAAGTCAGAAGGTTTTGTGGGACCATAGCTTCTCTCTTTTTGAAGCAACAAGGAAACATTTTCCTGTGCTGACACTCCTCTTTGCAGACTGGACATGGTTTGAGTCCTTCTAGTGGGCCCTCCATGAACTCCCTGAACAGGAGGACAGGTGACTCATCACAGTTACAGGACATTCCAAAAGTTGCCCTATAGTCCCCTGGAACTTAGTTGACCTTGGAGGGCAAGAGACAAAATTGTCCCTTTAAAGGCCTCTGACCATATTAGTATAGACCTCTAAATATGGTACTTTTAATTACCATGTGTTATACAGGTAAAGCTTGGGCAAAAGTCAAACATTCTTGACTGAACTATGCATAATTCATCTCATCTTTTATATACAATAACATATTGACCCAGACTTTTAATCACTTGCATAGACTTCCTCGTTTTTCCTTTTCTAGTCTGGAACTATCCAGTCATCATAATCTTCCTATATAGATACTTCTTAATAAAATATCTCCTTTTTCATTTTACCATCGCATTTTCTTTCTTAAGACGACGAAACATAATAGCATTAAGAAGAAAATTTTCCTTCTATTGTGAGAATTCTCTTTCTTGGTATACTAAGCAATGTTTATTCCCTTTGTAAGACTCTACTATCAAAATAATGTTTGGTCACATTGAAGTTCACCCTGGGGAATGAATGACTTTACTCATACAAATGAGTGAGGTATTACTAACAGGTATATAGGTGACCTGAGAGTAGATGCATTGTAAGTCTTTATCTAGCATGGATGTTGACTTTTCTATAACCTTATGGGTTAAGTCCTCTCTCTTAGCCTTCCCAGATTTCCTCCCCCAATGTAGGAGACCATTTGTGATTAAGGAAAAATTACATACAGCTGGCTGGGAGGATTGGCTGGATAGTCAGGTGAAGGTCCCATGACCCTGCTTACCCCTCCTCTAGTGAAAGAATACAATAGCCAACAAATCCAACCATGATGATCTTTTGTAAGTAGGCATTGCTGAAGACATGAAGACAGCAGTTATTTGGCTCAGATGAGTGCTGCACAGCATCATCTTAATAAAATAACATGGAATGCAAATTATACACATAAGATTATGTAATAAATTAATATTACCCAGGTATACATTGTTCTTTATAAGTTCCTAGTTAAACCTTATAGAAAGCACAAGAACCATCAATCTTGCTTTTTAGATCTTGAGGGAGTGTTAACACTAGGAAGACAGAAGCTACTGGTACCTGGTAGCACATTATCAAATTGAGGTTTACAGTCTCCAGCATAATCACGAACTGAGGAATATCTGGTAGAGGTTGCTGTTTATCTTCTCCAAGAATTGTGAATTGTCCCCTTTACTATACATTTGCATTAGTCTGTATTAGTGACTTTTTCATTGTTGTGAGAATATAGAGAATTCCTTGAGCTGCTTTTGCTATAGACATTTTAACCTCCATTGAAATTAGTTTATCCCTTAGTTATTCTCAATATACAATGAGGCTGTTTTGTTCTCCTTTTTTCTTGTCACAGAGTCAGGGGGCCAACCTGAACGTAGACATGAGTCTTAAAGAACATCCTGAGATAACAGGCTTGAGTCTGAATTGGGAGGGCCAAGCCCATGTCCAGAGTCAAATTCTCAGTGAGCTCAAACAGCTCATGACAATTTATCAATGTGATTTAACTCAGTAGTTTACATGGGACAGAAGAGCTATTGAGTTCATCCACTACTAGCAGAAATGAAAACATCTGTCACTTATGACTTGCATATATTTTCTAGGCAGGTGAGTCTTTTCATCTGCTGGGTCCTTTATTAGAAACAGGGACTGGTTGATATTAAGACACTACCTCACTTGATATTCCCAAACATTATGAAGCCATGGGTACTTGGCAGTGAGTACCCAAGATCAAGAAGGACCAAGCTGACAAAAGTTTCTGCCTTCACCAATTTCAAACCTGAGATTCTCTCTGGCTATCCTTGACCAGAGGCATGAAAGTTTACACCCATAATCAGTTAGTTTGTCTATTCATGGCAACAACAACCTGAAAGGTTTAATAAGTACCAACCCCCCACTTATATTTTCAATTACAGGCCAAATTTTGCCATCTACTGTATATCTAGACCAGGTCTGAATGCAGAAAGACATCAGCTTTTCTTTATTAAGGTAGTGGATCAAGGAAATCCAAATGGGTAAGGAGACAGCCCAGGTGAGCCTTTGCTGAAGACAAATGGCTGCCTGCCTGTAAGGCAAAAGAAGACATTTTGGAACGTCTTCCAAATTCTTCTTTGTCTCCTTCTCCAGAGCATCCTCTGGAGAGTCTCTGATCCTTTTGCATGAGTGACCATGACAAAAAGTGACCCTACCAACTTAGTCACTATGCCTCAACATTGGTGTGGCCTGGGGTACCTGTGTGCTCTCCTTCTTTACTAGTGACCTTAAAGAAAAGAGAGTCTGTTTGGAATTATTTGCTCTTACTGATGTGACTCTCTAATGCTCTGGGACCTTAATGGATTCTTTTTGCATTTTTGCCTGGTTACTCTCCTGCCTATGCAGGACCCACCATACATGAAACCTCTAGAGCAAACATCGGCCCTGATGCATTAAGAAAATTAGCCAACTTCTAATGATCATATAAGTTAGGGAAGGTTTTCTGATCTGGCTTTCCTGTGGGCTGAATCTTAATATCCCTTTAAATGTTTCCTGACCCTTTTCCTAAAAGTTATAACTTGTCTGTCCAAATCTTATTTTCTAAATTATGAGAGACAAAACTATTAGCTCTCAGGGGGATCTCTTTTAAAGAGGACTCTCAGCCTGTCTGAATTAGAAAAAACATATTATAATTTACCATACATAATTTTGAATTAAATATCATAATCTGGACAATAAGGAACACAGCTGTCTATGGCATTGTAACTAGAATGTGAAAAGCAGAGATGCTCAAGACATGAAGGGGCAGAAACAAAAGCAAGCTTGGAGCAACTAAGCATCAGAGAGGGAAATACCCTACTTTAGAAAAAACAAGCCTTGGATCACAGTGCAAAAAGGCAGGAATTAAGACCAATGAAGGCTGCATCTTACACCTTCCACCCAAGCCATCCATTCCTCTTTACCTCCCATTGCTGTAGCTGTTTCCTGGTAGCAGCTTGTCTGTGGGAAGGTTGGTTGGCCCAGGAGTACTGCAAATTCACATAAGCTTCCCAGGTGTGGCCATCATAAAGTGCCAGCTCACTTTGTATACACTTTGTACCTAGCTAGTCTTAGAAATTCATGGCTAGAAAAACTTTAGATTCCATTTTAGAAACTGATAAATATATTATGTAAAACAATGTAAGATTTCAAAATAGTCACTTTTAGAAATCAGCAAATATAACATACCATATAAAAATGTTAAAATTCAAATAATTACCCTTAAAAACAGGTAAATGTCATGTAAACAATATCAAAATGAAAATAATTTCCTTTAAAATCAAATAAAGATATTATAAAAACAAATATTAGCATTTATAATAGTTTCCTGTAGAAAACAGCAAATGCATAAGACAATCTAAAAATAATCATTTTAAAAACCAGTAAGTACCGTACTAAAAGTTAAAATTTTAAATAATTTTCATTAGAAACAGACCAAAATGATATTAAAATGCTGATATTGTCTTCCTAATTTGACATAAAAATGCATCAACATTGTTATAAAAGACTGTGTTAGACTCTCTTGTTTTTCTATGATCCCATCAAGAAATCAAAATGTAAACCAAAGCAAAAAATAAATTTCAAAAAGATTAAAACATATGATTCAATGCCTGTATCCTAAAGAATTCCCAGATTTCCATGATCCCCTAGAGTTCTGAAGAACCAATAAGTACCTTGCCATTTTGAACTATGCTATGTGGTTGGATTAAGATGGCGGCAAGGTCAAACAGGTCAACGCCATTTTGAAACTGTCCAAGATGGCAGCAAAGTCATGTGACAGTCACCATATTGATGATGTCATCACCCAATGGAGGCCAAATCTCATGGTTCCCTCTCTCTTGGTAAGGTCACCAGTCATGATTCTGACTAAGCACATGGTAACATGAGCCCCAGTATAAAACTGAGCCCATCCCCCCCAGGATGCAAACCCTGTGGGATTCATGTATCTCACAGATTATATCCTAACAGAAACCCCTTTTTACTTTTAGAAAGCACCCAGTTAAAGTAGTACCCTCAGATATATAAACCCCAGATAAGAGAGTAAAGCAAAAGAATTCATGGTCTCAAATCAAGGACAGGAGTCCATGTATGTTACCACAATGCAAAGGTGAATGTGAAGCATTGTCCTCTAGATATCTTTATTCCTAGTTGTAATTTATTGGTGGGGAAATAACTCAAAGAAAGGCAGCAGAAAGAATGAGAAGTTATATCCAGTACACAGGTCCTTGGGCTGTTGCTCTGAGAGCACACATCACCTACATTGTATGTGACTTTCTTTATTCACTAAAATTTTAAATGCTTAGATCTACTCAAAAAGCAGCTATCTCAGGACCATATTCTCTAAGCATTGTTTGTTTAATGTTCACCAATGACTGAGGTCCACATCCCAGGCTCCTCTAACTGTTCTTTTCCGTACAAGTGCAGAGAACCATGTGGAGAAAAAAGCCCAAGTTAAGAAATGGCTTTTAAACCTTTTTTTTCTTTTCTCTGAAAGGCAAGGCATTTACAGCGTCATATGCCTGAGACCATAACAACCTAGATTATGGAGCTCACTCCCTTACCTGCTTAGCAGCCTAACTAACTCAGTACACATAACAACCTAGATTATGGAGCTCACTCCCTTACCTGCTTAGCAGCCTAACTCAGTACACATAGAAAAAATCTCCACATGGCCAAAAAATAAGTTATTAAAATTTTGGGGGTCCCTTTGTGGTTGCCAAAATGAAACAGGCTGAAATGAGAGCATCCCCTAGAGGGTTCTTAGTCGCATTCATAAAGAAGAATTTAAGAATGGACCCAATTGAAAGCTTTAGGACAATTTTATTGGAATTTGAAGAAAAATCCTCAAGACAGGCAAGCTGGGGATCTCAGCAGTTGCCTGGAGGAAGAGAATGGAGGGAGAAGAAAAGAAAGGTCATGCAGGTTTAGAGCCTGCATGGGGGTCAGACACTTGGCGGACTGGCAGCCACATGGCTGGGAGAAGAAGCTTTAGAGAAAAAGTAGAGAAATACAAGATGCCAGGGCAGCCCAAAGCCTTAGAGAAAGCATGTTTAGAAAAGGGATATGAAGAAGAGAAGGAAAGACTACCCTTTTCTGAAGACTTACAGAGAGTTACATGTCTGTGGCTGGGTCCAGAAGAATTGCCCTGTGAGGCGGGATTAACACACTCTGTATTCCGCCCACCTATTTAGTATAAGTAAACTTGAACCCACCTTCCTAATGGTGGTCCTGTGATCAGGTGATTGACCAGTGAAACTGAAAATGTGGGTCTTTCAACAGATAAACTAGAGAATTTATAGTTTATCCCAGCTAAATAGCTAGTTGCTCTCTAACAATTGGACATGGCCTATCACTGAGACAATCTCAAAGATATTTTCTCTCTGCCCAGTCTCTCCAACCCCGACTGCTTTCTGAGTCAGGAAGGAATAGTGAGTAAGGCAGGTGGAATGGGTATTTGCACCTCTCAGTAGGCCTCACAGGAATGCCTTACTAATCTTTGTTAATTTATAATGTTCACTTTCAGATTTTGAGGCCTGGAGCTAATAAAGCTCCATTTTGCCATCCTGCTGCTTGGGGCAATTGCTATACTATTTAGAAGTGTCTGACTGACAAGGGCAGTTTATATTGGTTTATATTCTTTTTTTTAATGTGTATAAGTTAATTTCCTGCATGTGTGTAAGTGCACCTGTGTCATACAATGCCCACGGAGGTCAGAAGAAGACACTAGACTCCCTTGGAACCAAAGTTACAGATGGTTGTCAGCTGCCATGGGGATGCTGGGAATTATACCTGGGTCCTCTGCAAGAGCAGATCGTTCTTTTAACTGCTGAGCCATCTCTCCAGTCCTGCGGTTTGTATTCTTACAACCCTCCATGACATGGCAGTTATAAAATGGTCCAGATTTCAAGTGATCTCATCTGCAGGCACATCCTCATTGTCAGTTGGGAAATGTACTCATTAGATTCAAAAGGCTTAGAGAAGAGGACACAGTAGTGGTACATCAGAATTATAATGCCAGCTCAGTGAGGGGTTGGTTTTGTTTTTTGCCTTTTAGGTTGTGGCTGCATTTGAATGAAGGCTGCTCCCCAAACCTGGAGCTTCCTGAAGGACATGGGGAGAAACTTTTTCACAGGGGACTTTTTGTGCCTATCGTGATTGTCGCAGCCTTTGCACAAACCCATTTCCCTTTTGTCTTCAAAGGATAATTAAAACAATTCAGTGATCCATAATTTATTTTTCTGTTGATTTCCTCAAATGAATTCCTACATAGCACATAGGGCTGCCGCCGGAGTCACCAGAGGCATCTTTAAAGACTGAGATTGAGTCTACATTGCCATTCAGTTGTCATCAAGCCACAAGGAAGAATAAAAAGACTAAATAAAAAAAAATAGAGGACTGCTGATTTTCACCATGATCTGGATGTTAAGTCAGGAAGTCATTATTCTGGTTCTGACTGGTTCTGACTCTGAGGTGATCCTAGACATGTTGCATACCCATTCTCTGTGCTTTGCTTTGGCTACCAAGAAAAGCAAAGATACTGACAATATTCATATATACCTTAAAAGTTCCTATAATTCTCTATATGAAGTATAGCACTGAGCCCAGAAGTTGACAGGCAAGCAGATGAGTGAAACCTAGTCAAATATGGAGAAGGAAAGATCAAAAGGTAGAAAAGAAATCAGAGAAATGGAAGGTCATAGAAAGCAACCAAAATGTAGGCCCTAAAAGGGACAGGTGAATCAACAGTGTCCTACATCCCATAAAGCTCGAATAATGTTAGGACTGAAGAGAAATGAAGCTCAGGTTAGTGCTAAGTATGTTGAAGAATGATCAGATGTGTGGATAGAATGGGATGGAAGGCGAAGATCCCAATCTCTTAATGTTAGTTTTCTTGGAGGGGAAATATAGAAAATAGAGAACGGAGGCTGCGGAGAATATTAACGTGCACAGAACTGAGAAATGGGCAGCAGGCCCCAACATCAGCGGAGTAAGTGGCAGCTGATAACTGCTGGGTGAGGGAGTTTCTCTTCTTTAAGGGAGTGACTCTGGATAGACTGACTCGACTCTAGTGGATGAATTTTCACTAAGGGACATCTGTATAAACAAATTTGGACTCAATAAGCCTTAACATATATGACACAATGCATGAAATTTGGTGGAGGAGAGCTATGCAGGGGTATGGATGAGGGCGAAGAATAAAGATGATTAAGATATTTCATATGAGATGCACAAAACTTAATAAAATACATATATTGTAAAAAAAAAAAACCTCCTAATATTTGATACTATGCTGTCTTTGTAATTTCTAAGAGTCCAAATAAAAGAATGAATGAAAAGTTGAGACAGCAATTATAAAGTATGCTTCTAAGAGGGTGTCTGATGAATATTAAAATTTATATAGATTTTTGTGGCTAAACAGAAGAAGCCAAAGTAAAAAGAAAGCAACATGAGGAGGCACTTCACGTTCGTCTCCACCTTCCCCAAATCCAAAAAGCTCCTCACAGTCCACAGAAGGAACAACAAGCAGAAGGAACAAGGTCTGATAGGTAATAAATATGCCACCCAGTTCACAAAAGGAGTTCTGGGGCTTTTGCATTGCTCATGGATTTCGCCAGGACAACTTCTCATCTCAGATTTGCTTTTTTGAAATACTAACCTGGCAAAGTTTTTTATTATTGCAGCAGCCTTGAAACAGAGTGTACTGTCCTAAATGCTGTATGCTGCGAAATAGGGAGGCATGTCACCCACCTCTCTTTTGAAGTACCTAGCTTGTTTGAAGTGGGATCTCTCTGCATAATATGGCCTCTCAGAATACATAATGGACTGCATCCATAAGCCTGGTTGAGAAGGGAAGACATAAAGATAAGTAGAAAGAAACTGCCATCTTAAGCCAGTGGTTCAGAAGGTCTTTTATATGGTTGAAAACAATGGCATTTTGCCAGTGTCCTAAGATAACTTAAAAAAAATGTTTTGCTGCGTGTGCCCTTGGAGGGGGCGGGAGGGATCAAACAATAACCTAAGACGAGTGATCATATTATAAGCTTGGCAAGTGCTGGAGATTTTAAAGGAATAGGATAAAAACCTGGGTCAGGAAGGAAAGGATAGAGCAAGAAAACCCAATTACCTAACAATAGAATTCTCCTTGTCTTGTTCTTTTAATGAAATGCTTGAAAGTCTTTACTTTCAATCTGTTTTTTTTTTTTTTTGGTGCAATTTGGAATCAAACGTCTCCTGGCTGTAACAGTACATCCATATAAGAACCAATAAGAAAATGTCCTCCAGTCACTCCCCAGTCCCTATAATTTGGCTGAAGTTTCTGATATTCAGAGAGATGCAGGACAATGTTTACAGACATGCTGATACTCATGCAAGCACTAATTGATACCACTGGGAATAATAAAGAACAGTAAACAATAAGTAAGATCATCCCTTTTAGATCACTCTCTTTACTGTGTATTTCTTAAGGAAAAATAGCTTTAAGGATGAATTACCTTGTCTTTGCTGATAGCTGCCTCTCAGCTCAGACCCACACTCGGCATTCCCTCCCTCCCCTCTAACCCATGGGAAGAGGTGTCAACCTACTCAAGACCAGTTCAGTCCATTCTACACCAACTTCTTAAAAGATTTTACTCACAGTCAGTCCCTACATTCTTTCGTTTCTTTACTCTTCTCTTTCTCTTCGACTGGAGACATCATACCCGAATTCTCTCCAACTTTTCTTCAGTTCTGCCGTGGAGAGGCTGTTCTATGCCGTGCCACAGCTGCATGCTATAGCTCAAGGCTTTTCTTCCTCTTCTTCCTTTCCATTACAGCTTCTTGTCAATGTGCCTTCTAGTTTTTCCAGCTGCCTTCTGTTTTCTCAGTAATCTCTGTATCTTACATCTAATGACAGTTGAACAAGAATCTTCTCAGGTCAGCAGTGATTGTAGCATTGACAGATGTGACAAGCATTTGCAGCTCCTGCTGCTGTCCTGGTCTGTCATCAGACCTTCTTGAAAGGCTTCCCTTCTTTGGATTCTGAGCCATCAGGATCTCTCCTTTGTCTGGTATCCATCCTATAATTTTGAGTTCCTACTCAGATGTGTCTTTTCGATAAGGAAAATTCCAGTACCTTCTCTTCTCTGGGCATCTTCTCTGTGTGATGGCTTCACAAGTTCCAGGCCTGGATATTCTTGTGATAGCTATCTCCATTAGAATGTCTCATAGACCATCCAGACATAATATATACCAACTGAGCTCCATGATCTCTCCATGTGGGCGTGCTTCCCCACCAGAAATGCCTCTCTATCCCATTAAGTGGCTCCATTTGACTCCCAGGTCAGCTTATCTGGAAATCTGAAATTCATCCTTGATATCTTCTCTCACAACTCCTTTTCTCCCTCTGCCTCTTCCTTAATAGATGCTCATTTAACCCAGGTGCTAGCCAGGTTTCCAACCTAACCACTTTCTCCTCCTGTACTACCACTGTATTTATCCTGGACAACTGCAGCATTCGTCCTCCTCAGTAGTTTGTTGCATGGCAAGAAGCCCTTTTAAGTATGTACTCTGCCTGGAAATTCATCCTCAGTTCAGACTACTCTTTTCCTCGATTCAATAATTATACAGTTTTGACTTTCTCCCTGTTCTGGGATTTTCCAAACCCTCTGTAGTTTTGATCTGTTTTGTTTGTAACTGTCTTTTTGCCTCTTTCTAGTACCTAACAGCACAGCTCACGTCAGGAGTTGGCCAGTGTAGGAAGTCAAATCAGGACTATTTCTAAGGACATGGTTAGGGTCAACGTTAGGTTATGACTAGCTTAGGGTTCGATTAGGGTTAGAGTTAGGGTTAGGTTAGGTTTCATTTAGATTTAGGGTAAAGATTAGGGTAGGGTTGGGTTAGAGTTACATAGCTGTTCAAGTCAGGGTTAGGGTTCATATTAGAATTAGGGTTGGGTTAGGCTTAGGTTAGGGTTGTGGTTAAGTTTAGGATTATGATTAGAATTATGTTTGCTTTTGATCAGTTTCTGGGTTAAGATTAATGTTAGGAATTAGGGTTGAATTAGGTTTAGGTTTCTGTTTGGTTAGGGTTAGGGTTAAAGTTGAGTTATGGTTAAAGTTAGTGGTTGGGGTTAGGGTTAGGTTAGAGTTGAGTTCTGTTGAGTTAGGGAATAGGATTAGATTAAGATTAATTTTCAGTTGAAGTTAGGGTTTAGGGTTAGGGTTAGGGTTAGGGTTATAGTTAGGGTTATGGTGATGGTTAGGGTTAGGGGTAGGGTTAGGGTTAGGGATGGTACTGGTGTTAGGGATAGGGTTATGATTATGGTTATAGGGTTAGGGTAGTGTTGGTGTTAGGGTTAAGGTTATACCTAGGCTTATGGTTAGGGTTATAGTCAGGATTATTTTTAGGGTTATAGTGTTAAGGCTAGGGTTATGGCTAGGTATTGAGTTAAGTTTAGAGTTAGTTTTAGGGTTAGGTCTAAGGTTAGGCTTATTGTTAGGATTAAGTTTAGGTTGATGGTTTAGGATTAATTTTATAGGATTAGGTTTTTTTTAGGGTTAGTGTTAAGGTTAAGGTTATAGGGCTATGGTTAGGGTTCTAGGGTTAGGGTTAGTGTTATAGTGTTAAGGTTAGGGTTATAGGGTTAGGGTTAGGATTATAGTGTTATGTTTAGGGTTAAAGTTAGGGTTGTAGGTTTACAGTTAAGATTAGGGTTAGGGTTAGGGTTATAGGGTTAGAGTGTAGAGTTAGAGTTAGGGTTAGGGTTAGGGTTTGGTTTAGGGTTAGGGTTAGGATTATAGGTTATGTTAAGATAAGTGTTAGGTTTATAGGATTACAGTTAGTGTTATAGGGTTAGGATTAGGGTTAACATTTGGGTTAGGGTTAGGGTTAGTGTTATTGTTAGGATTATGGAGTTAGGGTTAGCGTTATAAGGTTAGGGTTATAGTTAGACTATATTTATTGTTAGGGTTAGGGTTAGGGTTAGGGTTAGGTTAGGGTTAGTGCTTGTGTTAGGAATATAGAGTTAGGGTTAGGGTTAGGGTTAGGGTTATATTGTTGTAGTGTTAGGGATTACGGTTACAGTTAGGGTTAAGGTTAGGGTTAGGGTTAGGCTTATAGTGTT
The DNA here is from genome assembly GCA_035773235.1 of Eospalax fontanierii. Lineage (NCBI taxonomy): Eukaryota > Metazoa > Chordata > Mammalia > Rodentia > Spalacidae > Eospalax > Eospalax fontanierii. The sequence goes on from CM069527.1 coordinate 22,713,835, forward strand.
GTAGTATTAGGGGTTAGGGTTAGGGTTAGGGTTAGGGTTAGGGTTAGGGTTATATTGTTGTAGTGTTAGGGATTACGGTTACAGTTAGGGTTAAGGTTAGGGTTAGGGTTAGGGTTATAGTGTTGTAGTGTTAGGGGTTGGGGTAGCTAACCCTTCCTCTTCCTCTTATGTGTTCCATCCACTCTTATCTTCACCACATTCATTGCCATTATTTTATCATCTCATCTTTATGTCCATTGTTTTCTGAAAGGACAAAGGTAAGATTTAACCTGCCTTCTGTACTATCCCTTGTGCTAGAATGGTGCCATACTCAGTGAAGTTGCTTTATTTGGTTTTTAATAAGAGGTAAATTTATATACTAATGAATTTGCTTTCTATCCAAGATATCTGACTACTAGAATACAATAATGGATATATTTTCTCATTTTAAAGGAAAACTTAGGTCTAGAATTATCTTAAACTCAAACAAGTTTTAAGCCTTTCAGTGCTGCTAATGACCATGCATGCACTGGTGTTGAGCATGGGTGAATGAAATCAGAAACAACTTTGAGCACCCCAATATGTGGGCACCATAATCATCCTCCTTCAAGGGTCTGTTCCCAGGAACTAGTTAAACACAGATAATTGTGTCACCATCCGCGCACTGTGAATATCTACTGCAACTACTATCAGGGCTAACGGAGATAGTCCTGTTTACTCCATTCCAATCCCCCAAACTCCTCTGTTCTTTACCCTACCATAGTGTAATTATCAAGGGATGATTTGTGTGACTTTCACAAGATGATTAGCCACAGCTTGCTCTGTGTAATTAATACCCCACCTGGAAAATCCCTTCCTCATTTTTTGCTTTTAAGAGTTGATTCACTGCCTCCCCAGGCACTGCAGTCCCTTCTCCCAAGCTAGGGGCTGTAATCCAAGATAGCATGAATAAAACTTTGAACCTGAATCTGGTCTGGTGTCTGGTGGTCTTTTCCCAGCAGTCTTAAACTTCATAACACAGAGAATGCAGATATTGAGTTTTTTTTGTAATTTGTGTACCCAAAGGGAATTCACTCTTACTGGGGGCTAACACTCCCCAAAGTGTTAGCAAATAGGTATGTGCTGTCCTGAAACTGATTCTTGAACTCCCAGTTCTAAACTTACCTTGAGCTGTGGACAGACCTAACTTGTAATGGCTCTTCTATCCCTATTTCCCTTGTGAATGCTCCAAAACATTGATGCAATTGACCACTAAAGAATCCACTGCTCCAACAACTTTAAAGCAGTCCCAGTGAGAGTTTGGGTATAGGTTAAAGTGTTTTCACCTCTCCCATGAAAACTTCATCTCATTAGCACGTTTTCTAGCAGCCATTTTGTTAGAGAAATTAGTTCTGCTTCAGCAAAGGCAGCAACCAACTTGTCTTCTGGGTTGTATGATCATCTGCACATTCTGAATGTTTTCAAGGGTAGGGACAGCAGTAATAATGTAAAACCTGAGACCTTAGTTCAGTGACCAAGCAAGCTGAGAATGTAACAAGCCTGAATTAATGGGATTATGATTGTATTTCAGTTCACTAATTGTAGTACTGATCATGTGGTTATTCTATATGATTTTATAGATTTGGGGGTTTGTTTTTAATTATTTAATTGTATTATCTACAAAGTGTTTCTGAATGTTAAGATACATTACATGGGGAAGAGGTAGTCCACAGTGCATTTGAAAAACATATTAAATACATTTGAGCATGTTTACTTACACCAAGATTTCCCAAGTACTATTATACAAAACTAAAGTATGAAATTCCAAAGATAAGAGCTATAATAAGCTATGTTTCCAAACATATTTGGCCAAGAAACCTCTTCAAAGTGCATTTGAAGGTCTGTATTCTGCAGATTCACTCCAGAAAATATTGGTCAAATGTCTCCTTCAGAATTGCTCCTACACCACCCCTCCAAATTCCCACAGGCCTGGTATACTGTACTGTTCTAAGGCCTATTTCTGAATTTTTATAATATGGAACCAAATAAATGATATTTTGAAAGTTTAATTTGCTAAAAAGTAGCAGTTATTTCAAAGCACTGGTCAGTGATCAGGGTTTTGAGGCATTTTTTAAATTCATCTTGATGTTTAATTTCACCTCCAGCATCATGTCACTTGATCACATCCCCAGCATGTTACCTAGAAAGGCCTGTTGGAAGAGCACAAGCCTTCAGGATGTCTCAGTCACTGCTCTGTTTGCCAGCTAGACTCTTGTCTCTCTTCAGCAATGCTGAGGCTATTCCTTTTCCTTGGGGAAACTTAGCCAGTGTGACCTCCTATGTTCCTTGAACTCTGTTGTATAAGGAAGCTTCACTGGTTGAGGGATGCAGTAGTATTCTCTCTACCCCCTGTTCCTCGTTTCATGAACCTTAGGTGTAGTGGTTCCTCTGTAGATGTGTCACCTAGGACTGGACATCTCTCAGACACATATTCTCTCTCTGTGACCAGTTGTGGAACTCTGGTTCCACAGTAGCCTCCATCTGTTGCAAAAAGAAGCTTCTCTGATGAGTGATATATGGTTTACTTGTCTCCCAGATAACAATGTCATTACTGCACCAATAGAGGTAGCTTGCTATGCCAGTTGTTATGGTTATTAGAGTGTTGATTGATTTTTCTCCCTTAGCAGCTTTCATAGTATACACTAGAACTATGAGAGCTAAACTTCATATAGAAGGCGTCCAGTTCAGTTTCTGCTCCATTCCACAGTCCATTAGACTGTGTCTAAAGTATGTCCTATAGGGTCTTATAAGATAAGCAGTAGGGTCTCATCTTTAAGTTGTGGGAGATAACCAAGAACTCCAGCAATAGCCTGTATTATTTGGGGAGATTATTGTACTACTCTCTCCACCACTCAGATAGGAGGTCTCTCCTATCTGGCACTGTGCTTACAGCACCCCAAAATACACAAATACTAATGTTCAGACTCTATATGTGTTTCTATAAGGGGTTTCCTAGGCAACAGACTCCCTCTGGTTTCTCTAGCCTCCAAAGCTCCATTCATCTTTCCTCTCTCTACTCTCATCCAACCTTCCTGTTGCCTCCCTGTTCCAATCACCTCTATTATCCTCCCCCCTCTTCAATAACTGGCATCCCATAGTTCCCTCTCTCCTGAGTTCTCACCTCCCCACCACAATGGACCCCTGCATGTCCCTCTCCTCCCTTCCCAGTTAAACACTCCCACTTTCCCCATCTCCCTAGTGGTAATGTCTGTTTCCTGCTAGCCCCCTCTTTGGGGCTCTTTCTTTCATTTCCTATACAACAAAATCACAGCCAATGTCATTCTAAATGGAGAAAAACTGGAAACATTCCCATTTACATCTGGAACCAGACAAGACCGTCCACTATCTCCACTCCTTTTCAATATAGTGCTTGAGATTCTTATGAGTGCAATAAGACAGAAGAAGAAAATTAAAGAAATACTTATCGAAAAAGAAGAGGTCAAATTATCATTATTTGCAAATAATATATTATACATAAGAGATCCAAAGAATTCCCCCAGAAAACTGCTAGAAATGATTAGTACTTTCAGGAAAGTATCATATTACATAATCAACATACAAAAAATTTTCTATATACCACTAACAAGCAATCAGAAAAGGCATTCAAGGAAGCCCTCCCATTCACAATGACCTCAAAAAAATTAAAATATTTAGGAATTAACCTAGCCAAAGACGTTAAAAATCTCTACGATTAAAGTTTTAAATCTTTAAACAAATCTTTTTTACTTCATCTCTGGTCAGAGCATACCTAAGTCTGTTCCTTAGGAACACGAGGAGAGGCAGACATTCTCTCAGCTTGTGCGGCCAGTGGACAGACAAGGAGCAAACTTGCCCATAGATTTATCCAGTCTCCAATGTTTTGGAGCTGCTACATGCTTCATATATTTCTTGGGACCACAAGCCTTGGCTGTGCTGGGAACAGAAAGAGCGTTATTGATGCAACTTAAAATCTAGCTGGACCTAGGTGTTTGGGGAAAGCACCATGTTGACATTAAATTCCACCTTTACCCAGAGCAGGGTGGCTTGTAGTTTGGCCTGTTGTTAACTTGTCCTGACTGCTCACTTCATAGTTTGGGAATTTTGTTTTGTTTTTCCCTGAAATTCTTTTTTTTATTTTACTTATTTTTCTTTTATGTGTATGAGTGTATTGTCTGCATGGACATATGCATGTGTCATGAAATGCTCAAGGAGACCAGAAGAGAGCATAGGATCTCCTAGAACTGGAGTTAGAGACAGTTGCTAACCTCCATGTGGGTGCTGGGAGCTGAACCCAGGTCCTTTACAAGAGCAGCCAGTGCTCATAACTGTTGAGTCATCTCTCCAGCCCCTGCCTTGAAATTCTTTATGTTGATTGTGACCATCTTTCCTTTTCCCTTCCCCAATTTCAAAACTAATTTATAATCTCCAAATTTCTGGGCATTGGTTTTCAAATGCTTCTGTACAATAGACCCTCTTATCTAAAAATGTAGAGCACATACATTCTAAGGTACCCCCATGATTCATGAAACTAAGCCATGGGTAGTGACTAATGCATTTTCCTTCTTAAGTGCTCACTCATCTTGTAGTGCAGGCCTAAACTGTGTAGTTTGGTAATCAAGAGCAAAAGGAATTTGAATTTATTTTCTTCTTTACAACTCACAGTCCTTTTCTTTGCCTTGTAAGTTGAGAGCTTTCACCTTCTCTCTTAAAGGAAGCACTTCAAGTCTTATTTCGGGCATGCCTGCATGACTAGCATCACCATTCTTGTGCTCTGGGATCACTAGTAAGTAAATGGGGGTTCTTGAACAGTCTTCCAGTGCTGCTCCAGTATGACAATCAAGACAGGTATAAATGTGAGCGTGGTGGCACATACCTTTAACCCCAGCACTCAGGAGGCAGAAGCAGATGAATCTCTGGGATACTGAGGCCAGCCTGGTCTCCAGAGTGAGTTCTAGATCAGCTGTTGCTACAGGGAAACCCTGTCTCAAAAAGAACAAAGAAAAAAAAAACCCAAAAAAATTGGAATTTAAAAAAAGACAGGTATAAAGAACAGGCAGGAACTGTATATAGCATGGAATGCTGGACAAGAACTCATTCACTTCCCAGCAGCACTGGCCCTCTTGGTGTTGGAGTACATCGCACTTGTGGGAACAATTGAAAATGTGTGAATTATGCATTTCTGAAATATCGCATTTAATATTTTTGACCACAGTTGGCCACAGGTAACTGAAATAGTAGAATGTGAAATTGCAGTCCAGGCTACTGTCTGTGAGAATTATGGGAGGGGGCCTGAGAAGGGTAGTTAGAGAAGGTTGCTGACAATGGTTCTAATTCCTCCTCTACACCCCAGACTAAATACATCAGACAAGGTAGGGGAACAATTCTCAATTCGGTCCCTACCCACTTAGGTCCTTGCACCAAAATTTCCTGACAAGAAGTATTCAGTTATTGGTCAAACACCAGTCTAGATATGACTAGGAAATAATATTTTAGATATGATTAACATTGAATCAATAGACTTTTGACAAACAAATCATCCTGCAAAATGTGGGCGTGACCTCAACCCAATCAGTGGCAGTCGTTTCTGTTTATGTGTGTGTGTGTGTGTGTGTGTCTGTGTATACAATGTGTACAGGTGTATGGGGGTGCCTGTGTCTGTGTGCACACAGAAACTACAGGAGGACCCTGAGTATCCTGCCCTATTACTCTCTGTCTTATTCCTTTGACACAGGTGTAGGAATGAGTTTTATAAAGTGGACAGAATCTGAACTAATGAGTTGTAATTACTTTGGAAAGGTCACTGAACCATGTGCTCTTGTGACCTGGGCACCTAACATTGATTTCTGGGAGCGGCAAATTGCTACTCCACCCCAAGATAGTGAATGAATGTGGGTATGCTTGAGAATGAACATATCAAAGCGCTGAAAGACAGTGCCCATCTTCATCGAAAACCATGAAGATTGAGAATAATTGCTTGATCTTGTGTGTATGAGATGCTTTAGGCCTAGGGATGGAAGGACAAGATTGTCTGATAAGGGTGGATCTAAGTTTGTAATTACAAAAACTGATGATGGAGATATAATTTTTAATAAAATTATTCACGAAGCCTGATTCCACAGCACAGTTCCAAGAGACGTCTGGGGAATCGGGTGTCCTCTGAGTTTGGGCTCACTTTAAAAACTGAAGTTCGGTTCAAGTCCGGCTGTTTTATTCAGGTATTAACTGTAGTGTGGAATGATAATGCTGCACACAGGGTTTCTCACTGAACTTGGAGCTAGACTGATATCCAGAAAGCTGCAGTAGGCCTGGCTCTGCTTCCCTCACAGGAATGGAGTAACAGAGGAGAACTGGGCCATACCCAGCTATTTAAGTAGAGGCTGCAGATCTGAACTCAGGTTCTGATACTTGTGCAAAAAGCGCTTTTACCCACTGAGTAATCTTCCCAGCCCCATTACAGATGTATAGCATCATGACTGTCTTTTTAGCTGGGTATTGGAAATCTAAACTTGGATCTTCATGTTTGCATGACACACACCTATCAATGCAAAAGCACAACTCTTGCTTCAAAAGGAATAAGAAATAGTTTATCCTACAGCCTAATATAAGTGACGATGGCCCAGTAACATAGATGCATATTACCCCAAATTCCATGTTCCAATATGGAAGCAGTGTCATGAAGTTTGTAAGTAACAGAACAAAGAAAAGTCATAAATCAAGACACTTCTCAAATACATTAAATGTAATGGAAACATTAAGCAGGTGGATATAATAAAGAAAAAACTCAGCTGTATCCTCAAATGGCCCTCAGCCTTTTGGTTGGTGGGAGCCTGTAGTCTGCTTTGTTAGTGCATTCCAAAAGGATTTTTTATATGTTAGTCACAGGATGTTAAATCAGAAGGAGAGGTAGACAAGGGGTGGCTATTTAGGGGACTAAAGATGACCCAGGACAAATGGTAATTAGACTCTGGATCTGCAACATTCATACCTCTCCACAGTCACTGAAGTTCTTATTAGTTGATCAGCCTTGGCTGAAGGTTCAGTTAAAGTTAAATGCCATTTTTCTGGAAACTTTTATTCACATACTTTAACTGACTGAGCCATCTCCCCAGAACAGATGACAGTCTTAAGAAAAGAGATTATAGTCCCCAGAGAAAGAAGCAACTCTGCCTTTAAAATATCTTAGATCTGGACTTGTCACAGTAGCTCTTCTCTAGATTCCCAGCCTGCTAGCCTGCCCTGAATGTGTGAGATTTTCCAGCCTCCACCATCATGTGAGCCAAGTCCTTAAAATAAACATCCCAACAGAGAAATAGATAAGTAAGTAGACAGACAGATATACACACACGCACGCACGCGCGCGCGCACACACACACACACACACAATCCTATTGCTTCTGTTTCCCTAGCAACCCCTGAATAGCACAGTTTTAGACTCAATCTTCCTTACTTTTATCAGTACCATGGCCTTTCTAACCTGCTATATCCAGAGTCATCATTATAACTCGGGAGACTGTTTTTACAAAATAACATATTGAATTCAAGCAGTAGAACCTTTATATTTGGACAGGAGAATAATACATCTTTACTTGACCAAATTAGTTTCTTAATTGCCCTTGCTCTTGTAGTTAAATGTATCATGTTGATCTTGAACATTTTTAATAAGGAGATTTATATTAGAGACCAAGTGTTAAAATTGTTTTAACTTGAAAGGTTCACTTTGCAATGAAATGAAATAGATTCTGGTGGATGTTTCTGAACTACCAATAAGGATTAATTGAAGCTCAAATGCTGTTTATTTTTTTAATTATGTAATTGCTATTCACCCAATCTTCTTGATTTTCTATGTTAAATAATCATACTTGTATCTCACCCCAGCCTCTCTATTTAGTTAACCAATTCATTAGGAATGGGGATATTCTGCATCTATTAGCATTCTAATGGACAGACTGATTCCCTGTGGCCCTAACATCTACATGTGTTCAGTGTTTGAGCTCAGCTTTATTGCCTTGTAAGTGATTATCATTCTTAATTGCCAGAAGTTGAAAACCATGCCCTGAAAGATCCAGTCTGATCCACCTCACTAAACTGCCCTTAAAGCAAAGTTCAGTATTGGTACAAGCATCACAAAGAAATCACACAGGCTGAAGACTAGGGATCATCAGGAACCAGGGATTCCTGTGCTCTGGGCAATATCTGTCCTTTTAACATGAAGGATCAATGACTTTGTGGGGAGTGAGGATAGCTAAGGGTCATGCAACTCTTTTCTTTTCTTTTCCAAGAGGCCTGTAAACCAAAGCCATCATCAACATTCACTAAATTGAATTGTATCAAATACAAACAACAACAACAACAAAACCCACTGGAGACTGATTATGTCAAAAGACAAAATAATAAAACTAAGGGTTTTTAAATCTTATTGATTTCTATTTGCAGTTCATAAATCATCTTATGTAAAGAATTTTAAGATGGTGGCAACATGCAGGGCATAATAGTTTTGTAAGTGAGAAAAAAACAAACAAAATAATGAGTGTTCACTGTGGTTTGCTTCAAGATACTTTCTTAAAGCACAAGGACTTTTTCACTTCATTTTATTTAAACTGTCTTACAGGTGCACATTTTATGTCGCATATATTTGCCTCCCACCACCCTCTTCCCACCAGCCTCATTGTGGTGACGCTACCTCTATTAATCCCAGGCTTCTTATTGTACCAGTTTATGTTGACTGGGCTCTCTCTCCTATTACTATGAAATTCTGGTTTTCTGGAAAAACTGATGTATTCATGATTACTTAAAGCTTCAGTCATTTAAGTGTTATGTAACATGAGTAATTTCATTTTGATATATTGAAGCCAAGTACAGTCCAAAATAAGTTTCCTATAAGCCTTATCTAATACCTCTAGGCCAAAGACATTTTATCTGTTCCTTAAAGAACCTTTGAACATGGACTACAAAGTCTTGCATTATATTCAATTAACCACAATAAGTTAAATACTGGAAAAAATAGAGAGCTCTCCAGTCCTGATGGGAATGGAGAAGGCATTTAATCAATAGGGTAAGAAAAGAATAGTGAATTGCTAGTTATGGATTAGAGCCTGCATTTTATTGGAGGGCATGGTCTTCTGTGAAAATTGTGTGTGAACGGATTGGCAGACGTGTATTGCACTTATGTCTTTTGCTCACAAGAATACTGTTGCATAGAAAACCAGTTTTCTCTCTCTCTGCTATGAGGGATGGACTTCAAGTGTGATTGACAACCAACTAACCAATGACTTAAGGGGGGAGGCTTAACAGAAACGCAGGGAAGGTTGGGAAGGAGAGAGGCAGGCACAGTGCCAGGTCTCCATTCTGGGCTCATGCTCCAGGGTTCTGGGGGGACTAATGATCAAAATGCAGGCTCCACCATAGGAAATCTCTATCTGGGGATGAACTCCTTGTAAGTAACATGGAATAAACGAATCTCTCTAAAGAGCATTCTCTGTCCGTTCAGTCGGTTCAAACCTGGGGGTGGGGTGAGGCTGAATGTCGGGCCTCACCATGAGAGAATTCATGATACAGATGGTATAGTCAAGCAGGACCAACTGACAGAAAGAGAATGCTCCTGTGAAAAGAAGGTATGGAGCCTCAATTAATATGGGAATCAGCAAAGGAAAGAGTATGGGCAGAAGAAATTTTGATATTGTAGATCATGCCCACAGGACTGGTGTGTATGGCGGCCATTGCAGAGTTGGTCCAGTTTATAGTGAAATATGTAATTAAGGTGAACTTGCCTAAGAAGATGAGATTGGTGGGACAAATACCAGTGGTGATGGCGCACACCAGAAACTCCATGGAGGAGGCTATGGCTCGAGGGTCCATTTTGAAATGGCAGTCTCAGGCTGAGGTCTTAGCACAAAAGGAAATTCAAAGTGTGAAAGGCAAATTAAATCAAGAGAAAGATATAAGCCTCACTTTTTCAATACTAGCCGCTGAGCTTGCTAGCAAATTGGATAAAAGAGAAAAGGAGATGGAGCTTTTAGCCTGCCGCTTTTTACAGCTAAGAAGTCAAAAAAGAACAAAAACCCAGGTCAGGTTGATAATGCAGGACCCACTTTGGGACCCTAAAGCCTGGAACCCCTGGGAAGAAGTAAGCAACCCAGAAGGAGCTGAAAGTGCCCCTAAAGGGTTTTCAGCCCAAGAACTGCTAGGAAAGACATTCAAACAAACTAGGAGGGAACCCTTAGCTACCTGGCTTGTAAGGCTGTGGGACATGGGAGCAGATGAAATTATTTTCAGTGCTGCAGAAGCAGGACAGCTGAGCAACGTAACAGCTCACCCTCCTTGAGATTTAATTTGCTAACCTGGTACAATACAAGGGAAAGCAGTCTCTGATGAACTGTCTTGTGCACGCCACAGGAGACACTTGGTCATCACCAGCGGAGATCCCAGGAGATGGAGTACGACACAAGAAGGACAGGTGCTGTTAAGAGAACTGGGCATGAGGAAAGCAATATGCAGTAGCCCATTCACTGGCCCAGATAGAATTGTGTTCACTAGAGATTTAATGAGGGACTTTAATGAACAAGGACCTCGACATTGGTATGGAAGTTTAATGTCCCTACTAGATTCCCTACTGGGACAAGAGCTTTACAAGGCCAGAGAGGCTTTGACAGATTTAAACAACCTGGACCAGCATGTAAAGTATGTCTGTAGAAAAATAGAAGGACCTAAAAGATGCGTAAGGGAGGCAAAACAGAAAAGGAGGTCGGCTTGGGTTACTCGTAGACAAATGTGGAGAGACTTGTGTTTAGCCCAAGTTCCTAAAGAAAAGATTGATAAAAAGCCAAATTCTGGTGCTAAAGCAGCTCTGGGAGCCTTTGAGCCCTGAGAAACGTTTCACCAAAGTTACACAGAGGATGAAGTTTATGCCGGGGGTGGATACTAACCCCCTCAGAGTAAACAGGGTACATTTCTCCCCTGTGACTGGCTATTCGAGGGGTGGAGACAGTTTGCCCAGCCAGGGCCTCTCCCAATAGCCAGGTATGGTCAATGAAGAGACCACAGGTGTGGCTAGGGTCAGGGATCAGATCCAGGGTCTCCCTGGCCCTAGGAATCAACAGGTGTGACAGGGGCAAGTAAAGCCTTATTCCTCCTTGGTCCTATGATGGACTAAGCAGTTTGAGCCAGCACCAATGAGGTTGACAAGGAAAAATGGATGCATTGAGGCTCCATGTGAAAAATGCAGGACAATAAATGGATTACATGCCATTGTATCCAACATGGATCTGTTGAAAAAACAGCTGATGCAAATTAAAAGGGATTTTCCTTGTTATGTTAGATCTTGTACATGTATATAATGTTAACTTCTGAGTGTTTTACAGATATGAAACCCAGCTGAGAGGCGTCAAATACACTTGAAGGAACAAGAATGGAATGTAACTCATACATGGTACAAGGGTGACATATAGCTGTGAAATTCTGGGAGCTCTTTGAGCCTAGGCCTTTAGATACCAAAGAGTCAATGTAACTAGCAATTCCAGTACCAGGTGTGGGTTGCTCCCCCTGTGAGCTGTTGGCCAAGGGAGCCTTGGAAGCCCCTTTCTATCAAACAAAAGGCAATTGCCACAATATAATGCTGGTTGCACACTGGAAGTGGATGGTAAGGCCCTATTACTGAAGATGTGACATGGTTCAAGCATGGAAAATGATCTAGCTGGGACCAAGCTGAGAACTCCCCACAAATAGATGGATGGCTTTCAAAGTGCTAGAGGGTGCTATGTAGGCTGCTATGGGAGAATGGTCCTGAAACGCTCTAAGGACAGATTTTGCACACTTCACTGTCAAATGTCTCCACACATGTGGTAGAGTCTCGTCTGGTATGTGCATCCCCAGCATATTTCAAATTGGATTCAGGGCCCACTCTTCAGGGATGGCACACACACATCTGATACTAGGAAAAGAATGTCGACCACCAGTGGTGAGGGGGAGAATTGCAAGCCCCCATAAAGAAACTACAAGATAAATATGATGTGCCCAATTAGGCATTGCCTAAGCACTTGTGTTTACACCCATAGGTTAGATCATTCAGTATTTGTGTGGATGTTACTTTTGCTATTGTTGTTATTGGGGTTGTTGCTGTTTTTACAATTATTGTGTTTTTTACAGTAGAAGGAACATCACTGAAGCAATAAGGTAATCCATGCCACAGTGGAAAGAACATCATCCTATACCTGTTATTCTCCCTCCCCAAACCCCTTACTCTTATGGCTCAGGGATTATTGCAGAAGAGGTGGCAGAAAGTATGTGAGAGCCAGAGAGAAAAAGGGGTGGGATGTTGCATAGAAAAGCAGTTTTCTCTGCCTGCTATGAGGGATGGACTTCAAGTGTGACTGACAACCAACCAACCAATGATTTAAGGGGGGAGGCTTAATGGAAACGCAGGGAAGGCTGGGAAGGAGAGAGGCAGGGGCGGCACCAGGTCTCCATCCTGGGCGCATGCTCCAGGGTTCCAGGGGGACCTGTGATCAAAATGCAGGCTCTGCCACAGGAAATCTCTATCTGGGCATGAACTCCTTGTAAGTAACATAGAATAGACTAATCTCTCTAAAGAACATTCTCTATCCGTTCAGTCAGTTCAAACCTGGGGGTGGGGTGAGGCTGAATTCCAGGCCTCACCATGAAAGAATTCATGATACAAATACTCCCAACAGCCTTCACATAGAAACCACAAGCTTCATGATTAAATTTCAAGAATCAAAAGCAACATAAAGCCAGATGTGGATGTTTGTGACCACTTGTGCCTTCTTACCTATGATGTTGTCCTAGGGAGAAGGTGAAGCTCCTTACCATTTCAGGTTGAGAGAAACCAAGCCTTTTTCACTTCCAGCTGCATGAGCTTTAACACATTTAAAGCTACTTTCTTTACTTCTGAAACAAAAAGGTAATCATGTGTTCTAAACTGGCTTCTGCTTCTGTGAAAAATACCATGACCAAAAGCAACAAGGAAGCTAGGCCTGGTGGTGCACACCTCTAATCCCAGCATTCAGGATGCAGAAGCAAGCAGATCTCTGTGAGATACAGGCTAGTTTATGTAGGGAGTTCCAGGCCGGGCCAGCTGTGGCTACAGAGAAATTGCCCCAAAAAGACCAAAAGGAAAAGAAGGAAGGAAGGAAGGAAAGAAAAAAAGAAAGAAAGAAAGAAAGAAAGAAGAGAAAAAAAGAAAGAAGGAAAAGGAACTCGGGGAAGAAAGGGTTTATTTGGCTTATATGTCCTGATCAGAGTCTAACACTAAGAGAAGCCAAGGCAAGAACTCAAAACAGGAACCTGGAGCAGAAACTGAAGCAGAGACCATGGAGGAACTCTGCTTACTGGCATGCTTCTTCCTGACTTTTCCAACACAGAGCAGGTTTCCCTGCCCAGAACAGTACTGCTCACAGTAGGCTGGGTCCATAGAGTTGTTCAACATATCAAATTCAGCTTAAAGTCCACGTGTAGAAATCCTTGGATATTTAGTTCTTGAAAATCTGAAAAGGTTGATTTTTCAACTCCCTTACATTCCATCAGAGTTCAGTGTCCTTCCCACTGATTGCTTGAGTCCTCAAAGGACTCAAGTTTTCATGGTCTTCTGGGTTTTGAGATCAATATATGCTCAGTTACTCATTTTCTCATGGTGCTGTCCTGGGACGGACAACCCAGACATGAACTAGACTCTGTGCCTGGATCTACACAGGGATGCACATAGTTTCCCAAAACTTTGTGCATAGAGTCAATGGTATGATTTGTCAAAATGGAATGTATTAACATTTCAGAATTTCAAGCAATTGTCCTTAAAATATTCCTTTCCATATCTACCAATTACATTCCAATCTTCTTCCATTTCCGGAACAATCACACCCTCCCTCTTGCACCTTCCCCTTGCTTCCTCGGGCTCAGGTCTACAGAAATGCCCTTTGATTTTTGCCTTCTTCTTAGGCTAGACCCCACCCTTTTGCTACACCAAAGTAGACCTTCAAAAGTATTTTCCCAAAGTTTCTCTCCTCCCAAAGCTTAACGTGCTGATAGTGTATAGATGAAGAAGCTAAATCTACTTTGTCTGAGATTACAAAGCTAGGAATTGGCGATATTAGAATTCAAACCCACATTTGTCTGAATAGGGTGTCTAAATTCTTGGTATCTCTGTTGTATATATTTTAAAACTTGAATGAATTTATTAACAGTTCATTTTATACCAGTTTCTATGATAAAAGCATCATAGTATTTAATCATCACAACAACCTTACTAGGTATAACGCTGCCATTTGACAAGAAGTTACCCAGGGCATTGGAAGACTAAATAAGTTACACATTTAATGCTGAAAGATTTGAATTTTATAGCCAGATCTACTGTGATTATTAAAATGTCAGCATGGTTAAAATTGCTCAGCTGACACAGTGCTCAGAAGTCATTCCTTACTGTGTTGGTCTGTGTAGGTGACCTTCTACTCACATCCTCATCCATCATGGCATACTCTTTCTTCTTTGTCCTTCATGACTTATAATTTCACTACTCCAATATGACCAGAATATACACCAAAGTGAGAACTATTATTTAGAAAAGAAGAGAAAAGGTGAAATTAATATTTAGAAATCTCAATGTAGGTGTTAGATGGAAAGTAAATCAAGAATATGGGATTTTAAAAAATATTTGTGTTTTAGCTTATTTTGGTGAATTGGAAAATATCACCTATATGTTAAAACAGGTTAGAAATATGAATAAGAAAAGAAATAGATAAAACCACTAGAGAAAGTAAAATATTGTAATTTCTTTCTTTAATAGTAGAAGATTCACAACAGGAAGTAAAATTCAAATCCCAAGTCCTGTGTATGATTATTTGTATTCTATACGTTACTTGTATTAGTTACAGTTCTTGTGACTGATTAAAATACCCTAACAAAAATCAAGTTAAGGAAGGGTTTATTTGGGTTTATTGGTCCAGAGGGCGTGCAGTCTATCATGACCAGGAAGGCATGGTAACAGGAGTATGAAGCCACACAAAAAGTAGACAGAGAGAGACAGGAAATGGGGCTAGGTTATAAAACCTCAAAGCCTGTCCTCAGTAACATACTTCCTCCAACAAAACTCCATCTCTTAAAGGTTCCTTAATGCTACCAAACAATAACAGCTAGAGACAAACTGTTCAAATACATTAGTCTAAAGAGGGCATTTGATAATCAAAGCACAACATTCTGCCCCTGGCCACCATAGGCTCACGGTCATCTCATGATGAAAAAATTGCACTTAGTCCAACTTAAAAGGTCCCAAAAGCATCTCAATATGTTCAAAAGTCCGACATCTCTTCTGAGACTACTATGGACCCCTGTAAAATTAAAACACAAATTATATACTTCCGTCATATAGTGGCACAGAATATACATTCCTGTGCCAAAAGAAAGAAATAGGTGGTGGAGGTTATGTGGAGGAAAGATTAGATTAAAGCAAGACCTGGACACAGCAGAGAAAGCAATAAACCTGGTAGTTCTGTGTCCAGCATCTTGAGCTTCATTTAAAAAGGGTTTAGGTGACTCCAGGCCTCCAGCTTTGCAGTCTGAAACATACATGTATATCTCTTGCAGTAATTCCACTTCTTGTATGAAGCTCCCTTTGGTAGATGTGCCACAGCTTTGGAATCTCCAACATCTTAGGGTCTCCATCACAACCATGTTTCATCTTCACAGTTACACACAGTAGCTTCTCAGGGCCTCTTTATAGGGACTCCAATCCTGCCACATGTTACCTGGTCTCAACAGCACTCAGAAACCATGGATGAGGAATCTGTGATCCCCTCAATTTTGCATCTTTCATGAGTACCACTGCCAAGTTCTAGTACCAATTCAGGATAAATCCTGGCCCCCAGTGACCACTAATAGCTTATGTATGCTAAACCCAGGGGAAAAACTTTCCTAGCTAGTTTTTTTTCTAGGAGCAGAAAATGCTTTGAGCTCTCTCCTTTCACAGGAGCATTGGCTAGGTAGAATTTTGCCTCTGTGCTCTTGGGGCACATTTCCTACTGTTCCAATGCAGAGCAGAAGGCTTTTCTTTAGTGACACTAATCTCCTAGCAGTTACAGCCGTTTCGGTATATCACTTGGCTGTAGCAGAAAGCTTCCTGGTGCTCTTTTCCTCTCCAAACTGCACATTTTTATTTCTTCCTGTCCCATTTGTTGCTCATTCTCACTGCATTCCTGCATAAGAGTAATGTCAGTAAATATCATTTGACAGATTCAGTGTTATGCTATCTTGAAATTTTGTCCACCAAAAATATTAGTCCATCACTTTTTAATTTAACCTCACACAAATTCTCAGGACACAGGCAGAAAGCAGCCAGATTCATTGCCAAAATATCACACGAATGACCTCTAGTCCAATTGCTAATAGAATCCTTGTTCCCCTCTGAAACCTTATGAATCTGACACCACTGTTTGCATTACTCTGAGAACTTCTCTCTTCCAAACTTCCCATTATGTTCTGCCCCCAGCCCCAATACCTTTTCTAAGCCCAAAGTTCCAAGTCCCCTACAGTCCTCCAAAAAGCAGCATGGCCAGGTTTATCACAACAGCATCCTATTCCTGGTACCATTTTTGTCTAACTAATTTTTCTTTTTGTCTGTTTAACTTTTCTATTGCTGTGATAAAATTCCCTGAAAAAAAAAGTAAGTTAGGCAAGAAAAAGTTTAGAGTTCATGTTGGCTTAATGCTCAAGAGAGAATACAGTCCATCACCGGATGGGGAAAAGGCAAGGCAACAGAAGCAAGAAGACAGCTGATCACATTTTATCTGCACACAGGAAGCAGAGAGAAGGAACAGGAAGTAAGGCCAAGCTATTAAACCTTAAAGCCTGCTGCCAGTGACATACTTCCTCTAGGAAGGGTCCACCTCCTAAGGGTTCCACAACATTCTCAAAAGTGCTACTTGCTGGAAATCAAGTGTTCAAAGACACGAGTCTATGGGGCATTTCATATTCAAATCATGACACTGGCTTTAATCTCTGTTATTTGTTCAGTGATCTATGAACATACACTGATACCTTTTATAGTTAGGATATATTCTCCAAAGACCTCAGGCTCATCATTCTAAGAGATATAGTGCATGTAATCTTGTTTTATATATAGTCTATTCCCTCTGTTACCTCATCAGTCATCATGCATTCATCCATGTCAGGTAGTTTCTAGGCACTGGGGATATGTTATATGAGGTATTTATTCTGAAAGACCATTTTTTACTGTTGAGTTTTAAGTTGAACCCTAAATAAAGACAAGAAAAAGTCAAGGACTGAAGCAGAACATTGCAGACAGAATATTATGCACCAAGGGTTGAAGGAGGTGATTCTGCAAGTTTCTGTTTATAATACATAAATTTTCATCTGAAACTTCAATGGTGTCATCAGGCCTGGGAGGATCTCTGAAGCCTTGGAAGACAGTGTTGAGTGGGTATGTGGCTTTACCATCTCTCTTATCTTCCTTTTATGTTGTATCTCCAGTAAGACATAATAGACCGCAGATTAAGTTATAATAAAGAAAATATGGTCATTACTATTAAAAAAGTTATCAGAGAAAAAACTTTTTTCTCTTCCTGTTTATACCAGTTTTAAGAAAATGTTTGTGATTAGGAAATTCTGAGCATAATTTCAATGAATTTTCAATGAGTCCCTGTTCATTTTATACATGTGAATGTGCAGCCTCATGTACACATGTGGGGAGCTGGCTAGAGTGACTGTTTTAAGTTGGACTCCATCTTAAGGCTAGAGGCTAACTTCTCCATTTTGTCAACTTTTGCTGTAAGTTTTCAGTTACAGCCACAAGGCTATAAATTAAGCAAGCCGGGTCATGTCAGGCAAGGAAGAGCATGTTGAGACCTTATAAGGAATATAAAAACAGAACCTTGGGGCCCTGAAGATAGCAGACAGCACATTCCATTGCTCTGAGGACAGCCTCCACCAATGAGAACCCCCTTGGTCATTCCCCAATCGGTTTAAAATGTGCTTGGCTTGCGCGGGCTCCCTGACCAATCGTAATGCGCCACGGTAATGCCCCTCCTCTCCTTGTCTCTAGTCAATAAAAGGCCCACACCCTTTAGGATCGAGGCTCTCAGCACGGATCCTCTGCATTGGTGAGGTCTGAGAGTCTGAGCTTAAGCTTGAATAAAGGCTCTTTGTTTTTCCATACACTCTGGATTGCTTGGTGGTCTTGTCCTATTCTCTGGATGTCACATTTGGGGGCTTGCCTGGGATTTTTGCATACACTCTGGATTCCTTGTCGGTCTTTGGGGAGTCCGTTCTCTGGACATTACACACACATATGCCAAATAATAAGAGTCTGGACCCATAAAAATGCAGTCCAGAAGTTGGGTGTTTGTCTTTTACATTCAGCCCATTTGAAGCTCATACTTTCTCCACGTGTCTCTTTTCAACAACAACATCATAGAGATAAGGATCCTGGCATCCAAAGGTGATGAGACTGGACAGGGACAAATAAGCAGAATGGTCACTGGGAACAAGTATCAGGAAAAATTATGGAGTATATAGTGTCTTCTTGGAGAAAGTTGGCAGGATGTTATAATTTTAAGCTATTTTTCAGATAAAATGACTATCTGCAGGGATAAGGGAGCTGGAAAATGAAGAAATGGGGTATTTATTCCTAGCTCCTTTCCTGCAGAGAGAACTTCTCTTTTAAGGATGCTTCCTTTCCCTGGATTTCTGTAACTGACCTTCCCTTGGTCCCTTTAAATGAGGGCATAAGGAACACCCTGTCTGGCCTAGCCTGGGGGGCATTATGCCTTCTTAGTTTCTCTTACACTCTCTTAGCCTTCATAAATAGCCCCATGTCTTCTTTATTAGAATCCTAACCGTAGTCTGCTATTAAATCCTTTGTTCCTGGTCCATCCCCGGCATATAGTTCTCTTAGGACAGAAGGCCCTCTATAAAGTAGAAGGAATTTAGCTCAATGATGTACTAAATATCTGGATGAACCATGAGAGAGGCAGGGAAATTTCTACATTTCCAAAATATTAGGGAGCTACAGAAATTTCATAAACAGAAGCCAAGGCTGATAGCAGACTCAAAGCAGAAGAACCATGTTTGGATTCCCCAGAGCTGGAGTGTTCCAAGTGAGCTCCAGTGAGCCAACTCCCTGCAATGCCTCTGCTGTTCCTGGTAAGGCTAGGAGATTTACCTCGCCTCTGTGGAAGGCTCACCTGGTGCTTCTTTTGGTTGGAACCTCCCCTAGAGCCCTGCCTTCAAAGGACAGGAGAATTTGCTGATTTCCAGCCTTTCTCCCTTTGATGCAGGAAGTAAAAAGCAGGAAGGAATGATGCTGAGCTGGTGATGAACAACCCACACAAGGGCACTCAGGAAACAGTAGATTTGCTTCCAAATACTCCCCTCATATCTTGTGTCTGTTCCCTGTTAATAATAGCAGATTCTACTCCACCACAGGAGATAAGAACATTGGTTGATAGTTATTAAATATTTCTGAATGAGACAGCAGTTCTTCATTCTGTTCCTTTTTCATTTCTTTGGGGTCGTTTGTTTGTTACTTTAATGCCATGAATCCCTTTGGTTCTCTGATAATTCCTATCAATTTCTTTTAAGTAAAATACATGTGTGTATATTGAAATTAATAGTAATGGATACTTTTCAAAGGAAGTCAATTTTATGTAAACATGATTATCAAAATATTTTAATTGTGGTATAGGGGCACACAAACACAACGTAAGATCTATGCACATAAAATCTAGCTGAGGTCTGATGATTATCATAATTTTAGAATGGTGCTCTGCATAAATGATATTTCAAGCTATGTGTAATATTTTGAGTATAGTCTAAAAATGTGATATTCCTGTGGTGGTAAATCATTGGTACTACTTACCGTACTGTCATCTGTTATCTGTTTCTATAACTGAGCAGAATTCTAAATTCAGTAAGGTAAGCAAGTGTGATGGTTAATACTGAGGGTCAATTTAATAGGATCTAGAATCATCTAAGAGACAAGCATCTGGACATGCCCATGAGAGATTATCTAGATTAAGTTTCAGTGGGAAAAATCCCTGGGCTGACAAACTGGACTGAAAAAAGAGAAAAAGCTAGCTGAGCACTAGCATTCATTGCTGTCCTGAGTGTGAATGCAGTGTGAACAGCTGCCTCAAACTCCCACAACTGTGGCTTCACTGTCATGATGGACTGTACCCTAGAACCATGAGCCAAAATAAACTCTTCCTTACATTGCCTTTATCATAGCAATGAGAAAACAACTATGTCTTGTCTTGCCATCAACAAGCAGCTTCCCATGGTACAGAGGAACCACTAGGAAACTCTAAATTGCCCAGTTACTCATAGGAAAGCCCCAACTACATCAATGTAGTGACACAACATCTGGAGACAAATGAGAACAACAGGCTAACATAACTAAACACTGAAGCCAAGGCCAAACTATCCAAAGCAGAATTGGATCTGAAATTTTCTATATATCTGCGACAGTAGGATATGGCGAGGAGCATAGGCTTGTGTGCAAGACACAGTGAGATTGCACAGTTGATCCTGTTACTAATCATGTTTCAGGGCAGATGACTTCATATCTCAAGCCCTAGTTTCCCTACCTGTGACAGAGAGGTGATAATGGTACAAATCACAAAGGGTTATTGAGAGGAATAAGTAGGATGAGCATACAAAAGGGTTTTAGCACACTGACTGACATAAAGTAAACATTCTATTGATGTCAGCTTTCAGAAGTAATAGCATTATGAAGCCCTCTTTTCATTCTCACCCCCCTCTTTCTCTGTGTGTGTGTGCGTGTGTGCACATTCACATGCATATTTCAAGTTGTATGTGTTGCGCACGCACGCACATTCACATGCATATTTCAAGTTGTATGTGTAAATGACCAGATATAGCATCTCACCTGCACAAGTTTGCTGCTAAATTAGACCCTTGACTCTGCTAAAAGGACTCAGCAACAAGCCTGTGCTTCTGTCATGCCTTGATGTGAAAGGAGAGCCAGTGTGCCATCTCTTCCACGAAAGCAATGTCTAACAGGCGTAATGGTCCACTGCAAGACTTCTGTCCTTGAGCCAAGCAAACTACATTTTTGCTCAGCATAGACCTGCATAATCCTGTCATAGCTGTCTGTTTCTCAGATAGAGTTCAGTCCACTGCCAAACTCCAAAATAAGATGCTCAGTTGCTTCACCCAGCTGTTCATTTCAGTTGGTACATGTCAATACAAGTGAGGTATATTACGGTTCAGTGATTTTCCGTAGCTGTCAGTCAGCACACCCTCTCCTGGCGCCCTCGCCCTCCCTTGTGGTGCCCAGACTTCTTACAGAATTTTTTACCACTTTGCTCACCTTCTGTTTCCCTAGTGCCTTCTTTCTCGTTTTCTTTCTGAATGTTTTATGAAAAAATGACAACACATCTGAACACTTGCCAGAAAATGAAAGGTACAAACTTAGAAATAGAAAATGCACACCACCCTCACCAACATCCCCATCACCCAAACACAGAGTCTGGAGCCTGAAACCATAATCTCTGAGAAACTACTGTTTACCTTCCAGCAATAAGCCAGTATATCTACCAACCTCCCGGCTAACAGCTTGTAAGTGAAAATATATTTCAGAGCAAATTCCAAGATGAGGTAAATCATTTTAAAAAACAATGCTCAGAATCCACCGTGTGGGTCAGCTTAGAGCCCTTCTCAAAATGACTGCCCCTGCCAGGGAACCAAAGAACCACAGGGTACCACCCCCTAAAATGCCAGAGGATAAAGTCAAGAAAATTAAGAACTCACACAAAGTGCACACGTGGCCTGAAGGCTGCCAGATTCTCACAAACAATCGTGTATTTGTGCCACATAAGTAAATAAGTTTTGATTAGATTTTATAATGTGATCCTTAATGATCTGAGGTGATTTTAAATTAGCTGAGTCACTATAAGGTAAAGAGAACACAGCTTGGAAAGGTTATGGCCTGTGCAGAATCAGGTGCTAAAAATGGAAGAGCCATCTACATTTATTTATTATTGCACCAAGGAAGAAGGGGTCATCCTGTTTGACTTAATTAGCCTAGATGATTATACAACTTAGTTGAACCACTATCAAAGAGCACCCACGTACAGCACATTACTTTTTTGTGCAATTAGAAAACATTGGAACTCTTTGTCACACAGCCACTCCCAAGCAGAGCCAGAGCTGACATAGTGAATTTATCCTTGGAATACCTCTAAAGAGGGCTTCCAGGCAGCCACATAAGTGTAAAACCATTTGTTATTTCTAGCTTTTTTTCTTTCGTGTAGATGCTTAGAGAAGGATGATAAAAAAAAAAATTACATGTAGATAATGGAACAAACTATTTTGTGCAGAAGGGACAGCAAGCAAAGGCTCTGGGCAGGCATGCATTATGTGAAGACCAGGGAGACGGGCACAGTGCCTGGAGGAGAGTGGGAAGAGGGAGACTGGTGCAAATTAAGCCAAGGAATTGGGCTGGGACAGTTTATTCAGTGGTGAAGAGCTCCCAATATTTCCTTACTGTCCTTGGAAGATTCATTCCAGGGCAGACACCAAAATCCATGGATGCAGAAGTCTCTTACATGAAATATCATCATATTTGCATAGAACCTGCATGCATCCTCTTTTATACTTTAAATCATCTCCAGATTACACAAAATATCTAAACCAATTTAAGTGCTATACTAACAGCTATATTTTATTGTTTAAAGACTAAAAAAGGAAAACTTCGATACATGCTCAGTACAAATGCAACTATTTTACCAATATTTTCAATATACAGTTGATGGAATTTATGAATGTCGAATCTATGGAATATGGAAGGCTGATTATATGTTTATTTTAAAGCTATTGGAGGACTTTGAGTAGAAGATGTATCTAGAATGATTTCACCTCTAGAAAATCAGCAAGGAGAAGGCACAAGTGCTGTTCTTAGGGAGCCAGTGACATGCGCAATGAGTGCTAATGCGAGGCAGGAATCAAAGGAGCCCTTGCAGTGCTGAATGATGATGCACATATTCTCCTCCAGCCTTAGCATCCAGCTGGTAACTGATGTTCGTATGTGCCACACATTTATGTACTCTATTTCAGGAGTTCAACAATCAAGCATAAAATTAGCACCTCTGAACTCAAGAAGAAATATTCATCACTTTTATTTTCTTTTGGAAACGCAGTACTACTTTTAGAGAATACAATGAAATCTTTTCAGTTTCTACAGAAAGGGCTTGTGAAGTGAAAGTCCTGGCATCCAATCTTTCATCTATTTGGTTTGTGGAAAAGGGGAAGTATAATCCCCTGAGCACTTCATATTCAAGGCAATCATTCTTCTTTTGTGTTTTCCGATGGAGACTTTTGAAAATGAAGGTTTAAAATTCTGACCCTAGTTGATGAAAAGTGAAGTCATTCTTGATGACTTTCATCTAAGAGCTTCTCTTATCCACAGGAGAATAGTTCCTGGGATGAGGATTTCTGGGTTCTTAGAATTACTCCGTAACCTTGAACAAACATTTTCATCTTAAGGGTTGGCCTTGGCTGCTCATAACCAAAACAAAGGACTTGATTTTAAACCTTTCTTGAGTTCTTCCATCTCAGTTTTGCTTACTTAGCGTGATCGGCTAATCCTTCTACACATGGGTTGAGTTTGAAGAAGACCATGCTGGCCTTGATCCTATACACTTAAGAAAATGAAAAAGGCAATGGACTTAAGGCACTTTAGATATCCTGAGCTGTAAAGAAAGAACCATGTAACATCCTCAGTAGAGCAACCCTTAAAAGGAGGAGATAAACAATATCTGTAACAACTGTTTGTGACTTCCGAGAAAACTGACATTAACTTACTTTTAAATAGCTGAATATTTAATGGCTTTTGAAAATATATAAAACCTACCTCTGAGATCTTGTGATCCATCTTTGTAGGTAAGAAATAAAAGATAAGAATTTAAATACTATGATGCAAACCAAGTAACATTTTATGCCACAAGGTGTTACATGATTGATTATATTAAATGAAAAAAATATAGCGCAATATAAAGTTAGGAAAAACTGAACTCGTAACCTCTGAGAGACTAATTCACTCATTTACTTAATTTATTCAATTATCTAACAAGTGCTTGTGGCATGCTCACTTTGCCAGGAGTTCTGCTAGCTCTGGAAAAGAAGTGGTAAGCCAAGGTTGTCATATTGCTAGATGTATGGGATCAATAATTAGAACCTTGAGTAGACATTCATTCCCAATGATATGTCAGAGTTTTCCTCTTGTGCTTGCCAACAGAAAGATGTGCATAGATCAAGCTATAAACTTAGGCTATCAGACTCTCCTGTAACTTATCCCAAGACATGAAGAATTGTAGAGGTAGCCAATGGTTTACCTATTACCATTTTTTCCTCTAGTGTGCCCTCCAAAGAGCACATTGCCCCAATTTAAATGTCTCTGTGGAGAAAAAACTCCATTTCTAATAAATCTGAACAGTTATTTTATTGATAATAATTGAACTAATTCATTCCCTTTTAACATAAATGAGAGCATGCATGATAGGATAACAGTAGACCATCCCAAGATTCTTTTTACCTTCATTTTCCCCTTCAGCAGAGGCTGCTACTCTATTCTTCATGTCACATCAGGGTACACTTTATTATAATAATAAGTATATTACTGAGAATCCCACTGTATAGTTCTGACTGGCCTAGAACATGCTATGTAGACAAGATTAGGGTCGAAATCACAGAGATTCTACTGCCTTTGTCTCCCAACTGCTAGGATTAGAGTCATGAGCCACCATGCCCAGAATGTACTTTAATAAAAAGAACATACTTAAGCCAATTTCCTAAGTTTAAAAGATGCTTCCTGCAAGTTTAATCTCAGTTTCTTCTTTCAGTGTCTCAGTTAGGATGACTGGCAGTCATCAAATGTGGGCTATTTGAATATACAGATTTTTCAGTGAGCCATGCTTGCTTGATGTTCATGACTTCTGACACTCAGAAATATATTTATACACAGAGAAAGTGATTCATATATTTTTAGAAACCCATCACTGTACTCTACTTAGACATATCGTACAGTGACCTCCATCACAAAGTACTCTTGTTCATCAGTGTCTACTGAATGTTGGACACTGCTCTGTACCAAGGGACCAGTGGTGAATAATCTCTGTTTTTCCTCATCGTTACAAGGGAGAGATACCCATACCAGGAGGGTCATGAATGTCATTGGTTCTAGGTACTGACATACTATATAAATAGACTGTAGACATAGTGGCTCATTGTCAGGGGTTCACAACATGTCCACAGGATTGGACTGTATCTCACAACTGACAGTCTTTGGGGTTAGGTCTGAATTTAGCAAGGTTTATCGCATGGAGGCTAGGTGATCACCAGCATCTGTGAGCTCACTTCTTCCAGAATTGCCAGAGAAAAAGAACCATAATCCCAACAGTTCATAAAAGTCCTATGATAAATTCTCATTGGCCTGGATTGAACTATACATTCATTTCCAAATCAGCTCCAATTGGATCAAGAAGGCTAAAAATGTAGTGACTGGTCAGGCTTGAACCATATCATTGATCAGGGTACCAGGTAAAGACAAGACAGTTCTCTGAGCCTAGTAACCAATAGGGGAGTAAGAAGGAACCTGAAGAAAATTGAGGAGTAGATTCCCGGCAGTAGACAGTCTCTCATGTGGGAATAAAAATAAATAATGAACAACATATTTAACTTTTCTTAGTAGCAAGCCCAGGGTCAGAACTTAGTCTTTGGACTTTTAGTTCAGTTGATCCTTTGTCATTATCTCCCTTTTAAAAGTCAGTCATGTAATTTGTGAGATCCAGCATGAAATGAAAATGTGGACTCCTGAAATATGTGAATAAAGAGGAAGAAGGAGCTGAAGAGAGGTGGGACTATAAAATCTTTAGAATTTTAAGATGGCCACAGCAGAACATCAAACTCACATGAAGCCTGCTGTCTTCAGTCAACACGATTCTTCGGTGTAGAGTGCACAGTATCTGTCAAAGTATAGGATTACCAAGAATTTTAATAAAAGGTGTTACCATCAACTCTGCGGAGCTTCCAGTCTATGATAGAGATGGGAGAGTTCCAACAGACAGACAGAGAAGAATGCACAATAAGGGCTAGAATTGTTGGTAATAAAGTAGAAAACCCAAAGCCAATATTTGGAAGTCACAGAAAAGTAGACATTAAACGATACAAGGAAGATCTTAAACCAGCAACAATTAGGCTTTATTATAATTCTTCAGAGAAGACATTGCAAACCTCTAGAGTCCAGAAGCAACTGAGAGAGCCCAGTTACAGAGGAAAGCCAGCAGGCAGTCTGGTCTGATAAAAGCTCAAATTCTAGTGCTGCTGGGAAGCAACAAATGGAGGCAAGACCCACCTCACCAGGATAGTTACTCTAAGACAAACCCATACACAGGAAAGGTCATGTGAGGACTGGGAGTAAAGAACTATCACAAGCCAAGGAAAAAGGCCTCCAGGAGGAGATACCCTTTCTGAGACTTGGAAGAAATGTGAAGATTATAAACTCCTTAATAGAATAGTGGTCAGTACATCAATTTGCAAAGGAAATGACCCGAGTTAGGACTCAACTATATAGAATCACAGAGTAAAATAAAACAGTTATAAGACAAGTTTTAAAAAATAAAAAAATAGCGTAACTTAGGGCTGAAAATGGGACTCAGCAGTTATTTACTGCTCTTCCAGAGGACCCAAATCTGGTTCCCAGAACGAACCTGCCTTTAATTCCAGTCCCGGGGACTGACACTCTCTTCCAGCCTCCACAGGCTCTGCACACATGTGGTGCATTTATATGCAGGCAAAACACACTTATGCATAAAGTAAAAAGAAATACATCTTTAAAAATATTTAGCATGTATTTCAGGTACTTGACACAATTTTAGTCTGCTCTGTCTTTGGTACATCTTTATTAAGTTAGTAAAAAGTTTCACTATATTATATTGATGTGAATAAATTTGCACAAGCAGGAACATACTGTTGGGATCTCTCTCTGAGAGTGTCTACCTTTACCTCCTAAATCTCAAGTCCAAACTGCCTATCTCAGTTTTTCTTTCTGTTGCTGTGAAAACATACCCTGACAAAAGTAACTTTAAGGAGAATGAGTTTATTTAGCCCACAGTCCAAGGCTATTCACAGCAGAGAAGTCACACTAGCAGGAGCTAAACAGAATGTGACAGCTGGTCACGTGACATCCACAGTGGAGAACAGAGAGCAGTGACTGAAGGCTTGCCAGTGCCCAGCTCTCTCTCCCTATCTGTTACAGCCCAGGTCTCTTCTGACATCAATTAACATAGTTAAGACAGTCACCCAAAAGCCTACCCAAAGGTCTGTGTCTCAGGTGATTCTAGCTGGTATCAAGTTGACAATTAAGATGAGTCATCACTCTGCAGGATTAGAGGAAGTACTATTCGTTCCTCTGGGGAAGTGAAGAGAATAGAGGGTACAATCTCAGGGGAGCTAAATTCCTCCCTGTACTGACGGCATCAGCCATTAATGAGATTTAGAATATCATCATTTCCCCCATGGATGAGTAAAGGAAAAAAAAGCTAGAGGAGACCAAAGTGTAGAAATCAGTTCAGGAAAGGCCACATCTTACCCAGAAGTCATTTGAGTTAATGCCATCATCTTCTAGACCAAAAAGTAGAGCTAACTAACCCACCTTTTATTTACTTGGTTTTTGATTGGTTTTTGACATTCTATAATGTCGTGTCTGTCTCTCGTCCAGCAAGGAAAACGCGACCCCGGACTCTTCCAAATGCAGTTTATTCAGGAACCTTGAACAATCTTTTGGCTTCTTAACTTTCTAACTTCTTCCCTTCTTACTTCTCCTGACTTACTTCTCCTGCCTTACTTCTCCTGCCTTACTTCTCCTCCCGGGGAAAGCCCGCCACAGAGTTAAATCCCCTCCTGCCAGCCAACCCCAAACTACCACGTAGTGAAAGCAGATAGGCGCACACATGCGGAAGCAGGGCCAGACCTCAGCCACAGCCAATTATGGAGCTGTTTGCTCCAGAGAGCACTCACCCTCGACATGGTGGAAGGCGGGAGCAGGCGCCATCTTTAAGACGCAGCAATCCGCGGCTCTCTACACTATAAATCCTGCAGAGTAGCTCTGTACAACAAATATCAGGTGAGCCACATTGATCATTTTAATTTTTAGCAGTCATACTAAAAAGCAAAAAGAAACAGGTAAAATTGAGATTGATATTGTTTGTCATTTAACCCCCAAAGAAATGAAATACTGTCATCTCCATGTGTGATCAATATGAGTTCTCTAATGAGATATTTCCCATTCCTTTTAGGAAGCTGGAAAGTCTGGGGAATATTCCCCACTGATGCCACACAGGTTTGTGAACTGGCCTCATTTCAAGTTCTTTAACCACACGTCAATCATGGTTACACTGGACAGGGAAGAGCAAGTGCACTGGAAAGTCTGCTCAGGCTTCCTCTGTGACACAGGACTGTGAGGAAAAATAAATAATGCATTCCCAACACAACACGCTTGTATTTACTCCTTTCAAAATTGTAAACATGCAATGTTACAAATAAATAAATCCTAAATTCACAAAATCAATTCAAGATGAGATATAAACAAAATAAACACCTTCCTTAACTTCATTTCTGGATTACTTTGGAATGTTTCTCATTATTATTAATAAATATAATATGAAATATATCACTGTTCTATTTGAAAAAATCCGATCTGTATTTAACACGTATAATTAAGCAAATCAAAGCTCTGTACCATTTTATTTATTTTTATTATTTATTTTAATATCTCTCAAACATGAAAAATAAGACTTCTGTATACTAAATATGTATCCTTATGTTATAGGCAAGTATTCCTCTCACCACTCATTAAAAAAGTGTCTTTTACAACAGATGAAGATTTCAGAATTCCATAACTGCTTAAACCTACATAATAAGTGTCTGTGAGATGACCATCCCTAAGTGACACATCTACAATGGAATCTCTACACTGAGGCTCACAGAACATAGCGGAACAGGGAACAGAGAGAATATTGATGCATCTCTCAACTCTCACCACTGATGCTTCAGAGGAACTTAACACAGAAAGCAAAGCTGGTGAAAATGTAGAGATTACAAGACTGCAGTGCTCAGTCCCTGCATGGGACTTGTATTTTAAACTTTAGCCACACAGGGCTCTGGGACCATTATGGAAGAAGGGGCAGAAAGACTGGAGGAGCCAGGAGGAAACAGAGTTTTCCCAGCACCAGAAACTTTCTCATATGGCGTTACAGCAATGGCGACAGCATATACAAGAACCATGCAAACTCAAACCAGGAAAAAATCCATCATAGAAGTGGGGGGAATAGGTAAGAAGCCCCATCCTTAGGTGAGGAACTACAGGCAGCTGATCACTGTTCAGTGAAGGACTGTTGGTCTTCTTTAAGGGAGGAATGTTAGATAGGCTGACCAGGCTCCAGTGGAAGAACTCACATTGAGGGACATCTGAGGACATAAACTTGCCTCAGTAGGCCTTCACATATATAACAGAATGCATGAAACCTGGTGGGAGGGCTAAGGGGGACAGATAAGGGAGCGTGTCTGAATATGATCAAGACATAGTGCATGAAATGCACAAAAATTTAATTAAAAACTAAAATAAATTAATTTTATTGCAAAATAGAACAGATGTTGTCAAGAATGTGCAGAAACGGGAAACCTTATACATTATTAGTGAGACTGTGAGTTGGTATATTCATTATAGGAAACAGTAGGGAGGCTTCTCAGCAAAGTTAAAATAGGATTTCTGTATGATCCAACAATCCTAGTACTAGGTATTTAGAAAAGAAAATAATATCACAAAGTCAAAGAGACGAGTTTATTACAGAGCTGCTTTCACCTGGCAAGACTGGGAATCATCCCAGGTGTAGATCAACAAATGAATGGATTAAATAATGCAGTACCTATGTATGATGGAATATTATTCAATATCGTACTTGGGTTTTTGTCATCTTGACACAAACCTAAACATACTTGGGAAGAAGGAATCTCAATTGCATAGTTTTCTCTGTTAGCTTGGCCTGTGTGCAAGTCTGTGGGACATTTTCTTAATTGCTAATTGATGTTGGAGGGCCAGGTTACCCTGGGAAGTTCCATCCCTGGTTAGGTGGACCTGAGCTGTATAAGAAATATAATTGGTTTCTAGCCTTGGGCACACTCTGGCTCCTGCTCTTAGCACCCTGGAGCCCTGGATTAGCCTCTTAGTTCAGACCTGCCCATTGCAACCCGATCCTCTGTACTCAGATCAGCTCAAGTTTTCACTCTAGTTTGTTTAAGCCTTCACAGGCTGTCCCCACCCCCAACTTTCTACCCTGGCAGTTCCCACCAGCAACTTACCTTGGATTCTGGAGACCAGTCTTTTTTGGTAAATCTGATCCTGCCCACTGCGTCTCCACTCCCCTCCCACTACAGCAACTTCAAACTCCCCACACCACATCCTGTTCTCATCTAGCCTTGGGCACAGGCACACGCTTACTCTTAGCCCCCCACCCAGATCTCTCTACTACCGTCTTACCTCAGGCAGGCTGGAAGCTCTCCAAACCTCACTGTGCCCATCCCCCTGCATTGGTACCATCAGCAGTCCCTCCCAAGGCTGCAGGTCTAGGCCATTTTGTAGGAGCTCAGACCTCTGCAGACTGCCTTTGAAAGCCTGAATTCAGTCTTTGTCTAGGAATTTTCCCAAATTGTTCTGGGCCTGGTGGCTTGAAAGTCCCAGACTTTAAGAGAGAGCCTGAGAGCATCTAATCCTGCTTCTGAAGGAACTCTAGAGCAGCTGGACTAGAACCATCTGGTACCCCCAGTATAAAATCAAAAAAGAGAACCTGAAGCTTTGATCAACCAACTTTTTGTTCCCAATAAGAAGACAACCAAGTCACATCAAGTACACAAACAGATTTAGGCTTCAACTCCGCAAAGGAAGGCTTGAGTCTCACATCAGAATCACAAACAACAAAAGAAACCCACATGCCAAGATCACAACAAAAAAATAATAACACGAAGAACCCAAATGATATGTCCCCACCAAACATCACCACTCCTATAGAAGAGTTCTACAACGAGAGCCCTGTGGAGATAACACAGAACACAGAGTTTAAAGAACAACCATAAACATGATCAAAGAATTCAATGAATTTAAAGAACACACACACACAAATCAAAGGACATGAAGAAGATAAGGATAAACTTCAAACTGAATTCACAAGAGTTAGAAATATTAAAGAAAACTCAGGCTGAAGTGAACATGGAAGTGAAAAACCCAGTAAGATAATCAGAAATGATGGGAGAAAGTCTTACCAATAGAATGAATGAAATGGAAAACAGAATGTCAAGACTGGACAGTTAAGTTAAAGAATTGGAGCACTCAAGCAAAGATTATGAAAGTTTTTTTTTTTAATACAGGGATGGAATATGCAGGAAACGTGGGACACCAGGACGAGACCAAATTTAGGCCTCATAAGCATAGATGAAGGAGCAGAGTCTCAGACAATGGTATTGACAGATCTTCAATCAGATTGTAAAAGAAAATTTCGCAAAATTAAGGAAAGACATTCCCGTATAAATACAGAAAGCACATAGAAAACCAAACAGACAGAACTGGAAAATAAACTCCCCACAGCATATCATAGTAAAAACCCTAAATGTACAGAACAAAGAGAACCATGAAAGCTGCAAAGAAAAGCCACAAGTCACATTAAAGGAAAACACATCAGAATTACAGCTGACTTTCTCAGTGCAAACTGTGAAAGCCAGAAGAACCTGGACCAAAGTATTACCAGTTTTAAATGACCATAGATGCCAACCTAGAGTACTTTAAATTTGTCCATGACAAGAACAGTCTGAAAGAATTTATATCCAGAAAACCAGCACTTCAGAGAATACTTGAAACAATACAAAGAACTCAAGAAAAGAATGACTGTACCCAATGGGGAAACAGAAAGAGCTGATTCTTTGAAAACATAAACAAGATAGAGAGGCCCTTGGCCCAGTTAACCAAAAGAAAGAAAGAGCAACTCTAAATCAACAAAATCAGAGATGAAGGGGAAGACATCACAAGAGGCAACAAGAAGATCCAGAACATTATAAGGGAATACTTTAAAAACCTATACGCTATTCAATTTGAAAACCTTAAAGAAATGGATCTATTTCTAAAATCTTGGGAATCACTGAAGCTAAACTAAGAAGAGATCAACAGCTTACACAGACCCATAACATATAAGGAAATTGAAACATTAATACAAAACTTTCAGACCAAGAAAAGCCCAGGTCCAGATGGATTCACAGCAGAATTCTATCAGACATTCAAAGAAAATATATATCCAAAATTATTTTAAAACATAGAAGCAGAGGGAGAATGTCTAAATTCCTTCTATGAAGCCAGCATCACTCTAATACTAAAACCAGGTAAAGATACAACCAAAAAACAAAAACTATAGACCCATATCCTTAATGAACATAGATACAAAAGTTCTCAACAAAATACTTGCAAACCACATACAGACACACATCAAAAAGATCATCCACCATGATCAAGTCCATTTTATCCCAGAGATTCAGGGGTGGTTCAATGTATGAAAGTCAATAAATGTCAAAAGCATATAAATGGACTCAAAGACAAAAATCGCATGGTCATCTCAGTAGATGTGGAAAAGGCCTTTGACAAAATTCAACATGCATTTATGTTAAAAGTCCTAGAGGGAATTGGACTGAAGGGGACATACCTCAAAATAATTAAAGCTGTGTACAAGAAACCCACATCCAACATCATTCTTAATGGAGAAAAGCTGGAAGCATTCCCATTAAAATCAGGAACCAACGAGGCTGTCCACTATCTTGACTCCTTTTTAATATAGTGCTTGAAACTCTTGCTAGAGCAATAAAACCAGAAGTAGAAGAAGTAGTTAAAGAAGTACTCATTGGGAAAGTAGAGGTCAAATGATCCCTTTTTGCAGATGACATGATATTATGCCTAAGAGATGCCAAAAATTCCACCAGAAAACTCCTAGAAATGATTAACACTATCAGTAAAGTGAAAGACTGTAAAATTAATCTACAAAATATGAGTAGCCTTTTTATATACCAATAACAAGCAATTGGAAAAAAAAGTGCAAGGAAACCCTCCCATTCACAATAGCCTCCAAAAAAACAAAATAAGCTATCCTGGAATAAACCTGACCAAAGACATTAAAGATCTCTACAATAAAAATTTTAGATCTTTAAAAAAAAGAGATGGATGAGGACACCAGAGGATAGAGGGAACTCCCATGCTCATGGATTGGAAAGATTAATATTATGAAAATGATCATCCTACCAAATACAATATATAGAATATATAGATTCAATGTAATCCCAATCAAAATCCCCATGACATTCTTTACAGTAGGAAAAAAAAATCCTAAAATTCATATGGAAGCACAAAAGACACTGGATAGCCAAAGCAACCCTGAACAAAAGGGAGAGGATTCCAATACTGTATTTTAAAGTATATTACAGAGCCATCGTCATAAAAACAGCATGGTGCTGGAACAAATACAGACTTGTAGACCAATGGAATATAACTGAAGACTTAACCACGAGTACATGAAATTTCAGCCACCTGAGATTTGACAAAGGGACCAAGAACACTCACTGGAGGAAAGATAGCATCTTCAGCAATGATGCTGGCAAAACTGGATCTCCATCTACAGAAAAATGAAACTAAACCCTTATGTTTCACCTTGTCAACTCCAAATGGATCAAAGACCTCATTGTGAAACCTGAAACTCTGAAAGTGTTAGAAGGAAATGTTGTCATTAAGCTACAAGATATAGATGTAGGAAAGGATTTTCTAAATCAAACAGCAGTTGCTCAGGAATTATTGTCAATAATAACCAAGGGGAACCTCTTAAACTAAAAGATTTCTGTACAGAAAAAGGAACAACCAAGAAAGTGAAGAGAAAACCCACAAAGCTGTACATAGATTTAACATTCAGAAAATATGAAGAATTCAACAAAAAAATCAAAAAAACAAGTGACTCAATTAAAAGATGGTCTAAGGATCTGAGCAGAGAGTTCTCAAAGCAAGAAATAAAAATGGCTGAGAAACATCTTTAAAAGTGTTCAACATCATCAATAATTATGTAAATGCAAATTAAAACCACTTTAATAATTCAACTTACCCAGGCAAGCCTGGCTAAGACCAAGAGAACAAACTGGGGAACCAGAACCAAATGCTGGGGAGGATGTGGGGAAAGAGGAACGCTCATTCACTGCTGGTGCGGCTGTAAACTTGTGCAGTCTCTCTGGAAAGCAGTGTATAGAACTCTTAGAAAACCAAAAATGAACCTACCATTTGACCCAGTTTTACAACTCCTTGGCATATACCCAAAGGACTCATCCTATTGCAGAAATACCTGTACATCCATGTTTGGTGCTGCTCTTTTCACAATAGCTAAGGAATGGAAGGGACCTATGTGTCCCTCACCTGAGGAGTGGATCATGAAAATACAGTATATTTACACAATGGAGTTCTACTCAGTGGTAAAGAAAGATGAAATCATGTGATATTTTCAGGTAAATGGATGGAACTAGAAACTGTTATGCTAAGAGAAGTAACACAGAAACAGAAAAACCAAGAACGTATGTCATCAGTAATTTGTGGATCCTAGCACCAAACCCTTCTGTGATGATCCTGAAATAACTGCAGGAACCAGGAAAATGGGAAGAAACCAGGGAGGTAAAGGGAAAGACAGAACGTAAGAGAGAAGAGTAATAGGAGACAGTTGTTACTAAGGGAGAAATAGATAAAAAGGGGGGGATTTAAATGAGAGGAGGGGGAGGGTCATACAAGGAGCTATGGGGATAAAGGGGAAGAAGGGGATCAATAGAGGTGGGGCCTCAGGAGACCGGTGTTATCAAGGGAGAAATGGGGAAAATGGGGACACTTTAAATGGGGAAGGCATGGTGGGAAGGAAAGTTAGGAGAGAGAGAGAGAGAGAGAGAGAGAGAGAGAGAGAGAGAGAGATTCCTAGCTAGTATAAAACACCAGAGGGAATCATAGTAGTCTAACAACCTAATGACAAATTCCACATACAATATCTCTACATGAGCCTATGTGTATAGCTGAAGACTAGATAAGAAGAAACAGCGCCGGACAGGAGAAATTTTCCTTTGAGTTGTTTGCCAGGTTAGTCCAAGAGAGTCCCAAAATTACATAGGTTATTGCTACAGCCCTTTACTGCATCCCAGAACTTGAAGGTAAGACCCTATTGCTGAAGATAGGATGTGCCTCAGAGACAGGATTTGGAGCAATGGAGGTAGAACAGACGGGGAAGCCACTTCCCCTGAGGCTATCTCTCATAGCTCTGGAGAGAACCATGGAAATAGATAAGGGAGAACATCAACTGATGGTCCAACACCAGCTTCATGACCAAAGAACCACATCCATGGCTGGTACAGCATTTGACACTGGTGTAATAGTGGCACTTTTATCTTAGATCCAATCAACAGCTGCCTACTTGGTCTTAGAGCCCACTCAATGGGAGGAAACTCATGTGCAGTACAGTAATCATAGTCAAACACACACGGCTGAAGAGGCCATAGATCTTAGAGAAATCCCCAAGACTGTCACATCCTTAAGGTAATGTAACTTCGTACTAAATGCAAAATATGTATCCTTATATTTATAGCCAAGTATCACAGTCACCACTCATCAAAGTAGATTCTTTTGCACCAGACAGAGACTAATACAGAGTACTATGAATGCTCACATATAGACATTGTCCATAAATTGCTCATGCCTAAGCAGCACATCTATAATGCAGCCTCTACATTAAAGGCTCAAGCAATATAGAACAAGGGGTAAAGAAAACACTAATGAATCTCTCAACTCTCATTAATGAAACTCCCTCATGAAACAAAAGGTCAGTAACACAAAAAGTCACAAATGGCTAAATCATGGACACTAGGAATCTACAGAGTGTGAGTCTCTGGATAGGACTCCTAGGTCAAATTTCACTCACCCAGGACTCAGGGACCACTGCAGAAGACGGGGCAGAAAGATTGTAAGGAGAAGGTGCATGACCATATGGAAATAGAATTGTTCCAGCTCTCAGGAACCTGCTAATGTGAACTTACAGCAATTGTTTCAGCATGCTCAAGACCCATGAAAACTCGAGCAGACAAAAGCTCAGCATGGCACTGGGAAATGGGCATCAGACCCCAACTTTTGCTTCAGAAATATTGGTAACTGATTATTGTTGGGTAAGGATGAGCTAGTCTCTCTGAACTGAGGGATCCTAATAGGCTAATTGGACCTCAATGGATGAACTTGCACTGAGGTCATTTGGAGACACTAACTTTACACCATAGACCTTAACACAGATCAAAAAACGTATGGATTCTAGTTGGGGTGCTGTGGGGCATGCCAATGGGAAAGGGAGTATAAAGATGGCGAATATTGATTGAGATGCTCTGTATGAAATACACAATGAATCGATAAAAATTAGTTTTGTAAAAAGCCTTGTAACAATTCTGTATGGAAATTTCCACTTCCCTGATGTCAGTCAGTAGCTGTTTCAGTTCCTGTATTTCTAACACACATATTCAAAGTCCACTAAACTCTTTATTATGAAGATTTTCAAAGTGATTAAAAAATTTTGTAAGGTGATCCTGCATGGTCCTGTTCTACTGAAGACCATGTCTCTGTGAAATCCTTCTTCCCTAGTGTGGCCGTGATGTTTAAACATGAACAGGGTGTGGACTATTAGTCTCAACTTACGTTTGTTTATTAAAATGTTGTCCCAGGAACATGGCAGTAGGAGGCTCATCTTGAGATTTGGGAGGAAGTAGGTGGCATTGAAGGGCTGGCAATCCAAGAGAGTGAAATTGTGGGTGACCGCTAGGAGCTAGAGGAAGATGTAAGTGACGGCTAGGAGCTGGGGGCGAGTGTGGGTGACCACCAGGAGCTGGGGACGAGTGTGGGTGACTGATAGGGACTAGGGGGAAAGTGGGGATGACTCCTAGGAGCTATGGCAAGTGTGGGTGACCACTAGGAGCTGGGAGCATGTGTGGATTATTACTAGGAGATAGAGGCAAGTGTTGGTCACTACCAGGAGCTAAAGGCAAGTGTAGGTGACCACTATGAGCTAGGGGCAAGTAGGCTGCATCCAGCAACCAGGGAAAAGCCCAGGCCCTCATTCACAGTCAAAAATTCACAGGAAGTGAATTCTTCCAGCAGCCAGAACAAACTTAGAAGCATGTTGTTTCCTAGTTGAGCTTCCAGACAAATACAGAGTTCAGCTGAGACGTTATTCACAGCCTCAGCAGTACCCAGAAAACCACACCCACACTCCTGACCCAGGGACATGTTGGGGTTGAATGTGCATTCACTGTTTTAAGCTGCCACATTTCTAATAATCTGTTATATGGCCATATAAAACTAAGATGCTCAGTGCCTCGTTCCTAACTGTGCACTTAGGAGAGTTTGTACAGATGCCACCTGACCATGCTGAGCTGTAGATTCAGAAAACAACCAAGACAGTTCCAAATAGCTCTTGCTAATAACTGATCCAAAATAAGAATGTTTTCTAAAATATTAATTTTTCACAAGTTATTAAAATGTAAAGTTTACAATGAAAGAATAAAGTACGCTTCTACCTACATCTGTCACCTAAACTTAAACTGATGACTTTGTCATTGCAGAGTAGGTCAGCAAATTTTTTTCGTGAAGAATACTACACGTCTTTAAGTCTTTAAGTGAACTTCTAAGGGTTAAATATGCTGCCATTGTCTTTATCCATCCCATCATGGAATAATACAGAGTCTGCTACATTTTTTTTAAAGTTTGGATTTAAAGTTTTTTATATTTCATTTTGAAATCAGCCACATCAGTATCACTGTCTGTACTTTTATGGTTATGACTTCTTTTCTGTATCACTTTACCCATGAATAATGCAAAAAATTAAATCCAAGTTTGGTGTTATCTAAGTAACATTACCAGAACCTTTAAAAACAAAACCCCAAATGCCATAGGAATCACTCTTTCTGTAATATACTTAAATATTTCTTCATAAGACATTTCCGTTCACTCAAATGTTAGTCTGAATTAAACTGGAAGGTAGACTAGCTCAGATAGTTTCCTGATACTTACTGGGCTTAGTGCACATGAAATTCGGTCATTAGCACTGTGGAAACCTCTTTCTTCCAAAAGTTTCCAATTTCACTTTTCTGAAAACTATATGAAGTCAGAGGTATACTTTTTGTACCACATCAATGATCACCGTTTTAAATTCAGAATGTTGATAAAGATCTCACACTAAGAGGACAAGAAATGATAGACATTTTCTTGTTCACTGTATTTGCATTAAGTATTGTTTTACTATTTCTCAGAGGAATCTGTTAAACCCATTCATCTTTTCTGAAAGTGAACAAAATACGTAATTCCTGCTGCTAAATCTAAATCTTTCTCATTTCATGTTATAAATTATTTTCCATGTTTCCCTCCATGATGTATGAAGGTCCATGCATGATACAGAGAACCACATTAATCTGCTTAGTACATACTGAAAATCTTAATATATCTTGATTTATAAATAAGTAAATGGACATTGTGGTGTCTTCTAAATGTATTTCCAAGTATTTAGGAGCATTGTACCTCGAAGGGCAGTATTATGATGGTGTTGCATTTCTTTAATAGAGTCTGTAAGTTTTAAGGAAGTCCATAACCCACCTGAAGCTTTATGCAGAGAGAAATTTTTGTATACACACTTAAGGTAGTGATGAAGAATACCTGCCTTATGGTGTTATTTGAAGTTCTAAATGAGAAAATCTATTAAAAATGCATAGCCCAGTTTCTATCACAACGTAAACTCTCTACAACTGCCATCGCAGCATGAGTAACACGCTATTCAATACCCCTGCCACAAACACTGAGCTTAGCATGCTACTCAGTACCCCTGCCACTGAAACTGAGGTTAGCCAACGGCGTGGCACTTCAGCTGGAGGAATGGAAAGGCTACATCTCTAGTGACTGTGGTGTCCTGGGTGTGAAAAACCACAATAAATTTCCATTTCTACTCATGTCTTTATGAAGGTTCCATCTCCAAACAGTTTCCTCCTTTGTTTCAAAAGTATACTATTAACCAAAATCAGCTGTTTTATTCTTGGCCTTGGTTAAATGCTAGCCTACAATAGTGCAGAGGAAATTGTGGTTCTTGTTACCATGGGGTTTTCTTTATCTGGCTTAGTCTCACCAAGGACACAAGGAAGGAAGGGGCTGAACTGGAAAAGGATATGGCTGTCTTCTAAGGCAGCGTGGCCTCGAAAGCCTTCTTTGAGGAGGCAGCATTTACATTGAAACCTAAAAGAAGAGAAATGACTAAGTAATGCAAAAGTTTAGGGAACAGCGTAGGCAAAACCATATGGTTGTAAAGAGCTTGACATTTTTAAATCCTTGCACCGACATGGCTATGGCATAGTAGGTGAGGAAGAAAGTTTTGTAAGATGAGATTGGAAAAAAGAAAACAAGGGGTAGATGATATGTGGTTTCTGTTAGATGTAACCGGAACCACTGGGTAGCTTTATTTTAAGGTCCCTTTTGATGCTACGGAAAGAAACTAAAGGGAGGCTCAAATGGATGGAGTCATCCATGTGATAATTGACTTTATCATAGACTGAACGATGCCAACTGAGATAGCAGTGGAGGACAGATGGGAGTCCTTATTAGAGATGAAATTGAGAAGACTTCCAATGGGATTGATACAAAATGGGAAAGAAAGATGTTCATTAGGATTCTTGCTTAAATAACCGTGTGGATGGTGATGCACTTTGCTGATATGCTAATGACCAAGTGAGGATGAAAAGAGATTTGGAACGGAAAAATTAAAAGTTTCATCTTGATATTATTGCATTTGAGGTGCATGTGGCACACACAATGGACAAAAATGATAGTCAAGATATTAGGTAAATAGGACTTAGAAAAAAAAGGACTGTAGATATAATTGGGGGTGCAATTAGCATAAAATTCATGGAAACTGATAAAGCAACTGAGAGAGAGAGAGAGAGAGAGAGAAGAGCCAAGCCCTAAGGACCACAAACTACACACACAAAAGCCAGCTACAATGAATGCAGAGAAAGATGAGCTGATGTAGAAGGCTACGAGGTGACAGACATCAGGAAAGTCCTGAGAGGAAAACACGTTCAAAAAGAGAACGTTGTGCTGAGTGCTGCTGACATATCAACCGTAATGAAGACACTGTTTTGCCAAATGCAAGTCACCAAAGACTCTGATGAGCAGCTTGATCGGTTCATGGGAAGCAGTCACATCATCAGTTTCAAACAAGGGAACTGAAGGTTAGAAAGTGAAAGTGAATGTATAGACAAATCTTTTGAGACGTTTCACATAAAGGAGAGAGGAGGGAGTGCTCTGGTGTTGTTGATTTTATGACGGGAGATATTGGAAGATGTTTGATTGTTGAGAGAAATGAATCAGGAGCCGGGGGTCGGGGGCTATTTCCTGGAAAGGAAGAGCATGGAACCTGCAACACGGGAGGAAGGGCGGGCGGGCTTGAGAAGAGGAACGCAATCCCCACTGTGACCACAGGGAAGTGGGAAAGGATTCCACATTGCAAGTGTGGGCTATTTTGGTCCTTCAGATGTTGGTGGCTTCTGGTTTCCCCATGCAGCATGAGAAGAGTTCATTGGGAATGCAGGAAAGAAAGGGTGAAGCCTGAGGCGAAGGGAGAAGGTTCGGCACAGTGTTCTGAGCATACGGGAAGTCACACACACTGGGGAAGCAGAAAGAGGGCCGGAGGGCCCTGGGGGCCTAGTGGAAGAATAATTGCAGTCATTACAGTGAAAGCATCCCCTCTTGAAAGTTTATCTAGTAAGATTCATCGGCTCAGTTTTAAGCCTGGAGAAGGCAGGTGAGGTTCACCTGGGTAGGTGTTTTTCAGGAGATGTTGGAGAAGAGAATGACAGGCCATGGAGCTAAGTACATTTTTTTGTACTTTTGCTATCATCATGCAAAAGAATCCAATCCTGGAGATATAGACTAAAGAAAGACAAGCTCAATTATATTCTTTTAAGTTTTGAAATAGACAGACACTGTCCTTAATCAAATGGCAAGTCAAAAACTCAAAGACCAGACAGTAGGTTTCCCTGTTCAGTGCTGTACATCCAGTTTGAAGTTTCTGTGGCAGCCATTGCCTGAGCATTTGCTTATAATCTTACATAATCTTACCAGCAATTGTTTAACAGCAGTTTAAGGATTCAGCATGGACTTCCTGTCACATCAAGGTGAAGTCTTCTCTGCTGATATGTGGTCAATGCCTCTGAATTAAGATTCTGCTTCTAAAGAGCACTAAGTTCAAAATCATCTCCAAGCCATCCATTTCCACTTCTACTTAATTCCAACAGGTGGAAGAATTCCTAGGAGCCACTCTACTCGTGCAGAAATTCAGAGTACCTTCCTTCCTTCACTCATTTGCAGTCTCTGTTGGCAAACTGTGTTTATGGAATTCCAAAGAAAACACACACTTGTGACTCCATCTAAATTAAACTCTCCAGTGAATGCCACGTGGCTGCTGGTTAGGATGGATTTTTGCTTCCCACACATATTCTTAAAGGTCAAAAACTTTAGGCTGTCTCTCCTACACGAAGCAGTTGAAAATAAGTATAACCTAGCAGTCAATTATTTCTCAAAACTTCATTTTCACAGCCTCCAATTCCTCAACTTGAACCCCAAGTAAAACGATCCAGTTTGTGCTATGCTGTGGGGTATGGCATAAAAGTCATTCCCAGTGATCCTCACTGCCTGGGTCTGCATCCCAGCTTGGGCCAAATTACACTCGGCTCCTTTCTTCTCTCTTTTCTGTGACAGCGCCAGGTTCCTGGCTTCATGCTTATGGTTTCCTCATCTATATTCATTCTCACTATGGCCATCTCAGTTTTAGGGCAGCCTGAGTAATGAGCATGTCCTTTCTGGTTTATAGTGATCCATGGAGCCTTAGATATCGGCACAGGCCATCAGAATCATCACAAGCCCTGAGTTTGCCTTGACCACAAGTATGGACAGAATGTACCTTGCCCACAGTTTTAGCCAGGGGGTGAAATAACAAGTAACAATCTTAGGTAACTTCGAGGATCATCTAAGCATAGGTCATAGGCCTAGAGCAGTGCCTGCCATATAAAAACAACTCAATAAATACTTGAGTGTATAATAATTAAAAACATATTGAGACTGTTTATTATATAACAACCATACTATGACTATCAATGCATAATTTATTGATTAGCCCTTGTACCAAGTCCTCAAGAGAGGTACTATTGTTCCTCCAATTATTATGTTAGCACAATATAGGTAAGACTCTGACATGTCTTTCTCCTGTAACCCATTACTAGTCAGTCAGGAGACCAAGATTTAAGAGAGCTTCAAGTCTAATCATTGCATCTGCTGATTGACCCATCCTAGCCTTCTACAGTTTAGCAAACACTAGCCTTAAGGTCAGAAATGCTCATGTGCACTGAGCATTTCCTATATCTGTGGTGCCATTCAGGCACTACCTGCTTCATCTTATTAACCCTGCCTTCTCTCCTAAGTACTGTTCTTCCAGTTTTAAAGTGATTCAGGTTAAGCATCACAAGGTCCATGACTCACTCAAAGTTACTAGACTCATCCTCGGGTCAATGTGGCTCTGAGGCCATTGTCCTTAACCGTTCTGCTCTACTAAAGGAGTGTAGAAGAGGTCAGTTGCTTAAACATCTACCTAGGTGCTTTACTCTGCCTTTTATTTGGGTCAAATTTGAGAGTTGATTTAGGAATTGTCTCACCAGTTAAGAACTCCCAAATGCTGTCAAGTCTATAAAAAAGAAAAGAAAGAGAGAAAGAGGAGGAATTGAGCTTCTTCTAGCTTGCTTTCTTTGCTGTAATAAAATGCTGACTGAAACCAACTTGGGGAGGAAATGTTTATTTCCAGGTCACAATCTAACAGTGAGGAAAATCAGGGCAGGAACTGGAGGCAGGAACCTGGAGGCAGGAACTGAAGCAAAGACCACGGAGGAACACTGCTTACTGGCTTACATGCTGGATTGCTCAGTTAGCTTTCTTTTTTTCTTTTAAACTTTATATTTGAGAAGTATATGAGTACAGTATTTGCATTATCTCCATCCCTCCCAGGCCCCTCCAGCTCCTCCCGTGTCCTCACTCCCGCTCCATTTTTGTCCTCATCTTTATTATTTATATTTATATATATCAGACATACATTTATAAATATAAATATATATGTGATGCATTGAGTTCATTTATTGGTACTTATATTACCTGTGTTTAGGGCTTTCTGCTTATGATTAGATAACTTCTCAGAGAGCTAGGCCCTGGAAAAAAACTGATTCTCCCTCCCTCAGTATCCATTGGTTGGTTGCCTGTAACTCTTCATCTTGAACTGGGACCCTGTGAAACTTCCCCCATCCACCTGGCCATGTCGACTGGTTTTGCCATTGTGCAGGCCTTGTTAGACTACCTTACAAAAGTGATTTCATTGGTGTAGCTTCCCTATCCGGTATAGACTTCATTAACTAGCAGCCAGTGTCTGGTCCCTCTGCTTCTTACTTTCTTTCTGCCCCCTCTTCTGTTACATACTCTGAGCCTTATGTGTAGAGCTTGCATTGTAATGTATCCATCACTTACAGTTGGGCATCTCCCTGTCACTTATTTGCATTTGATAAATTGTGGAACTTTGTAACAATCTCCATCTGTTGCAAAAAGAAGTTTCTTTGATGAGTGGTAAAAGGTACACCTGTCTGTAAATATAAGAATATGTATTTAGAATACAGTAAGATCCAGGAAAGTGACAGAAGTAGGTTCTTCTCTAGGGTCTGGGGCTTCTCCAGCCTTATGCACTTGCTATGTTTACAGTACCACACATGAATTCCCTCCCACTGAGAAGAACTTAAGTCCACTTAAACAGCTGTTGATTGTTACCCATATAAAACTGCCACTGTTTCATCAATAAAGACAATTTGCTGGGCTTTATAGCTGAGTAAGATCTCTGATTGGTTTTCTGCTTTGGCAGCTTGCATAGTATCTTCTGATACGATGAGAACCAGTCTCCAAGGAGGAGGCTTCCAGGTCAGTTCCAGCTGAATTGTTCCAAGTCCTCTGTTAGAACCATGTCTTCAGCAATACGGTCTTACCTTCAAGTTCTGAGAGCATTAAAAAGGCTATGGCAATAGCCTATATTATTTTGGGAGTCTCTTGGGCTATCCTGATCAACAATTGGGAGGTTTCCCATGCCTGGCACTGTGGCTTTTATTATGTAGCCTTCAGCTATACACATGCACTAATATTTGTATTTATA
Source organism: Eospalax fontanierii (assembly GCA_035773235.1). Classification (NCBI taxonomy): domain Eukaryota; kingdom Metazoa; phylum Chordata; class Mammalia; order Rodentia; family Spalacidae; genus Eospalax; species Eospalax fontanierii. The sequence goes on from CM069527.1 coordinate 22,758,219, forward strand.
TTTTTCCAAAAGCTTCTTCAGTTGCCTTTCTTATACACCCCAGGCCCACCTACTAAGGGATGCCACCACCAACAATGAGATGGGCCCTCCTGATCACCTAGCAATCTAAAAAATGTCTCATAGACATGGCTACAGGCCAGTCTGATGGAGAAAATTCCTCAGTTGAGGTTCCTTCTTCCCATATGACTCTTGTTTGTGTCAAGGTGACAAAAACTAACCAACACAGAGGTTCTCTTATTCAAGGAAGTCCTTCTCTGAAGTAGAAAGGGGGCTACTGTCTGACCCCCATTAATTTCTGTGCATTCTTCCTTTCACTCTGAAAATGAGCTGTGTTTTGGCACCGAGATGACTAAATCAAACTGAGACTGCTTTAGCCTCTTTAGAAAAAAAAAAGAAGAGCAATTGATTGAGATCCTAATCTTTGAGCAGAGGCACTTCCTCTGGTGGCAGTGGACTGTCTGACTTCCTGTCTCAGTAGGTAACACACTTCTACCTCAACTTCATAACCAACCCACTTCACTTGCCAGTCTGTCCGCCTCTAGTCTTCATACTCCTTGACCATTCAAAAGATCAGTTCCTGCTTCTCTATGTCCACTTTTTATGTCTTTTTATACCTATTCCACTCATTTCCTCAAATTTGCCTGCAGTCTCAGAACCTACCTGCCCAGTGACTAAGGACAGAAACTATGAAGTCTACAACACGTAGTTCAAACCTCAAAGACTGTACTTACTATGTGCCTCTAGGTAACAAAGTGAATTTCCATGAACAATTTCTTCATCTGTAACATTGTGAATCATTAAGCCATCTCAGTACTTATAATTCTTAAAGGTATTGGTGCATGCAAAATACTCAGCTCAAGGTCTCAAAATTAGCACCTCATTATTAGGTACTATTTATCTTTTTATTAAGAGTCCTGTTTAGTAAGCTGTCCTCTAACAGAAAATGAGTGGCTCATACTGTTCATTAGTGTATTTGTGACTGAGACTGAGGTGGCTTTAGGAGATAGTCTAGAGTAGCTTATTTCCAAGAGAGTCACAGTGAATCATTTTTTTCCTGTATTCACAAACCATTACACGCCTAATGATGAAGTCCATTCCATCCCTCCCTTCCTGATCTCAAGTTGGCATTTAGTGGCCTGACTGACCAACAAAATGTTGAAAAAGTGACATTCTGGTACCAATAAAGACAGGTCCGAGAAAGCCCCATAACTTCTTCCCAGGTTTCTTGGAACGCTCATTTTTGGAACAATCACAATAGGAGAAGTTGCCTGCCATGTGCAAAGTACGTATATCCTAAGACCACTGTTATAAGAGGCCCAAACCAAATAGAGATCCCTGGATGAGAAGATGGTACAGAGAAACATGAAGAGAAGCAGGCTCAAAGGAGCACAGACATTCCTGTTAAGTGAATAAAGATGCAATCTTTTATTTTTATTTTCATTTTACATATATGAGTGTATTGCCTACATGTGTGTAAGTGCACCCCTGTTGTGCAATGCCTGCAGAGGTTAGAAGGTGACAGGTCCCCTAGGACTGAAGTTACAGACGGTTGTTAGCCTCCATGTGGGTGCTGAGAATGGAACCCAGGTCCTCTGCAAGAGCAGTACAGTCAGTGCTCTTAACCGTTGAGCCCTCTCTCCAGCTCCCTAAAGATGTAATCTTTAAAGTGGCTCCTGTAGCTCCAGTGGACCTAGAGGAGATACTGTGGTCCAGAAGCAAACCACTCAACCACACTCACCCCAAGTACCTGACCCATAAAATCAAATTTGAAATGATTGTTTTAAGCCACTATGTTTGAAGGCAGCTTGTCAAGCAATAACAGTTTAACAGGCTTAGACTTTCAAGGTCAAGATAGTAAAGACTAGAGGTAGAGTTCAGCGGTGGGCACTTTCCTACCATGCACAAAACCCAGAGCTCACTCCCAGCATGGTTAAAGAAAACAGAGGTGACAGGAGGGCAGAGTTGGAGTGACTTAGTCCTCTGTGTCCGGTGGAAACTAAACAGGACTGGGTGCCACAATTCCCCTCCTTACCTGGGACTGTCCTAATCTAGCTTTTTTTTCTTTGTCTCAATCAATTGGTCGGAAAATACTCTTTTTCTGTTCTATAAAATTGCTTATATATTAACTGGGGGCAGTGTGAAATGTGAAGTTCTAAAATAATGGTTTAAAACCTGGTTTTGCCTCTTATTGGCTTTGTGATTCTATTAGTCAAGGATTTCTAGAAGAACAGAACTGATGAACACACACACACACACACACACACACACACACACACATACACGGGGTTTTATTTCATTGGTCTAGGGTCAGAGAGAGCTGAATTGCCCCACGATGACCTTCTACAGATTGGAGAGCCACAAAAACAGCAGCTGTTCAGTCTAAGAAACTGAAAACTTCAGAAAAAGAGGCACTGACTTCTCAGGCTCATGGTGGAATAAAGGCCTATAAGCCTCCTAGGGAATCAGTGGGTGATGCCAGTCACCAGAAAGCACACCTACATCGGCACATGCACACATCCTCATTTTTCCACGTGTTATTCCAGGTCCCAGCTTACCCGATTGTGCTGCCATTCTCAAGGCAGGGCTTCCCATTCAGTTTCCTAAGCACGTGCCAAGAATCTCTGGAATGCCCCCAGAAACACATCCAGAAATCTGTTTTATCAATTCTCTAGAACTTCTTCAATCTAGTCAAATTGGCAACAAGATTAGTGGTGATGGTGAACTTGAATAAAATATCTAACATTTCTGAGCTTCATCACCAATATTTGTTAAACAGAACAATAATACATATGTCTCAGGGTCTTATAACACTGAAACATGATAGTAATTGTAAAACAGAGAGCTTGTCATAGTGCTGGGAGCTGTTATGAAGGCCACCAGCAGTAAAAATATCAACAATGATCTTCCCCAACTTCAGACTCCGGATACTATGATACCAACTTGTCAGGCAAGATGTGCCTACTCGCACACTAGTGGCAGGGCTGTTATGGATCTAACTGCCTTCTGCTTGAATCTGAAGCGTGTTCTACAGGAAGGAGTTCCTCCCCAATACTGTGGACCTGGTCAAACACTCCCATAGTGGAAGTGGAGGGTGGCAGCCATAGGAGCTAGGAGTGAGCCTACTACCTTCTGATTGGATTTTTTTCCTTGGCTAAGTAGAATGTTGTCAAGTATCTCTTAAATATTCATGTTTGTACCCACAGACTAGTGCCATTCTGAGCCTTGATCAAAGAAGCTTCTCTTTGTAGCAAAGAGTGGTTAAGGAAGAGATCCATAGCTGGCTAAGGTGCTGAGAACAAATGACTGTTGATTGAGTATTCAGCCCGAAATAGGACACCTATATCACCCCTTCAAGCTCAGGGAACATGGTGGAAGAGGATGTAGAAGGAATGTAAGACCTGGACATGGATGATGGGAAGAGAAAACACTTTCTTGTAGATATGACCTGGCCAGGCCATGGGATTCATGAACCTGCAGCAGTTGCCATTGGCTACATAGGGCTTGAGTAAGACTGAGCTCATAACCATTCAGTCATTGATGAGGGAGGGGCCTGTAGGGCCCTGCTTGACCCAGCAGAGCTATTAGCAATAGAGGGCTGCTGAGGGAAAGGAAGCCATTGTCTTCAGTGATGTACTGAGTTACTTACACTTGGGTGTTTACTCACCATGGTTAAACTCAATGGGTCACAGAGCAAAAACAAAAACAAAGTAAGAAGGCATGAAAGTGAGATGCAGACGTGGTAGAAGGAAGGCTGTTTTGGGGCCTAATGCAAAAAGTATTGAGCAAGCAGCATGACCCAGGATACCCTAAAGGGACCGTAGGAGTCCGGCCTGCTCAGCCTGAAGCAATGGCCTAGGTCCTAGGAAGCCACTGCAGGCACAGAATGAAGTTTCATTTCCTCGTTCCTCAGTGTTTGGTTAACATCTAAAATCACCTACAGGCCACATCAGCCCTAGAACCTTCCAGCCTTTACCTAAAAGACCCCGCCTTGAACTTTCCCACTGTCAGTAACGACCAGACAGGCCTCCCTATATAAACTCCTGCCTTGATTTCAATAAATAAGCTGTCCACTGACACAGACTCCTGGATGTTCTTTCCCATTGCACTCTGGGCTTCCTGAGACCCTGTTTGTTTACTCTCCACTCTCTGGGACTGCTGGCGCACAACAGCTACCCCTGGAGATGGAGACCCACATGGGGTGTTGTGGGCGAAGGATGAGAGAGGGCATGGGAAAGAGCATGACCAGAATATATTATATGTGTATGAAGTTGTCAAAGAATAAATTGTTTTTTTAAAAGCAGCTCAGCACAAATTAGACTGATAGAGACTATAACTATCAGTGTATTTGTATCCACCCTGATGACTCACCATACTCTAGCATTCTACAACAGAAAGTCTTCAACATAACACCAAATCCTTAGAAAAGTTGGTATAAGTTCAATCCATTACCTGGTGCCAAAGCATCTAAAGAGCATTTTCTTACCCAGGCAGTATTTGTTCCTAATCAGAATAAGGGGGTTGTGTCATTTGAGCATATTCTACTGCTGCCACATCAAAATCGGGGTATTCATTTTAACTAGGAGTCTGGCTACCATTTAAGAAGAATGTTGAATTAAGAAATTTCCTCTTATTATTCACATTTCATGCCAGATTTGAACTGTCTTGAGTTTTACACTCAGATGATAGATTCCTGTAATTATCTCATCATGGTGTTAGCCAGTGGTCACACCCATGAAGGAGATGCAAGATGCTTCATGATGCTTAGGGCACCTCAGTGAACCAAGCCTTCAAGTTCTCTCCTATTAAATGGCCAGCATTCTTCCTGTGTTCTTATAGGATTTTTAAGACTCTAAAGGAATAAACTTGCATATCAAAGTTCCATTTGCTCATAATAAACAGCGTTTACATCCACATCTTCATTCTTTTACCAGGAGAGAAGGCTTCAAAATTGGCTCTTGTCTAAAAGTGATGGTTAATGTTACTTTGTTTAAAAGAGGCAGAAAAAGGGATTGCTGTGAGATTCTGTCCTCTGGGCATGACATAGCTTTTGCGCACATGAACTCAAAGCAGCTGTGGTTACTTACACAAGATCAAGCCAGTTAAAAATTCCAGCATAGAGGAGTAAGGGGCTCCAAGCCATTCCTAGCAGAGGAGCTACTGGAAATTGATGACTGCTAGGGAAAGGAGAGTCACTCTCCTTCGGGTGTGTGGCCACTGGAGATTCCCTATACCCCAGAGGGGGTCCCACCCTCATACACATATGGGTAGCACTAAGTGAACTTCATCTGTTAAAATAAAAAATACATATATTTTTAAAGAAATACATGAAGTTGGGAGGGAGATGTGATGATTTCGGGGACAGGGAATTTGACAGAGGAAAAGCAAGGGGTGGATATGATCAAGATACACTGTACACATGTATGAAATTAGCAGAGGATGAAAACAGACATTATGAAACTGTTCCAAAGAGTTAAAGTGATTTTAAAATTTGGGAATTGCATTGTCTTATAGATGCCAACACAGAGAGGTCCTAGATAAAGGTCATGGAGTCACAGACATCTTTTTTTTCCAGATGTATATTTTGCAAGAAAGAATGATCTTATCATGACTGTCAGTAGCTTCTTCATACTCTAACCAGTCTTTAGTTCATCCACCATGACCATGATGTAGACTCCAAGAATAGGGTTTATTGAGTGTTTATTACATGGCAACTCTCTGCGGAGCCTTTTCCATGTTAACTCCCTACTTCACTAGTGAGAAAAAGCTTAAATAAACTCAAGAATCTAGATAGTAAAGAGAAAGAGGTAGAGTGGACATTTGATCCCAAGTCTAATTGATTCCAAAGTCTTCGCTCTTTGCAGTGTCATAGTGGGATGTAGAGAGGAAAGAAGCCTTCATTTAAAAAGTCTGGTCCATGCAAAGAACCTGAGCCATGTGTGGATTCACACAGTGCTCACAGTATTCATGAGTACTCCAGAGACAGGAAGTCAGATGATTAGCAACAGATGGGCTCATAAGAGAGTTTTACATGCAGCCCTGAGGGGGTGGAAGAGCCAGCTCCTCCGACAGCAAAGTTTTGGTCTGAATATACGAGCTTGTTCTTTACTGCTCTACCCTAGACTGCAGAAACATTTGCCCGGAACACTTAGTACGAATGAAGGTGGGGTCTTTTTATATGTTCAGATTTAGTGTTTTCACAAACACACTTTGAAAACCAAGTGGGTCTATCTGACAGATATTTATTCTTAAGAAAGATAGATCAGCAGTTTTATCTTTCACTTAATGCCTGAGACCTGAGAAATGAAGCATTGTGAAATTTCATTATTATGTGTGCTTCATGGATGCAGTATGCTCAGACCTACCTGAGATCAGTCAGTCTTTGGCCATGGCTGTTTAACCAGTCAAGGGACATAGAAATTAAGATATAGATGCTCAATACTGGTGTAATAGTAGATTGCTTACAGTAAAGTTGCTTCTACAAACACAAATAATTTTATTAAAATATATAAATATGAAAAGTATAGTAAATAAATAGACCAATCACATAGTTGCTTATAACCATCATTGGATATTTGTGCTGAACATAATTATATACACTATGCTTTTATTCTACTGGCTGCACAGTAGGCCTGTTTATACCAGCATCGTCACAATCTGATCAATGCTTTGAGCTACAGCATAGCAGCTATGCAACCATGCAAGCGGCAGGCCTTTCAGGTCTGTTATAGGGTCACTGAGGTATGTATGAGCCATTGTTGCTTACAATGCCATTAATAATGTAGTGCAAGACTATACTGAAAAATACCTGGTTGTGAGAACTGTATGATAGCATTAAAGACCCTAAATGAAGCAGCAGCTTTGGAATAAGTGGTAATAACTAAAAGAATAATAATGGCTGGCACTGGCTGAATTCTTCCCCTGGCCCTACAACAGCTTAGGGGGCATACATGTTTTCACTCAAGAAATCTTCAAAACAATCCCAGAAGATGACCATTTGGTAACTCCACTTTAGAGATGATGATACTGAAGTTTGAGATGTGATATGCCTGTTGGCCTTTGTCATACTTAACAGAAGAAAAGCTTGTACTCTAAGCTTAAACATTTTAATGCTTAGAACCACAGTCTTGGACATGAGCTGCATTACAGTGTCTTTTTTCCTGACTATTGAGAAATGAGACAATGCCTATCCTGATAATGTCTCAAGACAGAGTAGCTGCTTTGGAAACAGAAGGATGAGGTCACAGTGGGATACTTTTGGCTGAACTGTACTAGTTTCCTTTCCAAGTATTGTCCCCAATATACTGAGAAGATAAGTTTCTAAACACTTGTTATGTGATTCATGAGGATGATCCTTGGAGAAATATTTAATGAGATGCACCTGAGCCTTTGGTTTTATATGTCTATAATGTTAAGGGCTCAAAATGATGCTAAAGCTTCAGTTCCATCCTGTAATCATCCCTTTAAAAAAATAAATGAACACCGAATTTGAAAAGCTTCTCAGTCCTGGCCCCAGCCCCTGCAGACTACCATGTCTTTCTGTTGCCTCTTCTGTCATTCCCTTGCAAGGTGTTTATGAAGGTAGTCTTGCTCAGACTCTATGCCAGCCTGCTACTGAAGAGGTATTTCTGCCTAATACTAAGTGAGACGCTTGAAGGCACTAAAAGTTGCTTAATACATTGCCTAAATAACATTTTCCAGTGAGTATAATATAATTCAATCATACAACAGCCTTTGAAGGTGGTTACTCTGTGTAAGATTTTCCAGAAGAGGAAACTGAGGCTTAGCAAAATTAACTAACGACTTCAGAGTGACAGGATCCTACATAGCAGGCATGAGAGTGCAAACTAGGTCTGAATGCCTTCGGAGTCTGCACTCCTATCAGTGTACTCTGTGACTTATTGTATGCATTTCGCAGACCCAAATGTGTTCAGACACCACTACTCTACAGCAGCATGATGAGAGATAAGAAAAGGATATTCAGAGATGAGAATGAGTGAGTGAACCCCAGCCCATGAGGGTCTGACCCCAAAGCTATCCTCACTCTACATGTCCCTGTCACGTATTTGTATCCCCAAACTCTTTTCAATAGAAAATTGTGTTCTTCACTGTTCCTATCAGAGACCTACTTTCTCCTGGAAATGGAGAGGATATTTAGGTCAAAAAAAAAATGGTTAAATAGCAAATGTTTTTATTTTCCTCTCTAAAAGCTTATTGATTTATTTTTATGTGTAAGAGTGTTTTTCCTGTATGCATGTAAGTACACTCATGCATCCAATGCCCAGAGAGGCCAAAAGAGGATGTTAGATCCTCTGGAGTTACAGATGGTTGCTAACTGCCATGTGGGTGCTGGAAACCAAGCCTCAAGTACTTTTAACCACTGAGCCCTCTCTCCTGCCCCAACACTGTTTTTCTTAAGCCTAAAGAAGAAACTTTAGTCATGTCTACATGTAAGGATAAAAGGTTTCTTTATCTCTACTGACATCCAGTAAGTGCTAAGTTGGGTGTAGGGGCTTCATCTCACTTTTATCATTGCAAAAATGTCAACCACATTCATCAATGCAAGTCAACAAAGAACTAAACACAAACATATTTACTTGAGTTTTTGCACACAGAATCAAGAAAAGCACTTGGGAAACTCCAGGGTGAACAGCATGTCATCAATCTTAGCCTCTTTGAGTCAGAACTCAGTATTTTATTAGATGCTCCCAGACAGGAAGCATGCCTCCTTTGTATCATTTGCGAGATCTAGCACGGTGCTTGTGAGCAGACACTATTTATCACCACTCTTCTGTGTTTCTACAGTTATTAGTGTCTCTGTGGTCCTTCTGAAGGACTACATCTCCATCATCTTAAAGCTGACTCCAGCGGGGACTGACAAGCACTTCTCCTAGAAGATCCTCTTCGCAGAACTCAGTGAAAACAATTGCTGACACTAAATAAAAGGACAAAAAGTTCCTCCCTCGTTTTGACAATCAAACAAAATAATGTTCCAAAGAAGATATTGCAGAAGGCCCAGGCAAAGGATGGTACCCAATACCTTTGAAAATGCCCTCCAAGTCCTGGAACCTTGGCTGCTTTCACTTTTCACTGACAACATGTCTCCATTTCAGGTTTGCATACACTAAATATACTTTGTTAAAATGCTGTGTCCGCTTTCTTCTGCTATAACAATATCTAAGGTAATTATGATAGTCAATTTTAAATGCCAACTTTTTGGAATTTAGAATTACCAGGGAATAAACTTCTGTGAAGAAGTTTTAAGATTAGTTACTTGAGGTGGGACAAGCCATCCTAAATAAGGGTGCCACCATACCCTAGCCAGGTTCCAGACTGAGTGAAAACAAGAAAGGGAGCAGAGCACTGCTCTCTGTTTCCTGACTGTGGACTCAGTGTGACCAGCCGCCTCACATTCCTGATGTCATGCCTTACCTACCATGATGGACTATATCCACAAATCATGAGCCTAAATAAATCCTCTTTTCCTTAATTTGTTTTGCCAGGAATTTTGTCAGAACAGATAGTCGCTCAAATGATAATCAAGTTTTAAAGAGAAGAGGTCTGTTTTGCCTCACAGTTTTGGAGTATTTAGTCCATGTTCAGCCAGACAGACCCATTGTTTTTAGGCTTTTGGTGGTAGATTGGGAGGTGGGGACAGACATCATAGTAAAGCCTCCCAGTATAGGAAAACTGCTCCCCTAATGGTCAAGAAGTGAAATAGAAGAAGAGGCATGGATCAATCCCAGTATTCTCTTTGGGGCCATGCCTCCTGAGACCAGAAGACCTCCCTCAAGGGCCCAGGTCATAAAAGTTCCACCACCTCTTGACAGAGCCACAGGCTCTGGACCAAGCCTTTAATGCAAAGGCTTTGGGAGGGCATTCCAGATCCAAACCATAGTTTGTCTTATAATTAACTAAATTCAAGATTCCCTACTGCAGAAAGATTTTAAAGCTGCAATAGTTTTTAGCAATTACTATAATAAAAACAGAATTGATGGGTAATTATGAGTTTGTCTAAGAGTATATCAGCCCAACAAGAGTGCACTCTAGATTCTAGAAAAGACATTATTTGAAAAAGTATCAAATCAAAGCTTGTACACTGCCTTATGAAGATTCCAATGGTTTTTCATTAATATTCCCTAAATGTCCTTTCTTAAGCTATATGAGATTTTCATCCTATTTTCTAGCTACTCAAAGCTCCCATTTTACTGTAAGTTGAGCATTGTAGACCAATGAAAAATATTTAAAAGGCAAAATAAAAGGAAATGCTACCCATCTGAAATAATCAGGGCTCTTGGGTGAGCCATTTGTTTATAAAGCACAGTGGCAGTATGTGCCTCTTGTACCATTTCATAGTAACTGCCCAGAGAGCAGGCAGTCATTCTGTGTCACTGGGCTCAGCCCATATTTACTGTATTAACTATCCCATGTTGCACATTCATGGGCAATTACCCAGATTCGTACAATGTCCCCCTATTCTCTAGGGGAAAAGAAAGTGCCAAAACCCAGCACTAGGCACAGAGTAATCATTCAGTAAATACCGCCAATTGGTTGCTTAATTGACTGGAAACTGATTTCCTTTTCTCTGACAATGCAGGTGCTCATTAGCACACAGGGCCCATGAATGGCTTAGAATTCAGTAAAGCTGAAATTCACTTTGCAGGAGATTTCATGAGGCTTACCTGCCTGCTAGAAGCTAGCTTAGAGAAAATACTATGTGTCTTAGTATTAAATTGCAAATCTGAAAGTAGTACTGTTATGCAGCAGGTAGTCTGTTGTTAGTTGTAGGGTAATTGAATGACCATAGAATAAATGAGGAATTTGATCACAAGATACAAGGTCATCTTTTCACTTGAGTTTAGTTTCATACCAGCACCTGGCTCAGTGCCTGGTATGTAATGCTTGATAAGTTAGTGCCTAATCAGTTAGTGAATGAACAAACTAACAAATCATAGTGTTTGGCCTAGTTTGTTCTTTAATGGTGTCCTGATCTGGCACATGATAGTTCTTCACTGTCACTCACGTAATTTTGGCGTCGTGACTGTGCCTTGACAAATGTAAAATTCTCCAAACGAAAGTAGATATCACTTGTCAGACAATTTGCTTTTGCCAAATCTACAAATGAAAAACAAGTTGTGATCAATGCATTTTGCAGACAAAAGGAGAGGAGGGTTTATGTGTAAATAATTTTTGGCTTTTAAAGTTGGGCTTTCCTCTGGGGTAAAATAAAAACAATAAATATCTGTAAAATTGGTGTATGACTCTCTAGACATTGGGTAAATTTTAACATGGTATTCCTAAGAGTTCCTTGTTTGTCTGTAAATACCTCAAAAAATAGAAAGTTCATTTTGAAGTACAAAATCCGTAGCAATGTTGAACCTTCATGGATGTGTGTTCCTGGAGCTGATGAGGAAGGTTTGATGAGTTTTGAGCTGGTTCATAGGAATGATGCAGATCAGCCAGCCTGTTATGTTTATTATGAGGTTCCAGGGATCAGAGGGTTACTCCACCGGGAAGATTTTTATCCCTACAAACAAAATGAGGTACATCCCAGCAGCCGATATTCCGAAGAAGCAATTTGTGTTATTAGTCTTTGCAGAAAATTGGTTTCAAAGACCACAGCTGCCCATGTGCAATGAATTGGCTTTGTTGGGAAACATTTTATTTTCAACAGTCAACATAGCTTCTTAATTGTTTTGCTGTTAATTACCTAAGGATGCAGTATAAATGAGATCAAAGTATTCAAGATGAAAGGCAGATTTTTAAAAAGGAAAATGTATAATCAGCTTCCTCTAGACATGATTCCAGTTCTTCCCAATCAATGGGGAGAGAGCAAGCAGAAATCAAATACTGCACAACCAAGGTACGCTTACATACCTGCAGGTAAACACTCATACACAAAAAATAATAATCAATAAAATATTTTTTAAAACGTGTATGTGACTGAGCAATCCCACTCCCAAGTATTTACAACATATATGAGTGGGGAAACAGTGTCCAACAGACCAGCTCAACATTCTACCTTTATTGGAATACAGCCATGCTTGCAACCCTGTGTGGCTAAGTCTACAGCCTGTGCTGCTCTCAAATTGTGCTTCTTAACAACTTACGATGCTTCAGCATAATTTAACACTTTATGACTATGCAGGTGCCATACAAAGTCAGCAGAAACCAAACAGGGGGTCTTGAGTTTTATATATTTTTTGAACCTCTTTTTAAAAGCTGATTATTTATATTTTATGTGCACTAGTGTTTCGCCCACATGTGTGCAAGTGCCGCTGTACTACAGTGTCCACAAAGACCAGAATAGAAAATTGAATCCCTTGGAATTGAAGTTACAAATGATTGTTAGTCACCCTGTGGGTGCTAGAAACTGAACCCCAATCCTCTTCAAGAGCAGCCAGTCCTCTTAACTACAGAGTTATCCTTTCAGACCCTTTTCTGGGCCTCTTGATATGTGAAGCAGTACTCTTCTGTGCAGCTGACTGGCAGCCTCAGGCGGATGTCCCGTTTTATAACCAGTGCTCTACAATTCACTGTACTGCTAATTTAGCATATTAAGAAAATTAAGTGCATTAAATGATGTTGTAGTTTGAATATGAAATGCATAACCCATTCCATAGGCTAATATGCTTGAACACTTAGTCCCCAGCTGGTGATGCTCTTTGGGGAGGTTGTAGGTCCTTTAGAAGATACAGTTACACAGTTACACAAAGGATTTTATCCTGGCCCCACTTTGTGTCTGCCCTCTCCTGAAAAAATGGGAGGAGGGGTCCCAGCTCCAACCTCCCGCCACCATCGAGCTCCCTGATGCCTCCATAGTAAACTGGTTCCCCTCAAACTGCAAGCCAAAGTGATCTCTTCTTCCCTTAAGTTGCTTCTTGTGGAGGATTTGGTCACAGCAACAAGAAAAGATACTAATACCCATGCATTTCTAGCTTGCAATATTTTTAACTTACAGTAGGTTTAAGTGGATGCACGTCCATCATGAGTCAAGGAGCATCGGCAGTTCCAGAACACTTTATGCTCCATTAACTAAAGCAATTGCTACATGAAAATGTTGACCTTCTCTTGCTTTAAAGAAATGATAGCATATATCCACCCCAGCACCTGTATACGAATGCTCTATACAAGCTCTACTCACAAATACCAAAAATTCAATCAAAGGTCCTCTAATGAACAGAACGGAGTACATGCATGCAACCTAAGTATTTTAAAAGAACAGTATTTTTTAACATATTAACATAGGTAAAAGGAGAATCTCAAAAGCATTATTCTAAGTGGCAGAAGCCAGTTTTTAAAGATTACGTACTCTATATGACAGCTCTGAAAAGCTGAAATTTTAGTAACAGAACTCAATTGTCACTGAGGGTTCTGGAAGGTGAAAGCAAATGATTACCAAAAGAAAACACGTGGGACTTGTGCACAGTGATGGAGCTATTCCATAGCCTCACTGTAGTCATGACTTCATGAATCTATATGCATGTGAAAATTCACAGAAATATAAGCCCAAAGTTCATCTCATTGTATGTTAATTTAATAAGCAAAAAGCTACTTATCCAAGTACAAAGAACTGTCCAGGAATGGACATGATATTCTTTCTGAAATTTGTCTGTCAGTCCATTGTCATTTAACCTGCCATCCTTGTTTTCTTTAAGAATAAACACTGCTCATGCAAGTTAAATCACTTTCATGTCACATTCTGAACTGTATAAAGTGGCTTGTTGAAAATGGATGACCCCCACACCCTAAGTTTGGTACCTACTCAGCATAGTAATTAGAGCCAAAGGGCCTCCCAGGTCTCCAGTGAAATATGGCACATGGATCCCTCAGACCTTTGTGTGGTTTTTGGCATAGACCAGAGTACTAATGATGTGTTACATACTCTAGTCCTCTACTGTTCCCACACGGATTTCGAATATACTTGAACTTTACCCCATCTAAGAAGAGAGCTGATTAGGCAGAAAATTATTTACTCACATTTTATAATCAAGAAAATGAAAGCGTGGTTGGCTGGAGTAAGGAATTTCACCAAAGAAACAAGACACATGACTGAAGACTGCTTAAAATCTGAAGTCTGACTCTAGAACACACAGCTCTTCCCATTACTCTTAGCCTCACTAACATAGAGATGGAGACATTCCCAAAGCTGTTTCAGAGAACAGAGCTTAGAATGAAACCTCATTGATAAGTGGGTGCTTTTCTCAGAACTGAGTAACAATCCATCTGCCAATCTGCTGAGATCTGCTGGGGTCGGAGGTCACAGAATTTACCCATCAACTGAAGTCATTTCCGAAGTTTATCATCTAAAACTGAGCCCTGTCTTATAGACCACAGCAAATAAACTCTCTATGACTCATCACTCCTACAAAGGAGAATCAGGTCATCTGGATAACTAATTCTGACTACTATGTGTGTTGATTAAATAAAATATCTTGCAAATTATTCATTAATTTGAAAATGAATGAAAATCAATAATGTGATATTAACTTTGAATTTCATTGTTAGTCTCCTCTTCTTCCCAAACTTATCTCTGAAAGAGGTTGTCACAGAACCTTTGAGTCCTGAATTAGAAAGCATATATGTGCCCCTTACATATGAAATAGCAGACATGGAAGAAGGCCAAAATCATTTGAAGACATGAAAGAGTATTTTGCTGTCACCTAAGCAAACCTAGATGCTCTTAAGTTTGGATAGAAGATAAGACTCAGAGAATGAAATCCAAGTGTAATTAAAAGGTTAAATTGAACGGATGAATGATGTAGGAGAATTTTATTAACCAATACTCTTTCCTTTCTGAACTTCCCTCCTTTCTGTCCACGTTGCATGCGATATAGAGAAGGATGAGCAGATAGAAAGGAGATGAATGGTCCATGAAGGATAATTTGTTGCACGGATGAAATAGAGCAGGTTTTGCTCCAGAAACAGGTTGGCATAATCAAGCGATATGTGCATAGTGAGCCAGACTGTAATTCTATTAGCTCGCAGCTGTCTTTGAAAATGCTGAATGTCTGAAGCTTCCCTCTGGCAAGTGATTCAGCACTTTCCACATCAAAGGCCAGGGATGACCGAAACTTTACTGTCATCAGATTATAGTTGCCGAGTCAGAACAGAAGAGACACTGTACATGTATCAATGCAGCTCTGCTTCTTTCTTCAGGATGTGTAATTTTTATATACGCCTATTTTCCTACTTGGCCTTTGTTGCATAAATTTTCTCACGGCAGGACCGGCATTTAGTCTCGTTCCACCCCCAGGTTTGAACCGACTGAACGAAGAAAGAATGTTCTTTAGAGAGAAACTGATTTATTTCGGGTGACCGGTAAAGTCATTGTTACCGGGCACCCGCCAATCTAGAGCAGCCACAGTGGTGGCGCAAGTCTCTCTGTCCACTGCGCAGGGCTCTTTGTCCATTCCCAGCCTGCGTCCTGCTTCCACGCACATGATCCTTAGGACTGTGGGGACTTGGAATGCCGCCTCCTGGGTCTTGGCCTTCTCCGTGGGCCCAGGACCGAAGCACTTTTCCTCCTGAGTGGCTTTGAGTATTACCCGTGGCCCTCGCCTGCTGGCTGCCATGTTTTCTCTACCTTCTCCCCCCGCACTTCCTGCTCCCTTATTGGTCAGAGGGCGGGACTTGCCAATGTATTTACCATACAGCCTTCTTTCTATAGTGGAATATGCTCTAGTATTCCACAAGATATCAGTTCATTATTTCTGACTCTTGTGACATGCACTAGTAATTTTCACCCTGGAGAACCTCATTCCAGTCATTGCTAGAGTTGAAACCAGAGAAGAATAACACACAGAGAATGATTTCCAGTTTGAATTTTAATGGTAACTGCAAGGTCTTTCCTTATTCAATCATCTTTCTTGGAAATAATTCCTAGAGTACCTAGTTTCAGAGAGAAATCCTCACCAAATAAACAGAATATGAAGTCTGTATTAACGTGAAGAAATGGAATTTAGTAACAAGTCTTCTTATAAGACTTGACAATGAATAAGAAAAAGAGTTTAAAATCGTCTACTGTAAATTATATGGAAGAAGACTGGGACTTCACATAAATACATAAAACCGTGTGTATGCATATGTGTGTGTGTGTTCACACAAAGCATGCATTCCAAGGAAAGTGAGAGCTCTGTACATGTGCTCTCCCACTCAGTCAGTCAGCCTAAGAACATAAACTACTTCAGTAGCCACATATGATCAAACGGCAGAAGAAGCAGATTCGGATGAGGTCATGAAGCATTACCAAATGCCACAAGATACGGATTTCTGCTCTGTCCCCCATAAAGCTTTCTTTATGTCCTGGGCAGTGAGACTACCTTGATGGGAAGGTGAAATCCCTGCTCCCTGCAAAGCTTTATTTTAAGGAGACCATTCATATACAAAGAAATAAGATAAGGACTGTGACTGTGATTGGTGCTATCAAGAAAATGAATAGGAAAACATAAACAAGTGTCAGGAAGGAAAAAGAATATTGTCGGTGGGGCTATTTTAGATAAGTCGGTTATTCTGAGATGTCTCTACTGAGAAAGAAGAGGAAGAGCTGGCTGTCAGCCATGTAGGAAGAACATTACAGAGAGGACAGCGAGTGCAAAGCTGACGTCTGACTGTGCTGTGGGCGCATAGAAGAGGGTCCGGGTTGGTCAGAATGCGGAGAACTGGAGGTGTAGGTATGCAGTGAGATTGATATCACACAGAGATGGGAAGGCCATGAAGTCAGGGTTGGTTATTGAAGGTACAATGGTAAGGTTTTAACTAAGACTGATGTGTGGTCTGTCATCTGTTTATTCTGGAGTGAGAAGGCAGAGAGGGCTGTTAGGAAACAACTGAGTCATCTCAGCAAGATAAGGAATAGTGCTCATTAGCAGCAGCTGAGGCACAATGGGCAGAGACATGAGAGCCTTGTGAAGGATGATGCAAAGAGAAGATAGGAAGATGAAGATGGCTCCTGGGTCCATTATGAATACTGGGATTACTTTCAGCTGATGCTGTAAGGAATGAAGGAGCCTTCATGGAATAATTTGCATTTTATGATAAGCACAATGAGTTTTCTTACAGAAGAAAAGAGGTCTCTGGGTGGTTATCATATAAGGCTTATCAGGTCAAAGTCAGAGCTTGGATGTGTGATCTCAGGCCAGACACTGGTCCTCTGAGCATCTCTGAACCATCTCAACTGAGCTCCTGCATCCCTTGGAGATAGTGAGATTTTCATTGATGCTGAAATGGCCATTCCCAAGGTGGAAATGGAAAAAAGGACATAGGAGGAGCTGAGGCAAATGAACAGTTAGTAGAGTCTTCTCTGTCTACTACCTTGTCTACTACGTCTGTCTACTATCAGTGTCTCTTCTCGTTGGTACCTTTCTTCATCTTTGTACCTTAATGTCATCACTACACAAGGTCCAACACAGGGAAGGGGCATTCCAAAATGCCACCAGCAGAGGGCAGCCTGGAGCTGCACATGCCCAGTTTAGCACCTCAAGTCCTGGGTCCGGCTAGGGGAGAAGGCAGATTCACCTGCTTCTGAGGATCTGTTACATGGCAGGCCAGTGGGCAATCACTGCTGCTGAAACAGAGCACGAAGGGAAACGCCCTTTTAGTTAAGGTGCCAAGAAAAGCATGAGTGTGTCATTGCCAACAGCAATGGCACACCCTCAGCACAAGATTGTACCGTCCAAATGACAGCTCCAGCTGCTTTGGTCTTCAGCTCCCATGTATGAAGAAGTATCATGACCCAGGCTCTGACAAACGATTATATAAATCATCTCACCAGCTTCACATCCTCCCTATGAAATGTGTTCTGGTTTTTGTCCTTATTATACACATGAGCAGGTAATTACTGAAGATAACTGGCAGGATAGTTTTATCAAATTATAAATGTTTGTTTAACTATAAAGCTTCCCTCCAAGATTGCTACACTTTGCTTACTCCTCTCCCAGTGTTATTCTGAATGCTCCGGGGACTTGATGGTAGTATTACATATGTTTTGTATATAGAACTTGGCTCTTATCCTTTAAATATATACTTCCAGAGTGGAAAGAATAAATTAAACAGCTACAGAATCATGTAAACAATACAGAGAATACGGCATTGATAGCACTATGTCTTCACAGCTCTCCAGTGTCAAGAGTTTTCACTTGCACCACACAACTTCTGTCAACAGTCACCTTCAATATTAAAAGGCTGGATGAGAGGCAGTGAGGTGCTTCACATATCCATTCATCCATCCATCTATCCATTCATCAATCATTCTCTAAGTGTTCAGTGAGCATCTGACCATGATAGGCACAGGGTTGCAAGTAGTAGAATATTCTAATTCCTGCCCATGAGAAGATTATAAGGTAGTTTGGGGTGGTGAAAACAGTAGTAACAAGTGAATCAATAAATAAGTGAAGAATTGCTATTATTTGTATCATTAAAAAGGAGTCCAAGGGCTGAAGACATGGCCCAGCAGTTAAGAGGACTGGCGGCTCTTGCAGAGGACCCAAACTTGAGTCCCAAAACCCACATGGCAGCTAACAACTATTCATAACTCCAGTTCCAGGGGATCTGACACACTCTTTTGGTCTCCACAGTCATTACACACATGTGATACACTTACATATATGCAGAACACTCATACGAATAAAAAATAAAAAGGGCTAGAAATGGTGGTACATGCCTTTAATCCCAGTTCTCTGGAGGCAGAGGCAGGCAGATCTCTGGGAGATCAAGGCCAGCATGGACTACATAGAAAACTCCAAGTCAGCTGTTGCTACAGGGAGGCCCTGTCTCAAATATTAAAAATAAAATTAATTTAATTTTAAAAGGATTCAATAGTTAGCTATTAACATTGTGGCCTTAGCTCTTGGGCCAACAATTTATTGCCCTTAATTCCTGTGACCTTCATCTCTCAGCTCCAGCTACTTGCAACTCTGTTTCAAATGTCTCCTGACCTTTCCAAATTCCCTACTCCCACTCCCAAAAATGTGTCTGGAGCAGCCCTTAGATCCTAGCCAGCCTTCCTTCCTCTGCTCTCAGACAGGATCCCCTGCCTGTCTTCTAGACTCCATGGATCAAATCACTGACATCTCACTCCTGTTGTGAAATCCTTCTGCCTTCCTCCATTCCATGCTGACAAATCCTGTGAAGTCTGTGGCCTTCCTCCGTGCCTGTTCGAATGAAGCTCATCTGCCCAGGCTCTCTCCCTCACCAACACTGCTCTGGCTTTGTGTGCACTGACCCTTGCTACAGGGCCCTGGGAATTCCTCCATAGAACTGTTTCATTCCACGGACCCAGATTAGGCCTTTTCTACTGCCTTTCAATACCAAACCCAATCCTTCCTCTTTTTTATAATTTATGCTTTTAAATTTTTTGCATATATTTATTAAACTTTTGTGCATTTCAAATAAAACATCTTAATCATCTTTATGGCCTCTCCCCCATGTGTGCTCCCTATGCCCCCCCCACTAAAGTTGATGCATTCTATCATATATGTTATCAATGCTGTCAATCAAGTTTCTGAACCCACATGTCCTTCAGTGCAAGTTCGTCCACTGGAGTCTACTCAACCAATCCTTCCTCTTAATCAATCTCTATGCCCCTGTGTACTATTAAAAAGATGAGCACCCTCAGTTTTGTGTTCACCTCCAAATCTTTTCTACCTTCATGCACATTCTTCTGCCCTCTAGACACAGGGTAGAAATACCCCTCTAGGTATTCCATGATGAGGCTGAAAGAACTTGGGAAGGATCATGTAGAGGTGGTCCACTCATTTGTTTATCCCAACTGCATCCACCAGGCATTTATTGACCACCTGCAATGTTTCAGCACTACAGCCCGCACTCTAGGAGCAGATCAGCAAAGATGGAGCACTGTAAGAGAAATGGGGTGTCTTAGAGATATGAGGCTAGAGAAAAAGGGCCCCTAGCCAGCAGGACATATTCTAAAAGAGAAAGAAAGTCTGAACAGAAGATTGGCCAGATATGGCTTGAAAATTCCCCTAAACCTCTGTGGCTGCTGTGTGGGGACTGTGTGGGAGGGGCAGAGCGCCGTGGGGGAAAGAACAGTTAGACTAGGGCAGTGACCCTGGGGAAAAGTGATGATTTCCTGTGCATGAAGCTCCTCTGGCTGAGCCCTCTTCAACCTCAGCAGCCTGTGGACTTGATGACTCTGGGAATCCTCACAAGTGCCCCAAGGTTCTGGCCAACTGTCCCTTCCTAATCTAGCTCATGCAAAGAGTCTTGTGGCCCACACTGTCCGTTATGCTCTAGATGGAATGAACCACCCCCTCTGTACCCTGAACACTGACACTTCTCTGCCCGGGGCCTTTGCTCAAGCTGTCCTCTCAGCCTCTGTGTCCCTCTTGCTTCTCAGTCTGCTAAGTTATCACAGAAAGGCAACCCTGATCACCACAGACAGACTAGTTCATCCCACAGATTTATGAATATAGCTTTATTATATCATGATTACTGCATTTTCAGTCATTCATTATGCTCTCCCCTTCATCGGTGAGTCTTGTAAGAAAGGGAACATGTTTTATTTGCACTTTTATTCTTTTCTTCAAACCCATAATACCTTGCACAGTGGGGAGGATATCTTAGTGGATGTTAAATATTCATTGCATCAAATCACAAAATAAAGTCTGTTTCAATCCATTTAATCCAGTCCAGTATGATGCAATTCAGTGCAAAACCTTATGTATTCATTACTTCCTTTACAAACTGTAAACCCTGCTAGATTAGACACTGCATTATGGTTCTTCATGCTCTACCCCATCATACAGTGGGTGCTTGATAAATGTTTACTGTTTGGCTAATATAAAATTAAATACACTCCTTGATCCTTAATTTTTTTCTGTTTAATGGAGACCAATGCTTCTTGTATCAAATACGATATGTGTGAAGCTTAGGCATTATAAGGCACACAGCTACAATTACAGAAAAATAAAATATTGACTTTTGAAGAATTATAGACCATGACTGTTAATATAAATGGT
Source organism: Eospalax fontanierii (assembly GCA_035773235.1). Classification (NCBI taxonomy): domain Eukaryota; kingdom Metazoa; phylum Chordata; class Mammalia; order Rodentia; family Spalacidae; genus Eospalax; species Eospalax fontanierii. The sequence continues at coordinate 22,779,194 of CM069527.1, forward strand.
TTTAGGCAGCTATGTACAAAAGTACCAACATGCTACATACATTAGTGTTGATAGACAGCTTTCTGAAGAAAAAGAAAATGAGTCTTTCCTAAAAAGGGAGGCTGCAGTAAAGATATGGAGATACCAGAAAGGATGTTCCTCCAGACATTTGCATCTCATGTGAACCTCCAGGGAGACTCACAGCAGAAAAGCTCTCAGCTTCACTGCTTGAAGGCATCAGCTGCAGTTTCAGGGATCCCAACACATCTTGTTGTGCTCTGTGTTCAGGGACTCCATTGTGACTCAGTCTGCCTGGCCACCTTTACCTTTCTGTGACATACTCTACACTTGTTATTCAGTGGAAATGCCCTTGGAAAGGGCATCAGACATTTTTTAATTTAATTCTTTTTGAGAATTTCATCATGAGGACCATATTTATATCAGCTTTACCTTCCCCATCCCAGTTCCTCCCACATCTCAACTTGGGGACCTCTGTCTTGATTATTATTGTTACATATACATACATACATAATACACAAATATATCTACATGTATACACCTATAAGTAAGGTGTCCTTTTAGCGGTGCTCATGTGTACATGTGTGTAAGGATGATCACTTGGGATTAAGTAACCCATCGCAGAGGTTGTCCCAGACAACGTTCTCCCCTCCTCAACAGCCATGCATTGCCTATAGCTTTCCATTTAGAGGTGGGACCTTGTGAAATTTCCATCTATGTTGCCACATTACCTGGTGTTGTCATCATACAGGTCTTGTGTTGAGATTTTGAGATTTCATGGGTGCAACTTCCTTGTCCTATGTCAAATATACTGTCTAGGAGCAAGCATCCTGGTCCCCTGGCTCTTGCCATCTTTCTGCCCCCTCTTCCGTGATGTTTTCTGAGCCTTGGGTGTAGGGATTGCATTGTACATGTTTCAATTGAAGCTGGGAATCATATTTTTTTATTGTGATAAAATACACATAACGTAAAGTTTATCTTTAACCACTTTATATATAATTCAGTTACACTAGATACATTCACAGTGTGATGCCACCATCATTAGCCTCATTTTCAAAATATTTTCACCATCCCAAACGAAATATCTGCAGTCCACCATGCTTGGTTTTGAATATTAAGTGATTTCTTCTAGAAGTAGGAAATTTTAAAATAGCAAACAAACATAAAATGCAAAAATAAAGTTTTTTTGAACCATGGCATATCTACTTTTTGCTATTAACAGTTTGCTGTGTATCTTCTGGACCGTTTTGTGTGTGCCTAAAACATACATATCACACATGTAAATTTGTAAAAATATCACACTATGTGCTATATCCCTTTTTTCTTTTAGCTAAGTGCTGTGGACATTCTCCTGTGTTCGACTCATAATCCATTCCTTTTACTGTCCACAGAGTTTTCTATTGTACAAATGTACCGTAATTAACTAGGCCTTAATGATATACATTTCTCTTTGTCTTCAAGATTTGTTTCTGCTTTTACAGGCAGAGTTACAGTAAAAGTCCTGATATCCTCATGCATATATTCTCCTGGAACACTTTTTCTAAAGGTCAAATCCCTAAATATAAATATTTACATTTTTTTTAAAAGCTGATGGGTGCTGACGACCACTTCACCATTCGCAAATATAGCAAAGGCTCATTTCCCAAGAGTATGTTGGGAAAAAGGGCTGTGTGCTTGGCTGTCTCAAGCCCTCATGCCACCATGGATTGGTGCAAGAGACTTCCCTCTCTGAGAGAACTCTAACTGTTCTCAGAGAAGAGGCTAACAGAAAACAGAGGAGGCCTCCCAGGAAGCAATTAAGTCCTAGACCATAGTGGGTAGATTTTGTCTGGGAAAATGAGAGAAACACAAGCTCAACTTCAAATCTTTCAATTTTCCATGCACAACAGAGGTGAGTTCTAATAGCTGCTATAAGCCCTGCTCATGTTCAGCTTTGTCCTCACTCATCCACACAAAACCTTGGCCTCCAAGGCTAACCTCAGCTGTGATGCCAAGGCTCACAAGTCGGGTAAAAGCTGGACCTGAGACACATATCACCTTCAACCTCAGTCAATTTCAGCTCTTCTAAATATTCAGAGAGCCAACTGAAAAGAATGATCTAGACTGAGAGCTAACTCAGGGGTAAAGTGTTTGCCTACCATCCATAAAGCCTTGGGATCTATGTGTCTCCTGCATGAACACACACACAAACACACACACACACATGCACACATGCACACAAAGTTGAGAATTGATCTTAAAGTGTCTCAGTAGAACTTTCTGTTTAGCATCAGCCAAACTTGAAAGTAGATCAGAGCTACTGTTGTGTTGGATAAAACAGATTTGTGTTGTTACTGCTAGAACTAAACTGAGAGAGCACTTGTAGTAATATTACTTTGATATTTGCATAGCATAAATTTACATTCATTACAAATTGCATAATTCATTTAATTTCCCACTGAAATCAGTGGTTTTTAGGAAGAAATTAAGAAATTTAAAACTTGGAGAGGCAAATTGGTTTTGTCAATAAAAGGACCATACTGTGCCTTACAAAAAGCCAATCTTCTGTAATTAACTCACAGAGACTTCATTAATTAGAAGGTAATCGTATGTACAAGAATGCTAAGCTGGAAAGACTTGAATAACTCAGCTCTGAGAATAATTACTGAATAACAGAAAAACACTGAGCCAATATTTTTCCTGGTATGGTATATTTCATGGCAGGTCTCCATAGCAACACCATGAAAAGACCTTTTATTTTAGCACCAAGCCTATCTGAAATGAGATGAGTCTCTTAAGAACAGTTTTTCCAGAAGTCCAGATTTAAAGGGCAACAATTTCTGATCTTACTCTCCTCATAACCAAGTCAAGGAAAGAGACTTGAGGAAGCTTGTTCTGTGGCCATGACTCTGGGTATTTTAAAAACTCACCAAGGACTATCAGAACTGGTAAACAAACACTGAGGTACAGACACAGAGGCATGAGGTATTGCCATTATGACTCCTTCCGAGCTATTGGAAGCCTTTCAGCTCAGGACAAAGATTACCCTCAGACATCCATACAGATTTTTGGCATGGTGCAGATTTCTAGAAGCCTGACTTTCAATGGCCTCCATAGCTGCCTTTTAAAATTCCAGTAGTAGATCCCTGGCATCCATAGTGTTATGTTGCATACCTCCAGTGGCCACCCAGCAGAAGTAAAAACTAGAACAGGAGTGAATGGGGGCGGTGGCTGATTCTGGTGCTTTCTGAATCCTGACTGAGTTCTGGGCTTTGGAGTTCTTACAAAGTCCCTCTGACCTTACAATGGACACTCCCACTCTGGCATGTCTTAACCAGAATATAATTCAATTATTTGCAGCAAAAATTAAAACAAATGCACATGGTCAGCATGTAATAAAGGAGAGAGACAACAGGTTATGAGCTTAGAAAAGAAAATAGACAAAAAAATTATCCAGTCAGTCCCGGTGGCACGCACCCTTGCTCCCAGCCTGGGGAGGCAAAAGCTGGCGGATCTCTGTGAGATCGAGGCCACACTGGTTTACATAGTGAGTTCAGGCCAGTGGGGAAAGCGTGTCTCAAAAAAATGCAGGAGAGGAATTCAACCTTATCCTATTTTTTTGAGTGTAAATGCTATTTTTAATAAGTCATTTGCTAAGGACTTTAAAAATTATCCTTAGCACCCCTCAAAGTATCTCTAAAAGTGCGTGATATGTCCGTGCCTTCACCCCCTCATGTTTGCAGGTAAAAGATCAGGAATTTAGAGTTTTTTGCCTTGAGTCACAGTTAGCTGGTACCGGATCTGGACTTTGTATTCAAACCCGGCTGGCTCAGGCTTGACTTTATCTGATAATGTAATAGTCACAGTGACACTTCTGTACCCTTGAGCAAGCTGATTCACTCTGTGGAGTGGATACAATGTTCTCTCAAGTCCCTGCCAGAAGTGTTCCTGTAACGTCACTGGGATGATTCATTAATCAGGGTGTTTCTCTATCCAAATGGATGGGGCAGAGAGTGAGTTATAGCTAGGCTCCCTTGGATGCCTTTTCAAAGTGCTCCTTTCTCTTTGCCACATCATTCCACAGAGGATTCTGATAAACTTCAGTGGAGGTGAGGACACGGCAGGCAACAGAACTGGAATCAGAACACAGAGGTATCTTGATGCTCTCAGAGGAGCATTCTCTTGCTATGCCAATTGGGACATATTGGAAGTTCAATAATTTGTCTTTACCGAATTGCATAAATTTTTACCACAAATGACTGTCCTAATTTGAATATTGTGCTCATCTTAAAAACTGACTTGTCGGTTTCTAATAAACATCTTGTTGGGGCTATTCAGGAGGCAGAAAGCGCAACGCCCAGGCAAGGTAGCTCTATGACAGCCCAGTCAGGCGCCCCTGGTGATGCCTGGATGCTCCAAGAACAAGGTCAGTTTGGCGAAAGGGACAGCGAAGGAGTAGCCTAAAAGCAGGTGGGATGGGCTGTTGGCTAAGCTGTTCCTGCCTGCGTGGAAGCAAGGCTTAAAAACAAAGTGGAAAGGATCCATCTGCAGACAAAAATTGAGCAAAGGCAAGAGAGGGGCAAAGAGAAACGAGGCTGAGATGGCCAACCAAGAAACTGGGAAGGTCCACGTGCAGAAAACGTGAAGACTCGAAATGGGGAGAGCCCAGCCACTGAAGAAACAGAGGGGAGAGTGACCAGGTTAGGTCAGGCTAGACCTGCGCATGCCCCTCAGGGATCCCTATTCTTCCTTCTTGTACAACCCAGGGGAGTACTTCTATCAACTAATTTGTAATGTGAGTGTTTTAGTAGCTCAAAGAATGCTCAAGGTGGAATCCAATCAGTTCCGGTGGCATGTGCCTTTACTCCCAGCCTGGGGAGGCAAAAGCTGGCGGATCTCTGTGAGATCGAGGCCACACTGGTTTACATAGTGAGTTCAGGCCAGCAGGGAGAGCATGTCTCCAAAAGATGGAGAGGAATTCAACTTTACCCTATGTTTTTAAGTGTAAATGGTATTTTTAATAAGAAAAAATTATTGATATTTTAAATATTTTATTAGTTTTATCTTATGGTATCAATGTGTTGCCTTAATGTGTGTAAGTGCAGTACTTTGTGCAGTGACTGCAGGGGCCCTGGAAACTGGTCTTAGGGAAGGTTGTTAGCTGTCATGTGGGTGCTGGGAACCAAAGCTGGGTCCTCTGTAAGAGCAGTCAGTTCTCATAAGGGTTGAGCCTTCGTTCCAGCCCCCAATTGTTTTTTTTTTTTTTTTTTTTTGATACAACCAGAAATAGTGGCATATTAAACCCTGGAAGTCTGTGACTGTCTTGGCTGTCAACTTAATGTTTCATAGGTGGATATTAGTTTTATAGCCTACAACATAAAGCATACTAAATGGCAATTTAGAGTCCTCATGGTACGTATAATGTGTCTTAGATATTTTAAATTAGTTTTACTTTTGTGTTTTTAGTTGAACTGGTTCTTAAAAATCTCTCCTTGATCTTTGCCTGTCAGATTGTATGCTTTCTGTAACATTTCTGGTCGTGGTTGTCATTATCTTAACAGTTTTGAAAATAAACTGTGGAAAGGAAAACAAATTTGAGTAAATAACGTACATGGTATAAAATTGTGAACCAGTGCAGTTTAAGTAAAAGTTATCAGCATTTGATGATATTGGTACCTGAGAACCTCTAGAGAAAAACTTGGACCAAGCATGAAGCTGGTTATCACTAGAATGACTTTTAAAAAGCACAATACATGGCTCTTTAGATTTGGGGTATGTGTGTTAAAAATTATACACAGATCAACATATCTGTGCTGGTCCTCAACCAACCAAATCTCAGTTATGAAAGAAAAAAAATCTTACTGGTATTTTTAATTGAAGTTGCATTAAATCTATAGATCCATCTGGGATTATTGTTCTTAATGATATTCAATCTCCTAATCCATGAGCATAGCACACTTCCTTTTGTTTCCAAAGTTTTTTCTCAGCACTGCTTTGCTGTTTCCAAAGTGCTATGTTTGCTAGGTATTGGATATTCACAGATGTTTATTCAAATGCTATTATGCTGAGGTTTAATTGTATGTTCTAAATTAACTGACTTTATTTCCTGTGACCTTGTTATAGTTCAGATTTATTGACTAATAGCCAGAGAGACTTTGATATGAAAAGCATACTTTGAATTCCAACCAAGGATACCTGGTAGGCAGAACAATACTAGCACTGTCAGCCAGCCCAGTGTCCACAGCCTCAGAACCTGTGACATGGTAGGGCACAGGAAAAAGGAGAATTAAAAGTGCAGGAGAAATAAGATCATTCAACATGTGACCTTAAAAATACAGATTATCTTGGATTATCTAGCAGGTTTAATGTGTTCAAAAGGATTCTTAAAAGTGGAACATCTGGGGCCCTGAGCAAAGGATTGCAAGTAATATCTAAAAACTAGAAAAGAGGTCAGGACAATAGCTCAGTGGATAAAGTACTTGCTGTGAAAGCATGAGGACCTGAGTTCAATTCCCCAGCACCAGTGTTAAAAGCTAGGTTTGGCTGCAATCCCAGCACTGGGAGGCAGAGATGGGAGGATCCCCGAGTCTTGCTGGCCATCTGGCCTAGCCAATCAGTTAACTCTAGATTCAGTGAGAGATCGATCTCAAGAAATAAGGTGGAAAGAGAGTAAGAATGGCACCTGATGCTGACCTCTGACCTCTACACACACAACGTACATTGTTTCTTTTAAAGCTAAGGAAGGAAAAACGTGATCTCCACAGAGCTTCTAGATCAAACCATAGCCCCATGGCAGCTTGACTTTAATATACTAAGGCCCTATTTTAGTCTTTTGACTTCCAGAACTATAAAACCATGAACTGCATTGGTTTAAGCCACTAACTTTGTGGAGAGGCGTTACAGTAGCAATAGGAAACCTAAAGTGTTAAGGAAAGGTCTTCAGTTGTGGGAAGGCAAGTGTCCTCCCACTTTCCCCTCCATTTGTGTAGCCTACACCACGGTAGCATCCTGTGAATTGCCAGCTTTAGGAACAGTATCAGACAACTTTTGCTTGGCACCATCTCTGCTGTAAAGCTGAGGCACCTTTAAGGAGGTCTGATATCAAATAATAGATATCAATAAGTGGGACCTGGATCAGGAAAGAAGACATGGGAGATGCCGTGTGGTGACTGCAGCAGCCAGAACTGTCACAGCCAGAGTTTAGAGGGTAACATTTAATGAGGACAAATTCCTCTTTGAAGACATAGGAAGCTGACAGACATATTTTAAACATGGCTTACTTGCAGGTACGGCCAACTCAGGCCAGACCAATAACCTTGAAACACTAATATTCATCTTAACTTTACAAATGAAATGCATGTGAATACAGAGAAGACTGAAGAATGATTCTGTACTGAGACCTTCCTTGCTTATTTGTTTGTTCTATGAGTGGGAGGAAAAGAACAGAAGATAAGTTTTGTCAGGTAGTTCTGCATGGACCATAGACTGTCTGCTCTCTGCCAGATAAGGCCTCAGTAAACTCCTACTATGGACTTGTTATTAACAAGGGTAAGAGTTATGGATTATTGCCATGTGTCTGAGCTGTAATTTCAGAGTGAATATTGCCAGCTCCTTTTTTATTTTGCCTATGGCTATATTTTTAATATAGAACAAGACAGAGATAGACACAGGAAATGCAAACAGTGTATTTTCATTTTCAGTGCATGTCAGAAAGAATGATGTTTTGAAGTTTCAATGAATAATGGAAATGGAGCTACAAAGATCAATTCATAAAAGGAATTTTCAATGTTACACAGAGTAACGTGTAAAAATACAACATGTGCCATAGATTTGCTCCTAACGTGTTACATGTGTTCTTGATCAATATTGGAGTTGACCACCTCATTTCTGTTGCTTATGGAGCAAAGTCTGAAATTAAAAAGATTAAAATAAAAAGGAATCCCCATGTGTGCTTACTTACACTTTTTCAAGAAGAATGCAAATGTGGAGGCAACAAGAGGCCAATTCCAGGACTCAAATCTTTACAAATACTCTGAATAGTTATTCTCTTAATAGAATATGTGTGCTGAGCTGGGAAGATGGTTCAAAAGGCAAAGCACTAGCCGTACAAATGCAAGGATTGGTGAGGAGCGTGGCTGTGTGTGCCTATAACTCCAGCCTTGATGGGAAGACAGACAGATTCCTGAAGTTCATTGGCCAGCCAGCTGAGCAGAATCTCTGAGCTTCAGGTTCAATGAAAGACCCTGTCTCAAAAAGTAAACGTACACACTAATGAAGGAAAGATATCCCACATTAGCCCAAGGCATCCACACGTGTGCGCACACATACACACACACACACACACACACACTCACATACCACACACATACACACATACACATTCCATACATAGGCACAAACAAAAGAAAAAAATCTGTATGCTCTTTGGTCTCTCACCAACAGAAAATGTATGTTCATGTCTTTCTTCATTTGAGCATCTGAGTCAGGGAAACAAAGTTAAAATCAGCCCATATGTACTGACTCAGACAAAGGCCCTTCACCTGCTCTGCTTTTCAGCTCAATTCACAGTAACTGAGTGCTTCCATTGGGCCAGGCACTGTGCTGGGCGCAGACCAAGGAGACAGTCCTGATATGTATCTCACAGTCAACAGCTTCAAATCAAGACGCAAGACCATGAGGGCACCAAGGAGGGAAAAATTTATTTTGTTTGGAAAGGAAGAAAATCTTTTCTAGAAGACGTGACATTTGGAAAGGACCTTAAGGAAAAGGAGAAGGTCGATAATTATGCATTTTAAACAGAGCAACAGCATAAACAGATCTTAAAGAATGTTTTTCCTCCTAGGAAATGCAGATTTCACTGGGGAGGAAGGCATTGCTCAGGGAAGTGTCAGGGAGACAGAGAAAGGTCTCCCATGAGCCTCACTGTCCAGGCCAAGCATCACAGGGAGAACACCAGATCTCCCAGGCACCAACACACCTTAAAAAGTCTATGAAGTCGGGACTGGAGAAATGGCTCCGTGGCTGAGTGCCTAACTGCTCTTACAGAGGACTTAAGTTGGTCCTGTAACTCCAGCTCCAGCAGAATACAAACCTCTGACCTCCGAGGGCACCTGCACTCACCACTCACGCGCACATACACACAGACCTACACATACACACAAAATTAAAAATAATATAATAAACATTTTTTCAGTCGATTCTTTTTTTAAGAAGGGGGCGAAAGATCCCAGAGACTTTCTGCTACTTCCTGGGTCTGAAGTGAGGCTAGCAAGTTAATCTAAGGGACCGTGTGCACTGGAGGAAGTGATGCCTCCCCGGTGTGTTTCTGTGAGGGTGAAAGGGAATGCCCGAAGTCCCAGTTCATGATCCAGACGAGGATGGTGGTGGCGCTGGTGATGGCAGCGATGAGCGGTGGCCTGGTCATGACCTGCTTAGGGTGACGGAACCTCCCAGGAGGGTTACAGGAACAAGGCGATCTTGCCTAACCTGGCTCTGACCCAGGGACTTGCTGCACATCTGCACTTCCCTTGCCGTTGTTCCTGTGGCTCAGGTGGCACTGGCAGCTGCCCAACTCCTTCCGCAGGTGCTCTGACTGCTGCGGTGAACCAGGCAATGGTCTATCAAACCAAACCTCAACTAGAAAAACCCAGTCCTGACCAACCCGACAACAAGGCTCCCTCCAGTCCATCCCTCCAACCCCCTCCGCTGTTCGCTCTCATTCCTGCTTTCCCACTCATTTTCTTCTCTTTGCCCTTGGATTTCCTTTGACCATCCCTGCCTCCCTCCTGCCTCTTTTTCCCACCATCTCTGTTTTTCTTGCCCTATAATCTTGTTCCTCCTCCAGCCCCTATTTTTCCAGTGATGTGATACATACTATGTGGTCAGAAGGCTCAGAGGTAGCCCTGTTTCTGAGATGATGGCGAACCACTTTGTCCCTTGGGATGTGGTTTCCTTATGTGCAGAATTGAAGGAGTTGGACCAGAATGACCTCAGAGTGTTCTTTTTGTCTTACACTCCCATCCGTGTACCTTTTGTTGTATTTGTTTTCCGCGCCTGCCTTTCCTGTTCCAGCTGACTCATCATCCACCTGCCTTTTGCATCTGCAACCCCACAGCTCAGTGCCTGCTGCCAGCATTTCTCTTGGCATCCTTGTAGTACCTCCTGCGGCTGTAGGTCTTCCCGAGTCTGTCTTTATCCTTGACTAATATGACTTTTTGAAAATGTACACAAGCTTGCTCCCCAATTAAGGTCCTCCACAGTCCTTTATCATCACCACGGTTATGCCCTCTACAGGTTCCCTGAGGGAGGGGCATTGACCTCCTGTTCACATGGTGTCCTCAGGAGAAGAGTCTGGACGTCGGGTGCAGTAGCCTTTCAACAAACCCTAGTAAACCATGCCCTCCTAGCTAAATGATTTCATAATTAGAAATACCTCTGTCTGGGAAAACGCTAACCCTACTTCTCCGCCAGTTCTAAGACAATTTCCCCATCTTCACACGCAGGTCCTTTGTTCTCCTGGGATGCGGCACAGAATCATGGCAACTATGAAGCTAGTTCTTCTCTCCCTTTCATTTCAATCTATGTGGATACTGCATAGCATAGCATACAGTCTTTATTTACATAGCAGACTAGAAAGCTGTCTCGTGGTGCCAAGAAATATACTTCTTTGAGAAATGTATTAAAACCTTCAAAGGTCTGTACTTGGTTCTGAGGGAGATACTAGGAATAGTTAGTTTCTTCTTAAAAATGATTCTTTACAGTAACCAGTGTCAATATATCCTATTCCTAGACAACAAATTTGGGGGTTGAAGAGATTTTATGGTTGGGTTAAGGCCACTAAAAGAGTAGATAATATCCTAGAAACTGAAGGAAAGAAGCACAATGCTAAAACCAAGCACCTAGCCACAATGCTATTCTTTCATTGTCTAACTGAGACTTTATCCTGATTTATTTTAACCACAGGATTTATAAATATCCGCTGTCGTCTAGTTTCTATTCTACTAACGCTTTGTGACTGTGTCCTTCTATTATAACTTGAGCTCTTATCTGTCAGGCACCACACCTGATTGCCTACTGTGCTTACCCAGTGCCCACAAACACAACAGACACTCATCAGCATTTGCTAACTGAATAAATTGTTCATTGATAGAACATGAGATCTAGCAGAAAGCCTGGTCATTCTGTGCACAAACCTCCACTGTTTTGATGGAACTATCTTAAAAGTACCCTCAGTGTACTTTTCTCTTTAAAAATGTATTTGAGTTTTAAAGTTAGCAAAAGATATTAAGTTCTGCCTTTTTATAAGACAAACAATTTGACTATAAAGCATTACCATTGTTTTTCTTTTCCTAAAGTTAGACCCATTTGGTGGGGAAACTAAATTCCTGTGCTTGGGGGACATTTAGCCTGCAGGGAAACCCTTGAACTCTGTTTCAGACTACAGTTTTCAAAAGCATAAGAGAAAATATGCAGTATTATAAAGGAGTCAATTATACTGAACATAATTATCAAAATATAAAATTGTCATATAATAAATACTTACTTCTTTAAAGAAAGATCCAAATATTATCTAATCTCTAAAATCCAAACTTTGAAATGTGCTATGAAAATCATGGAATAGGATTAGATTCAGGACTTCTGCTGGGTACAGAATTATAATCTGTAATTATAATAAAGGATATTATAAAGGAAAAATTCAAGTTCATGTAGAGATTAATAACGATGATATATTTTCTTCATTCAAGTCTAGAGATCCCTTGAATTATTCACAAACATTATGGATCACAAATGGTAAAGCCTCTACTGAGGTACACAAAGTAGGGTTAGTGAGAGCAGCTAACCACAAAGGTGACCACTGAGGGTGTCCATCTTTATTTGCTTCATAAGCCTCTGATGGATTTATTTCTTTTAAAATTAAGCCCTATAGCTTTCATCTCCATCTCTCAATAATAACTTTGTAAGTATTAATGAACGTAGCTCTTTCTACATAAAAATGAAGTGGCAGTTTGAAAAACCAGAATCCTTGAACTATATGATAATAGTTTTTATTTATTGATGCCAAAGATTAAAGCAGTTGATGCATTCACAAAATTCAAGAACTTGGAAGCTAAAATAACAGAACATTTCCCTCTACTTCTGCCCATAGTCACCCCGACCTTCTCTTCTAAGATAGCCAATATCATTAATTTTATATATACGTGTGTATGAAATGCAAATGTGTTTTCATATGCATGATTAAGAACTATCATTCTTTGCATAGCTGCATAGCCTATTGAAAGCTTCAGTTCTAATTTTTTAACCAGTCTCTTATTGATGATTGTTTAAGTTCTTTCTAAATGATTTGTTAGTATAGAAAAAAAAGAAGCAAAAATATATATTATTTAAGATGGGCATCACATACACTCACATACACAAGGGTCTGACCATAAGCAGGTTAACAAGAGATATAGACCAATGAAGGTTGATAATAAGAATCACAAGACAACAAATATTGTTCTAACAAGGTAAAAAGGAAAGATGAGATTCCAGGAACTTTCTCCTAGTCCAGAGCATGTTGAGTGTTACTTAGAACTCCACAGGGGAATAACTGAAAGTAGGAAAGATGGATATCCCCACTTTGAGAATTCATTTTGGAGAAAACTGAGAAGTCGCAGTTAAGAAAATATTTGTTGTTTGTTTGTTATTGCTTTTGAATACAGTCTGAGTTAACAGTGCTCTGGTGCATGGCACAATGACATCATTATTCCATGGAAAGTTCCTCTTTTTATGAATTTATACCCATTCAACTCCATTTCTAATTGCCATTCTTCAATTATTCTACCTGAATACACTTAACTGTAAAGTCAATGGAATGATAGTTGTCTATGTGTGGGTATTTTAGATTTAAATTTCTTATGTTGGGTTAAAAACTTATTCCATTTCTTCTTTTTACCACTATGGTGCTTTCTGGTCCCTCCACACCTCTACACAAACATCCCACCAATTGCCTCTAACTCTTATGTGATCATATTCCTACCTTCCTGTTTCAGTAACGGACAGAGAAGTTTTCTCTGGTTTCTTGCTACCACAGTAAGACCCCAGTTTGCATCCTCACACTTGATCTGTTTGAGAATTTGTTTTGCATGTGCATGTACAACGTAGTTATGAATCATAGAATTATATAGAGTTGGTTTAGGCAAACCCATTGTGTCAGGTTACTCCCCCAAGTGGCTCCTCTGTCAGCAATATCAGGAGAGGTGAAGGTTTCCAATACTATGAGCTTTTGAAGCTTTTGAAAGTATTCTTAGTTTTAACTTTTTTCCAGTTAAAGAACTTTTTTAGAGCTTTCTTGTCATACTTTTGATACTTTGCCCAATAAACACTTTCACCCTAGGTAGCAAAGGTATTCTCCAACATTTTCTTCTGTTATAATTATCATTTCCCATTTAAACTTAAATCTATCCAGAATAAATCTCTAGGCACATCATGAGGAGGAGGTTAGGTTTTAGTTCTCTCTAGACACGGAAGGATTAGGACAACTATCTTTGAAAGAGGGAGCATATGCCTGTGGGAAGAGACGGAAAAGAGGAAGAAAATAGAATAACTGAGAATCACAGGGAAAGGCCATAGAAGCAAACCCAAAGTCTCCATGTTCCACTCTCAGGTCATAGAAGCGAACTCCAGAGATGCTGTGTTCCCTATCAAAGGTACTCTTCCACCTGCGGCCTGTAAGGAAATACTGCAAAGTCTGTCAGGAAGTGTACTTCTCTTACAAATAAAGCTTCTTGAAGGAGGAATTCCCCAACAGCACCAAAGTTCTCGCATATGACTCTAAAATACATTTTGATACACAACCAAAGGATCTTCCCAAGTGGGAGAGACCATTTGGCAAATAGAAAGAAAGGAAATACCAGAGAGAGTGACGCCAGCGTATACAACAGGCAAGCAGCTGAGATTTGATGTGCCAAGATGGACTGGTTTTCTTTTCTGGCCTTCAAAGATGGGAAATCCACCCATTTAGAAAAGTAATTGCTTCCTCTCCACTGTGTATCTCCAGCACTCTTCTGTTTCCAGATTATTAGCAACTGAATATGGTTTATCCAAGTACCTAGTAAGTAGCATAGGAAGGTCATATCAGTAAATGTTTGATTTCCAGGTTTATGATCTACATATGCTATAACAAATGTCATATCATAGTGTGTGTGTATGTGTGTGACGTGTGCAAGCATGTTTGTGTATAATTTACTTCTTTGTAAATGAGCCTGGCAGTCAGCTTTTCAAATTCCTCTGTCTTTACTATTGTTTGAGGGTCCACATCACAACTTCAAGAAAACTGTGAAATTACAGTAAGACCATAGGTCAACGGTTTAAGAGAGAAAAGAAACCTAAAGTAAAGAAAAACTCAGAGGATGGGAAAAAAAGCAAACTTTTTTTTTTCCTATTTTCAATCTATAAAAATGGTTCAGAACTGGCATTTTCTTGACCAGCCAAAAGCAATGATTACCCAGTGGGAGGAAGAAGCAGAAAGGAAGGGAAAGGTCACAGAGAACATTATTTTATTTCTGTTTTGGCCTTGAATACTTTTTCATGCAAGAGAAAATTCAAATTACCATCTTTAATCTATCTACCAGACCTTCTCTTATGACCTCCTTAAAAGAGGTACACTTCCCATTGAACCCTTTAGCTTTTTCTCAACACTGATTGTGCTATGCAATGTCTCCAACTTTGTAAAGCACAAAGAAAGGTGGATTAAAGCATGTGATTTGCAAATAAATTTATACCTGAAGACACGTTCTCTCAAATAGACTGCCTCTGTACCACAATATGAGAGTTCCGGGACCCTGGAGTTGAACTCTGGGTTTCGTCCTGAGGTTAGTTAGATCCTGATTCTGATTTTTGCATATGTAAGACCTATGGTTATTTACATGGTCCTTGTGAACCATAGTTTCTTTTTTCATAAAATTTAGGCAATAGCATTTCATACTGTTATTAGATAATATGCTATACATCTATTAATAGTTAAAATTAAGAACACTATACTGTCTGGGGAGGTAGGTAAGTTGGTAAAGGGCTTGCTATGCAAGTGTGAGGATCTGAATTTTATCACCTAAATCCATGTATGCAACTTTTACCACACATTCTGATAATGATCAAAGCTCATCTCTGTTGCTCAGAGATCAGAAAACTACTGGTTTTACTCCAGGCCATCATATGCATTTGTCTAGTTGAATATTGGAGAAGCCCTTATACAATGATACTAGAAAAAGTACCAGGCATTTATAACCAAGCAAAGGTGACTGAACTGCAGAGGCACTGAGACCCAACCACAGAGGCAGATCCACTCCTGTGGCTTCCACATCTCCCACAGTTTCAATCTCATAGAACCTAGGTAGGGTTCATGTACCACCTTTTTCCTGAAGGAATGAATCTCGACATAAAAATCTCCCCTTTTGTTGATGGAATTGGTCCTCAGATTCTTTGTCTTTAAAGTTACAATGGATTTCTAGAAAAGCCTATGTCATTTTGAAGTAAATCTTGTGTTTAAATTGGATAATTCTGTTGGGGATCCCAATTTTAGTTAGAAAAAAAAATAAGACATTGCTTGTAAGAAATGAAGTTGACTTGGGAGAACTCTAAATCTAAAGCAAAGCCTGTGTAGACTGGAGAAATGCTGGTAGACAGGGATTTGTCTTTGTGTATTCCACCAGCTCAGGTATGTCAGTCTTTGAAGCCGACCTCTTTCAAAGGAGGAATAACAATATTAAAGTTACAGAATTTAAAAAAAAATCATATCTCCCAAGACTCTACTTTTAAATAAAATTAACAAAAGATTAATAAGGCTGTAATTACATTATAATCTTAATGTAAGTGCCACCACCTTTTTGAATTATTTAATTCAAACCTATCTCAAAAACCTTTTTGATAGAGTTTCATTTTATAGCACAGGCTACCCTGGAACTCACCATGGAGCTCAGGCTTGCTTTGGACACAGGATCTACCTGATTCAACCCTCCTGAGCACTAAGATTATAGACCTGCATCACCATGTCCAGCTTTGAATGAAATTTCAAATTGAGTTATGTACATGTAAGTTGAGTTACAAGTTATACTTAATAATTTATTTACTTATAATATTTTATATTTCTTGTGACTACACTGAGGGTACTTCCTAAGAATTTGAAAAATAGGATATTAATTCTCTCATCAGTTTTATGTAAATCTTCCATGACTGTAACCCATTTTATGGTAAAGTATTCAGATTCAATGATGCTATGTGACTTGCTAGCCATCAAATAGGTGGTGACTTGCAGAGTCAAGGCCCATAATCAAGATCTATGTGATATCCAAATACTGGCTTCCCAAGCACTATGCTGAGAAACCTCCCTGGAGATTTCCAGAACAAGGTCTGATTGAAGACTCAACAGTCTAAGAAAGGGCACAAGAAACCACAGAAGATCACAGTGTGACTGCAGAGTCATGATGATAAATTAGGAAGTCAGGCACAAAGAAGCTGCCAGCCTCCTGTTCTGTCTCCAACATCTGAAATGTTTAGAATCCTAAATACTTAACTTATTAATTCACTGCAAAACTGTTATTGATCTCCTGTGATATGTTAAGCTCTGAATTAGCAAGCCAAAAGTCTCAGCCTCTGGCCACACCCTGAGTAGAGCAGGCCTCTGTTCCTGACAGAGTCTCATCGCTCTGGGAGGTCTCCTCTGGGCTCTTAGCCCATCTAGTCCAAGCTGCTTTTATAGCATTTTTTTAACATTACTTATTTATTTGTTGGGGGCGGGAGGAAGCAGTGTGTCTATGGAGATTAGAGGACAACTTTCAAGAACCAGTTCTCATTTTTTACCAAGGATCAAACTCAAGTATTCAGGTTTGGTGGCAGGTACCTCTGCTGGCCAAGCTATATGACCAGTCCCACTTTTGCAGCATTTTAATGCCTTAGAAAGATATTTCTGTTTAGTTTTGTAACTTGTTTTATGTTTTCTCAACCATGGTGTAGTGGGAATATTAAACTGACTACAATCACTAAGTGTTAAGTGGAAGTCTCAGTCTGCATTTTGGGTAGCTTGTTTGCTTGCTATTGATTAAAATTTTGTGAATTTTATACAATATATTTTGATTAAACTTAGATCCCCTCCACATTTGCCCCCACTGCCTTCTGTCCAATTTCATGTACTCTAATATATATCAGATAGATAGATAGATAGATAGATGATAGATAGATAGATAGAGCTATAGAATTGAACTTGTGTCCCCAAATGCCCTTTATTGTGAGTCCATCCACTGGAACCTAGTCAACCTACCAAGAATATCATCCTTAAATGGGACTGACTCTCCTCTTCCTCATACCATCAGTTACCAATAGTTCCTCAGGCTATGTGGATCATCTTACTTACTTCTCTATGTCTTTGCCCAGATTTTGTCTGGTTTGAGCTTAACTGGCACTTGTTCACGCTGTCACCATTGCTGTGAATTCACATGAGTAACTGCCCAGATGTCTGGAAAACTGTTTTCCTTATGTCATCACTATCTCTGTGTCTTATAACCCTTCTATCCCAACTTGTGTAATGATCTCTGAGCCCAGAGAGGCAGAAGTTTGATATAGGTGTTCTTCTCAAGGATAAGCACTCTGCAGTCTCTTATTCTCTGCACGCTGACCAGTTGAGGGTCTTTGTGTTAATCGCCATCTGCTGCATAAGGAAGCTTCTTTAGTGAAAGTTGAGAGATACATTAATCTATGGGTATGACAGACAGTAAGTCATTAAGAGTTGCTTTAATACTATATCGATTTAACAGAATAAGAGTAGTAAGCTCTTCTCTAAGGCTTGTAACCTGTCTAGCCACAGATTCCTAGGCCTGATAACAATGTCAGATATGGGCTTCACCTTATAAAGCAGACCTTAAGTCCAATCAGAAAGCGGTTGGTTACTCCTATACTCCCTTATTGTAATCCCTATCTATATTTTTTGAGACATTATCCAAAGCAGAATCCACAGTGCTGATGTGGAAGACTGATTACGTATTAGGTGTAGGGTTAGCTGTCTGATGCTCCCACAAGATGATCACATTATATTCACTGGAACTTTCATGAATATACCAAATGGCATGACTGGGATTTGAGACTGTGGATTACAGACTGTCTGGTGCCACTTTTCTAGAGTGGAATGTTTTTGTCTGTAATTTACTTTCATGACCACAACAAAGTGACAGGGCAAGAGACCCTCGACTGTAACTACCTCTAAACTTTTGAAGATTACCAATTCTAAAAATACTTTAATAATTACAAATGAGCAAACTTGGGTGGGTTCATTCTCAACATGGTCTACATGTAGATCAGTGTCTATTTTTTGACGATGTCATTTAGTAAATGCTATAAATTAGCATAGGAAGGGATGAAACATTCACAACTTCCTATTTGTTTGCCCCAAAATAGCTTTCCATCCATTGAGCAATTTAATTGACCTAGTTCTAGAGATCCAAAAGTTTGTAAATATGTTTATTTTTGGCTTCTAGATTTTCTTTATTTATGTTTTAAAAACGTCAGTTCAAGCTCTTCTCATTCTTCATGTTTTATCACTTGAGAACGTATTTTTCCATCTATAGACCCACTAAAATCCTTAGTTCAGATCATTTTAATGAAGACTTTCAAAGACTATTCATTCCTACCTCTATTCTTCTGTATTTGTTCACTGAAGAAGTAATTGCTAAATACTACCTTATCGTACCCAGAGCTCATACTGTGGTAAGCCACACGCCAGTGGTGTTATTAGTGAGGGAGCAGAAGTATTAAGGTAGTACATATACCACTTAAATTCATGAAGGTAGGGGCCATGTGGGTCCTTTTCATTTAATAGAAATTGTGTGTTTAGCTTCTTTTCTCCTAGAGTAGGTTCACTAAGTTTCACTTAGCTGCTGTCTTCGAAGTAGTGAGCTTATGCTGTTTTCCAAGAGAAATGTGAATTTATTTAGCTTCTTGATCAGAAAAGCATATAGTAGGACTAGTAGGTACTGATACCAAGAACAGTTTCCTCTTTTCTGGTTGCTGTTCCTGGGTGGTTTGCTGCTGTCGTTTTGGGGTTTTGACATCCTGGAATATACTCACTTCCCATTCACCTTAGATCCACAGGGAACAGAGACCTTTAGAACACAGATGGAGAAAGTCTGTTGGTTTGAGTGAGGTCAGTTCTTCCCCTGCCTGCTAAGGTAGCAGTCCAGAAGTTTCCCTCTGAGTCACCGTGCCTGGTCCTGATCCCTATAACTTCATTGTTTAGCTCCAGAACAACTGGTCATAGATGGCTTGAGACAGCCACATCTGTCACCTTTTCATTCTCTTTGGGCAGAGAGTCTTGGGTAGCTTCAAAAAGAAGGCCAAGAGATCATGAAGTCATGTAGGATAACAGTGGTTCCTTTGGCTACAAGGGTAGTCTCTAAGCTTCAGTCATTTTAATATCATAGTTGTAAGTTTTGTTGTACTGCCACATACAATTATTGTATCCTTAATTTTCTAACGTAGTTGCTTAATACATTCCTTTGACCATTTCCTCTTTTTACCAAAAAAAATTATTTAAAAGAAAATCTTACATTAGTGTTTTAATTGAAATAAAAAAAGAACTGTAAAAACAACTGTAAAAAATGAATTTTATTTAACAGTTGTCTGCCTAAGGTTCATTTTAGCTAAAGGTGGACCTTATCAGATGTTAAAATCTTAAAAACTCCAAATTGAGGCTTCCTTCTTGATCAAGTCAACCATAAGGAAAGTTGAAGGGAAATAGCTTCCTTACATTGTAGTCAGGAGATTTAGGCTTTATCTAAGGACACTCAGTAGCTTGGATGTGTATGTTAAGGATAAGGGACAAGGGTAATCTGTTTTTCTGGTAACAGAAGCCCAAACTGCATGGGCTTCAAGAAGAGTACACCGATGGAATGGCCAGTGTATCATGACGACATTAGCAATAGTAGATATTTCCCCTCCCACCGTCCCTTTCGTCCTTGTACATTACACTTCAAGTTCCACCTTAAAATAAACAATAATGTTTTTGGTTTTGTTTTTGTTTTTTTGAGATAGAGTCTCACTATGTAGCTCTGGCTGACCTAGAAATCAATTTGAAGATCAGGCTGGTTTTGAACTCAAAGAGAACTGCCTACTTCTGCCTCCCAAGTGCAGGAATTAAAGACATGCACCACCATGCCCAGCTCCAGATAAACAATAATGATTTTCATTGACGGCTTTCTGTGTACCAAACAGTTCCATGTATGACTTCATTCAATCTTCGTAGCACTATGTACCAGTTCTTATTGAGAAAGCAATTGATCGTGGAAACAAATTCTCCAAAGCAGGGCTATCTCATGTTTTGGGGTTCCACCACCCAGATAAAGATTTTTTTCAGCTAATTAAGTCAAATAGACCAAACAAACTGTATTTACCTCAATTATCTGAAATTTGGCTCACCACTATTAACATTTGGCTCAGAAATGACGGTCTTTTCTTTTCTAGGAACAGTTGTGTTTTGTTTTGGCTTGGGTTATCTGGCTTCTTGCCTGGGTTCTCTCATCAGTGACTACCACAGTAGTGTTATTCACACAAGCATTTCATAAGCCCAGATTGAGGGGAAGACAGAGGAGCAAAAAAGAAGAAAGGGGGGAGAGCAGAGGGAGGAAGAAAAGGAGGAAGGGAGGGAGGAGAGAGGGAGGGGAAAATGCCTCTCTGTGAGCAAACACCTGAGAGGTGATCTGAGCCAAATGACTACTAGTAAGCCCCACCTGCTCCTATGAGTTTCCCCACTGCAGATTGTTGAATTTATATTATACTCTGTCTTTAAAATGAAGCTTACAGCATTGTTCCCATCCTTCCAAGAGGACTGTATGACAAGCCGATGAGAACATATTCCCAGAAGAGCTATACCCATTAGCATATTGCTTCAGATGAGGTATTTCTCATTCTTGGAGACCTAGCAGCAGGTTCTGACCTAGTAAGTCACATCTTTCTGGGATTCCATAGAACTACAGTCACATCCATCCACCCTCCATGACTTGTACATGTGAATGTGGGCATCTCGAAACACAATTGTCAGTTCCCATCATCTAATCACAATATTCTTTCAGCCCCCAAACCATTCAGTCATTTTGATTGAATTTAAGAAAATAGCATTCCATTTTTCAAATACAAACAATGACCCTTAACAAAAATATCTGTTTCTGAGAAATTAAAAGACTTTACCTCAAATACTGAACTTGACTATTTAATAATTGGTTAATTATTGGGGGTTAATAATTGGGTCAGTGATCCCAAGCTCCACAAAAGCCTTTACCTCAAATACTGAACTTGACTATTTAATAATTGTTTAATTATTGGGGGTTAATAACTGGGTGGGTGATCCCAAGCTCCACAAAAGCAAGAATGAATGTTTCAATCATCTGTTTCATTTTATATATTTGTATGAGCACCAATAATAATAGTTATTTGTATATACAGTGAAGGAGATTGTTTTTCTTTATTTAATTTTTACAATCCAGCACCACCTGAAATTCTGTAATCTTTGCTAACAAGATATTTGGCCCCATAAAACATTTCCATTTTGTTGAAATTCTCTTGAGTGGCTTAATAAGTATTAAACCTGTGTGGCTTTTATGTGTTTATAGGCAGGTTATTACAATAAGACCTTTACTTTCTAGTTACAAGATCTTTTAGTTTCTCTTTGAACCTCCATTCAAAACTTAGAGAATTTATAAGAGTCTTTCTCTTTACTTTCCTTTTCTATCTGAAAAACTAAAGTCATGAATGAGCAGAAGTCCTGAGCTTGCATAATTTCTCAAGATCCATTGTCAACGTTAAGTACCTTGAGTTTGCCAAGCTGTTTATTATGTTGTCTACAGGCTTAACTATGCATTTCTCAAAGGCTTCAAGATCCTGGGCAATTAATGATGGTTAAAGAAAAAAAAAAAACCACCCTAACTTTCTCACCAAGAGGACCCATAACAAGAGTGGGGACAAATTAAATCCTGTATTGCATCATGTAAATCAACATGAAGTTTACATAACTGGAGCAGAATACAGGATTACCCATACACACCTTTGAATTCATCTACTTGCTTCTCCCTCTAAGACCACCCTAGCCCAAACCCTCCCCTGGAAGACAACAATATTTTCTCCTAGCCGATCTCTTCATACCATTCCTTTCTTTCTATGTCCCAATGTCAATCTTTTTATTTTAAAAGATATATTATTTTTAATTATGTGTATATATGTAGGTCTGTGCCAATGTCTGAGGAAGTCAAGCATTATTGGACCCTTCTGGAGTTGGAGTTACAGGAAGTTATGAGTCACCTGTAACGTGGGTACTGAGAATTGACCCTGGAGCCTCTGCAAAAGCAATACCCACTCTTAACTGCTGAGCCATCTCTCCAGCACCAGCCAAAATGGTTTTTAAAAATCAAGTCACTTCTCTAGAGCATAAGAAATAACACACAGTGATTTCTTAACACTGTTAGGAATAGAGCAAAGACCTCAACATCCCCTGGCCTGACCTCTGTGTGCATCACACACTGCTTCCCCTCTGTTCTGTGCTTTGACCTCAAACTTCTATGCCTACTAGAGTGTTCCCCAATCCCTCTCCACTTCTATGAGAAACAGTGATGTATGGTAAGAGCATGGGTTCTCAGAAATAACTTCTAGGACTGTATTAAGGTGTGGATGACATTACTACATGAAAAGTGATTCAAACAAGCCTAGCATATAGCACACAGTAAGCGATGGCTATTACTGGAGATGATGAATCACCCTCTTGCTCTCAGTTCAAAGGGCTCTTCCCCAGGGAGGCCCCTGCAATTCTCCAGGACCAACTCAGCACTGTCTAGTTGGAGGACTCACCATCTCCTGCTCTTCTTTACGATACATAGCACAAGTTGGATCTATGTATTGGGATTTGAATGATTTCTGTCTCCTAAGCTAAACTGTATTCTAAATGAGGTGAAGAACAGTGGTCACTTCATCTCACATTTATTCCAAGCACCTAATTCAGTGCCTGTAGTCTACTGGGTAGTCAATATGTATGCTGAAGAAATGAAACATGGCTGATAGAAAGATGGATGAATGAATGAATGAATGGACAAAGTGCTAAAACTTATTAAGAAAAAGACCAAACAGCAACAAAAAAAGATTAGAATCTATGTACCACCTAGATGCTGTGAAAATAGAAACAATTGTCAAGTGGGAATCTACTGTCAAACATTTAAAAGAAAGGGATTTACCTGAGATTTGTTTTATGTTTCCTTCCTGTGGGCAAAAGCACTCTGGCTAGACCTTCCTAGATAGGCAGGGATGCAGGAGAAGAATGGCATTTGATTAAGGCCTCACAGCACAGTTCCGAAACACACAGGCTCTTATATCTGTC
Source organism: Eospalax fontanierii (assembly GCA_035773235.1). NCBI lineage: Eukaryota > Metazoa > Chordata > Mammalia > Rodentia > Spalacidae > Eospalax > Eospalax fontanierii. Next base: position 22,802,547 of record CM069527.1, read on the forward strand.
ACATGACATTCTGATTCTGCCAGACCCCAGCTATCCAGAGAGAACTAGCTACTTCCTCAAATTCATTTCCCTCTGTAAAATGGGGTAATAACAATTTTCTTCATAGGAATATTAGGAAGCTTTAGCAAAATTTTTAATGTTAAATGATCCATCTGCTCACTGCCTGGAGCATAGTTAATAAGAAATCACTATCCTAGACCCAATCTTAAAATATTTCAAGGAGCAATACAAATTGTGTGTCTGTGTCATAAAGGACAAAGGGATTGTGGGAGAAACACAGTCCTGCAGAAAAATCTTCTTCTGCTTTTATAAAACAGCTTACCAAGCAGCCATCAATTACAGAGGCATGTGTCCCAGTTACTTCAGGCTGAACATCATATTCTTCCTTCTGTTATGCACCCCAGACCCTTAGGGTCTCAGTTGCAATATTCACTGTTGATGAAACTAACTTCTTAATTACTTGAATTATTATAACTTGAAATTTTCAAATATGCATAATTCTATAGAAGCTACTAATTTTATCTTAACAAAATAAAGTCCTAAAATAATCTAGTTGTACAGCTTTCCCCTGGGCTCTGCAGAAAAGAATGGGGAATATGTACTTTAGCAAACACCTCCTGTCTCCTTGATCTCCTCATTGACTAGCAGAAAATTTAATAATGGACCCAGCACAATTCACAGGGAGTGGAGAAAATTTCCCACACCAGTCCTCAGGGGAGAGGCATGAGGCTGATTGAAGAGTGAAAATTCAATAGCTGCCTGACCTTCTAAAGCAAAGGAGGTCGGAGCCGTTTGCACAGTTGTGCATTTAGCAAATGGATGATTGTGTTAGCCCTGCTGAAAAAGGATGACAAGCCACATTTTCACTGTGGTACTCAACATCTGGGAGGCACCGAGACCAGAGGGTGGCAAAGGACACAGAATGACTTGCTCCCAGGCAAGCAAAAGTCAATTTCCCCTTGGGGCAGTTCAGACTGCGTGACCATGACTGGTGGACTCACTTTGCTTCGGCCATGATGGTGTGGGTAGTGAGGGACCGGTGCAAGCTTCCAGAACAGGAGTAGATCTTAAATTTCACTAGAAATTATCCTCAGTCCTCTTGAACAGCCCTACCTTTGAGGATTCAGTTCTCTCCTGAAGTACTCAGGTTCCTCAGGATTCGGAGCAGGAAACCCACAGGAGAGTCACGAAAACCATTTTTTCTCTGGCTAACGTCCGTTTTTGCTTTCTATTCCTTTTCTTTTATCTGATACCTGAAACTGGCTTTCTTTCGGACATGGTGGTCCATAAAATAACAGAAATCTTTTTTTTTTTCTTCATAAGAGTCATTTTTCACATAACAAGACAGGAACAATGAAGCCAGGGTGAGATTCTAGTGTGACTACTGGGCAGGAAGGAAGGCGTCCTGAATACACACTGAGGGGGAAGAAAGGCAAAAAAAATCTGACTGACTCTCTTCTATGAGAGTTTCTTTCCCATTTGTACGATCTTACTCCAGAGCCCACACCTGTAAGTTCAGTGTGCTTCAGAAACTGTGCCGTGGGTTTGACCCTGGGCACATTTACCGACAAGAAAACTAAATCTCTAGAAAATAAATAAGGAACATTCCTTGGTGATGAACAGGATCTGTGAGCAGATGTTCTGCAAACAAAAAAGCATCGTTACATTTACCTTACAGTCACAGCCTCAACCCTACGTGTGTATCAGAAGCACCCGGAAGTTGGGCATCTGGCACCTGCCTGTAATCTCAGCGCTTGGGAGGCAGAAACAGGAAGACTACTTCGAGTTTAGAGCCAGGCAGGCTGTATATCAAGATCCAGACCAGGACTATAGAGAAATCTTGGAGGAAGAAAAGGAGATGGAGGAGGAGGATGACAACACCATGGAGGAAGAGGATGAGGAGCAGGGGGCAGGAACATTCAGCGCTCCTTAAAATGAAAGACACTGTCCCTCGCATGTAGAGTTGAGAACCACAGTGTATACAGCAGAAATTCACATTTACAAAGAGCTCTAATGACAAGCCATTTCCAATCAGTGATTCCATTCCATGGATAATCCCACTAATAATAGCATAATTTATTGTTCTCAGATAATCCCTTAATGAACCTTAGAGGAACTACTCCAGATTCCTATTTTACAGGTGAAGAAAATGGTGCAAAGATACATAGAACTTTGTCCAGTGGAACATACTTAGCAAGTGACAGAGGCACAGCCCCAACCCTGGCCTTTGGTACCTAATGTTCTCTACCGCCATGATAATTGTCTTCTGAACATTTGGGGCTCTGCACTTTAAGATCTCACAGACCTTTAGTGCCCATAAGTTTCCATAATTTAAAAAAAATCTATTAAAAAGGGTAGGAGAGCATCTAATAAATATAATTAATGGTTGTTTTTTCATAGCAACTTTTAGTTTAAAAGGGCTTCGTTATTTATTGTACTCACAATAACGAACATGTTCAACGCTGTTATCCTTATTTTGTGGGCAGAAAATTGAAGCTGGGAGGAGACAGAGAACCTGCCTTAGAACCTACAGCCAGTAGTGACAAGGCTCAGACTCAAACTCAGCTCCTCTACCCAAACAGTGCTCCCTGGCCAGCCTTCCCCCATCCTTAGACTTAAAGGAGTACCTCCATTGTTCTTGCTGCCATTCTTGTCTTGTCACTCAGACTCTGTTCCTTTGTGCTTCCTGACGAAGGGCACAAGTACAGGTGGGCAGAGTCACGATGCAGTGACTGACGCAGTCACCCTTCTAACAGTATCCTGGGGTAAATCATTGGAGAGAGGCTGGACCTTTGTTTTGTTTTGCTTTTAAACAATAACAACTGTGCGAGTTGCTACCGGTGTTTGAGATTTCTCATCAGTCAAAACTGCCTCCTCTATAATATCTGCTGACCTTCTAGGCTGACAAATCTGCATAATTATTGACTTCTGCAGGTTACGTTTGCATATTATGTTGGGAACATAGTTCTGACAACACTGGGAACAGGGAGCTACGATACATCATTACCAGGCAGACTGCCTGTGAAAATGGTGCTGTCGATTGAACCAGAAAATGGCAAAACATAGGAGTTAATATCAAGGCTGGAAATAAATTCATGCTTTCTCTACACACTCAGTTTCCAGATCAAGCTAGAGCAGCAATTTTTGCTTCCATCACCTAGAAAGGACAGCCTCTTGGAGGGGTGGTCGCAGCAGGTTTCTTTGCCACATCTATGACAGCAATTGTGCTAACAAAAGCCCGTGTATTTCACCATTTAAATAAGAATGTGGTCTTGGTTTTATTTGACAAGACACATCATCAAAGTAAAACATGAAAAATCAATGGACTATTTCTTTTTATATAGCATGGAAAACCAAATAGCTTCCCTATTTTTCTCTAACTAATTTATTAACTTACTAACACCTAACATAGTCTGATTTTAGTTCATGTATTTTAAAGTATTTATCAAGCACCTGCTATATGTAAAGTACTGTTGCTAGCACTGGGACTTCTGTTAACGAATAACATAAGCAGTAATAGCCTTACCCTTACGATCTGGACAACAAAGAGCTGAGAAGTAAGCAAAAGCAACAGATGTCCCTAAGTGTTTAGAAAGCCTCTCTAAAGGGACAGCAACTGCGAAAGGAAGCTGGTTCTCTGATGTTCTTAAAGAGCACGCCAAAGCACCCAAAGGAGGTTCCCACCTGTTTGAGGGACAGAAAGATGGTTGACATAGCTGTGGGATGTTTAGCAGGAGTGTGAGGATGGTGTGGATAGGAGCTGAAGAGAAGGGAAGTAGTGAGTGTGGAAATGTAGAAGGGAGCCCAGTTGTGCTTCATTTATAAATGAGAGTGCTGAAGATGGCCCCCATCCGGTGCCATCTACCCACCTTGCTAAACTTACTCAGGCAGATGTGTCTGTATCCTCTTCCTCTACTTGCCCTAATTCTGAAGCAAAGACGAGTTCTTCAAACTTCTTTGAGTTGTCTCCTTAGGAATGATGCATGTTGGAGTTGGAGAGATGGCCCAGCAGTTAAGATCACTGGTTCCCAGGCCCTACATGGCAGCTAACAACTGTTCATAACTCCTATTCCAGGGGATCTGATGCCTTCTTCTGACCTCCACAGGCCTTGTACAACACAGATGCAGTTACACACATGCAGGCAATACACACATTCACTTAAAAAACATAATAATAGATTGAGGCATATTCTGTGAGGTAAACACAGGTACTTCTAACATGGAAGAACATGGAGACTGCTCCTGTACAGGGGAAGAAAACACGACTTAGTTTTCTCTCTCAAAGGGAAAATGCCTCCAGAAGTATGTCTCTATTAACCAGTTTGATAGATAGCTGACTTTTCCTTTTGGGTCATGTGACTGCAAAGCACAAAACTGATATCACTGTAAATGCACATTGTTTGGCTAGATGATGTACTTTTGGTAGTCCCTCCAATGTGAGAAAATTTACAAAAGCATAACATTAGGTTGGACAATATTGACTTTTATGGAATCTCTGTGTTTGAATAAACTGTTCAAAATCCAAAGAACCTTGGGAAAGAGGTTAGCTGTTTCTTCTCAACTGCTCTCCTGGCTACCTTCTTTTCCCTCTTCAGGTCTTGGTTCCATCAGCTGAGAACTTTCTCGGGGAAATCCTACATCTGCTCTGGCTTCACTGCAAATTCTTTTTCCTGATACCGTTTGACTTTAGGAACACTAGTCACCACAATAATTATAGTCCCATGTGAGTACCCTCATTTTATTCTCACCAGACAGAAAAAATCAAGCTCTATGTGTGTGTCCTTTTATGCATGTGTTTAACAAACATGTAGAGCACCTGCACCAGGCAGGGAACCCACAGCACAGGTAAGTCCCCTGTTCTGAAGTCCACATTCTAGTGGGAGGCTCAGCTTCCCCTGAGCTGTATCTCTTCGCTATTCTTCTCCCTTCCTTCTTCGCCTGTCCTTCCCTTCCTTCTCTTCCGCTATTCCCCAGGCCTCTCATTAGCTTCTAAGGATGCAAGGGTGAGCAAGATACTTTATGGACTAGTCTATATTATAGCATTGTCTGAGAACGGAGAGAAGGAAGTATAAATTGCTTCCTAGTGTATAGCTTATGGTTGAGGCTCAAAATTAAATTTTACATGAGGCTATTAATCATTCTTGTGAACAAAATTCAGATTTGAACCTATTCCTTGAGAAGAGTCACTAAGCTGCCAACAGCTTGAAATATTCCGTTAATTTAATGTAGCCAGAGGCACGCAGAAGACAGCGGAGATGATGCTCTCCACCTTTACTAGGACTTAGAGTAAAATCGAACAAACCAGATTTTTTTCATTCAACTTTGTTTTTTGAAGTCTCCCAAGTCCCGCATCACTGGCCCTGGCTGCAAAGAACCAAAATCTCCCATTGTGTGAGGGACAATGGAGCAAACTATTAAAAAAAGAAAAAAAAGAGTAGCTACTTGTTTAATGTCATTATTTTATTTTATTTTGGGATTTTTGAAACTTGTAAAAGTTTTTATATATTTATTTTTTATGTGTACGAGTGTATTGCCTGCATGTAGGTTAAGGGCACGCACCCATGTCCTGCAATGCCCACTGTGATCGGAAGAGGGCATCAGTTCCTCCTGGAACTGGAGTTTCAGATACTCGTTAACCACCATGTGGGTGCTGGGCATCCCTGGGTCCTCTACAAGAGCCTGCTGAGCCATCTCTCCAGCTCCTATTTTATTTGGGGGGTTTTTGAAACCTTTTATTGTGGCAAATAGGCATGTCATCTATTTTAAAAAGCTAATCACTGCACACCCTCAAGCAATAATCCTAGGGTCACACCCGCACATATATGCTAAGCACGAGCTTCAGTACCAACCCTCTTCTTTTAATCTGTGTAGGCTCCATGAAATCTGAGGACCTTGAGAAACCAAGATCCTGTGCTGCTCACCAGCACCCAGAAGACTATGATTTGAGCTTGATGGTGATTTTAGGCCATAAGTCCTCAGTCAAGTTTCTGCGAATAGATGCAATTTCCCACCATGATCTGAAACTCAGACATCGATTCCCCAAACCTGTAAGTTTCTTACTGCCGTTGTAGTATTTGTCAAGTCTCTCTACCACCTTTATTATTCGTTACCACATATTTTTTTCTGAAAATTGACTAATTTATTTATGCTTCAATTGATTTGTCTAAAAAGAAAAGTTATATGACCTATTGAAATGGAAAATCAATATTAATTACCACAAATAGAAGGTAACCATAAAAATAAGTATAATGAAACCAATTAATTATGTAAAAGCACTAACTGCAATATCTGATCCTAGGCAAGCTGTAGTAACAGACTGTGAACAGATTCAGAAAACTAAAGTCCAGAGAAGGAACACCAGACAAGAACTGTGATCTCTGGGCAAGGGAACAAAGTAGATAAGCTACAGCTACTCCAGCTGGCTGCCCATTATCCACAGATAGTGATGCCGCTGGAGGAATCTAGATAAGTCCCAGATGACTCCCCAAACTAAGAAAATGTTGAGTCCTGAGAGAACAAGGTGGCATAATTCAAAGGCTAGAGAAGCAGAGCAGAGCCCATGGCACAGAATGAGTACCCAAGAGATGTGTGAAGCTTCCCATCGAAGTTTTAGCAAAGGACTGATTACCGAGTGTGTGAAGAACCTATGGAAGGATGGGGAATCACACGAAGGGACTGGAGGGACTTATATTTGGGATATACTTGGGCCAAATATGATGTGTGTTCCTTCCAAGCATGTTGTAAAACTTCAAGATACATGGGTTATTTGGTCAATTTTTCTTATGAAAAGCTTGTTTTAGAAGTGATGAGTGATTATCCCAGCATGCATTGCGGCTCTAGTAAAACCTAAAAATCCTTGGCAGCAAAACCTCAAACTATCAAATTGTTCCCATATAACATTCTGATGCTGCAAAAATTCAGAAATATTTGTGTGACTACAAAAATATCTACTCAGAAAGGTAAATTTTACGATGTCATTTTAAAAATCACTAGATTTTTTTTTAAAAAGAAAATCACTGGGGCTGGAGAGATGATGGCTCAGCAGTTAAGAGCATAGGCTGTTCTTGCAGAAGACCTATGTTTGAATCCCAGCACCTACATGGTGGCTAACCATGGCGGGTAACTTCAGTTCCAGGGGATCCAAAACCCTTTTCTATCCTTCACAGGCACTGCATGATATGGGTGCACTTACATACATGCAGGCAATACACTAATACACATAAAAATGAATTAAAAAGAAAGAAAATCACTACTTACATTAGGGAGAAAACCCCACAATTAAAATAAATTCAGAACTGACTCACGTGCCATAACCAGCAGACAAGACATTAAAAGTTGTAATACTATATATTTCCTATTTTCAACATATTAAATGGAGGCAAAGAATATATGAAAAAGATCAAAATCTTAACAGTAGACCTAGGAAATACAATGAAAGGTGAAGAAATGGGATGAATAACAGGTTAAACATTGCATATGAAACACTCTATAAACTTAAAGACACAACAACAGAAGCTACATAAATGAAGCAATTCAGAGAAAAAGCTTAAAGTAAAATAGCAACTTCCGATTATGAGACAGCTTGGAGAAATCTAATATTGTATGAACTTGGAGTCTCTGAAGGAGATGAGAAAGAAGAGAGTGGGTAAAAAATACTCGAAGAAATAAGAAATATAATGACATGTATTTAGGAAAATGTCATAATTAAACCCATCACTTTGTGTGCTGAGTTAAACATTAGTTTAAATGTTGTGTCCAAAAAATTTACAAATCATATTTTTCAAAACTATAAAATCACACCTATTAGAAAGTAAACTGAAACTAGACTAAGGCATATCATAATCAAATTGATAAAGCAATAATAAAAGAAAATCAGCAAAAGATGAGTGGGTTCATCAGCAGTAGACTATAAGCAATGTTACTGAGGCTTCTTCAGAAGAAGGAACTATGGAACAGGAATGTGCCTTGATCAAGGGAAGGAAAAACATTAGTGACAAAAAATAACACTTTTCTTGTACTTAACCTTCACTGAAGCATAAACAACTCTCTAAACAAAAATAATAATACAATATCAGGTTCATCATACGTGTACAGATGAAGAAAACCATCATATAGCAGCAAGGGAAGGAATGGCAGTATACACTGCAAAGCTCATATTATTTACGAAGTAGAATAATGAGTAGGAGAAGTTAACACTGTTACAAAGCACAAAGCAAATCCTAAAACAGCAATGCTAAGAACATAACTAATATATCAAAAAGAAGGCCATTGGAATGGTAAAAAAAATATTAAATAAAGGCAGAGAAATGGAATGGAAAAGAACAGATAAGATGAATACAAAACAAGCAAGATAATGGATTTAAACTGACCTGCACCAATCATTACATTAAATGTAAATGATCCAGTTATAACCTCTTCCAACCCAAAGAAGCAAATAAGTTAAAAGTAAAAAGATAGATCTTGTCAGCTTTCATCAGAAGCAAACTGACAGCTATACTAAAATAAACAACAGATTTCAGACTAAAATGAATTACCAGGAATAAAATATATAACGTCATTTGAAATTTAAAGGGCTCTGTTTATTAATAATTCTAAATATTTATATGTCTGCTACATATATATTCAAACTATAAATACAAGAAAACTTCTCGCCTCTAATAAGATGTGCCTCAAATTTAAAAGTGGCATCAACATAACTACGAGAGTGTAATACTTCCCACTGATACTAGAGACCAGAAAAGCTGTCTGCCTTTTTCCACTTCTATGCAGTAAAGCAGCTGTGGTGATAAAGTAAGAGAGAAGGAGACAGGGATACAAAACAAAGAAATGAAACTCTCTTTATGGACAGATATGATATTCCACACAGAAAATCTAATTGGAAGGCAGGGAGAGGCTCAGTGGGTAAAGTGCTTACTGTACAAGCATGAGGGCCTGATTTCAATCCCTAGCACCCACAAAGAGGCTGGGCACAGGGATAGGCACCTGTGACCCAGTGCTGGGAACTAGAGACAGGAGGATCCCTGGAGCTCACTGGCCAGCCAGCCTAGCCAAAACAGTGAGCCCCTGGTTTAATGAGAGATGATGTCTCAAATAATAAGGTGCACACACACGAACACACACACACACACACACACACACACACTCCCTTCCCCACAAAACACACACATAAAAGAAAATCTGATAGAATCTTGAAAACTCACCTACTGCTAATAGAATTTAGAAGGTTACAAGATTTAAGATCAATATCTAAAATAAGTTGTATTTATAGATACACTATTAATAATCATAACTAAAATTTTAAGACAATTCCGTTTATAATAACATCAAAAACTGTAAATACTTGGGAATAATTGTGAATAAATATGTGAAAGATATATATTGAAATCTACAGATATTGTTGGAAAGAGTAAGCAACCACCCAAACAAACTGAGAGCTACTGTTCATGGATTGAAAGGTTTAATAGCATTAGGAACTGAGTTACAGATTCAGTGTAATTCAAACAAAACCCCAGCATGCTTTTTCATTGACTCTGACAGATTGATACTACAATTTATAGAAAAATGAAACCAGACTTCTAGAAAAGCTAAAATAACAACAAAGAAGTTGAAAATCAACGTGCCCTGATGCCAAAATTTTAAGAATATGATAATCAGGACAGTGTGACATATGCACAGTGATAGATGTGGATCACTGGCATAGAATGGAGTCCAGAATAGACCCACATACACGTAGAAACTGGATTTTTAACAAAGGTTTACTCAACAAAAGCAAACCTTTTCAGTAATAGTCCTGAGCCAATATAAATGCAAAACAATACATACTTTAATCCACACATCACACCATAAGCAAAGATTCACTCAAAAAGGATCATAATACCAAATATAAAATTTAATTCTAATAAACTATGTAAAAGAAAATCTTTATGTCTTTGGGTTGGGGAACAAGTTGGGTTATCACAAACCATAAGGCCAATTCAGGAATTAGATTTTGTCAAATTAAAAGCATGGTCTAGAAAAATCATTAAGAGAATAAAAAGATGACAAACTGGAATAGTATATTTGAAAATAATGTATCTAATAAAGTACTTACATATACACATATATGTATGTATAAAAATAAAAATCAATAATATAACAGCCTAGTCTTAAAAATTGTAAAAAAGAATTTGAAAATACACCTCACTATAAAAGATAAACATGTAGAAAATAATCATTAAAATGTAATGTGCTTAGCATATTAGTCATAGGGAAAGGCAAATAAAAACTAAACTGAGATTGGTTGACATACTCTTAGAATGGCTTAATCTTAGATTACTGTCTGTAGGAACTAGCACTCACATACCATGTTGTAATTCACGTAAAATGGTACATTCATCATGACAAATACTTTATGTGAAATATACCACTGCTATGATTTCCTAAGTTATACATGCACCGACTGTGAGTCAGCCAGTCTATTCCTGAACACTCACCCAAGTGAAATGAAAGCATATGTTCTGACAAAGATTGGAACATGAGTATTCCTAGGTTCTTTATTTGCAATAATCAAAAAACCAACAAAAGCATATATATATATATATGTATATATATATATGTGTGTGTGTGTGTGGGTGTGTGGGTGTGTGTGTGTGGGTGTGTGGGTGTGGGTGTGGGTGTGGGTATGGGTGTGTGGGTGTGTGTATGTGTGTGTAAATGGATAAAGAAATTATAGTACATTAATACAATGAACCACTTGACCATCACCCAGATCGACATTAATTTAGATGCACTCAAAACAGACATGTTGTTACAGTAGCCAGATCCTCACTTCCAAAAAGGCAGACATTGCATTATTCCACTTACAGAAACCTTTCAAAGATTCAACTGAATCTAAGTGACAAAAAGGTTAGTGGTTGCCTGCGATGAGTGGGAGACAGGTGTGGGAAGAAGAAATCTGAATAGGTCATAAGCAAATCGGAGGGGATGATAATGCTGATGGTTTTACAGGTGTACAAACTGCACACTTTCAATATATTCAATTTGTTTTATGTTAATTATACCTTGATAAATCTGTTTTTAAAGTATCCTGTTTTAAAGTAACTGAAGCCCACCCTCCCTATAATCAAAAAGATTGGCTCAGGTTAAAAGGTACCAAATGTACAGTGCCAGACAGTTTGATGGGCAAGGTAACTAGAAGAGAATTCAACAGAGACTAACTTTCACACTCCACGATTCATGGTACTGAATGCTGCGTGAACCACTTTAAATATTTCATCTACCTGGCCTCAAGCAGCCCTCACTATGGAACACTGTAAACCAGGAAAAAGATGGCAAAGTTTAGAATGTATTACCAGCTGGTTTTATTTAACAAATCTTGAATTGAGCCTGGAGTCTCTAGTCTTGCTCAGTTTGGATGCAACAAGGGATATCAGCTAGCACTCCTTAAGAGAAGAGCCCAAATGCCTTTGCAGATTCCTACTGAAACATCCTAATTCAGTGATTGTGGCTTCTTGGAGTTCCTTTATACCCTAAAATTCTGTAGATGTTGACAGTCTGTTGGATGTTCAGCCCTCTTTCCTCAAACCAATGCAGATGCAATGCCTGATTTCAAAGCAGTCTCTACGATAAATGGTAAAATATGAAATAGACATTTCCAAAAGAACTCGGAGGAATGAGACTGTTAGGAGAAGGGTATTACCATGAAAACTCTCTGACAAAGCCAGAAAGGCCAAATATGGCCTAGATGCTGCTGCAAAATCCATGAGGTATACACTGATGCAGAGTGAAATTATGACAAGTCAGGGGGTCTCATTCCAGCTGCCTATAGGAATGTGGTGTTCCCAAGAGCTGAAAGCAGTAGTTTCTGTAACTACGGAATAACATGTCCCTCAGCTCCGAGTACTGAGCTTCGTATCTTTTGACTAAATACTATCCCCAAAACAGTCTTAAAATGTATTTCACATTTTTATTATAATAATTACTTCTTTGTATTAAAGCTCTATGTATAAATAAATAAATGGATGAGTCCCATTGTGACGTGAGTAGCCTGTCTTGCTGAGTGTGGCACGGGACTGATTCCAGAACAGGTGGGGCGAGCACAGCATGAGTGGTCTCTTTTTCCAGGCTTCTCATGCCCTCCTGACTTTACTAACCAGATGCTGAGACCACAGTGACCTGGAGACGTTTTGTTGGCAGGGCCTTCCCATGAGAGTGGGTCCAGGAATGACTGCATGGAGCACAGGCAAATACCCACACTTCTGAAGAAATGACCATAAAATAAGTTTTAGCCCTTATAAAGATACCAAACTTAACAATTCTACCTCTTAGTACAGCTAATGTCACCTTCACTGTAATCGCCGTCTCTGGTTAGCATAGGGTTCACTCTTTTGCATGTGCTGAAGGCCCTGCTGTGTATCCAGTTCTTCTCCTTTTCTACTATTTCATTAGAGGAAAATCAGAATAGTGGAAAGTAAATGTTGAGCACATCATCAGTCAAGGACAAGCATTCTTAACACCCTGGTATATGGCCTTTCAGTATTTTTTTCTATTGAAAAAAAGGCTATGCTTCGGGATTTTCATACAACTATCCCTAGAAACAACCTTGACTTCAAATGTGGCCCATTTTATTTCATTCTGTCACTTAATAGCTTTTGTTCATTGAGTTCATGAGTGTCAGAAACTGGTTCAATGGTAGGGATGAAAAGATAGGCATGACTTAATTCCTGTCCTCTAAGCACCTATATAGCCTCATGTGAGGGATATGCTTAAGCAGACAGTGAAAAAATGTTCCGTGGAGTGATAGAAAAAGGAGGTAAGAAAGAAATAAACTTATTTAAAACGTAGAAGCAGGCAAATATTTATTTGCTATGTACCAGGGAATACTCTAATTGCCTCTTAGATCTAAACTCATTTAATACTCATAACAATGCCATAAGATCTTATAACAATCCCATAAAATAAATAGCACAGTACCATCAGGGTTAAAGACGTCGGAATAAAACCACAAAGAGGCTACAGAGTTTCCTCCATTGTCTAGGGCTTCATAGTTGCTTAGTATGGAAAGAGATTCATCAGTGTGTGTGTGTGTGTGTGTGTGTGTGTGTTAGAGGTTGGAAACATTAAAGACTCAATGGGAGGAAGAGCAAGGGTGGGTGGCAGAGTGCAGAGTATATGTGACGGTACACCCGGAGAAAAGTGCTCTGGGAAAGCTGAGATGAAACACCGGGTCAAGACCTTCAGATTCTCCTCTGTTTTGCTGGACTCTGGGCACTGGAACTTGAACTGAGCAGGAGTGTAGATTCAGTTGAGGAAGTGAGAGAAGAGACCAAGGCACCCAGGCTCTAAAGCAGGTCTGGTTCTGATTACAACTTCCATATAGAACACTAGTGATTTGTAGGGTCCCTAGCCTTGGAAGACATAGTAAGTCCACTGGCTGGTTAATATTTACCAACCAGTGTTAGGAGATCTCAGAGATTATAACCACTCCTTCCTGGGATCTAAGGCTGGTGGAAAAGACATAGTGATGAGAAAAGAGAGGCAGATCCCCTTCCTTTATAGTGATGACAGCTCAAAGTGCTGTCACATCCAGAGTGGATATGCATTTCCATAGATGGAATGTTAAATAAGGAGTAAGGTACTTCGGACATTTTCAGTGAGGAATCAGAGAAAGTGTTGGTTCTGGGGAGAGGTGAGTTTTCAGCATAGACGCATGCACAAGACAGCTCACATTCCCCTCAGCCAGCTTTCAGGCCTCTTGCTCTTACTGCCTTTATCTAAGGCACGTATCATAGGAACTAAGTTGCTGCAACTTTAATTTTGCCACAGGCTTATGTTCCGGCCATAGCAATTCTGCATTTACAGCAGAAATTCTTGAGGAAGCATGAATCTCACTGCAACTCACGTACTCTTTCTCCTTGCCAACTCCACCTCCGTTCCCATCATGTTTTCTGATGAACTCCAGGTCCTCCTCATCAGGAGTGTTCTTCTGCTTGCTTGTGGTTCTTGTCTTTCTGACAAGCGGACACCTGGCAAGCACATGGCAGGATCTGTTTCTTCATGTATCCTTTGGTAGCATCCCAAGATGATTTTTCTCACCTGCCACATTTATGACTTGATGGCTGCAGAAAATGATTAATAACCTTCCAAAATGTTATGTTCACTTCCTCATTTCAGAAACCTGTGACTGTGTAACCTTGCATGGCAAAAAGCCTTCCTATATACATGATTTAAGTTTAGGATCTTGATCTGGAGGTGACTTAGGTTATCGGTATGGGGCCAGTGTCATCACAGAGGTCCTTACAAGTGGATGAGTGAGGAAGAAGGAAGATGGAGGACGGTACCACAAGCCAAGGGATACAGGCAGTCTTCAGAAGCTGGAAAAGCCAATGAAATCAGACCTCTCTACCATCTGCAAAAGGAATGAAACAATGAATACAATGATATCTGCAGCTTTCTGTCTTTATAGGGCAAGCTCAGGTGAATCCGTGACACTCTTCCCATCTTACACCTCCACTTCAGCCAATTTTCCTTTGTATGGCTCAGTCACAGTTGACTTGCCTGCAGCATTCAGCCCCTGGATGCTGACAGCTGGCCAGACTTTCCTATGCGTGACTCAGAGTCTCACATCTCCAACACACTTTACCTGGTGCAGCTTTCTAAATGAAGCAAAGAACTACATTTCAGTCAATGCATGCCAGCAAGAACTTTTCCTTAATTACCTCCAAAATAGAGATGCTGTTTTCATCAAAGCAGATGTGAGCATGAACGTTAGTGGTCAAGAAGTTGAGAAATCGGGATTCACTTAATGTACTCTGCATAGACTGATTGCTTTCCCCTTTCTTTTCAGCAAAAGTGGCAAAACTCAACGATGCTTTGATGTTGAGCAGTCAAAGGCTAAGAGCTTCTAACCCGCTGGGTCTAAGAATGATGCCATATTGGATGCATGTGACAGGCTTAACACCTCCCTTCCCTCCCTCTCACGGGACTTCTCTTCCTCTGAGGGTAGCTGACATTTTGTTCCCTCCTCTCCCAGATGTGTGGCACTGTCTGAAATTAGTAATGACTAGGCAATGTAAATTTTGATGCAAAATTCTCCTGATTCTAAAACTGGTTAAAATTATAATATTGTTGAAGCCAAACAACATGTCTTTAAGTCAGCAATAGCCCATTGGTTCCCAAGGGGTGACCCACTGAGTTCCCAGGACTTCCTCACGGGCAAGTGGGCTCCTGAGCATCAACCCCTGATAATGATGGTGAAATTTGGAAATAGGGCATTGAGATTTAGAGGGCAAAGTGGTCATTTTGGACCACTTGAACTGTCCTTTCTAGTATCCTTGCAGTGGCCCAGCATACCCGACCAAGTCCAACATTAGGCCTGAGGACCAAAACCACAACACTGAATTCTTTTTCCAGGCTAATTTTCTTAATCTACAGGATGAATTTTCCCTATGGTAATTTAAGAAAGTAACACCCCAGGAATCAGTATTTCAAAAGCTCTTTTATTTTAGATTTCTTTTTCAATGTATATTCTTACTGAGTTTTGTGGGTTCGTTCAATACATTTTAATCATATTTAGACCTCCTCTTGCAGCTCCCCAAAACCAGCCCACAGGATTTCTCGCATTCTGTCTTATATGTTAAGGCCTATGGAGCCAAGTTTGTGTCCTCAGCTGTCTCCACGAATTCATCTGCTGGAGCCTGTCCAGTATATCTATCATCACTCCCTTAAAGAGGATCAACTGTTCCTCACGCAGCAGTGATCAGCTGCCAATAGTTCCTTGGCTAAAGTCAAGGCCTCTTGCCCATCCCCCACTTCTACGCTGGTTTTTATCTAATTGAGTTTTCCTGGGTCTTATGCATGCTATTACCATTGCTGTAAGTTCATATGAGTTTTATTTGCCTATAAAACTGTTGTTTTCATTTTTTGAGACAAGGTCTCCCTGTAGCCCAGTTGGTCTAGAACTCCTTATATAAAACAGGCTGATCCCAATCTCACAGAGATCTGCCTGCCTCTGCCTCCCAAATGCTGAGATTAAAGGAGTATACTACCATGCCCAGTCAAAATCTTGTGTTTTGATCATCTTTCCCCTTTTTTAAATTATTTGCAAGAAGCCCTGTTACTCTTCCCCCCCCAAAAAAAAACTGAGTCTGATGGAAATGAGCAGAAAGTGAGGATTGACATATCAGATCATCTATGTGAAAATAATATCCATTCCCTAGACAGACAATATAGCTTATATGTCTACACAGCAAAAACATCCGCTTACACAACATTTGAGAAGACTCTGCTTAACTACTAATTAAAACTACAGTAATCTTATTTAGTGAAGTATTGATATAGTTATTACTTCTAAAATTTGAAGACTTACAGCCTTATTGTATGTAATTATAATTCAATGGGCTAAATGCTCATTATAGGGAGATGAAAATATTTTATATAGCCTTTAATTTCAAAGACTTCTTGTAATTAAAGAATCCCACATTTTGGCATTTAGCCTGTTTTATTATCTCTGTATGCAGCTAATGACTTCTTAACTGAAAATTACCTTGTTGAATGAAACTACCATGTGTGAAATGAACCAACCAAATGACTGGTATTCATTATCAATAATATAAGGGGCCAGAAGTTCCAGTAAGCAGTTTATTGAATACCTATCATGTCTAACTGTGTGCTAATAAAAGTGAAACTCTAATTGATCTTCTTTTCTGGAAAGCACTCAACAAACCTACCATCCAGGAGAACCTTTGAGTAAGATCCACTGCAGTTCATGGGTACAGTAACATTCCCTAATTTTTGGAGTCACAATTCCTGTTCTCTTGCAATAGAACTACAGGGTCAGGCAGCGTCTTCACCAGTGACCTGTCATAGCATTGGCTTTGGGTCTTGGTCTCTAGCGCTGGGATTTAAGTCCTCACTTTATCACTCATTTATCAAATCATCTTGGACAAGTCCTACAAACATCTATTTTCTCATCTGCTAAGAGGGAATAATTACGCTTATTAATCCCACTGTGACTGCTAGGACTAAATGAGAGAACTCTATCCTTCAAACATTTGTCACATGGTAAGCACCACCACTCCTCCAAAATGCTGGCTAATAATAGCCAGCTGCAGCACTGGAGTGAATAGAGTTCCTTAAAAGGAAGCCTAGCTCAGGAGAAGCTCTGATTACTGGTCCTGCTTCTACAGCTGATGCTGACTCTGAGTAAGTTGGTCAAACAAGGCCCTTGATCTGTAACTGAGGGGGTTGGATTTACATTGTTGAAGCTAAACATCTATATTATATAGTAATATAACTCTCCCTCCAGAGGTAAGATTTGAGTGCTCCCAGCAATTCCGAAGTCTATATTTCTATCTAGGTTAACTAACCTCAGCCCAAGGATGTGGGTTAAAATGAACAATCCAGGACAACGTGAAAGTTAGCTACAGATAATATAACACTTTATATTTCTATAGAAACATTACCCTAAACAGGAAAAGTGTGGGAGAAATACTTGCACCTCAGCCTTCCTGTTCCTTTCCTCATCTTTCTCTTACTTCACCTTCCTGAGCAGCTGAGTGAGATGGGGAGAAAACCCAAACAGTGAGCTTGGCCTTCTCCTGGTAAGAACGTCCCTGCCCCAGAACATATATTGCCTTGTAAGAGGCCCACAGCTGCCTTCCCTCTACCCTGGTAGGTGAGCTTAACTGGGAAAGAAAACTGTTGACAGCTACAGGTCTAAGCTGTTCCAACCCAACTTGACCAGTGAAGCTGGCATTTCGATCTTAGCTATCTGATTTCCAGTGATACATTTCTCAGAGGCCTAAAACCAGAGGAAGAAGTAAGATGTTATGTATGTGATCCCCTAAATACCCATAAATATTTTAGGGTCTATTTGAGTTGCTTAGAAGAAAAACACTCAAGCCCAGTATGTCCTATTTACATGATGATGAAACTCTGTAGCCAGGCCAGACCATGAGAGCCCCAAATTTCCAAAAACCTATAAAAAGATATTCCTGGTTAAAAGGTACAGCACTTGGGACTCAAGCTACCCAGCCACTGTTTTTGAGCCAAACCTCACTGGCTGAGAACTTTTTCACTAGAATGTGACTGCCTGCACAGTTCCACCTACCCTGGCTGAAAGGTTCTCTGTCTTGCTCCAAAATTCTGAGGAGTTCTCCCTCTTGTTCTTATTTAAACATTCTAACCCCTAAATGGCTTGTGGGATGAAATGGGGCCTTGTTTCAGCTTCCCTGGACTGCTTCACATGACTACAAGCACTTTCTATGTGCTGTTTTGACATTCCCAACTCAACACTCATGAGAAGGATTCCCTTCTTTGGCTTCAGATTACCTCTTTGAAAATCAGAAATCTTCAAGGTTGGAGAGATGGCTCTGAGGTTAAGAGCACTTGCTGCTCTTCCAAAGAACCCAGGTTCAGTTCGCAGCATCCCTGGTGCCTAATGATCACCAGCAACTCCAGTTTCAGCATGGCCAATGCCCTCTTCTGGCCTACACAGATATTGCACACATTGGTGCATTTATAATACATGCAGGCAAAACACTCATCTGTATAAAATTTTAAAATAAGTAGATAAATTTTTTTTTTAATCTGAAGTATTCTACAACTAAGGTGTTTACACACCCTCCAGTGCCAGCCATTATATGTGCATCTCACGCCTCTGCACTATTTCTGCTGGTCTGTGCAAGTGGGTTGACACAGATTCGAAGTTTCCAACAGCAGAATTATTAAGTTGTCTTTCTGGAGAAAGAAAAGGCAGCATTTGTTTTCCTACTAGAACTGAATGCTGAGCTGCCTCTTGCATGGATGAACCATGCTTAAACCACTGTGCTGTCTTTACCTGGGATGATTCATTGGCTTGTGTCAGGCGCCTTTCCTGTACCCAGAGACACAGTATCTGATAGAAATGAAGATGTACAGAATTGAATCTCTGCTGTGGGCTCTTCTGGGCATCCATTGATTTCACAAACGGTTTCCTTCCCATATTGTAAAAGGACCTGCTAAGTCATTTCCTCTGATCACTGCCCACTTCCGGCAGAGCTGAGTCTTTGTCCTGCTCATCTGTTCTCTTCACTGTGAGTCCTCACTCCAGCCCTAGGCAAGACAGAAGTTTCCTTTAGAATACTTCAGAACCCTTCAGATGATGCTGGTAAAGTCCAAAGAAGTGCTGATCTTTCTCCTGGATTCTACTTTTCATGATAGTAAGGCTCTGGCATTAGATCTCGAAAAGGAGGAGATTTATATGAGGAAGTCAGGGAAATGAGTGTCTGCTTCTCAAGTTGTGATATAAAATCTGCTGTTTTGAAAATTATAGCTTCCCAATATACCAACTAACACTGCAGAGGAAGCAAAGTTCAGAAAGGCCTTCTTTGGGTTGCTTTTAGGACATAGTCTCACATTCATCCTCAAATATTAAAAAATGAAAAATTATTACAGATGAATAGCAGTTTCAACATAATTGCTCCCTTGAAATTCTCTTTCTACATATATGTATGTGTGTATATATGTATGTATATATAGTATATATATATATATATATTGCTTTTCAGTAATCTGTAACATACATGAATATTTTAAGAAGTGTTATCTCATCAAAGAAAAGCAGGCACATACACTGCCACCCTCTGACCCCCCACACACATGGACACATCTTTCTAGTATTCTGGCACCGCTAGGATCCACAGAGAATTTAGTCACAAGAGACCATTGACCTGAAAGGGGTAAGTGTCTAAGTATTTTTAATGAAAATATACCCTAACATTTACAAAAGAAATGTAACAAATATCAATGTACCCTTCACTCATAATGAACTATATTTAGTAATACTTGAGTATCTCTTATTTAAAGAGATATAAACATACATTACAGAGGAATTTAGCATCTCTCTTATCTAGGCACATTTATCTCACTCCAATTTCAGAACAAAAACTCTCACTCTAAATACAGACTATATTGAATCCACACTTGTAAACCTATAGCTGCATGTATACATAAATCTTGGATTACCAGGCAGATCATATTTAACTTAACTAGATGGCATCAAAATTTAACTTTTTCTCATTTAATGACCTCTTCACAATGACATGTGAGATTAGTCGTTTAATTTTGGTATTATACAGCATTCTATCTTCACCAATATATCAGAATTTAATACTTCTAATTTTCACATATGAACTTTAAAATCATTTCCAGTTTTTCTTTATTAAAAACGATGCTACAAAGAACATCCTTTGGCATGTCTTTCTCTTGTACAAGCACAATATTTTCACTAGGATGGAAACCCATAAGTTCACTTGAGGATCATAAGCTTTGTATATTTCCAGCTTTGCTAAATATCTGTGGGTCTCAACAAAGGTTACTGCGCCAGTCCACACACTTTCTATCAGTGATTATGAGTTTTCTTTCCGCACCAATACTCATATTACTAAACTGCTTAAATTCTACAAAATTTATAGTTGTGAGCCATCTGGTTTTATTAATAGACATTCTGGTGATAGTGATGAGGATCAACTCTTTGTATGCTTGCTATTCACTTGGATTTCATCTTCTATTTTCTCCTTAGGAACCTGTACTATTGTTAGCTTTTATCTTAAATTATTGCCAGCTCCTTAGGTACATTGTTTAGTAATCCTTTTTTTTTTTCTTTTCCAAACATATGCTACTTCAACAAATCCACTGTGCTTAAAAAATTAATTAATAATTGCAGATTTAGGGTTCTAGTTCAGTGATAGAATGCTCAGTGGTAGGTAGCATATATAAGGCCCTGAGTTCAAGTACCAATAATGAAAAAAGACAGAGCACCTGGGACAGCAAGGTTAAGAAGCCTGCGGATCTGAGTATGTGTATTCTCAGCAGGACCCACAGATGCTGAGGGAGAAGGACAGAATCTAGAGGCTGATGGAACATCTTTGGGATATAACACTGTCATGATTGCAGGAGTACACAGTAATGAGCTAACTAGAATAGGTTTTCTCAGAAAGTGGCTAGGACTCTCTCTCTCCTCTCCAACCCTTTCTCAGCCACACTCCAAGAATTTCTCAGTCTGTAACTGAGTGCTGAGCCCTTGTTCCCAACATGTTCCTGGATAGCTTTTCCTCAGAGGGAGAGGAGGCCACAACTACTCACTGAAACAATGAGTACCAAGAATTTTCCACCTGAACTTGCTGCTGCAGAATAAGACCACTGATTTTCCTGAGCAACGTCACTGTTGAAATTGTTAGACTGATTGTGAAAAGTGTTATTCTACAAAAGCTGTATTTCTCGAACATTTCAATGGTGTTTACTCCTGTGAGGGGGATAGTTATACTTAAAGGATAGGATGACAATTCAACACTTATTAAATGTAACAAATATTTTTTAATAGGTGGAATCCACCTACAGTTCTTAAAGGAAAAGGAGTTGGATTTCTTTTCTTTCCCTAAGGAAGAAATGGAAGAAATGAAGAACTTGCTATGAATAAGGACTTCACCATGGATATCAAGCTTTCTGAGCAGCTCTTCTACTGACACATAGAGTGGGAAGTGAAAGCCGGCACAACAGACATAGTTCACTCCTGTCTCCACTGCCTCGCCAACTACAGGGAAGAAATGGTTCAGTGAGAAAGCAGTCCTGGACCTCAGCACAGGCCTATGTTTTATTCCATTCCCAACCAGTCAACAGCAGCACTGGACCAGTGTGGAAAACTAGGCCAGCTAACTCTCCAACCTAAACACTTGAGGAGCCCACCTTCACCTGTTTTAGGGTGAAGTGGACCACACAGACCCTGATCTCCTTCTTTATACTTAATACCAGACTTCAGTCAATCTCTCATGATCAAGAACAGATAAATAAAGCGGAATCTATAAAAGCATTCTGAAATCAAAGGTAGATAACTCTGTAATCAAGAAATGGGGAAAGCATTCACTTGAAAAAATACTATATTAAAACAGCAATAAAGTTCTGATAGTACCTGCTCCGTGCTCATAATAAAACTCAATAAAGCAACCTCTGAGACAAAGGAGAAAGATTAGATCATAGTCTTCTGCTTGAAAATGAAGGAAACAAGGTAGATAGTGAAAATATGAAGAAACTAATGCTGCTCTCAGAAAAATTACAACTGCATTATAATCAGTAAAGAGAAGCACTACTAGCATTGAAATTGAATTAACTGTGTAAAGGAAGAGAAGGAGCCACTCTCCCAGATCAAAAAGACAGAGACAGAAGAGAAAAGCACATGAAAACAAAATAAAAGTTAAACACAATAGAAAAGTGCTTCCCTGAGCTGAAGATCTGAATTTGCAGATCAAAAGTGTTCATCCTGTAGCAAGCAAAATCGTTGAAAGGAGATCAGCACTTAGTCATATCCTGGTTAAATATTTGAATTTCAAAAGTAAAGACAATTTCCTATAAAGAGTCAGGCACAGGGGGTTGGGCTGCAAGGCAGAAAAGGGTTACAAATAAGAGAAGAATCAGCTAGGCTATGGCAGTCTTACACACAAAGGTTAACGAAGGACAAAAAGATAAAGCAAAACTTTCCAAGTACCATAAGATAAAGTTAAAGTAGTAAAAAAGTAAAAAAGAAGCAAAACCTTCTGAAGATGTGAATCTTCATGGACAATAAAAAATCCAGTTAGCCAAAGAGCCTGAGTAAGTTGTTTCATTTCCTCTTAAAATTAAAGATTAAGATAGGCCTTGTGGCACATGCTTTTAAGCCCAAAATGTAGGTGAGAGAGACAGGGGACCTCTGTGAAGTCCAGGTTGCTCCATCTACATAGCAAGTTCCACACCAGCCATGGCTCTGTAGTAAGACAGTTTCATGGAAAAAAAATAAAAGGTTAAAATGATTAGTGACGTTTCAATACAGATTTGCCCATAATTATTTTGTACAAATTATTACAAAATAGGAATGAAATTTAATAATACTTGAAAAAGAAAATGTGTAATACTAAAAACTCATCATTTATAAGATTAAATTAAATCTAAGATCTCAGAATATACAAAGAATTGAAGGACTTTGGAGTGACTAGAGAAATGGGTGGATTTCTGGATTTTTCTGAGGGACCATAACACAAATAATCATCACACTTTCTAAAATTTAAGAATGGGAAAATTTAAATCAAGATGTATGTCACTGTATCTGGAAAGAAGGTATTAAGAGAAAGGAGGCCTCCTCTCTACCCCATCACTGGCCAGCCCAAAGCCTATTGTATGTAAGAGCATTACATCATGTGTAATAGAAATTTAGAGTTGACCATACCTCCCCAAAACATATGTCAAAAGCCATATCAAATACTCTCCACAGGAAAGGCTAGAAAGCTGTGGTTTAGATCAAGGAACATCCTTTAATCTTTATAAGTAAACACAACATGGGTATTAAAATATTCCTATGGCTGTTTCTGAACTGAAATGAATTTAAGGCTTACAAATTTACTTGACTCCCACTAACATGCAGTGAGTTTACATTCCTTCTGCAAAGTTCTTGGCATTGAGTTTTATTTATCTAGGATGTCTTTAGTAAATAAAACTACTCCCATGAGTGTCACAGACTGGAACTGGAACAAATATGTTGAGAGTCAAAGTAATTTTTGAAGTGATAATCAATAGACACTCAAGTTAATGAAACAGTATACCATAGATTAATGAAAGACGCAGCCTCTATGTTCTTGAACATGTCCACCGACACTATACTAAATGTATTTTGCTACATAAGAGGTTATCTGACATTATTTTATGTATGTATTTTTCCCATCAGTGAGCAAACCTCAGATTACTTCCTACTAAGAAAGATGAGATGGAAGTTGATCATTCAGAATCTAAAATATATAACAAAGATTGGATGCATGTGCATTTTCTAAAATGGATGTATCTGTGGTACAGGGGAAACAATTGCACATATAGAGAAAAAAATGAAACCCAAAGGAATGGGTCGCCCACGTGGGAACTACCCATGTGGGCAGTTCCAGATAAAGTATTGTAAGAATGATCTAGCAGCATGTCAAGACTCCAGCCCATGGACTCTGCGTACCCCGTGATAGCTATGAATGTAGCCTAACACAAAATTGTAACTTACTTAAAATATTTTCATGGTGACATTTTTTTTGGCAACTCAGTACAACAGTTCTCATCTTTGTAGGTGACGAAGTTGGTTTACAGTGTCACAAGTCAGAACGCACTTGGAAGACATGGCTAAACTTGATCAGTTTTATACAATATACAGTTTTGCGTGGGTGGAAATGATGACCTCAGATGTGCTGCTGAGACGTGGAGTAGAGGACAGAATGTTGAAGCAGCAATCTACCTTCGACATATGACAATAAATCTTTCTATCGATGAGGCATGAAAGATCTCAGAAAGTGCAGAGAAAGAAGACAATGAAAAGACAAAGATATGCTTTTGCATCTGTACTTGGTTAAATTGTTCCAGTGACAAATAGCAGAAGGTAAACAGTAATGGTACAGCTGAAAGTTGTCATGAGTTTATTTATAAGAACTATCCAATAAAGAATGTGTATTTCTATTTCAAAAAATGAGCCTATCTTTAACCTGAGCATTCATGGATCCTAACAATTCTTATTCTCTGTCTCACTATGCCAGGCAAATGTAACTATTACTATCCTTTTGTTTCTTACAGTTTGCAGTTTGATGTACTAGCAGCCAAAGTAAGCATGGATCCTTAATCAAACTACTCTTTACATTATAACTATGATCTTGTTCATTATTAGCATATTTGCTGCATTCCTATTGCAGAAATTTCTATTTGCAGGAATTCTTATTTCAGCCTTTAAACACAGTTTGACCATGCTCTTGAATGTCAGATGAGGACAACTGGTTCATTTCCCTAAAGGATGATGAGAATGAGGAGGAGGAAGTCGATGATGAGAGCCAAGTCCAGTTCCTGGCACACAGAAGAAAAACTCCAGCCCAATAACTGGGATTAGTGTTTATTGAGTGTCTGCTCTGTGAGCCGCAGCAGGACGTGCTTCCTATCCTGGTCACATTCACTCCTCAGTCCCAGTCATGTCATGTGCTCTTAATATTCCCATTTTCCAATAGGGAAGCGAAGGTTCAGAGAAATTAGCATAATTCAATGTAGCTTGACTGGTTTGCTAAAATTTGAATCCAAATTCACTTCAGTGTAAATTCCAGCTCTTTCCACTACACAGATATCCAAAAACACAAGTCCCTGAAAAGTACTCATAAACTTTGAGATATGAAAAATCCAACATTTTTAAGCAACCTCGGGTCAGTAGTGATCAACAACATAAAAATTTATCCTTCAATAGTCCTTTAAAGTGAAATCATCCCTAGTAAGAAATAATGCAGTTTTATTTCACTGACCTTAGCACAATATCACTTTAAGAAACACCTTGGCAGGATCAAAGAAACAATGGGTCTGAAAGACTTCAAACTCATTCTATACAATATTAGTGGGAGATTATATGTGATTCCTCTGGTGCAGCTAGTGAGCATTTTTAACAGGTCAAGTTCATGCAGCTGAAGGAGAAACCACAGAAGACTGAGCTGCCCAGGAAGCAATGGCAAGAGGGGAAGACAATTTGAGAAGTCCAAGGGCTTCATTTTTCCCCTTTCGTCACCAGATCTGTAGATCGATAACAAACATACTCATTTGGCCCTAGACTAAAGGAAATCTGAAGTTGCTTCAGAACATGAAGTTCTACAAACAATATTAAAGGCCCTTCCAAAAGGACAATGATGCTGATTGTGATGATGACTATCAGGATGATGAAGATAATGATGGTGAAAATAATGAGAAAACTACTTGAAGCACAGAAGGTACAACTAGCTCTGGAGCTCTGACTTCTAGAGCCTCAAGAGAATAAGGTGGCGTGGCTTTAGCCACTAAGTTTGGGCCAACGTATGGTAATAAAGACCTAACATAGTGACAATAATCACTACTGAAATAGCTGCCTAAACACATTTTCTTCAGAACAATCCAATATAGAAAAATGACTCTCAAAAGGAAATTCATAGCATTAACTTGTACTTGCCGAATTTAGATTATGAATAAGGAGCAGAAACCTCTTTCCTGACACTGTGTACTTGCTTGGCTTGTTCCAGGCCAGTGATGACCCATTTGTCCACTTTTTTGGATAGGAAAGCCTACTCTTTAATCCTGGCCTCCTCCCTAACGTTAGACTCAGTTTCTGATTGCCTGCTGGGCATCTTCCCCTGAATGTCCCAGGCATCTCAGACCAAATCCTGTCTCATCATCTTCCATGGGAAGTGCACTGCTAATATTTTGTAATAGCTGGTGTTTCTGATATGGAGCCTGCTTGTCTCCTCGTCCTGGTCCTCATTATTTCCTTCTTGACTGACAGCATATCATCACCAAGTGCCAAATGTTATACTACCTTTAGTAACTCTTTCCGGACTCACCCTTCTTTGGATTGCAGTCTCTGGCTCTTGGTAATTGCATGAACTTGGGCAACCTTCTCACCTTTCTGACTGTCAGCTTCCACAATGCTCGTTTTTGACTGGATTAATAATGAGCTAATACATGTGTGATATTTGGAGCAGAGGCTGACATATCATATGTGCTTAGCAGAACTGTGCCTGGTAGGCACATTTTTGGATTCTTAATCAGAAGAGTCAACCCATCACTCTCTGTCTTTAGTGCTAGATCGCTAGTCATAAGAACTACAAGTTCTATGCTCTCTGTTCTTAATTCAAAGATATAAGCAGCTACCTTCTCAGATCATAATGTCAAGAAGGCACACCAAATTGACAAATGGGATCAGAGGGTTTTAGAGTGATGGAATCAGAATTGCTGCAAGAAAGTTCTTAGAGAAACTCTTCTGTCATACAGGCTCAGGAGAAAAACTCACACAAACATCACAAATTCTTTGCCTTCAGAGTTATACAATTTGTACCGTTTTTAGTCTTTAACAGCTTAGACTTTTAATATAGCAGGATCCTTTCTCCCAAACTCAATGGAGGGCTTTTTTTTCTGTCATCAGTTTATTTTTCTCTAATTGTTATAAAATGTGGTAAGGCTCAGACAACAATAAAAAGATTAGTTGCAAACACTTTGATTTATACAAATGAACTAAGATGTATTTTGAAAATATCTACCAGGCAAGACCAAGCCTCAGAACAGCAAGACATGTGGTATGTATCACCTAATATACACGACAGTACCTGTTAAAGATCTTGAACAACAAAATTAACACACAACCCAGAACAGAAGACAAGGGTGAAAATTTCATTCAAGCACACCTTGGAGTTGCCCAGCCAGTGTGTAATTTTAGTTGAGTTCCGTTTTCCTTTCTAGGTCCCTCCCTAGCCTGCAACCCTGTTAGTCGGCAATCGGGACTAGTGTTTAGACACCCAAGGGATATAGAAGTTCAGATTTGCCAAAGTGTTGACTTTTCCTCATTTGTACTGATTGCAAGTTTCTCTTCCATCACCTCCTTTTGTGACAAACATATTTTATATGGAATAACAAATCTTGCCTTATGTGTGATTGCAAATAATTGCTCTTGATGGGATAAAGAAAACAGCATCCTTTTTCTACTCAAAACAATTTCTAGATGAATTCTCATGACTCGCATATGGTAGCATGTTCAAAGGGTCTCTCTGGTATTTTTGACATGAAAGTAAACAAACATGATGTTGAGACCATTAGATGCACTGAAACATTGGCTGAATTAACCACACTGTCAGAAGACATGCAAAATGAACATATTTTTGTCAGTCACTTACTTTAGAGCTGAAATTCTCTTTAAGAAATCAGACATTTCTTTTGTCCAGCCCTAACTATAAGTGATTTTTCAACTGAGCTTAATTCTCCTTTTCTAGGTTTCTCCCTCAAAGGGGAACTAAAAGTTGTCAAGAGATAGTCTTCCCAAGATGCTTTGAATGACTCTTAGGGTGAGAGCGTGGGCCCTAGATGTCCTAACAAAGGATGGTCACCCATATAAGAAAATGTAAGAAAGAAGTGATGGTGAACATCAGAAAAGGGAGATTCATTCAGCCTGGCCACAGTGGAGGAGGAACAAGGAGGTTCAGTGACTCTCCTCCATCCCAAGACCATCTTCAGGGCCCTGACTAGAGGTTTAGATTTAAATAGAAGGCAAGGGGTACACCAAACTGAGGATTCTCATCAAGGTGTGTGTCTCAGCAATACGGAGGCTCCCAGTCTTTTCTTTCTCCTAGCATGAGATTCCTCAGGGGAATTCCAGTTTCCTGGGGCCACTGTCTCAGAAGTCTGATCTCTTTAGAGTGTCCTCATTCATGCTTGGCTGGTTACAGAAACTCACTCCAACTGCAAATTTATTGAGCTATTTTAAGGAAACCCAGGAAAGACTACACAGCCTTTGGTCATGCTGATTCATGTAGGCAAAATTTCACCTGTTTTTTAAGCCAATTGAAACAATTAAGTCTGGAATCAGAAAATATATGGCCATGTGGTAGTTGGCATTATGGTAAAAAAAAAAAAAACCTGCCTTCAGGCAAAATGGTGATTTAATTCTCTTGATTCACAAAATTTATATTAGTCAACATGATTCTTCCCAAGAAAACAGAGACTTAGGCTGACATAGATAAGAATGGAGGATTTATTTTAAAGACGTGCAGTTGACTTGAACCTCAGCTCAGATGTAGTTAGCTCCTACAAGAAATTAGACCCAGAAGCTAGGAAGTTTCCTTTTCCCCTTCTGTCGCCCCAACAGCAGCTTCTTACTTTGAGAATGGCAGCAGCTGAATTCGCAGCATAACTTTCCCAACACCTACATAACCAGCTTCATTGCACCGCCATCAACATATCAATCCAAGCACCCGAGCCTGATGCTTTAAATCAACTCACAAAATCCCTCCTCGGAGCACAAGGAAGACTGAACGTATCTCAACTCATAAGCCTGAGTCTCAGCCTCAGAGCCCCTCTTCCAAGCTTCCAAGATTTATTCAATAAGTCCAGCTCTTCCTTCTGTTTCTCCAGGCCTAAGGGTGATGGCTGCTCCCCACAGCTGCAGCTTTGAAGTTCTCTCCTCTTCATCTATTTGGTTACATACCTGACAACTTGATACCTAGTTAACCATTCTTCATATTATTTTTGGCTTAAATAACTGGAAGATTTTCTCTCTTTGAGACCGTAAGTGATATAGGTGTCTGCTGGCCTTAACATTTTCAAGCACGCATGTATACTCTGGTAAGTTAGAAGTACCACACAGCTGGGATAAGATTAGTTGACAAATGACACACTAAGCACCATGAGAAGAAGTTTGCTTTGGTTCTCTCATTCGCTCCTCACAATAGTCCTCTGAGACTTATGACATAGTCATCCTGGCTTTACAGAGGCAGTGCCTGAAATTCTGGCAAATGTCATGACCTACAAACTATGGAAAGCAAGTAAGTGATGGAGCCAGATGTTCAAGTGGAGTCCCTAGTTCTCCTTGTTCCTTTCAGTCAGCCTAGCACGCAGTATGATGGAGTAGTTACTCCGTTTCACAGAAGTTCCCCTCAGGATATAAGAAGAGAGACCAGGGCTTTATCTAGCTTTACATGTACAATGTAGTCACTATTATGAGATTCACAGTAAATGTTCCTTGAGTTGAAGCTTGAACCTTGAAGAAAAACTGATTCAGATTATTTGAAAAGATGGAGTGACTCATAAAAAGAAGTTAAATCCTCAAGCTATTTGGGGCAGCCAATTGAAATGTTTTTCAAAGCAGATGCAGGATGTGGCATCTGAACAGAAGGATTTTATGTCCAGGAGTGGAAAATAAGTTTGAGATAGATAGTCTGTATGCAAGACCTAAGTGAGTTCTCAGAAACTGGTGTCAGCCAAGTAAAGAGGGCGCTAAACCCATTGAGAAAAATGACTGCTGTGACCACAAACCTACAAGAGACTTCAGTTAGAACTGAAAGCAGGGACAGCTATTAAATTGAGGGCATACAACTTGTCTAATCCAAATATAATTGTTATCCTGAGATGTCCTCATATTTAAAACAGTAATTGGTCTGCTTTTATAAGGTCATACAAGGAACTCTTTGCACTGCCTTTACTGAGAAATAAACCCCAATTCCTGGAAAGCTGTAGCAGACAGTTACTGAAATCTTAATGCCTTGGCAGGAATCCTTCAATTAGGGACCTCCAGGGGCTTCTCCCACTTCTGAAGCAGCTTTCTCTCTACAGAGTAGTTACAACCTTCCTACACTGGATAGCCTTATCTTTTAACAACACTCTATTATGTCATTGGAAATTCAAACACTATACTCAAACACCAGAGTAACATAATCAATTCATTTATCCTACTTTTCAAGGCAATTTTCCTATATCTCATGTGCCAAAATATATATTGACAATCAAAAGAAAAAAACGGATTAGTTCAGAAAGTTGCAGCTACTTTCTATTGAAACATTTTGTGTTTTCTTCCTCATTCACCCATTTGTCAGGTATTATGAGGTTTTTTTTGCCCCTGTTTGCTCTGAAACCCTGAAATGTTTAACAGTTTGAGCTGTGTCAGGCTGTTGGAAGTTTCCAAACTGAATTTCTAAACATAAAAGACCAGTCTCACAAAGTAGCTTGTTTTGTTTTGTTTTTCTCAGTACAAGAAATCTATTTTTTTATTTTGGTTAACATCACAATTAGATATTTTTTTAATGTCCAGTAAACTATGAATCTTTCTTTAAGGTTGAATGGTCATAAAAGTGAGATTCTTCTTTATTTGTGATATGGTAAAGACTTCTCTCTATAGAAATATGTAATTCAATAAACAAAAACTTTAGACTGAGATATCTAAAACATACCCAAACCTAAGCAAACTAAAAGTCTTAACCAACCTTTCTCAGTGCTCTGTTATTTTCCCCATGGACAGAGGACAGGAAACATTAAATAATAAAACAAATTACAGTTCTGATGCTTATCTCTCCAAATGTCAAGTGCTAAAGTAAGTCTTTAAATATTAAAAATCTACATACCAATAACTAAAAATCTGTATATTACCTGTGACCCACATACCTAAGATCCACAGAACACTATTTGGTTTTACAACTGAATTTTGATATTTGACTATATGAATCCAATTATTATACTCTTAAAATTTCCCCAGAAAAAAATGCCTTGTCAGCAAGTTACTCCTTTTTCTCCAAAGCATCTTGTTCTAATTAGCCTTCCATTGCTGTGATAAGCACAGAGCAAAGTCAAGTTGGAAAGGAGAGGGTTGATTTAATCTCTCAGTTTACAGTCCATCATGGAGAGAAGACAAGGCAGGAACCCGGAGGCGGGCACAACACGGAGGAATACCACTTCCTGGCCGGCTCAGCTACTTTTCTTATACAGCCCAGGCCTACCTGCCCCATCATTTACCAATTAAGAACGTGCCTCACAGACATGTCCACAGACCAGTCTGATAGGGGAAATCTTTCCAGTTTGAGGTTCTTTTTACCCAGTTACTCTGGTTTATGTCAAGTTCACAAAAACTAGCCAGCACGCATCTTAAACACTAGCTTTCTGAAAACGTGTGCAGGCCCTTCCTAATGGCACTTTGGAGTTATCCACAGACTCCCTCCCTGAGAAAAATAAAATCCTGCTTTGTAGTAACCATCAAGCATACTCATCGATTTAAAAAAAAAAAACTGTGTTTTGAGGAAGTTTACCACCTTTAATAAATTAAATAAAGTATAATAATGCTACAGGCAAAAAGCATGCTATCCCCCTTTGCTCTTACCTCAAGAAACTAACAGCACTATTGTTCTTAGTTATTTTGCGATACTAGATATTTTAAGGTATTAGACTTTACATGTGTGGGCTGGAGAGAATGCTCAGCAGTTAAGAGCACTGGCTGTTCTTGCAGAGGACCTGGGTTGGTTCCCAGCACTGACATGGTGGTGAAAACCATCTGTAATTCTAGTTCCGGAGGATCCAGTGCCCTCTTCTGGTCTTCGCAGCCATTACATACATGTGGTACACTTACAACACACAGGCAAAACACTCATACACATAAAAATATAAATAAATAAATTTTGTTTTTAAATGTTTAGGTCCCTAAAATCATCTGTTATTACAGTGGTCTTTCTTTCAATTGTAGTTAAGTACATTAGAATGCAATATGTGAGCACATGCATTTGCAAAGTGAATGATACCAGTATTAGTAATGGATGGGAAAAATAATCACTAGCCTTCTCAGTCCTATTGTCTATGATTATCCAATATTGTGACATTGTTAACCAAATTACCCATTTGTTCTGAAATTGCTAGCTAGAAACTTGCAGATTAGGTAAGCAAATTGTTTCCCAAGAGAATGCTGGCTCCCTAAACCACTTGTTATAAAAAAAAAAAAAAAAACCTCAAATTGACAATTTCATAATTTGATGATCACTGAGTTTCCATTTGACGAAAGAATCATTGGGCTTTATGTTGGGTAAAATTCCCACATGAATGTATTTCTCCCCAGGCTCAAACTCTCTACTAGCTGCCACACACACTCAAATAAAGTCACTCACACACCCTGAGCCCTCATCACTGGGGCCTAGTCCTTCCTTGCATGGTGCTGTTAAGACAGTTTTCGATCTGCTACTTCTTAAATGGTTGAGTTTGGTTGTTATTCATAGATATTTAGACTACAATGAATATAGAACAATCCAAAATAAAGGAAACTTTGTAGTAAAAAGCAATGACATCACACTCCCTGGTCCTCATATGCTCAAGAGCACATAAAATGCAAAATGCCTTTAGTCCATCCTTAAAAGTCCCCATAGTCTTTACCAGTCTCAATACTATTCAAAAGTCCACAGTCCAAGTTCTCTTCTGAAACTCAAGGCAAAAGACAAATTACACACTTCCAACATATAATACAACTGAATGCATACTCCCACTCGAAATTGGAGGAATGGGACAAAGTGAAGAAATAACAGATGAAAATTAGACCAAAAACCAGCAGGGAAAACAGTTTCAGCAACCGGCATCCAGCTTCTGGGACTTTACTTCCAAAGGGCTTAGATGGTTCGGCACCTCCGGCCTTTCTGTAGCCAGCACATTGCTCTCCTTGGCAAATGTCTTACTGCTCTGGCATCTCAAAAGTCTTCTTGGGGGTCTCCATTGTCAACCAGGTTCAGCTTCACAGCTTCACACAATGGCCTATCAGGGCCTCTTGGCCTGCCAGGGCCTTCTCTATGCAGGGATGCCCCTCCTGCACACTGCCTGGCCTTGGAGCTTCTCTGAAACCTTGGAGGAAGAACCCATGACCCTTTTACTGTTGCATCTTTCATGCCTCTAAAGTCAGGTGAATGTTACTGCCAAGTTTCCCAGTACATTTTGAACCCCATCCTGCTTCATCCGCATTCTTACTTTTCCCTGCTCTGGTTTTTCAGACTTATCTTAGTGTGGTTTTGCCCTGGAGACACTCTTTCCATTGTTTAAATGCAAATTTCTAGGCCTCTCCTTAATCATTTTAATCTCCTTCTCAGGAGATCCTCTCCTTCAGCATGGATCTGGGATCCTACACTAATCTTCCTAGTGTTCTTTTGTAATCCAAACGGTACATTTTGCATTTCTTTCTGCCTCATTTGTTCTTTTTTCACTTCTGGATCTGCATAAAGTTCACCATTAATAGTCATGCCACCATCTCTGTCTTGAAGTAGGCTGTCTTGAAGTATTCTCGGCCAAATAAATTATTCTTTTATTGATTTATTTAACTTTTTGTTTTTAAAGACCTATTGATTCTAATCTGTGCTTCCCAAGGACTCCTAGGTGTGGGTCCATGCCCTGGAGCCTGGTCAAGCTATCAGGTGACATACCAGTAAGGAAAACTGTCTCTTTCCCAGCACCTATTAAATTGCTAATCCACTGCTGGGACCAGGCTCTTTGCCCAGCTCTCCCATCCCGGCTTGGCCCTTGTTTGGCTTGCATTTGCACAGGTCTTATGCATAAAGTCAAGTTCTTAAAAACCCAGTCTCCTTTTCTTCTGACTAGCAGTAAGTTTTAGGGAATGTGGGGAGAAGAGCTGTGGTCAAAACTATGTCTTTGTGGAGTTGGGAAGATAGCTCAGTCTACACAAGCATGAGAACCGGGAGCTTGATCCCCAGCATCTTAATAAAAATCTGGGTGTGGTGGCACATGCTTATTATACCATCACTGGGTGAAAAAAGGATCTCTGGAACTCACTGGTCAGCCAGCCAAGCCTCACCAATGAGACCCTGGTCTGAGTGAGAGACTCTGTTTCACAAAATAAGGTAGACAGTTCCTAAGGGAAATCACCTAAAGCTGATCTCTGGCCTCTACATGCACATTTATGTGCATCCCCACACATCAGTGAACATGTACATGCACATGCATACACATGTGTGTGCATGCACACACACAGGACTTTTGTCCTCCCAAGATAAGTGATTGTCTAATTCTTTAAAAAAAAATCAGTTTCCTAGCTTTCTGACTTACAGTTAATGATTTTGCCTCCAGAAATTCCCAGGAATGATTTAATTTGATGTTCATTGAGACAATGTCCTGATCTGCCTTGGGAGAGCCAGATCATAGAGAAAGATGGATTGTAGTTTTGTTTTGATGATCTCAGCGGGCCTATTGGTTTGGGGAATTTGTTTTGTTTTGGTCAAGAATTGTATTCTCAATTGACTTGATATGAAAAATGAAATCAAACGGGCTGGCAGTTTCCTTACCACTGCAGACCCCAGGTTTGTCAAGTATCTTTTGATGAAGGCAGATAAATAGACACTGTGCTGATTGGTTTTGTCAACTTGACACACGCTAGAGACACCTAGAAAGAGGGAACCTCAACTCAGGAACTGTCTCCATTGGACTGACCTGTGCCCATGCCTGTGAGGCATTTTCAAAATTGCTAATTGACTTAGGAGAGCCCAGCTCCCTGTTGGCAGTGCTAACCCTAGGCAGATGGGCTGGGGCGTCTAAGAAAGAGCTGAGCCAGCCAGTAAGCAGCGTTCCTCCATGATCTATGCTGAACCAGCCAGTTAGCAGCGTTCCTTCGTGATCTATACCTCAATTCCTGCCTCCTGGACTGTAATCTGTAAATCAAATAAAATAACTGCTTTCCTTCCCCTAGTTGCTTTTGGTCAGTGTTTTATCACAGTCACAAAGACATAAATTGGGACAGGCACCACCTCTAATCTTTGTTTATAGTGCCACAGTCTTGCTTTCAGCCAGTATAAAACTAAACTCATAAAACTAAACTGTGGTTATTACTAGCATATTTATACTAACTTGTTCATTCCAGTTGGACTGTTCTTTACACTCAGCCTAGAAAGTCCAGCTACTAATGCAACATCAGTGAACCACATGCTCAGTTTCCGTCAAAGAGGTCACTTCTGCCTCTCAAGTGCCTGAAAACCAGCAGTCTCTTAGTATCTGACCCAGAGTCACCTGTGCTTGCTTACACCTGTAGGG
The DNA here is from genome assembly GCA_035773235.1 of Eospalax fontanierii. Taxonomy (NCBI): domain Eukaryota; kingdom Metazoa; phylum Chordata; class Mammalia; order Rodentia; family Spalacidae; genus Eospalax; species Eospalax fontanierii. The sequence goes on from CM069527.1 coordinate 22,837,875, forward strand.
GTTTGAATTAAGAATCTCCATTACTGTGCTGTATTCATTGTCTTCTCTTTCCAATGATTTTCTCTGTCTCTCCAGGATGGTTACAGTCTATCCCTATTCTTTGAGGACAGGACAGTTTAGAGTTTTATATTTTGCTTTGTGTGATATGTATTTCTATATTTCTTCTTTGAATGTGTACATCAGAAGAAGTATCAAATGCATTATTAGAACCAAACATGTAGTTATCTAGGGAAATTATCTGTTCTAGTCCCCATTACATTTCCTGCAGCTAATGAAGCATACAGTACAACAGAATACTCTACAGGAAGTCAACATATATTGTTCCATGAAGAAATTGATAGATGGTAACAAGGACAGAAAGTGAACATTGTCTTCTTTAATGACTTTGTGAATGTATTACCAAACAAGTTTGCTCTTATAGAAATGAATGAAATCATTCTACCAGAGTTTGTCATTTATTAACTGAACAGATTATCTCACAGGTTCTGTGGCCAAATAAAACAATAGCAAACCTCAGCCTCATCTAACTAGCCTGAAAGGTCTAAATAAAACGAATGGAAAAGGGATGAATCTCATTCAAGAGTCACTTTAGAAAGAAGAATCTATGAAGTCCTAGCACTGGTCCTTGATCTACTCCAATTTTCTCCTATTCGGTTTAATTTCCAATTACTACTAGAGAAAAGTTTAAAAATGGACAAGGGCAGAGAGTTCTGGCTTCCATAAATTGACCCTTGAGCCTTAGCCAAAGCTATCACCTCAGAGGAATTCAGCAGAGAAGAGTTCCGGCCCCCCTTCACTCTTGACTAAAACCACGATTGAGCATAAGGAGCCATTGGGATAAGTTTGTCTAGACTGCTAATTCCATCCTCTCTCCTCACTTCCCTCTTCTTCTCTCTGCTCTTCTCCTTCTCTCCCTTCCTTCCTCACTCCCTACCCTCATCTACATAACCAAAAACATACACGAATATTAGGCTTAAAAATAGCAAATTTCAGCAACAACGGCTGATGTTCAAGTACAAATTATTATGCAGTAGTCTGCCCTTATCCGAGATTTCAGTTGCCCACACCACTAGATATCGTCACAACTTGTTGACATCGTAGTCACTCATTGCATGTCATCTCATCATATAGGCTTTGTATTATTTCACATACATCTTCACAAGAAGGAAATCCATACAATACAGTAGACACGTTGAGAGATCACATTTGTATGTCTATTACAGTATGTTGTTGGAATTGTTCGATTGCTATCCTATTATTCTAGAATATTCTATTATTCTATTACTGTTAATCTCTTACTATGCTCAACTTATAAACTTTGTTACAGATATCAGAAAAATATAGGATATTTAGGGTTTGATATTTCATCATCCACTAGGGGTCTTGCAGGAACCAATAGTCCTGTCTCTGCCTATTTTCACACTGATACAGAAAATAACTTCAGTTTCCATTGCTCACCAAATGGCATTGTTTTGTTCATAAAATGTAGCTTGCTCATCTCACGCACTAGCTTAGTGTGGCCCTTACATGCAAGTGTTGTCCTAAACTATCCCACACAGGCTGCGCATACACTTTTCTTGCTGAGGTATACTCCAGTTTTCTCTGGGACTTGCAAGGATTCAACATTGACTCCATCTGTATCATTCGGCATCAGCTGCTTATTTCAGTTAGAGGAGTTAGTTCCTCCCAGACCTCAGGAAGCATGTGGTCACTGAAAGGGCCTGGATGGGATCAGCAAAGAGAGTAGCTGAGTGATGGAATCAGTCATCTCTATGAGTGCAGACAGGCCTCCTGATAAGCACAGCTGGGGGCTGCAGAGTAACTCCTGGAAGCCTGTCAAACATGAATGGATTTGATAAGCTCTCAGTAATATAAAGAAACAAGCCAGTGTTAAGAAGACCAAGTTCCTTGATGTACACACGGTCTATCTTCAGGAAAGCACATGTCGTACACTCACACATACCTCTAGTGTCACACACACACAGCATACACAAAGCTGCACTGTCATCTTTGAGACAATTTAAAATGCTTTACAGTTCATTTTCACTGAGTCATCTTTCTTTTTTCCTAATCTCCTTAATTCTTTGTTTGCTTATATTACTTGTAGGATAACAGAGCCTAAATCAATACTTAACTGCATAGAAATTCAAAAATACTTATATCCCACTAATCAAATACAAACAAAATGACAAAAACAGTACAATTCAAATGACTAATACCAGTTTACCAAGCAATGAAACAACTCTGCTAGAAGAACCATAAGCAATACAAGGACAGTTACTACTTGTTACAGGACAGGTCTTTGGAGGAAATCACACTGGCTTAGCCCACAGTTACTTCTATGAGGTACCTTGGATAAGATGTACTATAGAATTTGATATTTTTCCTATTTTAAGAAGAGTCAGTATCCAAAAAGTACATTAATATTTCCAAAGCAGAATGTGTGAATAACTGTTCAAATTATATGACTTTATTTTTTTAAATATAAATACTTTCATGTCAATGTAAATCAGATTTATCATTAGATAAATTTCTCACTAACTTGCCAAAAATATTTTGGTTCTTTAGAGCTTTGGGATTTTGAACTTTAAATACAATTTCTCTGTGCCATGTGACATTCACTTTAGCTCATTTCTTACACTGTAAACTCTGAGGAAAAAGCAGAAGAAATAAAACAGTAATAACAGTAATTGTTGTCATCAACCTGCTTTTTCTCATGCTCTGTAACTTATATTACCTAATAGCTATGACAAAGCCACAATGTAAGTCAGATTATTTATTCTCCCCTTTTTGGATCAAGGAGTCTTTTATGTGACTTTTCCAGAGATGACATCAACAAATACCTATCCACCCATAAGTGACTCCTACAACAGATCAAAGAGATTAACCACTCAGGTTTAGCTCAGTGAACCAGTGAATTTACTGGGGTTGCTTACAGGACCATGAGTGATAAGCAGTGGTATCAGCGAGGAGCCCACCTGGGCATGATCCACAACTCACTGAGGCTGCATAGTTCTCTGCAGAACTTGTAGGCCGCTCCACTGCAGAGTCTCCTCTCTCCCAGAAATGTGCTGATCTTGGGGGCAGGCCTTGCAAACCTTGTAAATTTCCTTTTCTTCCTAGGCCTCATGCTTCCTCCATGAGGAGTGTTTTAATTTTTAATTCTTATGAAAAGGTTACCAAATGCAGTCAGGCTTCAAGACTTCAGGATCGTAAAAGAGACCACCATCTCAGAGGCTGGGGATGTGACTCAAGTGTTTGCTTAGCCCATGTGAAGCCCTATGTTCAGTTCCCAATACTGCTTATATCAGATGTGTAGAACACTTGTGATCCCAGCACTTGGTAGGTAGATGTAGGAGGATCAGGAGTTCAAGACCATCCTCAACTAAATAGAGTCCAGCCTGGCATACATGAGACTCTGTCACAAGCAACACACACACACACACACACACACACACACACACACACATACATACATACATACAGTAGAAGGGATGCTTGCCCAAAAGCTGATGCTGGCTATCTCTAAGGGAAAGAATATTGGAGAAGATTTCTTTATTCTTTAGCTTTCTATTCTGAACACTTCTTGTGTTTTAAAAGACAGAAATAATAAAAAAAGACAGAAGAAATACCAATCCAAGTCCTGTGTCCTTGGATTCCCATGTCCTAATTGTACCTGAAACATTAAGTTCTGCATCTTGAGATATTTTTTAAACTCTTTGATATCCATGAAACAATTTAGTTATCTTAGAATAACTAGACCATGATCTTCAGCAGAAAAGAAAATCAGAGTATTTTATCCATAACCCTTTATTAAGCAGTTACATATCAGATAATTAGGATGCACCAACCTGTAGATTAGACCAATGACCCAGAGGTAAATGAAGCCAATGCTAAAAAGAAGGGCTGCAACAGACCCTTGCAGTCTGTTTGGGAAGAATGGTAAGGCCTGTATGGGGAGAATGCAGACCAGTTCTACGACCGGGGCATCAGAGGTTACTTTCTAGTCAGCGATTCTAATTAGTTCCTTGTTGGGTTTAGAAGGATGAGTAGGATTTATAAGATAGACAATGACACACTAGTAAAATAACGCTAGCATTCTGGAGACTAAATAATACCATAGAGGGGACTTAAGGAGAAATTAGTTCCTTTTTATGTTTTCCATTTTAATCATTCACACAATCTCTTCCGAGACACTACCCAAACCAATCTGAACACTTTCCTTTCCCAGTTATGATTTCCTGAAGGTTTAGCACGCACCAGAGGCTCGAAACTCACAGAAGGAATAACACCTGATTACCTGATTCTCAAGCTCTACTTTGGTCTTGGTTGCTTTCTAGTACTGAAAAAATGCAAAGCAAGCATGAGTTGTATCTATAAAGGTATTCCCTAAGACATTTGTCAGATCTTCCTCTTCCTCTAATGAATATCCAAGTTCCTGTCAAGAGGAATATGAAAATAATCAAACCTAGTTTTTTAAGGGTCTTCTAATCAAGCTTGTTGCTGTCTGACTTTCCTTGGATGGGATAAATTAATAAGAGCTTCTCTCAGTGTATATGAAACAGTGCATGTAGCTGGCACACCATACCTAGAGAGGTTCCACATCATGGTCCAAGTTATGATGGGCTTGAGACACATGTGAATTCTACAGATGGGCTTGTGATCAGTGTGTGTATAAATAAAGATATTTGAAACATTTGTCCTACACTTATTCAACAGAGGCCAGGAAATTAGAGGAAGACAGAAGGAGAATGAGGCCATGGGTAGCCCTCCAATCTCTCTCTTAACATAACTGTTGAAATTGTTGGGGGTTGTAGTTCTTCCTACTACAAAAATGGCATCATGTAAAGGAAAGGAGTCTATACTTTCTATAAGTTCCTTGGTTAATGAGTGTGGTTGAATGTACCCTTGAAAGACTTTCCATCCTCACCCCTAAGTGTCTCATTGAATATCCTCTCACGGGTTGGAGCTCGCCAGTAAAGATCACTGGCTGTTCTAGCAGAAGACCGAGGTTCAAATCCCAGCACCTACATGGCAGCTAACAACTGTCTATAACTTCAGGGAAATCCAGTGTCCTCTTCTGACCTCTGCAGGCACTGCATGACATGAGTGCACTTACATACATGCAGGCAACATACTTATGCACAGAAAATAAAACTCATAAAGAAAACAGTTGTTATCACATAAACACACTTTTATTAATAAACTGCTTTACATATGGTATCATCTCATAAGTGTTTTTCCAAGTTAATTTTGATGCTGGGCCACTAAGGAAAGTTTCCTTAATTCTCAACTGCTGGAGTTTCATATAATTTTTATCATATACTTTAAATGAACCTTTTACTTCCTTCTCTACTCTTCCAGATTGTATCTTTGGCACCAAAGACTAAGTCTTCATTTCATTTAACCTTTAATATCTAATATAGAACTTGAAATAAACAGAAACTAAACCGATACTTCCTACCAAAATCTTGCAAGGATTTTTGAAGATCCTCATCAGCTGTTTATAACCTTCAGAGAAGCCTTTCTTAATTCTTTCTTTAAAAGAGTCTGCCAGTGATATCCTCAGGCCTGCATACACTGGAGCTCCTCATTACCCAGTTTCAATCAACTCAACGATAACTTTGACTTCTCACCTTGTAACATGCATTGGGCTAAGGTATTTATGAGGGTGCCATAACTCCAACTCACACAGCAGCTCCACAGCATGGAAACCTATGTCTTGCACAGGTAGTTAAGTTACAAGCTTAGCAGTCCAACACTCATTTAAGCTGAGTGAATATATTAATCCTACTTTTCAAGGTAAAGTCTCTTGCTTTTGTGTGTGTGTGTGTGCGCGCGCGCGCGGGCGTGCGCCACTCTGGAGTTGAGTGTAACTGTGGGAAACTGAAATTAACCTTTTTCTTCCTGAAAATTAGGAGTTGCCTGTGGCTCTTTCTGACCTTTGCCTTTTGATAAATTGCATTCACCAGAGCTTCTTCAGTCTGAGCCATCCCCACACACTATGAGGGCCAATGCATGTTCTTCCAAACCCCAAAAGAAGTCACCTAAATCATGGAAGAGCCTTGTATTTTTATTTCTGCTTTGGACTAGAGCAGGTTCATCTCCCAAATCCCAATAAATTCCATCTGAAAAGGGAAAAAGCACACAGGACTACAATTCATAGGAAATGAGATTTGCTATTCTAAGAACTACGTATCACAGGGGCAAATTAAGTCCAAAGGGGGAGGAACATAAATTAATTTTTGCCCTGACTAAGGAAAGGTGAAATTAATAGAGAATTTGAAATAGGGAAATTAAAGCCAACATGCTTCTGGCTTAATGAGGACACCCCCTGAGTTAATTAATTACCTGTAGGGGATTAGGAACTGAGTTGTGAACTTCTCCATATGAAAACAAGGAAGGACTATATTGTGAATCTATTTGGGGGGATAGAAGTTGGCTTGTGAAAGAAATTGTTGAGACACTGGAAATGGAAGAAAAACAGTGTAACTCTTTTCCAACAGTAATTAGTAGCAGGAAAACTTAGGAGAAAATAGCAGATAAATAACGGCCTCTGAGCTCACTACCTCAGCCACTGCAGGTCCCAGCACAAGAACCTGGATTCCATCCTCCCTTTCTACTTCCTTCTTTTCCCCAATCCTTCCTTGCCTTCCAGTCTTTCTTCCTCTCTTACCCAATGGGTAAAATTCCATTATATGATAGGTACTATACCAGAGTTTGAGAAAATTGAACAAGATACTCTCATTAGCACATAAGGAATGAGACAGAGTGCATTTTAAAGAAGTAGTTTTAAATATTTTTCTTTAAAATATCTTGAGAAAGAGATGAGTCAAAATGATACCCTGACAGGTCTACCTAGAGCCGAGAACTAAAGATGAATGAGGTGTAGGGGCAAAGAGAATGCCTCCGCCTCCCCCTCCCCTCTGTAGGAAATGGACTGACAGTGAACAGATGAGCAAGAGAAAAAAGTCACTCCAAAGTATTCATGTGCACAAGGACATCATGTGTACCCAGTAACCCACTGGGTTCAGATGCTTATTATCTACCCACCTTCAAGCAAGAAAGGGAGATATAGGAACACAGGCAATTTTGAAGGGTAGTAATTATTCATAAAGAGATTGAATGTGCCCAACCTGGACACTATAGCTTGTAAATGAGTCTCTGGAAGTTAAAGGAAGCCTAAGTGAGATGTAATTGCTTCTGACAGTCTCTCAGAGGATGACATTCTTCAGTCTTCCTGTGATTCAGATTTAGTTAATGAAACCTCATGGAGGGGACTGAAGGCGCCATTTTCCTCTTTTGTAGGTCCCATCTAAAGCAAAGAAGGAAACATCAGAGTAAAACCTCTTTCACCATCTCCAGACTCCCAAGGACCTTTAAAATGAGGATATCAGGATCTCATATTTGGGAGTGATATTCCCTAGAGCCATTCAGATGTGCCAAAGGAGAAAAGGAAAGGTGGAATGGAGCAAACGAGATGGAGAAACACTGTACTCCACAGTATGATTCTTTTTTATTATTTTTTGTTTTTGAGATATTCATATGATTATTGTCTTTACATTATCTCCATCTTTTCCAACCTCCCACCAAGTCATCCCATGTTCTCCCACTCAATCTCCATTTCTTGTCCTCTTCATATATATATATATATATATATATAGAGAGAGAGAGAGAGAGAGAGAGAGTCCATTTACTGGAGCTTTTGTTTACCTGTGTTTAGGGCCGCCTACTTGGGATTATATAACCTCTCAAAAAGCTAGTCCCTAGAGAAACTGATTCTTTCTCCATCGGCCATCTATTGGATTACCTGTGGCTCTTCATTGTGAGACGGGATCCTGTGAAATTTCCCCCCTCCACATTGACATGTCAACTGATTTTTTCATTATGTGGATCTCATTAGACTATCATACTGTGGAGATTTCATTGGCATAGCTTCACTATCATGTCTGGAATTCATTAACTAGGTGTCTTATCCTTCCTGGCTCTTAAATTCTTCCTACCCCTTCTTCCGCCAAGTTCCCTGAGCCTTAGGTATAGAAGTTGCATTATAGGTGTGTCATTTAGGGCTGGAAACCTCAGTCACTTATTCTCTGAATTTGACCAGTTGTGGAAATTTGTAATAGCCTCCATCTGATGAGTAGTGGAGGTACACTTGTCTATAAATATAAGGATACATATTTAGCCTAGAGTAAAAAAAATATGTTGATCTAGGAAAGTAACAGTAGTAGGTTCTTCTTCAAAATCCAACATGTTCGGTTGAAGGACAGGGCCTGAGCTGTGTGTATAATGCATCACTGAGCACAACAGAAACAGTGCACAGTGCTAGCAGAGGTCACAAAGACACCATAGGAGAAGGTGACAGTGAGTCCACAGGGGCTCATAGGAAAAGATTTGCACACTGTAGGCCAATAAATGTGGCCCAAGATGAATTTGCCTAGATTGGAAAATGGTAAGAAAATTCTATTTTGTATTGAAGTTTCATACTCAGTTGGTTATGGACCTATATTTGAAAGTCCATTAACTCCTCATTATGAGTATAGATGAAGATAAAAACACACTGCAAAGTCAAATCCACTTGATGGTGAATTGCCAACATTCAGACTATCGAATCTAATCACAGTTTGAATACTACAAAAGAGGCCTCACACCTGACTTTCTTGCTGGGGAGAGAGATCCATAGAATATCTATAATGTACCAGGAGATAACAATCGTTGGGCACTTTTAACTCTGAAGTTGCCCACTTAGATACTGAGAGAATTTCCAGGGCCCCCTTTACAAACTTCATAAGGTTTCCCTGTTTGCTTGACCCTGCTAGAGCCCTTTCAGATTCCTGTTGGAAGCTTAGTGGGTCCCAGACACAAGTCCTTATGGAAAACAAAAAGAGCTGAATCATACCCTCATAAAGCTGTCCCTTCTCATGCCTGTGGTCAATGTGGATGTCTGGTCACACTGAATCCTAAAAGCCCTATAAGGCACCACAGATTAGTTAGTTACTATGGCCCTTAGGCAAAATAATAGCAATAGGTTCACCCCTAGAGTCACCCGAGCCTTAGAGTTTTGGTTAGATTTATAGTACCAAACATATGTTTCCTCCTGTGGAACTGGCCTTAAATCTAATCATAAAGCACTTGGCTATCTCCATAAAGTCACGCCACTATTGCACCATGATCACATCTCACCAGGCCGGTTGTTATTATAGCTTGCTGGATTCACAACTGGATAAAACTGTGGATGACTTTCCCCCAGCAGCCTGTATAGCACCTTCTGGTACTGTGAATGCTAGCCAGCAGGAAGAAGTTTCCTGATCTTTACCAGCTTGATTTTTTTCATGTCACGTGACCAAAGTAGAGCGTGATCCCTGGAGGGTCAACCATAATTCAGTGGGGGATCCCACTTTCATGTGTACATGGAAACACAAATATATATAATGCGTGTGTGTGTGTGTGTGTGTGTGTGTGTGTGTGTGTAAAGTTGGAAGCGCTGTGGGGAGGCAGGGCTTGGCTCTGGGAGGAGTTAGGACTAGGAGTTAGGAGTTAGGAATCGGACTATTTTGTGAATATGATAAAAACACATTGTATTAAAATGAGATCATTCCATTGAAGCACATGTCCTCTCCAAGGAATTTGGAGAAGGGTACAGGAAGCTCAATTAAGGAAATAAAGGTTGCAGAGAGCTTTGCCTCTGCTACTTTGATGTTTCTAACTTATCCAGTTGTGCAATAGCTCTCTATTCGAAATCCTTTTAGTTTCTGTTTTGTTTATAAAGGATGCCTTTGTGAAAACCCACACTCTTCATGACTCCAAAGCTCCTGGTCAAATTTGTGTTTCACCATGGACTGATTTACATGATAGTTGCCTCCTCCACAAACCTAAAAACAAGAGTAGGAGTCTCAATATTTTTCTGGACATTCCAGAAGTAAGTTATGGAGCATGCCTGATTGGAGGGTGTGGATCATTGGGATATTTATATCCTTAAGGATAACACAGGGAGTGAGGCAGGTGCATTACTAGTCAAGCTCTTGTTCTGATTTAGGCATGATTAGAGTCCTTAAAGGTGGAGAAAACAACATTAAAAGCATAGAGAAATTTGAGACTTAAGATAGAGTCCGAGCCTGCACTAGCCATCAGCCTGGCTCCAGGGACATTACCACATTTCTTCAAGACATGGTTTCCCCTTTTGTTAGAGAAGAGAGACTTTTCAAGCACTACAATTCTAGCAATCTAGAGGGGCCAGATCAATCGTGTAAATGTGGAAAGCCAGTTGCAAAGCAAGAGGAAGCACAGCTAGAGGCATTCAAATATTCCTTCCTGAAACATTGTACCATCCACAGAACCAATCTGCAGCTTAATTCAACTCAGGATGGATATCTTCTAGGTGCTCTTCAAGCTCATGGTCATAGCATTAACTTAGAATTTCTTAGGCACTGGAGATCGACATATGTGTTGTCTGTTGGTATTAGAGCACAGTCTGGAGGGAACTGGAGAGACCCAAGAGAAGAGGTGAATAATCTCTTTTCCTGTTACTTAAACTGAGGCCCAGGAACAAAGCTCTGAACTTCCCTCAGACCAGCTGGGAACACAGAGCCAAAGCAGGATCTTTATTTTTCTCCTAAATGTAATGTTACTAAAACATATTCTGAAGAAGATATAATTAATTTGGGGAAATTTTCCAAGAAGAATTTGATGCAGGGATACAAGAAGGGGTTTAAGTTGCTTTCTGTTTATTCTACTTGATCAGTGACAGAGGAAGAGGCTAAAACTTTGTGTAACAATTGATACGACAAATACCAGTATGAATGTGCATGGTTGGATAAAATCTCCAGGTCTTTAAGAGCAAACATCAATCATTCTGTATTTCTAGGCATACAGAGAATCTTTCATCAGATGTCTATGTATTAACTTAATAGCTTGCTTCTCTAAGGATAGTCGCTGGGCCAACAGTGGCAAGTATCACCTGTGAAGTTGTCAGAATTACAAATTCTCAGACTCCATTTCTGAGTCAGAAATTCTAGGAGTGAAGCCAAACAGTCTGTTTTAAGTAACCATCCAGGTGATTCTGAGGTTTGTGAATCACTGACAAGATTGTTCATCAGATCAACTGCCTAGTCATATGTCTGAGAAGTTTCAGTTCCATCATTGTTCTTTTATATTCCCATAGTTTTAGATATGAAACCAGCTCATTTCCAAGTGTAATGGGTCCAATAAGCAACAAATGAGAATTTGGTGATTCAGTGCCCAAATCACAGAAGAGATACAGTCATCTAGAACTACCAATGAACAGAATCCACACACATTCTGCAGGTAAGAGAAGGACTGTTCTGGTTAGTTACTCATTTATATACTTTGTATACATTTATATATTTTTTACTGTTTACTAATTATACAGGTTTTGCTCTGTAGTGTTGGTTTAAATGATTCTGAAACATTCTGTTTAAGCAGTGATTTTATGCATCCTGACTTAACTATATTACCTCTGATAGAGCATGGATCAGTCCATTGTCAGGGAGGAAAACAGCACACTCCTGAATAGAAGGAAACTGTCACTTAAGTCTCCTACAAGCATAGTTAGGAGCATGATTTCATCAGTTTCTGTGGTGCAGAAGAATCCATTGGGCTGGTAAGATGGCTCAGCATGCAAAAACTTGCAGCCAAGGTTGATAACGTGAGTTTGATCCTCAGGACCCAAGTGGTGGAAGGAGAGAATAAACTTGAACGTCGTCCTCTGACCTCCACATGTGTGCTGTGGCATATACATGTACCCCTCTCCAAACAGATGTGATTATTTTTTTAAAAAAAGATAAGAGTTCTTTGTGTAAAAAGTGAAACGTAGTGTACTCCATTTCTGCCTTAGAAATGGAGTCGATGGAAGAAGCGTTCTACAAAATCTCCTTCATGAGATTTTTAAAGGGACCTCAGCAATGTGACATAATACAGAAGATAATATATTGGATAAAGGTGAGAGAATTCTCCAAAGCTACGAGAGAAACCAAGAGCATGACAATTTTAGGCAGAGTGTAGTGGAATATGACAACAGATTGGACAGCAGTACAGTTAGCCCAGGACTCAGATGACGAGTGCCAGAGGTTCTGTTGTATTTGGAACGACTTCAAGAGTTTTCTATAAAATGGTCAAAGCAGTATAATATCCAGAAATACCATCATCACCTTTGAATAACTACCATTGTAACTGGGGTCAGGGATAAGTTGGTGGCGCCCCCATGTAACTCACATGGAGCATGTGACCAGTGTTACAGCTGTGAGTTTTGTCACTGACGACTTCAGGAAGCTGTTGCTCTGTGCAGTCCTTGCTCCACTTTGCAGTTCCGTGAAGCAATTCTAACTGTACCAGTAAGTGTTGGCCCAGCACTACAGGGGTTGATATAGAACTCTATGGTGTTTCATCTTCATGGTTAACTTGGATTTAGAATCACGTAGGAGACACACGTCCGAGTGTTTGTGAGGGCATTTCCAGAGAGGTTTGTTTAACTGTGGTGGGAAGACCCATCCTAAATATAGGCAGCCATGGGAATTGGCTTGGGTCCCAGAATGAAAATAAAGGGGAAAGACAAAGTAAGCTAAGCACCAGCATTCATCTCTCTCTGCTTCCTGACTGACTGAGGGCACAGTGTGACCAGCTACTTTACATTCCTGCCTTCTCCCCCACGATGGATTGCATCCATCTGAACTTTGAGCAAAAATCAGCCCTTCCTCCCATAAATTGCTTTTTGGCCAGGGTCTCAGTGATGAGGAAAGTAACTAACATTGCTTCCAAATGCCACAGATGAACAGGTCAACGGCTACCTTCACCAGGTCAGTGTCGTGCAAGCCCATTTTTATCTTCTCTCCTAGACCTTGACTGTTGTTTTGACCATTTTCTTTCATTGACTTTAAGGAAGCATTATTTGAAGCTGGAATCCTTTGAGGGATAGCCTAGGTCCAGGCATTTACAAAGATGTGTTTGGCCAGTCATTATACTGGCCATTTTCAAAATGAGAGGTTTCAATAAGGAAGTCTCCCAACACGGTTCTTCCTCTGCTTCAAATGCAGGCAGGACTTCTTTTGAGTAAAGGCAGTACGGAATGAACAGTCTCCTAATCCACTGTTATCTTTTGTCCATCTGAGGCACAGCACTAGAAATTCACAGGGAATGAAGAAGAACTCGACCATCAAAATCTTTGCACGAATTTCTTTGGTGCCACACAGACTACTTTTTTATTAAAAAATCAATGGCTGTAGAAACATTTTTTTTTCTTTTTTTAGTGTTCCTTCCAAAGCAGAGACAGAGAAGAGAAGGCACCCAGGAAGGACACTTGTGGAGGTGACAAAGAACAGTACTTATTTTAAGGATAAGCTAGGACAGTAAACAAGTGGCCCAGCATTTGAGCCAGATTCACAGTTCTATTGAGATTCCCCATTAAGAATCCCCAAATCCAGGGTTGAAGCTTTTGGCTCTAAGCAGTGATGAAACCTGTACCATTCAAACCATCTAGACAACCAACCTTCTATGCAGAATTCTAAACACAGTTTTAGCAAGTTTCCAGAAATGCAGTCTTTTAAAAAAATCGATGAAATTAAATCTTCTCAGAATATCAGCATTTCTTTTAGCAGTGCTGAAAATTTTTAAATGTGCCTCTCTCCAGATGAGGCCATTAATTCAGAGGCCTTCCTCTCTGGCAGTGTGCAGATTGAAAACTAATCTTTCAAAAGACATTCTGGTTCTGACTAATCAGGTCGGGGAGGAAATGAATAGTGTTCTCATAGTCCAGACAGAGGCCTTGTTTTGCTGCGAGTTTTAATTGAATGGGTGACGGAAGAAACAAGGGCAGAAAAAGAGCCAAAAGTTTCAGTATTGCTGTTTCCATCGACACTTTGGTAATCCTTCCAAATAATACACTCTTCTATTGATTTTCAATATCCGGGACCTTTGCAAAGTGACAACCCTTATTTTCTTTTTATTGTCTTTTGTTTCCTATTGTGTGTGTGATGCTTTTACAAAGATAATGCATGCTTATTTCCATTTGTGTTTGTTGTACAGAAGTCATAATCTTCAGTAGGGACTTGTTAATGTAACTGCTTTCCCGGTGTCTAAAGCTGAATCACTGAGTTGCAGAGCTGGAAAGTTTTGAATTTTATGGTTCTCTTTCAGGTTTTCTTCACTTCAGTGAATCAAGTTTTGGTCATAAAATCTGCTTGTATGGCAGGTATTTTGAAACACTCTTTAAAAGAACTACAGCTTTTGTTATACCCCAGCTCTGAGAGTTTCCTTCTGGGTAGTGACCAATGGCTAAGAAAAAGAAAAGAGAGAACCTTAAAAACATTTTATAGGAGTCTAGTCATAAGTAATAAACTCTACACTGTGCACTAGACTTTGGTGGCCTCAAAATCATTTTCCCAATCAATTAAAGCAATGTATCATTAATGAAAACCTTGGTCTGCTTTCTTCCATATCAATCAAATTAGAATATCACCTATTCTTTTGTATTAAAGAAGTGCTTAGTGGAGTCATAATTAGTATTCTGTTATAGTAAATCCTTTTAGATCATGTTCTCATTGAGTGTTGCTCAAATCTTTTCAATGTGCGCCTCTGAGACATAAACGATCAATACAGTCATTAAAGAGGATTAATGTCTCTCTTAACAGAGAGAAGAGATTGGAGGAAAGTTCAAGAACTGCTAAACTTTATCATCCAATAGTTCACTGACAGCTAGACCAACAATTAGAAAACATGAAAATTGGTGGTGATTTCAAAGATACTGTTGAGCCAGTTGGTTTTAAAATCAAAATCTCTTACAAAAACATCCTCTATTTTTTAAGGTTGAAATATCTTCAATGTCTAAGATTTATATGACAGACATAAATTTTGGCTGTGGTTCATCATTCCTGTCCCCAGGCATCAGAGGAGTAACATGCCATGGTCCCCATTCTGATCTTAGAATACAGCATTAGACCACATCTTTGTAGTAGTAACCTCTGAGATTCCCCGTCACAAGCTGAGAAACCATGGTGATCAGTCACAACTCTAGTGCAACTTCTCATAGGCAACATGTAGTAAGTCTTTACAAAGCCTGTACATGACACTTTGACATTTCTGCCACCTGATGGTGATATTTTGGTCACGTAACCTCATAAATGATGAAGAAGGCACGAGTTCAATGAGCTCAGTGACTGGCGCATAAAGTGACTTCCAGCTCTAAAATATGCATCAGACTTCCCTGGCAGGCTCCCCCATGTAGAGCATTGCCTGTTCTCTTTCTTTATCTAATGCATTTTCAGAGGTTAGAGCTGATCAGCCTGGCCACCGTTCAGCACTAAATACTCTCATTGGTCAGAATTCATACCTGGCAAGTGTAGGGGTGTTCCAATTAGCTTTCTATTGTTGTAATTAAAACACTGACCAAAACTAACTTGGCCGGGAAAGAGCTTATTTGGCTTACAGCACAGTTTATCGTCAAGGGAAATGAAGGCACGAAATCAGGGCAGGAACCTGGAGTGCAGACCATGGAGATACACCGGCTTGCTCCTCCAGCCTGAGCTCAATCTGCTTTCTTATATATTGCAAGACCACCTGCCCATGGGGTGGCATGGCCCAAAGTAGGCGGACCCTCCCACATCACTCAATAATAAGAAAATGCCTTACAGACATGGCCACAGGCCAATCCAATGGAGAAAATTCCTCAGTTGAAGTTCTCTCTAGCCAGGTATGTCAATTTGACAACTAAAGCTGTCCAGCGCAAGAGGCAACCAGCTTTCCTAAATGTCTGGGGTAAGCTTTTGATTTATCAACCATACTAGGACACTTTTTGACAGGGAGTAGGGAGAGTACTGATAATTTTATAATTATGCTAGAACAGTAGCCAAGCATTGCCCTGGGAACCCCAAAATGCGTGGCCTCCTTCTTATAACCTATGTATAGGGCTATGTGCCTTAGTTTTCTGTGATTAGCAGCAGGCTAGTTTCACAGAAAACTGGGGTTATGGGATTATCAGTCATATAAACTTATGGAAGAAAGAACCTACTTGAGGAATTTACTTTGAAGAAGGAAATCTGAATCCTCTCTTGAGGATCTCCCGTGTCCAACCAAGTGTCAAGTCCTGCTGATTCTACTCCTCAAAGATCTCCTTCATGCGCTCACATAGCTCTAGTTCCAGTCCCTTTATCTTGGTCACAATGGTCATCCTTCTGCTCAATTCCTGTAATAACTTTCTAAAGGTTTCCCCACTATAATTATGCCCCCTCCAACCTCTAGAGATTGGATGGAATGATTCTCCTGAAATGAAAGCCTGGCACTGTTCTGCACACAGGGTCCTGGACATCAGGGTCATCACTCTGAGGTTCTCATCTGGCAGCAGAAGCAAATTGCACAGCAGCCTCATAACCAGTCATTTCAGAGCACGATAGGAACCACGAAGATAAGTAAATACGTGTGGCGATAGAGAAACTGGCATCGAAGAAGCAACTTTGCTAAGTCTTCTGAGAAGCTGTAGTTGCATTGGATTTCAAAGGTCAGATAAGAGAGCCACATGGAACACCAGAGAAGAGGTATTCCAGGCCATGGAAAGAAGAGTATGAAGAACACTTGGGAAGGATACATTTAGAAGCAGAATAGGAAACCATGAGACCAGTACACAGTCATGAAGGGGAGAGTGCTTTGGGATCAAGTTGGAGGTAGAAAAGGCCCTGGCCACCTGGTACTTTGTAGGCCAGGCTGGATGGCTAATAAGCTTCAGGGACCCTCCCAGCTCCCCTGTCAGCACTGGAGGTTTAGGCACACACCAGCATGCCTGGTGTGAATACCAGGAATCCAAACTGGGATCTCGATGCTACCACTGCAGACACTTTACTGACTGAGCCACCTCCCACGCCTGCCTTTATATATTCTAGAAGATAGCCAACTTGAACTATTCAAATCTACAGGATGAATGTTGGATCTTTATAAATGCTTAGAAGTATCTAGGAAAGGCCTAGAAAATCTATTTTGGTGAGTCTAAAATTCTACAACAATACATTCAAATTGAATTTTAAAAATCATGATGTACATTTAAATGTATACCACCCTAACGTTTAATTCTGACCTCAGTGGCACTTCCAATAGAATTCAAATAAAAGAACTACATTCTTCAGTCTGGAGAAATAGCATATAATCTTTTCAGTTAGACGGGGACAAAGGTGTAGATGTGGACACACACATAATTCCATGCAAATTCTTAGAGGGGAAGGAGTATTGGTTTTAAGGACCATGAAACAACTTAGTTTCCTACCAATCTCCCATTCTCAAAAACAGCATGGTATGTGTTCTTTATATACTTTCTTGCTTTTTCAAAGGAGCAGTGTCAGTTAATGGTTGGCTGATTGAACTCTACTTTGAACCTCTGCAAGAATCGAGCGCATACATTTACAAAGCTACAGAAATACTTTTCAGAATTATCTTGTAGTGTCATTTGTGAAGGACAACACAGGCCAGGCAGATGTGTCTAGGCCCACCTTCCCCATACTGGGGTCAGAAGTTTGCAGGAGGAAATACCTTCTTGATTAAATTCTCCAAGGCTGACATTTTTTGCTGTTCATCCTGCTGAATGTTTTCACATATGCTTTTTTGCAGAGTCAGAATTCTTGAGTGATGGACAGGACAGCTATTTTCTGGCAACATGAAATTCTTTTTGGCCACCAGGGTGGGGTAGTTCTTTGAGCTGTGAATTTCAGTTAGGAAAAGAGACATGTTACCACTTGGTTGTTGAAAATACATTTTTAGGTCAAATAATTCTGACCTGAGGAAAATATTACAGCATCCGTGAATGAATTTCAGATTTTCATCAGTGTTCCTCTCCCACCTGCCTTGTTTCTTCCTAGTGAACAAAAATAAAATAATTTTAAAAGATTTTAAATTCTCATACTCAATAGTCTCCCACATCCCCCAAGTTTGCCTTTTTGGGTGCATTGCATGGACTTAACCTGCAAGCTGCTGGTCATATACTTGGCCTATTTTGCTGGATATAGCCCTGGGGAAAAATATTGTTAAAAAAAAAAAAAGAAAAGCAATCCTCCCTAGACCCACCCAGAATGACATAATAGTCAGTGTTCTCCATATTCAACAGTGATTCTGTTTTGAGAACTCACAGCCGGTTTGAGTTTAGTTAAGTCCAATGTTTCCTTTCTTTTTTGGTTCATAATTTCCCAGGGGCCCACTACTTCTGTGCTTAGTTGGAAACAGAGCGTTCCTCCAGCAGTGAGTGCTAAGCTAGTGTTTTGAAGTCCTTAAGGGGCTCTGGATGAGAGGCTCATTTAGAGACAAAGATAACACATCACAGTTTTATTAGCTAGAAATCTTGAGTTGTTTTGTAAACTGGGGACAGGAAAGGTTCTCTTTCATCATGTGGGTTCTTTATTTCGTCTCTGGCACCCCACATCATTTCAGTAAGGACTCAAAAGTTTCAGTTGCTTATCCCTATTCCAGTGGAGTCGGTTAGCTATGACTGGGCTACAATCCGGGAAGGCAACCTGGGTAAGTGAGAACAAGTTAGTTGCCAGAGAAACCACCCAAAGAGTTGTCTGAAGCCTGGTCATTTCCCAGAGGTAAGTGTGCCAGCAGAGGAGGTCCTCCTGTCCTCACCTGAGTTTCATGCTTGGCCATTTAGCTGGATAGGCTGAGATAGCAGGACCTTGGAGATCACCCCTTACCTGAGATCTTCATTCCAGTATTTTCCACAGCATGGGAGCCTCGGGGGCCCATAAGGGCAAGTGGAAGCTTCAGGGTCACCCAAACTAAGCTCAGAAGTCACACAAAACCACTTCACCAAACTAATAATCAAGACACGGGGCCAGGCCAGTCAAGACATGGGAAATTGGAACTCAGCTTTATGCAGAAGGATCTTGAGAGAATGGCCATTTTTTAAATGACAGGTTTAACCTGTCACAGACCCCATTATACATGTGAACATTCTGAGATTCAGTAAACTTAAACTTTTCCCTGACCATACAGCTCCTGAGTAGCAGATCCTAGATGTAAGTCTTTAAGCCTTACAATCGCTGAATTCAGCATGCCCTGATGCAACCCAAAAGGATGTGCTGTCCTGGAGAAGAAAACAGGAAGACAGAGAAGCCATGAACTGTGATGTCTCGACAGCCCCAAATCACAGGAGTTTGTCCAGTTCCTTTTGAGAACACAGCTCTTCCTTCCTCTGTAAGATGTCCGGGCTCTCTGGCTATCCTTTCACTCCTCCTGGAGTACAATTTAACTCCCCCAAACAATTTTTCTCACTAGACACGCCTTATTTTTGGTCCTGATGTTGGATGCGCTCTTGTTCTGGCATCAGGCATTTTCTAAGTTAGCGTTTGGGTCACTTCCCACAGTTCAGAGTATGAGAGATCTCAGTTCTAAGTCATTTCAAAATGTGAGAGTCCATGAGACCATTTCAGGGCATTTTTGAGGTCAACACTATTGTTACAAAACAGATTGTCATTGGCTTTTTGCCCCTCATTCTGTAAAGGGTAATAGTTTTCCAGAAGCTAAATGGTGTGTGTTAGTGCAACAGATTATAGCAGAAGCCAATATGAAAAGTCCCCTATCTTCAACCAAGACACATATTAAATAAAAGCTTGTTAAATGAGTGCTGGAAACAGAATGGTGGCTTAGCATGCAGAGGCCTTAGGATTCAGTCTTCAGAACCACAAAAAGTTGAAGAACTATAAACAATTCCAATTTTGTTATTCCTTGTGATTATTTTTAGAAGCTTTTTTAAAATTTAACTTGTATTGATATAGGTTTATTGAGAGTTTTTAATTCATTATTTTTATTTTATGTGTATTAGCGTATTGCCTGCACACATGCAAGCACGCCCATGTTGTACAATGAGGCTAGAAGCAAACATCAGATCCCCTGGAACTGGAGTTACAGACCATTGTTAGCTGCCATCTGGGAACGTGCTCTGACTCTAAACTTTGACAACTAAGTAGCCTGCTTTCATGTAGATGTAAATGTTGCTTTCCTGAAGTAGAAGAGAGAATCAGAGATTTGCCTGCATCTTTATTCTGATGAAGTGCTTGAGATGGTGCACACAACCACCAGCTATGGCTTTCTACTAATACGGCCTGTGACTAATCTGCCAGTAATCTTGACTCTTCAAATATCTGCTTTCTGAAAAGGGACTCCCTTCAAATTCAAATGGAATTCTGAATCTTGTGTGGTTTTGTTTCCCTTATGAGAAGCATTTTCGGTAAGTCATTATGCAAACTCGGCTGAGCATTCAAGAAATATTTGTTTGTCCAATTATCACATTCCAAACAGCAGAAATAAATGCCTATTGCCTTAAGCAAATTACCCAGTTGCTTTACAGATCAGCTTGTGTGATTTGTTTGTTTGGGTCTCATTTATTATAGTAAAGCAACAATCGCTGCCATTTATTGAGCACTTATGTGTCAGGTACTGACAGACTTTAGGGACATTACCACCAATGCTGTCTCTGATCCAGGCATGCAGAGTCCACTAAGACCGTAAATGTGTTATCCTCTGTGCCCTGAATATAAGGAGACGAGGCTGCCAGATGCCTGTGTCACCCAGTTCTAAAGCAGATGTTGAGTCAGGGGTGGAACCAGGTCATGCTTAGCCTTGTTCTTAGCCATTGTACTCTGTGAGTCTCTCAAAGTCAAGGTCAACTTGACTAAGAAAAAGAGTTCTTTAAAACAGATTTGAAGTAACAAGAGTTGATGGAAAGGCATGCCATTCTAGCTTCAAAGATTTCTAAAAGGGAGATTAAGAAATGCAACCCATACATGCAATGAGAAAACAGACACAATTCTTTCATTTCGCTCTTCTTTGCTCACATTTGGTGGTTAACAATGAACAAAGAAAGCTCAACACTTCCTCACTGGCTGTACTACCTAGGGATATTTTTAGGATGCTTGTTTGACAAGTCTGAGTTTTGGGCTTAATCATATAGGACACATCTTCCTTTTTCCCTAAGACTATCCTTTTGTGGTGGTCTGAATGTCCTCCGTAGACGTATGTATTGAAGCGCTTGAACTCCAGTTGATGGTGCTATATGGGGAAGGTTTTGGAACCTTAGGAGGAAGTATGTCACAGTTCTGAAGTAGCCTCACCCTTGTCCTTCCTCTTCAGTTTCTTGTGTGCTTTCTGCTCCGCCATCATATCATCCCTTCCCACTCTGTTCCCCTGGAATCAGAAGCCAAAATAAGCCCTTTCTTAAGTTGCTTTTGGTTATGGTATTTATCACAGCAACAGAAAAGTAACTAATACACACCTTCCTTCAGTTTTAACATGCCACGATCCCTCCCACAGTGTAGGAGATGATGGGAAAGCTGAGGCTCTGGGTGTGTCAACAACAGATACAGCATTCCTTGGAACACTGGAAATAGTGATAGGATTTCCCACAGGACTACACTCCAGGTGCCCTGGGAAGGGATGAAGACAAAAGTGTCTTGTCATCTAATATGGGTGCCAAGCTAAACAGATGCTTTCAGCAGGAGTTTCCTTTGCAAATCTGTACTTTCACAAACTTCTGATTCAGGATAAGGACTTGGCTTGCTGCTATTGTCCTGAAGCCTAGGATCTTGGCACAGACAAGGCTCATCTGTAGGTCGGCCTCTTCCCTAATTTGAATAGAATTTGTAAATTGTTTTCTAGCAATAATGTGAGGGGATTCAATTTGTTTTTAAGATGTATCTGACCAGAACAGCTGTTGTCTGCTGCTCAGGAAGCTAATATTAGTGACAGGAAACAGACTTTTGCCATTCTAAGTGCTTGCACTTCATTATCCCCACCCCAAATCAGCTCCAGAAACAGACAGGAATGAAAGTGTGTAAATCTGGATAATGTCAGCAGATGACCAGACGGTGGGGGTCTGGTGTGGTCAGATATCTCCAGTCTGCATCTCCTTCCCTCTTCTACCTCCCAGGAGGATCCACCAGAGCATGCTCCATGCAGCAGAACTATCATATCAACCCAGCGTTTTGAAAATAGTTGATACCTGGGAGGATCTCTTTGGCACTCTGTTGTTTGAGCAAACTTGGAGAGTCTGTGATCCTTTATAACTTATTTAACATTTAGAGACAACAATTAAAAGGAGGATGTGCACACGCATTTGTTCCTCAGTCAGATGACAACGTCAGGGCTGAGTTTTTGTCTGTTGCTTCAATGCCACAACCCCAATATATTACAAGTGATAAGTAAATGATGGTGCACCTTACAACAGTAACAACTATGGGTTCTTATTGTGACCCACTGGTACAGCAAACACTTCAAGAGGCCATTGTTATTGGGATGCATTATCCCCATTTTAGAGGCAGTCCAGGACACAGACAGCCCAGCTCGTAAACACCAGAACCTCTGCATTTAACCATTCATATTGCAGTTTCCAAGGACTTGTGGACTGAACATCTTTGTAATTCATATTTTGTCTCCTGTCTCTTGGCATCTCAGACAGCTGCTAATTTAAATTCACTGGCTTGTAAGGATGTGCACAGGGAAATCGGTTTTATGTCCACCTCTGTAGTTGTTAATCACTTTCAGGCTTAGCAGTTGACATAGAATCATTATATTTATGCCCAACAATCTATCTGGGTTCTAAAATATACCAGTCATTTCCCAACCAGCACCCACATCCAAACCATCATATCTAGGTACATTCCCGTCCTATGTTCCTTCTGATTACTTTTGCTCCCTTGTGCCCAAAGTCAAGATGAAGTGCCTTTGTTCACCTTCCTAGACCATTTTCCCAGCCAAACTTCTTGTATTTTTGTAATTTAGTTTGAGTTTTGTTTTAAAGCCATAAGCAACATTTTTCAGATTTTGTTTACCAATTTCAAATCTGCTTAAGGCAAATTAATGGCAAAATATTTCTTGGGTCCATAGAATACCTTTGAAGATTAACTTGGGAGGCATTCTGGCCAGGGGAGAGGGAACCTAAGAAAGCAGGGCCAAAACCCTGCAGAGCTGGTGAAATGTAGACAGTACCATAAGCAGCCGGACATTTCAAGGACAGCCTAGAGCTGTTTTGAAGTTTTCTCCAAAGTGAAAAAGAGACTTCCATCTGGATTCACAGGCACCCTGCATAGTTGTCCCCTCAGACATGACATGCAGCTACCAAAGTGTCATTCATGGGCTCATCTAACTCTATTGCGTTCCCATTGCTGTCACAAAAACAACTTAAAGGTCTCTTTGGTCTCACACTTTGAGGGTATATTCCATCCGGAAGGCAAGGTAAGGCAGTGAGTTTGCTGCTGGCACTGTATCCCCAGTTAGGAAGCAGAAGAGGAGAGTGTTGATCCCCCCCGCTCACTCTCTCCTTGTTGTTTAGCAGGAAACCCCCAACCCACGGAATGAAGCCACCCACATTCAGGGTGAGTCTTCCTTCTTTGGTTAAATGTCTCTGGAAAAGCCCTCAAAGACATAGGCAGAGAGCTGTGTGTCTCTTAGGCCAATTCAAACCCTGGACTATGAACCCTCAAAGACACACACAGAGATCCCTGTCTCCTAGGAAAATTCAAGCCTGTGAAGCTGGAAATGAAGACCAGCCATCATCGACAAACGTCATTTGAGAAAAGTACAAAAAAATCCCTACTGACAGAGACAAGCATGCAACTTCATGAATCATTCAGCTACCGAATTTTGATTCTTTCACCCTACAGAAGAGCAGCAGGGGAACCTGACTTATTGTTGAAATTATATTAAATACAATGTACACAGTGCTTAGTGCGTTGCCTGGTCCAGCCTACAGCAAAAGATAGGGACTTTTCTCCACTGGCTATTTGACACTGCCAACATTTGAGAGGCACCTCCCATAGGCTTAGTCACTACCCCTCATTTGAAAACAGTCCTCCAGGCTGGAGAGATGCTCAGTACTTAAAAGCAATGACTGCTTTTGCAGAAGACCTTGGTTCCGTTCCCAGCACCCACATGGCAGCTAACAATTGGTCAGTTCCTCCAGTGGAGCTGATGCCCTCTCCCAGCCTCCACAGGCACTGCACATATGTGGCACACTTAGATACATGTAGGCAAAACACTCAGACACATAAAAACAAGTTTTTACATGTTTTTAAAAAGCACTGAAAGATTTTTAAAATAGTCTAAGAATGTACGTCTTTAATATGTTATTGCATGTGGATTTTTCAACATTAGAAGTGATTAAGGATCCCCAGAAGCATAATGTGACTATCATATATGGAGCACACACCCTGTCCTAAAGAAACTAAATATTCTACATTTCACTGCATCATCTCAGCAGTCCCATGAGAAGCCAAAGTCACTGACTGATGTAAAAGTCAATACCCTTGTTACTATCTCTCTGACCCTAGTGGGCTGTAAAGAAGACATCAGAAAACAGGCTCTTGAAAGGGCCCAAAGTGTCACTTGGCAAGGGAAAAATTTAAGGAGTCAGTTCCAGCAGTTCTGGGGAACTCCTCACATCTCTTCCTGAAACACCTTGCATCACTTGCCTTCTAAGCGCGTTCTCTCTCTCTCTCTCTTTCTCTCTCTCTCTCCCCCCCCCCCACCTCAGTACAGTACACTGCTCTGTGTCTCTGCATATGCTGTTCAGCCGGCGGTTTTTCCAATAAGGACCATGTCTCTCTGGTATACCATTTATCTAACACCAATGCAAACAGCTGACCCGCACTTTTGAATAGGTCATGATTAGTGAATGCACAAAAGAGTTGAGCTTGTTATGACTGCATCTACTGCAGGTCTAACCAGCTTGTGTGTCCATGATCTGCTACTTGTGTTTTAGAACCTCATTTAAATACCCATCCTCCTATTTCTGCCGTGTTAACATTGCTGCAGCCTAATGGCCTGAAAAGAGGAAACGGGCTCTTCTGAGCCTCCCTCTTCACCCAGTTTGACTTAACAAGGCAGTAAGAACTAGGCTACATCTTCTTGAGTCCTTCCACTCTCCTCATGCTCCTCCTGTCTCAGTTTCCCTGACTAGATTTTCCACCTAACAGGAAGCAAATCAAGGACCACCAGGGATGACGAGTACAGTGCTTCAAATTCTTAGAGAGATGGCATCCTGTATGAAGACAATGTTCAGTCAATTTGGATCTTATGCCATAGTTGTAACTGTCTGTCATCCTATATGCATATTCTTTGGCGCAAGTCATCTAGTTGTTGTTCTTTAATTCTAACATAAAAATTTAATATAAACACAGAGGAAATGATAGGGTACATTTTCCCTACATAAATAACTTCTGATTTTTTTCACTGTGTAAGGAGTTTTTATTAAAGCAAGAATTCTATAATTCAAATTATGTTTCCTTGCTCAGTTCTCAGTTCCATTACTTAGAACTGACACTTAAGGCATTCAACAGTAAAGAGTCACAAACTTAAAGGACTACTTTAAATTTTTCTACTTTGTTGAAAAATTCCAAACATGGCTTTTATATTTTACTATTTTTGTGGGTTTTTTAGTAATCTAGGACTAGTATTGGTTGCTAGACCTGGTATTTGCTCAGTACATAAGGTTTCAAAGTTTCCTTTCCTTTTTTATTTATTTTATATTTTACTTTTTTTTCATATATTTAAGTTTTTCAATGTTTAGATATTATTCTTCTGTGAAGCGCGACTCCTTTTGAGGGTCTCCCGTCGAGTTTAAACAGTTGGAACACCAGCGGCACGGCTGACTGCTTTCTGGGCAGTCTCTTTAGCTTGGTGAGCTTGCAGTACAGCTACAGCCTCATCAGCCTTTGAGCGGAGAGACTCTGGAGACTCAAGCATGTGAAGTGGTTCTGAGTTATCAATCTCCAACAACATACCCGTGATCTTACCAGCAAGAGTGGGGTGCATGGCTTGAATAAGAGGAAAGAGTCGTTCACCCAACATCTGCTTTTGCCCTTGAGGAGCAGGCCAAGGTTCCTGACTTTGTACATGAACAACAGACTGTTGCGTGGTCACCTGTGGCTGTGTGTGAAGATGTAGCTGTGGATTGCGAACTCCTGCAGCATACTTATACTGTGGAACAGTGCGGACAGCAGGAGCAGTGGAAGCAGCAGCAACAGCTGCAGAACGTTGACCCATGGTCTGTGCTGAAGTGCTGGCCACACGGTGCACTGACACAACTTGGGGAACATGTGAAGAGCTTGGTCGAATAGTACTAAACAGTGGTCTAGGAGCAGGTGGGTGAATAGCACCAGACGTGTTCTGGAATGGATGAGATCTAGAGGCCTGAGCAGTCCAGCGAGGATTTGGTCTTGGTTGAGCAATCTGGCTCGGACAGTATGGAGCACAGTTCTGAGTCTGTGTGATGGCTCCCACAGAGTATCCTGAAGGAGGGGCTGCGTGGTAGAGGCTGATCACTGGGTTGGGCACCCCTCGGACACTGGCCATCCTCTGCATGTACTGGTTAGTGAGATGAGCCTGGCGCTCTTCTTTGCGCTGAGCTAAGGCTACATACAGTGGCTTCGCAAACACGATTCTACCATTCATTTCTGAAACTGCTTTAGTGGCTTCTTCTGGGGAGGAGAAACAGACAAAACCAAACCCTTTACTACGACCGCCCTCCATCATAACCTTTGTACTAGTGATTGTTCCAAACGGGGAAAATTCTTTCTGGAGACGTTCGTCATCAATACCATCATCGAGGTTTTTCACATAAAGGTTAATACCCTGGTATCTGACGCTCCTGTCCTGAGTCACCTGTTCAAATTTGCGCTTAAGTTCCGTGTGCCGTTCCACCTTTTTCTGAGCTCGCCCAACATAAATGTGTTTTCCGTTGAGCAACTTGCCATTCATCTCATCCACAGCATTCTGCGCATCCTCGTGCCTTCCGAAGCTTACAAATCCAAAGCCTTTGGATTTTCCATCTTCATCAGTCATTACTTTCACACTTAAGACCTGTCCAAACTTGCCGAAGAGATGGGTCAGGTTCTTGTCATCCATGTCCTCCCCAAAGTTCTTGATGTAAACATTGGTGAATTCTTTTGCTCTAGCTCCAAGTTCTGCCTCTCGTTCTTTTCGAGACTTGAACTGCCCCACAAACACCTTGCGATCATTTAGAAGCATCCCATTCATTTTTTCAATAGCTTTCTCGGCGGCTTCCTGTGTCTCAAAGTGCACAAACCCATGGCCCTTGGAGCCATTCTCATCGCAAACCACCTTGCAGGAAAGGATGCTACCGAAAGCAGAAAATGTATCGTACAGTGCTTTATTATCAATGGATCTGTCCAAATTTTTAACGAATACGTTGCCTACTCCACTTCTGCGAAGCGATGGATCGCGCTGGGACCACATGATGCGGACCGGCTTGCCCTTGATTACATCGAAATTCATCGTGTCCAAGGCGCGCTGGGCGTCGGCGGGCTGCTCGAAGTTCACCGAGGCGTAGCCCAGCGAGCGGCGGGTGATCACGTCCCTGTAGACCCGGATGGAGAGGATGGGCCCGGCCGAGCTGAACTTCTCGTAGAGCATCGCCTCGGTCACGTCGGGGTGGAGGTCCCCCACGTAGAGCGAGGCCGTGGGGCAGCCGGGCGCGCCGGGGTTCATCTCAGCCGCGCCGCCCGCGGGGCCACAGGCCGCCACCTTGCAGGAGGACGAGGAGGAGGAGGAGGGCCAGCGCTGGGCCGGGCGGAGTCAGACACGGGCGGGCGAGCTTGGAGGTTTAAACCGAGGGGATGGAAACCTCCCCAACGGCCGCTGAGCCCGGCGCAGAGGCCGCGCATGCGCTGTGCGTGCTGCCGCCCGCCCTGGAGCGAGGCTGCTGGAGCTGGCAGGGTCAACCTCTAGGGCCTCAGCCCGGGTTCGAGGACCACGGCAGAAGCAGAGGTCAGCTGGACGGCTTCAGTCAGTTATTGCATAATGAAAGGCCTACCGTAGGGGAGAGGCTAAATTTTTAAATAAAAGTTGGCAGATGAAAATTCTTTCAATTTTTATAGCATTTTACTTATTTTTTTAATACTTTATGGGTGTTGTTGTTTTTAAGTGTGAGTGTATTGCCTGAACGTGTGTAAGTGCACCTGTGCGAGTCGTGCAATGCCCCGGGAAGCCAGAAGACTGCGGTCAGATCCCCTGGCACTGGAGTTATGGAGGGTTATTAACTGCCATGTCCGTGCTAGGAGTCAAACTTAAATCCTCTACAAGAGCAACCAGTGCTCTTGAGTGCTGAGCCTTCTCTCTAGCCCCATTATTTTTTATTTTATGTGTGTTGAAGTTTCAGTTTTGAGAAAGAGTCTCACTCTGTAGTCTAGACTTGTCCTGGAACCCACTATATAGACCAGGCTGGCCTTGAACTCATGGTGATGTACCTGTCTCGTCCTCCAAGAGCTAGAGGTTTTAAAAAATGATAAAAGTCTGTTCTAAGGTCAGAACACACTACATTCTCAACACTAAGCATCAGGGAGAAGGCATTTTTGGTATTTTTTAAAATAAAAAAAAATTTTTAATGAAATCAGAATGTTTATGTTCTAATTTTTGACTAGCATGTTTTCAGAACCATGTACCACACATGAGCATTCTTTGGTTAGGAGACCAAAGAATTGTAATTAATTAACCGACTGTTGCTGGTAAAGGGCACAGTAGTGACTGGGAAATGGGCAGGTTTACTTAGATCTGCATAGCACAGTGTCCAATGGACCACTTCTGGTTTCCCAAAATGACAACTAACCACCAACCAGCTGTGCTGATAACAGATCATTCTTTTTGCCAGAGTCACAAATCATTTAATATGTAGAATCAGTGAAGAATCATAAATTAGTCAAGATGGCTCAGCAGGTAAAAGCACTTGCCCATGCAAGTCTGTCCCCCTGAATTCAGTTCTCAGGAATTATTGTAGAAGGAGAGATCAAACTCCCCATAATCTAAGCTCCACGTACAAACCATGATTCACACGGGCCTGCTTGCATACATACACACACACACATCATATGTACACACACACACACATCATATGTACACACACAATAATAAATGAAGTTTTAAAAGATTCATAAATGAACAGCTCGAGCATAGTAGTTTGCTTCTTCAAAGCCAGCAAGGGAGAGTTTCCTAAGGAGAGAGGCATCACAATCACAGGATTGTAATCACACATATCCTGGAATCTTTTCCATATTCCATAGGTAGAAATTAATCACAAGTCCTGTCCACATTCAGTGAATGAGTGTACAGGCGTGAGTCAGAGGACGGAAGGCTCATGGGACACCTGAGAGTGTCTACGGTCATGGCTAAGAGTAGGCAGAGGCCAACAGGAGTAACCTTAATGATTAGCCTGACTAACCTGGATTCCATTTTAGAGAAACATCTTTGATCCCCAAAAATTGGTTATTTTTTTTGTAAATAAAATAAATTTACTCATAGCTTAACAAACCAGGTAGAGAAAGAACCTAATTTCTCTCTGTTTTATGATTTATAGAAAATGATGACAAAAGGCCAGAAGACAAGTAGACATAGCTGTAAGACAGGTTAGCCCATGCTTTCCTGGGGGAAAGTGACTGGGCCCAAAGCAAATCAGTTAATTATTTTAAAAAGCTAATTTGCTATCAATTTACCAAATGCTCCAATCCCTTCTTTTGTAAAAGTTCTAATCTCAAAGATATACACATTCCTGGTCTTATTACCTTAAGTATTTAGATTCCCAAAGGATAGAAACTAAGTCACTCTTTATTAAGTTTCCTTCTTCATATCAAATTGTTCTGTGGTATTTTCCTTGACACTTGGGTGTTTGGCTATTTAATGAGAGTGTTAACAAACAGAAACACTAGTTAGATCAAGCCATTGAAACATTAGAGGAAAAAAATCAATTTCCTGTCACTGGCTTTTTCCTTTTAATTAGAGCTAAGAGAGCTACTGTGCAACACATTTATTTTTAATAATGCTGTTTGCAGGAACATATTTATTTTTTCTCTGTTATGCTTAATGTGGTACACTTTACAGGTTTTGAAAAGGTGTTTCAGCAGGTCTTGAAGGAACAATGAAAGCTTTTGGTTTAACAAAGCTACTCACAGCACAGAGGCCTATGGGTGACAGCTAACTTCTGGAGGTGTAAAATCCGAGGCTAGTCTTCAGGAGGAACATGCTCTTGGCAGAGTAAAGCTGCATGTGTTGGTGTGTGCGTCAAGGTCCTTTATGGTTAGCTTTCCCAAAGGCTTACTGTCCTTATCGAATCATTTGTTTTTATTTGTAAGAGTGCTTTAGAAGCTTTGGAACAGTTTTAGAGCCATTACTGTTTCTAGCTGTAAATGGTTATGACTACCCATAGAACCCGTTCAAAGGGAAAAAAGGAAATAAAAATCTCTCTTCTGTACCTTTTGTTTTTATCTACATTTCCATTTCCTGCATGGAGGGGCACCTATCTCTGGGGGATTGCACAAGGTCAGTTTCCACATCCGTGTCACCCTTCTGTTTGTCTCCCAAGAAGGGCTCCATGCGCTTTCAGACAAACCCCCTCCACTGAAAATTAAAGCTGCCATATTTATTTCGAAGGGTAGTGTAAAGTTAATAACCCTTAAAAATTCCTAACACATTAATATGTTGTTCTCATCCTTCAAATAAGGTCACAATTCCACTCTGTACTCAATTCCAAAGAAGCTAACACTTACCTAAAAACTTCAACATGGTAGCCTGCCAGGGAACTGGAAAAGCAATCCACATTAGGAAAATGGAATTAGTTTTAACTATATTATTAAATACTACAAATCACTCTCCTGGGCCCAGTAGGTTAAAAGCATCCAAATTATTTTTCAGTCTGCTTATGTCTCCATATCTAATATCAAATACAACATGAAAGAGAGAAGTCTTATTTAAAACTATATTTTTCATAACGTACAAAAACAATGGGTAGTTGCACTGATGCCATGTAGGGGGTTTTCGTATACAGTATATTTCCTGATATTATTCTTCTGTCTGTATTTTGTGTTCTGCTCTTTTACTATTAACTAAATATCTACTGAGTGAGAAGTATCAAGGCCAATACCATGGAGAAGGGAAGAGAGCCCTTTGCTTCAAAAAGCTTGCCATCTTGGTGATTTGGTTATCTTGTTCTTCTTAAATCCTTCAGTGGATTCTATTGTTCCTTGAATAAAATTCTCCTCCTAGTCTGAGATCACAGACTCTGCACAGTTGAGCTAGCATCAACAAGGCAGAATAGTGCTATGTGCTCATGTGGCAGCTGTAGAGACTGAGGCCCCCCAAAAGACTAAGCCAGCTTACCAATAATAGCCACATAGAAGAGGCCAGAACCCCAAATCTGTGGTCTTTCTTTACTTTCCTAAACTGAAAATACAGAATCATACAACCAATCAATTTTGAAAATGAGGAGCAATCACTCAAAAAAGTATGATATTTTATGAAATCCAAATCCTATAGTAGCCTCAACTGGAAGACATTAGATTCAAAGTACAAAGAGCTAAGTCCTGCTCTTGAGTCTATTGATTAGCTCCATGGTCTTACACAAGTCACTATACCCCATCTTCCTAACAATGTGGTGGAAGTTGATAACAACCTGAAGGCACTGTTTCCCCAAACTCTCCCAGTCAGTGATTGCTGAGGGCTCTGCGTCCATATTGGAGATGTGTGTATGTTTAGATGTTATAATGATTAATCTCAGTTGTTGATTTAATGAGATCTAGAATCACCTGGGAGGCTAGCAGACTGGCAGGCCTCTGGGTATGGCTGTGGGGGATTATCTTTATTAGATTAATTGAGCTGGGAAGAGTCACCTGCTGTGGGTAGCGTTATTGTCTGGACTGGGATCTGGACTATGGAAGTGGAGAGAGGGAACTGGGGACGAGCTCTCATTGTTCTATGCCCCCAGACAGTCCGCACAGTGTGACCAGCTCCCTCAGGCTCCTGCTGCTCCACCCCCCAGCTCCATGATGGACTTTGCTCTGGCACTGTGAACCAGAAGACCTTCTCCCTTAAAAGGCTTTTTCAAGATTGTCTTATCACAGCAACAGAAAAGTAAAAGTCAGATGTTAAAAGTATGTGAGGTCCTAAGCGCAATAACATGTTAATACGACTATTGTTGAACTTACCAGAGCCAGGAGCACTCAGTTATACCCCCCACAGAGCTCATGTGCCCTAGAAAATAATTTGGGAAATGATTTTCCAAATTCTCTTTGGTTCTAAAATTTGATCGTTGACATTTTCACTCCTGAAATACTCCACACCTTCACCCCATGTGTTCGCTTTTAATTATGACTTTCCACACCCTTAGGGACCGAGCACAGCAGGCAGCAAATAAATTCTATTGACTGATTTGCTTGGCTGTTTAGGTTAATGTATTCTAAACAGGGCTTATTTAATATGTTTGGCAAAACGTAGTCTAACACAACATTTCTGGGGTGGGAAGCAATGTGCTCTGGAACCTAGGTGAGAACCACCAGCTAGCCCCAGAGCCATCCAGGGAGATGCCAGATGACACTTCAGTACCATTTGGTTATGAGAGCTTCATTCAAATACAAAAACAAAAACAAAAACAAATTCTGCCTCTGGTTAGCTGACTTCTGATCTAGCCACCTGCCTAGATCTGGTCTGTAAAGTCAAAGAGTCAAAGCATGTGATCTTGAGTGTCACTGAGTCCTTAGAATGATTTGACAACCAGTGTTTTCATCATCCCTCTAGTAGTTTACAAGATAAGTTGTCTCTGTCAGATTCTCCCAGGGAAAACACCCTTCTTTTCATCCCTAGAATGCCACTTGGTGTCAACTTCAGCAGTAAATTACCAAATGCCACCCCCATGACTTGAAAGAGTTTATTCACAATGAAAGTGCCAGGGAGTTTCCCAGGAACTATCCTGACTGTGACAGTTCAAATTTGTATTTGCCCATGGACACAAAGCAACCGTAACACCCAATGGTCTAAATACATAAAAATGGACTTTTAAAAGGAACCATTGTTTTTAATAAAATGCCTTAATATAGCAGGATTTCCATGTTTTGAATCTGTTTATTTCTAAGTGATTTAATATTGCAATTAAACCTTTTACAATATACTAAAAAGCATAGAGATTTATAAAACCGACTTAGCCCTATATATTTTTCTTCTTTTTTATTTAATTTTTAGGTTAGTGTCTCGTTTGTTCCTCTGTTGCTGTGATGAAATGCCATGACAAAAGCAGCCTACAGAGGAAAGAGGGATTTTTGGATTTTCATTTCCCAAGGGAGCATCCTAGACGGTAGGGGAGGCATAGCCCCAGGCAGAAGCAGGCAGCTGAGAGATCACATCCTCAACCACAGCAAGAAGCAGAGTGAACTAGAAGGGAAGCAAGGCCATAAACACTCCAAGCCTGCCCCCAGTCACATACTTCCTTCAGCAAGGCTCCATCTCCTAAAGGCTCAAAAACCTCCCCAAACAGCATCACCAACTAGGGACCAAGTACTTAAATATTTTAGTTCACAGGGAACATTTCTCATTTAAACTGCCAAATTCCACTTCCTGGCCTCCATAGGCTCCTGACCATATCAGAATGCAAAATGCGCTTAGTCCAACTTCAAAATTCCCCATAGTCTTTCACAGTCTCAACACAGTTTCAAAGTTTGAAGTCTCTTCTGAGATACAAGGAAATCTATTAACTATAACCCCTTGTAAAATCAAAAATCATATTACATACTTCCAAAATATAATGGCACAGAATATACATCCCCATGCCAAAAGGGAGGAACAGGGGCATAGTGAGAGAAAAACAGACCAAAGCAAGATCAAAAGCCAGCAGAAAAAAACACCAAATCCTGTGGTTCCATATTAGGCCACTGGGACTTTAGTTCCAAAGGGCTTAGGCGGCTCAGCACCTCCAGCTCTGCTGTCTATCATGTACATCTCTCTCTTGGCCTAGTCTCTGTGCAGCTCTCTGTGCAGCTCTCCTTAGTAGATGTCTCATGACTCTTGCATCTTGAACATCTTGGGGTCTCCACCACAACCCAGAATTCACTTTCACAGTTTCAGGGCCTCCTGCCTTCAGAGCCTTTACTCAGAGACTCCCTTGACACATATTGCCTAGCCCAACAACACTCTGAAACAGCAGAGGAAGAATCCAGGACCCCTTCACCTTTATACAGATCATGCCTCCAAAGCCAGTACAATTTGGGCAATACTGAAAAGGTCACCTGTCCACTTGGGATGGACCCTGACCCCTTGGGCCCATAGGCAGCAGCATTTGTAAGTTGAAGCAGTTGGACTTTCTTCTCTCACAAGTTGGAAGCTTAGCTGGGTGTGGTCTTGTCCTGAGGGCACTTTTACTATTATTCCAGTGCCTAGCAGGAGCTTCTCCTTAAGGACACTAACCAATTGGGAACCAAGTGTTTACATACTTGAGCCTATGGGAGACATTTTTCATTCAAACCATCATAGTCAGCCTACAAATATTGGATTTCATCACATCTTCACATATGCACAGATGTGTGCCATTGTACTCTGCTCTCCTTCCTCACCCTCCCTCACTTCCTGTACCCCCTTTTCCCTCTGGTTCCCTTTCTCAACCCAGTGAGTGTCCCTTCTGCTTTCATATTACAAGGATTCCATTACCTCTCTATTTTCCACCTCCCTGAAAATCACTTCCTCTATGTCTCTCAAAATCCCCTTTCTAGTTTTATGACCTAAGAACAAAAATTATAAAGACACATGCATACACATACACACATAGACACACACACACGCACAGACACACAGACAAGCACACATATATCTATACCCACTATTGTGAATTGTGCAGCTATGAACATGGATACTCAAGTACCTCTGCAGTATGTTGACTTAGAGTATTTCAGGTACATACTTAAGTCGTACAGCTCTCTGGAAACGTGTGAGGAACCTCCACAATCCTTTCCATGTGACTGCATGTCTACACTCCCACCAGCAGCAGAGAACGGTTCTTCCCTCATCTGCAGTAGCATTTGTTAGTTGTCACTTGTTTTCTTGCTGAAAGTCATTCTGACTGGGATGAGATACAATCTTAAAGCTGTTTTAATTTGTATTTCTGGAAGGCTAAGGATACTGAATGTTTTTCCAAGTACTTATTGTCTGCTTGTATTTCTTCTTTTGAAAAAGAGTCTAAACAATTCATTAGTACACATTTACTGATCAGATGATTTGTTTAGGGTTTTGGGTGATTAATTTTTGAAGTTCTTTGTATACAGTGGATATCAACGCCCCTCTTGATGTATAGCCCACAATGTTTTTTTCCATTCTGTAGGTTGGCTTTTCACTTAGGATTGTTTCCTTTGCTGTACAGAAGTTTCTTAATTTCATGTACTCCTGTTTGTTAATTCTTGGGATTATTTCCTGTGCTCCTGGAGTTTCTGTTCAGAAAATTTTTGCCTATGCTTATAATAGTGAAGTGGTTTGCCTTTGTTTTCCTCTTGTAATTTCAAAGTTTCAGGCCTGTGCTAAGGTCTTTGATCCACTTTGAATTGATTTTTTTGTTCAGTGAGAGATGTGGATTAGTTTCATTCTTCTATATCCGGAAATACAGTTTTCTGAGCACCATTTGTTTTCTCCTATGTATTTTTTTACATCTTTGTCAAAAATTAGGTGACTATAAGTGAGTTTATTTCTGGGTCGTCTGTTCTTTTGATCTTCATGTCTGTTTTTGTACAGTATCATGCTGATTTTGTTACTATGACTCTGTAATATAAGTCAAGATCACCAAGCTCCTATTTTTAAAAACTATTTCTTTTTTCTTCATGTTTAAAACAATAATAGCCATCGTGTATGTATTATGTGATTAACAAAGAGAATTCCATTACTTCATAATTAAGAACACTAAGAAAAATGTTTTTGTTTCTTCCAATTTTTCAAAGTATAAATAAATGGTCAGGGAAGGTCTTTTATTCTGGACATGCTGTGTATGTATGTAATGGACAAGGCCATGTGTGTAATATGGTGTAATGTGGTGTCTGAGGATGCTGTATGTAATATGGTGTAATGTGGTGGCAGGTAGCTGAAAACTATAGCTCAAGTGTTTTGTTGTTGGTTTTGTTTTGTTTTGTTTGTTGACATGTGGCCCTCACTTTCCCTATCTAAAATTAGAACTATGCCTCTTTCACGTGTTGTTTTAAAGATATGATAGATATGGTTCATAAAACTCATACTCTG
This sequence comes from Eospalax fontanierii, assembly GCA_035773235.1. Taxonomy (NCBI): domain Eukaryota; kingdom Metazoa; phylum Chordata; class Mammalia; order Rodentia; family Spalacidae; genus Eospalax; species Eospalax fontanierii. The sequence goes on from CM069527.1 coordinate 22,873,899, forward strand.
CCTGTCATCTAATAAGCGGATAATAAGTAGCTATTATGTTATGGAGAATTCATTCATTTGACAACAGGACTGGAGGAGATGAGTTGGCCCAGCAGCACTGTTTCCTGTGATCATCTTGGCTTTCATTCTCTCTTTTGGGCTTCCTCTGAAGCAGGTCTAGATCTCTTATTTATGCACAATGATGTTTATTTGAATGTTTGCCTAGAAGCTTCTAAAAGAACCCTTCTTCAATGTATCATTAAACAAAATCAGTACTACCCAATTTGAGTTGCATGCTTGTTTCTTCCATGGCAAGACCCCTCAGGCCAATTAAGGCCACATCTCCAGTTGAGGAAGGAAGAGTTTATTGGACTTAAAGGTTCCAGAGGGATAAGAGTCCATCATGGTGGGGGAGGCATGGCAAGAGGCAGCCAGAGCAGAAAGCTGAGGACTCACAGCACCAAACATGAACAGGAAGAGAGAGAGAAAAACTGGAAATGGGATGTGCCTATGAACCCTCAAACCTGCACCGAGTGACATGCTTCCTGCAAAAGGCCATGCCTCTTATAGATTCTATGACTTACCCCAAACAGCACCACCAACTGACCAAGAGTTCAAATGTGTGAGCCTCTTGGGGGCGGGGCACCCATTCAGGTCACCGCATGCTCCAACTGAGTACACATACAGATAACCCAGGGACTTTCTTCATGGGTAAATTCTGATTCAAAAGTTCTAAGGTAAACATTGAGATTATGCATTTTTAACAAATACCCAAAGAATTCTGTCTCATGATCTTAGTTCAAGTAGCAAGATTCAAAACCAACAAATAACAAGAGACAAACTGACACCAAGAGCTCCTAAGAGTAAGAAAGCTGAAACCAGAAAGGGAAAGTGACTAAGCAAAGTAAAAATCAAACACATTGACTCTCAACCCATAATGAGCTTGAAATGGTTTTCATCTTACTCAACTAACCAAGTCAGCCATACCCAGTCTAGAATAAATTAGGTGATACAGTGTCTACCACCCCATAGTGACTACTGAGCATTATACATAATTCAATTCAATAAATATTCACTTCAAGCTAATAACTATTTCAGATGTTGTTCTAGAACTTTAAGTTAAAGGGATGATCTAAACAAGAAGTTTTGAGGCTAATTCATGAATAAAAAGATGTGACAGAGGGATATATATATCCATGAAAAAAATTCCATTTGAAATGTGAAAGCAAAATCAAAATGTAAAAACATTCTTAGCTTATAGATCATATAAAATCATAGGGCTTGGCCCATAGACCTTAGCTTACCAATCATTAGTATGTAGGCACAGCCATGGTCTTTAATCCAAATATGACATGATGTGTTAACTTTTTTTTTTTTAATCAAGCATGCTCTCCAAATCCTCATTGGGATTTGAGTGAAGCTGAATATAGCAATAGAATTGCCCAGTTTTACCTGTCTGTCCACCCAGATCTGAGAACCAAAGAGCAGCTGTTGATAATGTTCTTTTTATATGTAAGGTCATAGCATGAAGGCACAGCAGATCAGAGATTCTTAAGAGCTCAAGAGAAAAGAGAAAACATTAACCATGGAGTTATTCCATCAAATCCTTGCCATTAAGTGCTCATGACATCCTCAAAAAAAGAACTGAACTGCAGCAGGTATGACTGACCAAGTAATCACACCTGCACAGACGTGAGCCTCTGCACACACAAAGCAAACACAATATTTCCAGTAGGCCATGCACCTATAACTCTCAAGCCTTATTGCACAGCTTGGAAACTACAATTCATACTTCTCCCAGATTCCCAATTTCATACGAAAGCAAAGTGATTGGAGAGTCTAGAAGGAGGGAGGGCCCTGCGCTGGCCCTGCCTATGCTAAAACAGTGCTCTTTGCAGAACTCCACTTAACTGAGTGCGTACTGCACTTCAGGGGAAGAACGAGGCTGCTCTGAGAAGAAGCTTAGCAATCAGCTTTCCAGTAATTCTGTGACACCCCTTGCAGAGAGCCGTGTGCTCCCTAATTCTGGCTAGCCGACTCTGCTTTAGTGTTGATACATCACCATCAGTTTTTTGGGCACCCATTGACTTTTTTTATTGAGTCATTGAGTATTTCATACAGAATATCTCAGCCAATCTTAGACATGTTTATACCTCCTTCCCCACTGGCACCCCCTAATAGCCCCCAACCTGGAATCCATACATCTATGTGAAGATCTAGTGTGTCAAGTTAGTGTCCCCTGTTGACTTTTGATAGATCAGATGATGTCCCTTGATATGTGTAAATGATAATTCATAACTTCAAACCAAGGATGAAGGCTTGCTATATAGGACTGGGGCTGCAAATCAGATACACTGAGCAAGTTGGCCTCCCTTTCAAATAATTTATAATTATGAAACCAAATTTTTAACAAATTCTCTATTCCCAAAATGGCATTCAAAATACACAAACCATTTTTATAAATCTTAAGCTGACTAAAGTGAAGGCATTCCAATTAATCTTCATGTTTAAAGATAGGAAAATATATATCCCAAAACCTTGAACCCATTACTTGCTTAGCCATGTTTGAATCTCTTTTTTGTTCTGATAGTCAGCAACCTTTGGATTTATGAGTTCATAGTTTCTGTGATTGTCTTAGAGGACAAAGCAGCAATTACCTATGTTTGTTCATTTGTACATTTGTCTGTGTATGCACTAAACTGTATAAACTTCAAGAAAATATAGAAAGAAAATTATCAAGACAAAGCACCTATCTTCAATTAGTCTTCAGAGAATTTCTTAGATAATTCAAAGATATCCCAGATTCAGGACTCCCTCCCTATTACACACGATTAAGAAAATTCCGTTTTCTAATTTTCTATACTGCTTAACAGTTAAAATTACATAATGTACTGTCTTGCAGTTTTCTGTAGTTGACAGTCATATGATGTTTTGGTACCTCTATGAAATGTGCATTTTCTAAGGGTAGAGAATTTAAGTTTCTGATCCTGCTTTGGCAGAATTATGTTGAGCAAATTGTAGGTATTTTCCTTTGCCTTAGAAAGGTACGTGTTAAGAAACTAGTTTAGTGCTCAAAGGCTTTGGAGTCTAGTTCTTAACCCCCTAAAGACACTAGTTGTTAGCTTGAGCTCAGTTTTCCCACTTGGATATTCAGGATAAAAATCATACCTGTGATGAAACCCATGCATGGTGGCGTACATGTACATCTTTACTCCCAACACCTGGAGGCTGAGGCGGGTGGATCTCTGTGAGATAGAGGCCAGCCTGACCTGCATAGCAAGTTCCAGGCCAGCTGGGACTATTGGCGATAGATGGTTGCTAGGAGGGGGAGAGTCCCTCTTATTTAAGGGGGTGACTCTTGGTATGTTAACCAGGCTTCAGTGGATGGACCTACTCTGAACGGCATTCGGGGACAGAAATTTGGCCCTATGGGCCTTTAGAGAGGCAGAGAGAGAGAGAGAGAGAGAGAGAGAGAGAGAGAGAGAGAACATGAAATTGAGTGGGGAGGAATGGGGGTACAGATAGAAGAGAAGATCCCAATACAGTGAAAATATATTGCATGAAATTTGCCAAAGTTCAGTTAAAAGAGAAAAACCTTTCCTGTTCCAGAGGGAGTATCATGCATATGACTATATGTGATATGTGTGGCATGCACACCATACTACACGGCTGCTGCCATCTTCATTGCTATGGTTGCTCCTTCTTTTGCCTACACCAACAAATAATTGAGTACCCATCCTTGGTAAGCTCAGTATAAACAATACAGTGTGCTAAAACCAAGTTTGAAGCCAATGCCTCTCCTCCCACACCCAGTCTCTGAAAATCTGGTAAAGAAAAGTTCAGTGTGACCTTAAGAATAAAAATGAAGGATAGCTGTTCATTTTCAAATGAACCCAGCATGTTTCCCCAAAACACTCTGTTCCCTGAGTTCAAAGTCTGATGTGCAGATGACTTTCCAGGGATACTGTCTTGAGCCACCCAGAAAGTGCCTGGGTTACTTTGCTGTGTAGGTCATCACTGGGAGAGCTGCCACACTTATGGCTCAATTTATGGGTATAGCAAATAAGACATAAAAGCAAGCCACTGACTGGCCTTGGGTCCACATTTATAATTGGTAGCAGAGTATTTGTTACTTCTGAGCTATTTTTCTATTGGGTTGCCAAAGGACATTTGGACAATTTTCCTTTATATTCTTCAAGTCAAGAAGTGCCAACCTATTGGTGGATCAATAATGTGCATTTACTCATTTGGGAGTTCCTAAACACTATCTTTGAGAGCATTAGGATTCTACTGGTTACAAAAGACAGAAAACCAAATACAAAACCAGGTAAATTCATTGGTCATAAAGATAAAAGCCCAAGTTATAGAATGTTTCAGGGGCTTAAATCATGCCCCTGAGCCTGACTTGACTTCCTTTTCCTTTGCCTTCTACCGAGATTGCCTCGTTCTCAGAAAGGTCTACTGTTTAGAGCTGCAGCCATGCAGCTTTCTAGGATGATCTGTGCATCCTCAAAGAGCACAACTCCAGTCTGACAGTGGTTGATCTTTCTTAATGCAGTCACCTGGACTAACAAAAGCAACTCAGCAGTGGACTTTGGCCTGGGCCAGATACACACCCTAGTGAGCCACTACAGTGGAGTCAATTCTGCTAAACTGCTTAATATGAGAGTAGAGGAAGCGTTTTCCCTGAATTGAAAACATGAGAATAATGTTTCTAAAAGATCGCTGGAAGAAAACCGCCTGTCAGACTATGAGGCCTCACAACATAGCAGCAGTTATAGGCTTCTCAAGTCATCTTGATCCTCAGTCACTTGCTCTTTTTAAAACTATTCTAATGCAGAGAGTTGTCTATACACTAATTAGAGTATTCCAGGGAAACGTGATTTGGGGGCATGGGAGGGGTTATTGGTCTTCCCAAAGAAGTAAAATTTTCACCTCAATATATCTATAATTCTTTTCTGTAACTTAAGAAGAAATAGTTGTGAGATGTTGAATCCAGGTCATTTAAGAGGGAGGGAGTGAGCATCAGGGCGTGCCATACACTTCCCTGGCCAACAGAAATACAGAAGCAGCAACTTTCAAATTTTCCGTAATTTAACGTTCTTTCCAAACTACACAAACAAGATGCCACAGATCCACCACCCAGAAAACAGGTGCAGACTTGTTGACACAGTCCTGAAGGTTAACAGCTTTGACCCTTACCACTGGCAACCAATGACACATGCTTGCAAGGGTCATCTCTGCAAAGTGTTTTCTGGTTCTATTGATTGCTGTGTTTGTTGTTTTAGTAGTTACAGAGGTTTTAATAGTAGTAATTTAGTATTTAGTAATTTAGTATTATTTACTAAATAGTAATTTAGTAGTTACAGAGGCATTAATACAGTTGACATTTATTGAACTAGTCAGCATGGCAGTCATGCTAAGAGCCCTGTGTTTTGCATTCTTTAAGTTGTATGGTAAGGCTATGTGCTGGGTATTATCCCCATTTTACAGAGCAAGAATCTGAAACATGGGGAGATGATGCCGCAAAACATTAAATGATAGGATTTGGTTTCCAAGCCATCTCTATGCATGATTGCCATACTGCTGCCTGGCAAGACTCACCCTTCCCTAGTCTATTACAAGAACTAACACTTACAGAACATTCACAATGCATTAAGTGTTATGCTAGAGGCATTATTTCCCTCAATGCTCGTTGTGATCCTTTGCTGAACACTAAACAGCATCCCTACTTTACACAGAAGCAAAGTGAGATTTGTAGCTTAATAACTGGCGCAAAGTCAGTCTGGCACTTAAGTTCCTGTCTTCACGAAAGTGAACCCGTACTATCTGTGGCCTTCAAATTTTCTTTTTCTGCTATTCTTTTACTGCTAATGCTTTCTTAGAGGTCAATATTCCCCACTAGACTTTAGACCCTTGAGGGTGAGGACTGGGCATAAATACTTATTCATTGAAGGTGCTTATTAAATGTCTTATTCGTTTGTTTCTCAAAGTGGCATGGCATTTTGACATATGAAAGGTATTCTCATGATGGAAAGAGTGAAAGAATATGTGAATACGAGCCACAGAGTCCAAAAGATCCCTGTACTAGGAAGCGTGTCCAGTCTCTCAGCTTCATGCACTCTGCTCTGCAGCAGTCTATTCAGTCCAGGTGACTTGGCCTTGACTAGTCTTTTACAAGTATTGTAGGACTTTAGTCATGTCCTTGTCATGACAAAAGCTGCTGCTAAGTACAAATGTAAAACAAAACTTGAGTGTTAAGTTTATCTACCATAAGACTCAATCCTTAAAGCAAATCTTTCTGGCCTAGTACTTAGTGAGTTTTAGCTCCCTCTACCATGAAAGGGTCTTACTACAGTAATTTCACAGGTGTTACAGAAATTGCCAAGAAACCCAACAAATAACTCAGCTTCCTGAGAACTGGGCTTCAAGCTCCCTCAGGACCAGGTACGAGGCACTCTAAACATGTATAAAAATACACATAAACCTAAAGAAACAAGTATAACATTTCCCAACAGGGAATCTATTCCAAAGAAAAATAATAAGCCCTGAAGCCAACAATTGAAGGAGGAGCTGGTTTCCGCCCAATTGGAAGGTAAAGAATACAAATAACTAGAGATGCACAGGGAAGAACCTGTTTGAGAACCCCAGATGACTCTAATATGGTATCAAGCCTCTACTTGCAAAGCACAATTGAAACAAGCCCATGTTCAAACAATTGTGGTTTCTTCAAGCTCAGTAGACAGCTGTTTGGAAAAATAACTCACTAAGAGGACAAATGTATAATACATGTTGCCTTGAGAGCATTTACCAACATGTAAGGATGAATTACTCAACCTTTTGTAAAACAACAGTCATGTAATCAACTAAATCCATCATGGACAACCCACACCCCAGTGAACAAACTCAGGTTCTGATTTTCTCCTCACCTCCACCTTTCATAATTATTCTCAGAGAAATCATGCAAAAGATACAAGATTATTTCTGTTATGCAAAGGTCTTGTCCTACGGCAAATACCTTGTCTTTCCAGTCCTCTACCTTTCCTGTCTTGTGGACAGAACTAACTTCCTTGAGGCAGTCATTCTCCATGGCTATAGATTCATAATCCCAGATGATAGATGGCAGTCTAGGTCAATCTTAGACCCTTCAGACAGTGATTTGATGGAGGTTAAGTTAAGGTGATAAGCAGATGGAAGCTGTGGGCCATGAAGACATTTTCTTCTACAATCAGGAGGCCTCTGGAAGGAAATATCAAACATAATCCATGCTAGATATCTAGAATCCTGTCTGTAACAACTGAAACCCTTCTGTACCCATGACCTCTTTCACACCTTGAGGGCAGCAGAGCATGAGAATGGCAAATGCCAAGGGCCTTAGCGAGCACATTACATTGCTGACATCATCAAACTTGCTTGTATGCTTCTCACCGTGTGAGGTAACAGCTGCAATCTGTTACCAATAATTTACTTGCTCACATACCAAAGACAGTCTTATTTAGGGAAGAAGTTGTATTTTGATAAATATTCTTATTCTTATAATCAAACTTTCGAGAACATGAAGCTAAATGATAGGCAATTCTGCACAATGCAAATATACCATCTAAAAGTCCATGAAAATATGCATTATCTACCATAAGGATTGATAAACAATTTTTGTGAAAGACCAAATAGTAACTATTTAAGCTTTATAGCAGCGTGGTGGATGATTTCTGTGGCAGTGACATATCACTGTCACTGTAGTGCAAAAGTAGTCATACATAATATAGAAGTGAATAGGCATTGCTTTCTTCCAATAAAAGATTCACTTACAAAATAAGCACAGGGCCAGATGTAGCTTGCAGGATGTAATTTGTCGGCCCTGATCTAGAGTTCACCAAAAAAAATGTATCAGTTCAATATTGAAAAAAGCCCTCTGGTGACTTCCTCTTATGAACTGGTTCCTGTCTACCTGTTACCCTTTATCGAGTCTAGCTTCAGGACTTTTACTCTTCCCAAATGCTCTCCCTTGGCCCGTCATGGCTGGATTTGTCTCAGCACTTGTGGCTGAACACAAATGGTGTCTTCTTAAAGAGGCCTTGTCGATCGCACTTCACTGAGCACCGCGCTCTCTCCCAGTCACTTCCCTGTCCACTCGCTGGCTGTATTTCCTTCTTTGGGTTCATCAATCTCGTCTCCACTTCCCCACCTCCAACCTCTTCCCCACTAGAAGTTCGGCTTCTTCAGGGAGAGAGTTTGGCTATATTGGTACCACTAACTTTCCCAAGTTTGAACATGAAGAATAGTTATGTCGCCTATTGAATGTATGGAATTTTTTCTGTCTACTGCTGGCTTAAGAAATTGTTTTATAGAGTTTTAAAATATGGCTCTTAGTAGACAACATTGTTTCCTAACCTTACTGAATGTTGCTATCCATACTCACGACTGCCTATGCCTCCAGTGGCAGATAAAATTTACCCTGAAATACGTAACCAGATTACCAACACAAATACTAATAATTATTGGCTACTTGCCACTGTGAGTGAAGCGAGAGCAGTGATTTTACTAAAGGAGAAGGTACCTTTATATTTGCTCTATTTACCAATTAATTCCTAGAAAAACTAAAAAGGTCTATATGCAAGGTGTGTGTTCACAAGAGACTGTTTCTGTGAGCGATCAAAGCAGGTGACTCTGGCCCAGGCACAGGTCAATGTCTGAGCGCACATCTGTCCAAAGCTCATACTGTGTTTTTAGAAGTCAAGACGTGTCTGCTTTGGTGAAAAGGAGAAGGAATTCTGTATTTGTTTAACAGAGTCTTTGCTTTATGAAATCTCACAGGTGATGGTTTTAGCCATGAATCTGACCTGCTATAAGGACTGTGTTACTCTGATTCTCTATCAACTACCTTAGAAAGTTAATGCAACATGGTTGGAGCCAGGGATAGACTATATTTGTGTGGTGGTAGTTCCTATTGTGGGTTAATACTCATTTTTCCAAATTTTTGGATTATCTTCTCCACAGGCTTCAGTGTGTGAGTCATTCCCACCCTTGATAATTGCCTGTGCTCACGCTGGGCCTCTTGCCCAGCCATTTTCAGATCAGGAAATGCAGTTAAAATATAATCTCTGCACTTACTAAATATTTTTTTTTAAAGAAAGACACAGTGGTAGGAGAAGGGTCTTCTCATTAAAGCCTGTGACTCTTGGATAAACCTCCCTCTGAAATATTCCTTTTAAAGTCCCCCAAGGGATACATTAGACAACAAAAATTGTCCTTAATAAAGGAATCACACAGAAGGAAATGTCAGTGACAAACCTTCCTAATGTTTTCATTCTTGCAGATCTAAAGCTTGTTTTCCCTACCAGAGGGTCTTTGTACAGTGTTTAAAAATCCTTTCTCTCAGCTTTCTGGTGGAAGCAAAATGTGTTTCTTGATCAGAAAGCAGACATTGAATCGGTGTCTGCATAAACTTGGGTCATTTCAGCTGCCACATCGAGGTCCTCTCTGTTTATATAACAGACATTGTGAGCTGGTATTAAACAGACTATTTTGGTCCAGTCTTAGCTCCAGCAGCAGGAGAAAACAGAAATGCCCACAAAATAGGATTAAATGAAGGCCAGAGCCAGGTGGGAGTGTGTGCTATTGAGGACAGCCACAACTAGTGCTTGCCAAGTATGACTACATAAAAATGTTGGCCCAGAGTTGCCAGATCTTCCAAAAACTGAGAAACGTGGATGTTCTTCCAATTTTTGAATGTTGGAGCACTTAAAGGTGGAGAGGGGATAGACCAATTCTGATGTGTTCACAAGCCAAACTGGGGCTGTGAGTTACCCATTCGAGGGCACTGTGTCATAATCACACCAGGCTATCCATTTGGAGTAGAGGCGTGAGTATATCCAAGGCTGTAGACAGTGAGGCTTCCGAGTTGCTGCTCTTCCTTCATCAAGGCCAAACAGGTTTCTGCTTTGCTAATTTCCTAAGCTTTGTCACACACAGACTAGAGAAAAATGTAACAAAAATAGGGTTAATTATTGATATTGCCAGGTTCTTTTGTTTTGTGGCTAAAACCCTTGGCTGTGGAAAAAATAAAAACCTTGGGCTGGAGAGATGGCTCAGCAGTTAAAAACAGAGGTCCTCTGTTCTTACAGAGGACCTGGGTTCAGTTCCCAGTATCCACGTGGTAGCTAATAACCATCTATAACTCCAGTTCCAGCAGTTCCAACACCCTCTGCTGTCCTCCAAGGGCATTGCAGGACACAAGTATACTTACATAATGCAGGTAATACACTCATACACATTAAATAAATGAATAAATAAATTTGGATTGTAAAAATTAAATTAAAAACTGTATTTTGTTCTATTCTGCTTTCTTTTTTATTTCATTCTCTTTGAGTGTTTTGCCCATGTAAGTGCACATACATGCACTTCTTTAAAGAGTCATTGTTTAAGTTAAAGACAAGGAAGTTTCATGAAACTTGGGATTCATGACTAAAATATTTCAGCACATGTCAGGAAGCTCCAGTGCAACCAAGTTCTTTGTCAAGAAGCCTCTTCCTCCAGCCTGCCCCCTCTGGTGCTACCATTCCTCTTCTCTCCTCCCTGTGCTGAGAACAGAATTTCCTGAAAGTTGGGCCCTGAAGAAAGTAAGACTTCCCCTGGGTACTTGCTGTAGGGCAGTGATTGCTGGGAGTCCCTGGAAGTGTGAACTTAATGGATTTGCTGCCCTCTCCCACCACCAGGTTTCTGGCAGAGCCCTTCCTGCCTTGGGACTCCTTTAGATCCGTTTGATCATTACTCCAATCCACCTGTTTAGATGTAATGTTGTTTTTGATGAATGTTGTGTATCCTCCTGGATGTGTTTTGAATTCTTCTTTACAATATTTTTCTTATGCTGAGCGTCGTGGAGACACACCTTTGGTCCCAGCTCTTGGGAAGCAGAAACAGGCAGATCTCTGTGAGATGGAGGCCAGCCTGCTCTACATAGCAAGTTCCAGGCCAGCTGGGGCTGTGCCCTGTAGGGAAACTCTGTCTCAAAACACCAAAACAATTTTTCTCATTACTAAAAATATGGAAAACTATTGAATGCCAAATGGATTTCCAGATCTTAGTCCCCACCCACTCCAGTGTAACTACCACAGGGTTATTAAAGACAAGTTATTTTCTTGCTCCTTCATAAAAATACAACATTGGCTTAATTTGTGCTCCTAACATTTTGTCTTAACTTAAATGTCACTACCTCAGACATCCCTGTCACCTTTCTAAAGAAATCATCACCCACCCTCCGTCTGCTACATTTTGACATACCCCCGTCCTGTTTCGTTCCTAGAAATTGTATGTGTTCTACTTATTCACGTTTCAGTGTTAGTGACCCCCACCAGAGCACAAGCTCAGGGGAGCAGGGAACTCTCTCTTGTTCACCATGGAATCTTCACAGCCTAGAACAGTGCTGTCCTCTCTTCTGAGACTCTAGTGAAAGGCTAGTGCGTTTTCAAAGGCTACCAGTTTTCCAATACAAGAAGGAAACTGAGATAGAGATCAGAATTAGTGGTTGAAAAGGTGTTAGTGCTGGTGTGTCACTGGTCTCTCCTTCTAGGCCTACAGTGCACTGATAAACCCATATCTATCCCCACAATCTGCACCCCAACCCGGACGGACGCAGTTCCCTTTTACTTAATCGATGACACCGATCTGGCCTTTTTCTCGGGATCACAAGCTCAGATAGGCTTCCCTGCCAGTGTGGAAATGGAAGTATTAGCTTCTTCCTCGAATCCTCCTCTTTGGAGGCAGTTGCTATATTTCAGCAAATTCCCAATCTCACTTCTACACCTTTATTTTCAAACAATGATGATTGCGCTGATTTAAATAGAAACTTGAAGTTGCTGACGGACGTTATGAAACTACATTCTATAACTACTTAGCAATCATCTGTGTGACCCACCACTTAATACAAAGTCAATGCAATAATTTTAAAAGAATTACAGAGACCAAATGGAAAACTAATAAAGTTCCCATTTATTTCTATTTTTAATATTTCTTACCCTTTGTGTCTTATTATAGATGACATTCATGTGATTAAAAACAGGTTATTTCCTGGTAGTCCATCTTCTGTTACATATTTTTCATCTAAATGTATTATTCTTCAGATTGTGACACACAAGTTAGTGGCTGTGGAAATGATTATAGTGTCATTGAAGATTGAAGCTTTAGGGAGTAAATAACCAACAGGCATAGAACCTTCAGCTGAAAAGTTCCAATGTTTGTCTCAATCCAATTAAGAAGAAAAATAAAGGCGGGGGTAGGATTAGGCTATGTGAGCTAACTTAGATTTTCTTCCATACATATTTCTGAAACTATAGGCCGGCTACTCATAAAAAAACAGAATTGGAAAATTCAAAGTACCACCCACCCTGGCTTTGAAGTGAATCAGGCTTAATTGTAGGAAATGGATCCATAAACCCAATAATTTTCTGTGAACAAAGTCCTATCAAACCGAGTCTGGGAATTAAGGCTAGAATGAGTCAGCTGTAAATTGGTGATATTGATCAGACGGGAGGAAATGTCAGATGATATTCTTTAGGAGAATGGTTTTTCTTTGAAGCAATTCTCACGAACGCTCATAGTTTCTTCTCCATAATGTAGTTTGACTCTGTACTACAGCTTTCCAGATTTATAGTGGTAAAGTATCTTCAGTTTCCGAGGGTAATAGAATCAGATCCTCCTGGAGAGTGTGGGAGATGACTCAGTGGGCAAGACACTTGTTGTATAAGTGTGAGGACTTGAGTTCAAATCCCTAGCACCCACAAAAAAGGCATGGCTGTGCTTCAGGTTCACCGAGAACCCCTGTCTCAAGGAAATACGGCGGAGTGATAGAGCAGGGCACCCGACACCCTTCTCTGACCTCTGTGCACACACACACACACACACACACACACACACACACACACACAACTTTTTTTTAAAGGTTCCTACTGGGTTGACTTTCCTGGAAAATATAACTTTAAACCTTGATGTAAGACAAATGGATGGAGATAGTGTAGAGTCCAAGAAAGGCTGACTTGCCACTGAGAGTTAACACTTAGAAAAGCATAAGAAGTGGGCTGTGTAAGTTAAGTCCCATTTGTCTTGTCTTCAAAGTTTATAGCGTAAGCCTAAGTGCAGTAAGTATGAACACTCGGGGAGCAATGGAACTCATTTAAGAAAAAGACTCTCCAACTTTTCCAAGGGAACCAAGACAACGGAAATGACTGATGGAAGTACCAAAAGGAAAGACCCAGAGTTGGGGGATCCAAGTTCTTTATACACATATCTCCACCTCACGAAGTATGATGATGGTACAGCCTCAAAGCAAGTGATCTGAAAACAAGTGAGCTTAATCCAGATTTCAGTGACTAGATAAAAAGTGGTTTTTTTTATGAAAGGAGCATTTCTTTAAAATATATTTTATTATTTTTATCTCTGTGCATATGAGTGTATTGCCTGCATGCATGCAAGTGCAACCATGTCATGCAGTGTTCACGGAGGTCAGAGGAGGCTGTTGGATCCCCTGGATCTGGAGTTGTAATTGGTTGTTAGCCATCATGTGGGTGCTGGGAATCAAACCCTGATCTCCTGCTACAGCAGTCAGTGCTCTTAACCACTGAGCCATCTCTCCAGCTCCCAAAGTAACCATTTCTACTAGAGAAAAATAGCAGCATGCAGAATTTCCACTATTCAGTATAGTACTCAATAATCCCAATGGTTGGAATATGATCCAAAATTATTCAACACAAAAAAAGCACCAAGAATATGGGACATGTTCTCAAGAAAAAAGAAAATTATTCTGATGGAAGAGTGAATCAGATGTTGAAATGACAAAGGCTTCAGCATGTTGTTATAACTGTCTTATGATGCATAAGAGGAAGGAAAAGGAAGGAAAGAGCTTCAGATAAATAGGAACAATTAAAATAGCCAAGTAGGAGGCTGGAGAGATGGCTCAGTGGTTAGGAGCACTGGCTGCTCTTGAAGATTCCCAGTATTCACATGGTGGTTTAACAACCAATCATCTATAACTCTAGTTCTAGGGAATCCGATGCCCTCTTCTGACTTCTGCAGGCATTGCATGACATATGGGTGCAGTTACCTACACACAGGCAATACACTCATACACATAAAATAAGAATAAATGAACAATTTTAAATCATTGCTTTTCAGTCTCAGTTTATTTACAAATAACATAGTGGCTGAGAGCAAGCATTACAAATGTTGCATTGTATTTATACTGTATTTAGACATAATGCAAACAAGCACTATATCAGAAAGGAAGGATGACTATGGACCAACATGAGTATAAGTCATGTATGGCATCTGTGAATTGGTTAAATACTAACTGCATGCAGACAAAGAGTTAAAGATATGTGTTGTAGTCCCAGATAGCCAAAAAACTAATAACATAGGTATAACTAAGAAGACAATAGAAAAAAATGAATGTATAAAAATCATTAAAGTAATTTTAAAAATGCATGAAGGAAAGGAATAGAAATTTTTAAAAAAGATAATAGAGCATTCACAGCAGTAATTACATTAAACATCAAAGGACTGAATGCCCCAATTAAAAGGCAAGATTTTCAAAATGGATAAATGAAACAACTCAACAACATACTATCTCTAAGAGATGTGCCATAACTATAAGACAGGCTTGGGCTGAAAGTATGCAATGTACAAAGACAGCATGCAGAAGGAATCTGGCCTGGCTGCATTGCCAAAATGAGAAAAGTTTAACTCAGAGAATAACTAGAGATGTCACTCAGGAATGACAGAAGGTTCTCACTGATGAGAACAGGAGATAGAAACTGGCCAGGTAGGGCAAGGGCCCCAATACGGCATCTCTGAGAACATCCTTGCTGGAGGCCAGACATGCCAAAGAGAGTCTGGTTCCTGTTCTAAATGAGCCCTCCTGCCTAAAGGCTACGTGTGCCTATGTGACTGAAACTATGAAGAGACATCCGGACACTAGTCCATCAGCTGGACTGACTAGCTCGTCTCCCTCCCTCCCTGTAGGTCACCCCAGTTTTAAGTTCTTTTAAAGAACCCCAAGCTAGCAGCTCCATGGTACCCTGTTTCCTGGGGACCCTTTCCCCGACACTGCCATGCAGAAACTCTGCTCTCTCTTTCCCTCTTAAGCTCCCACCTATGACCTATGAATCTATGATAGAATTTTCTCTCAAAACATACCCTCTGTGGTCTATGAATTTCATTTTTTGAACACCTCTTAAAAGACAACCTGAACGCCACTGATTAAGGGTGGCTTTGGTGGCCGGGTTTCTGGGATCTCAGCTCCCCAAGAAAGACTCCTTCAAAGACACCCCAATATTCTCATACCGTCATGCTCTCTGCTGCTATCACTACCTTCTGCTACCATCCCTAATACTGCACATATGAACTGTATATCACACACGCGCGTGCACACACACACACACACACATTCACACACACACACACATAATGTGGACTTTCACATACCTGTGGTAAAGGCAAATCATGCATTCAGTCAAATTTTGGGGATTACACAGCTATGCAGAAGTAAATGAATGCTTTCAAAGATACTTTATGAGGGTGAAAAATCCCTCATAAAGTCTGTGGCCTCCAGCCCCTGTAGACCCTATTGCATTGTCTTTCCGCCTCTGCACTGACCCTCTTTTATTGACAACTGTAATTCTCAGGAAGCCTCTTTCAGGAACAGAGCAGATAATGACTGTAGGTAGAAAGAAAGCAGAGGCGGCGCGTATTTTTGTGGGTCAAATGCATAAATAAAAGAATACTGAATGAAGACCTCTACATCTAGCTGATCATGCAGTTTCTTTTTCCACAGCTTTTAATTCAGGGAAAGAGGCGGTAACTTGTAGGCTGAACCTCTTTCAGGAAGGAAGTAAAGCTTTTGCATCAGGGTGATATGAAGGAAGACCCTTTACCCAGATACTCAACAACATCCAGTATCCACCTCTTACAGTGTCTTTGAGCAATCTTAGAAGAATTTTACAATAAGTTTATCTTACATATGTGGCAAAAATAAGTTAGTCTCTTCTTTTATTCTTTCTTATTTTAAATTCAAATACAAAGAGGCTTAGATATCTATTGGCATGGTTTTCCCTGTTACTATTTTAATGTTCAGCATGTTAAGGGCTAGACTGCTCCTTAGAGTACCTTCTAAGCCTCTTGGTTATAAAATTAAGATAATTGCAGTAAGGAGATGTGAATTATTGTTTTTAAAAATATGTTATTGAGCTTTGTGCATTTCATATAATAGATCTTAATCTAACTTAAAACTCCTCCCCCATCCATGGCCCCCATAACCCCTTCATTGGATTGGATTTCACACATTCTGTCATATATATTAAGTCCTATCTGGTCAAGCGTTTGCAACCAAATGTCCTTCAGTGTAAGTTTATTCATTGGCATCTAGTCATCCTGTCTAGAGTCACTCCCTTAAAGAAGATCTTCTCTCCCTCACCCAGAATAAGCAGTTGCCAATAGTTCTTCACCTAGGGTTCAGGCCTGCTTCCCATTTCCTTTGTTATATGCTGGGTTTTTGTCTAATTGAGTTGGCATGGGTCTTGTAAATGCTGTCAGCATTGTTGAAAGTTCATATGAGCAGGTTCCCAGCGGCCCTTATGTATGTTCATGCACCAACCCTGGCTCTTACAATCTTTCTACCTGTTCTTCCAAAATGATCCCTGAGCATGGGCTGGTGAGGTTTAATATAGGAGTCCTATCCAGGGACACACACTCTGCAGTCTCTTATTCACACTCTGTTTTATGAGGGTGTTTCACTGGGAAGAGTTGAGGGATGTGTTAGTAGTCTACCTCCTGTTTCACTACGATCCATGAGCCTTAGGCGTAGAGATTACACTGTAGATGTATCACTCAGGGCAGGGCATCTGTCAGACATATATTCTCTGTAGGTGACCATTGCGGAACTCTGTAATAGCTCCCCAATGTTGCAAAAAGAAGCTTCTTTGATGAGTGGTGTATGGTATGCTTGTCTGTAAATAGAAGGATCCATACTTAGCATACAGTAAGAAATTTCATTTGTCTAGAGATACAACAGAGATAGCTTCTCTAGGATCTATGATCTCTCCAGCCATGTGTATTTGGCCATATCTACAGTGCCACGCATAAGTTCCCTCCCATTGAGAGTGCTTTAAGTCCAATTAGATAGCTGTTACTTACACTCTAGAAAAAAAACTGCCACTATTGCACCAGTAGAAATAGTTTTCTGTGCCAGCCATTATGGTTATTAGGCTTTGACGCCAGGTTGGCCCACTGTTTGTTGTACTCCTTTATCAGCTTACATAGTATCTTCTAGAGCTATTAGAACTAGTCTTCAGGGAGAAGTATTCCAGGTTAGTCCCAGCTCCATTTCTCCAAATCTTGCATCCAAAGCAATAGGGTCTCACCTTTGAGTTCTGGGAGGTTATCAAGAGCAGTGGAAATAGCCTGTGTTATTTGGGAGTCTCTTGGACTACCCTGGCCAACAACTTGAAGGGAGGTTTCTCTTGTCTCACAGTGTTCCTTGTTACATAGCCTTCAGATATACTCATGGATTCATGTTCAGATATTGTATGTGTATTTTACAACGGGGTTTTGAGTTAATATATTTCTCTCTGGCTCTTTGTATCTCCTAAGCTTTATTTGTCTCTCCTCTCTTTCTCCCTGCATAACCTCCCTTAACCTAAAATTCTTTCTTATTTTGCTAGACTGTTAAGCTAGAACACTCACCAAAATAAAATTAGCTATCGCTCACTGATTGGTAGAAGAAAAACTACAGGACCAAAATGGGCTTGAAGGTTTCCACTGGCAATGTGTAGAGAACATAGATGCTTTGGGGATTTAGTAAGGTCACAGATATAAAGCCCTCAGTAGGAACCTGACATAAAAAAGTTTAACTAGATGATTCCTGAAGTCACTTTCTATTCTGAGATCCTGGGATTTATCACTCAACAATTACAACTTCCAAAATGAAGACTAAATAATGACAGGAAAAGTCTGAAAAGAGAAAGAGATAATGGTGATTAAGTCACTTGGCTTTCTCTTTTGGATACCAGATATTCAGGGCTTTCCATTTGTGATCTCATTAAATCATCTAATCAGTCCAGTAAGGTAGATGTTATTATGCCCATTTTACAGAATAGAAACTGAACTTTCTCAAGGGAAGAGAGGCAATAAGTGGGAGAAATAAGGTGTGCACTCAGATCTACCCTCTAAAACCTATTTTCCTCATACTCCCTCAAGTTGATCTCTCTCTCTCTCTCTCTCTCTCTCTCTCTCTCTCTCTCTCTCTCTCCCCTCCCCTCCCCTCCTCTCCCCTCCCTTCCCCTCCCCTCTCATCTCCTCTCCACCACCATCAAGTGGATTAGGTAACCCCTGCATTGTATTACTTGTGTTACAACCACCTTGTCGATGTTGAAAGTGCCCAGGCATTTCAAACTTCAACCTAAAGAGACATCATTTGATGTAATGCGTGTCAGGCTGTGAATGTGAAGCTTCATGTAGATTGCCTTCCAAGAGAGGGCAGTCTGTTCTTCTGGATGCTCACCACCTGAGTGTTTTAAGCTCTGTGACATCTAGCAAGTGATAGAGTCAGAAAGACTGTCAATAAATATTGAAATGTAAACAAGCTAGGCATGCATTGGCTAAATTAGCATACCATTAAATGGAACACCTTTTAGAGAGACTTTCCGTGTCTTAACATATGTTGAGAAATCTTGCTGCCCCTGTTCTTATCTAGTCCCACAGGAAATCACTTCTGTTTGTACAAATGGAAAATGTATTTTGTGTGAATATCAGATAGATGCTACTTATGTTCCTTATCTTCATAAAAACCCAAAGTCCCCTTTTATAAATGGTAAAAGCATGCATATATATCAATAACATAAATATTATGCCCCTGTATTGAAGCTCATATATAATCTATACAATAATTTTAAAAGAAATAAAATACCTCATGTATAATATAAGAAGAGACTAAGGTAACTTTTAATAAAAATAACATCTTTCATCAGTTAAAACACAGGCATAACACCCCTGACACTTTTTAAAAGCTACACTATATCACCGTGAATATTGCTTTTACCAATGATACCATTAGAATGAATGCAACAGTCACAGTGCAGAGGGTTACAGGTGTTACACAAGCCAGTTGAAACCTACCCACTCCCTTGCAGTAGTCACTCACTGCAGTGATATGCAGATTTTTCTCCCCAGATTATGAAAACCTCTTGGTAAATTCCAAGCAAATCAAATTCATCTCTTTTGATTTATACAGTAGTTGCATCCCTACAACATTCATTTGATATGTATTTATATACATATGTCTATCTACTGGCTAAAATAGTTCACGATCACATATAAGAGTTAGGTTTTAGGTTCCAGGATGCCTACTAGAACACTTCCTTGTTCTATAATACAGTCTGATCTCGGTTTCCTAGGCCCCCTTCACAAAATGCCAATCAGTACTACAAACGAAAGGACTAACAAAAATGCCACTGTGGATTTCCAAGGCAATTCTAAAGAGATGGTATCTACCTTTGTGCATCCCGTCGAGTTCTTAAGCAACCATGTATACATTTAGTTTTCTTACATGAATCTGAAATTTCATGTACTATAGTTCCTTAAAATGACATGCATTCTTGAAGGAAAGACAAAGCAGTTTTTGAAGCATGAACAAAGGTTTTCCTGATACGCCACAAGCAATGTTTGCAACTCACTCTCCGTGGTGACATAAGACACTGAGGCAACTCAAGTGAGGAGATTGCAAGGTTAGCTTAGGTATGTACTGAAGCAGATGAACAAAGAGAAGCAGGTGAACCACAAACATGATAAAGATGCCCTGGCTCTGCTCCAAATGACGGTATTCAGCTGACTCCACGACAAGGCTCTCGGCTGCTTCACAGGTGGACGAAGTCAGCTCAGGAAAAAGGTGAACTTGGGTAGGTGTCAATAGTTGGTAGGAGGCTAAGGGGTTGTGAAGGAAACAAAGGAGATGAGTCAGGGTGCATTGTGGATGGCAAATGTAAACACGGGATTGGGGAAAAGTCCTAATGCTAGCTCAAACGAGGGAATGAAGACTCTGAGAACTCCCCTGTCTGCTATGAGTCTCCCTGGTCACATACGGAACTGAAGGGATTTCTAGTGGATGACACAAAAGTAGACTTTACTCCCAATCCTGGAGTGATAATCGTACTTAGTTTATGAGTTTCCTTCCCCTGATATTCCCGAGACACTCTGCCATATCCCAGGAAAGCAGTCTCTGTCGGCTAAATGAGGGGAACATCTGTTCACCATACTGCACTGGCTGGCCATCATAGTATCTGTTCTTCTGTCTTTCTGGAGAAGGAATGGTAGGCATGACTTCACACAGAGATTCTGGCAGGCGATGAAGACCATCTTCCAAGTTCCCCAGGCTCAGGCCTTCCCCAAAGCAATGCACGGTTCAGCCTTGTAGCAGCTTGCATTCTCACCTCCTGTCCTGTGGAGACTCTGAAATCCAGGGCCCCAAAGAGTTCACCACCTGCCTTCCTAATGTTCTCTGGGTGATATGTAAGGTGTCACTCGAGTAAGCAGTTTGGCAGTCATCTATTTTAAAGGCATGATTGTTTAGGCTTACAAATGCTCTTTTAAAACGTCTTTACTCTTTACAGAGGTTGGCTTTTTCGTTTTAAATCTGTTATTTTAATTTGATAGGAAAAGATGTAGGGAAATATTCAGACCATTGCCGTGTGAGGCCAGATGATGCAGTGAGTCGTCGTAATTGATGAGCATACTTGGGGAGAAATCTATCATTGTGCCTATTCTTCCTGTCTTGGAGTGCTTTATGACTGACAGTCCCTGGCACAGAGAAAGAAAGAGGAAGGCTAATCCCCAAGGAAGCTCTGAGATTCATCAGAAGAGCTATGGGGCAGAGGCCCACCCAAGTGCTGCCTCAGGGCCGCCTCCACCCTTGGGACATAAAACTAGGAGGCCTCTGGCTGTGTGTTTCCTGGATGCATTCAGAACTCTGTATCTATGTAGCCTGTCTGTTATTAGAAACAGTCAACAGCAAAGTGTTGCACTTGCTGCTTCACTATGGTTATGCACAATTTCAAGGCTGCAATACAATCCACTTAATACAGAAGGGAGGGAATATACAGTGCACTCTGCATGCCTTAAGTCAAAACAGAAGACTCCAAATTGGCTCTAAGAGAAACAGCTCTGTATCTCCATGAACATGCTCTTATTGTGTTCAGCTGCCAGGGAACTTGTGTCTCACAAGGGCATGTTCAAAGAAAACTACAGGTGATGTCCCAGCACAGTGCCAACATCCCATCAAGAGGTCATATATGTTGGTTTACTGGGAGAAATGGCCACAGAACTCTGGGACACACAGTCTCACACTAGCAAGAAAGTTATGTATCTTCACAGCTATGACTTGGCATCTGGGGTCCTACTGGCATGTAACAGGAGTGACCCAAGACAGAGTGGCTGACTGAGCATTCTCCCAGACCCACCTCCCTCTCTCATCTCCCCATGCGCTCCATCCGACTCTTTTATTCAAAAACCTGGGGCAAAGACAGACTGTAAAACTTGTCATGAAGCAGAAACAGTAAAGCTTACATGACTAAGAGAGAGAAGCAGTGTCCATGTTGGTCAAGAATGTAAACTTGGGAATCAGGAAGACTTGAATGCTTGTCATGTGACCTTAAACAAATGGTTACTATCTCTAAGCCTATGTTCTAATCTGAAAAGTGGAGGAAGTAAAAGTTATCTACCTCATGGGTTTGTTAAAATTTACAGTTACTTTATATAAAGCACTAGGTACACTGCATAGTGTTAAGTGCTTTTAAAATATTGACTACTTTTATTATTTTTCTAGAGACCTATTAACACTATGTGATAACTGACTCTGCTAAATGATCACACACGGTGCCTCTCTGAGGAAAACTGTTACCTAGTCCATCTCTGAAGCAACGCAGATCTCTAGAATTATTCTTGGTTCATTCTAACCATTGATTAGGCTGGTTGCTATGGTGATATTACCTAACCTTTGGGGCTTCAGTTTCTTTAAAAGCAAAGAGAGTTAGTCTATCTCTGCTCAAAAATTATCACATGTGGAAACGATTAGGAATTATTTCAGAGTCAGTATGACCTTTTGGTTTGTGCTATTGTCAGCAGAGCTGACTGCATCGGTTTAGATGAGGGAGCAGGAAGGGAAGGGAGAGGCTGGAGGATTGTGTGTACCTACAACTATAGGTGTTTATCCCAACCTCACTGACTCATACACATCAGTGAACTTAAGGATTCATGATTCATAGTCATTGTGCCAAACGTTCTAGCTGTGTATACATTAGTAGACATATCCTCTTCAGAAAGCCAAGGAAATCACATGGCCTCAGTTCCCATGTAGATGATGCTTCACATCATTGTTTCCAGGGTTATATAATCCAAAACAGAAAAATCAGACAATATTTTCCACCAGGAAGAAGTCCTGTCACTCGTAGATGAGGAAGCAATTTACATATAAAGCAAAATCAACAGAGCAGCGAAAAGGAAAAGCAGATAGTGGATACACTCATCTTCCTGATACCGTGAGTGATGTGGAGTACGGACTGAACCCTTTGTACCATTATCTGTCCTAATTCTAGCCTGTGAATAGCTACCAGCATCCCCATTTTACAAAGGAAGAAGACATTCATACTTAGTCTAACTTGAGCAAAGTCACAAGTGTAGAACAGTGTGTGTGTGTGTGTGTGTGTGTGTGTGTGTGTGTGTGTGTGTGTGTGTGTGTAGCTGGGAACAAACCCAGGCCCTCACCCTAAGCAAACACACCTCCATTTAGCTATATCCCCAGCCCATCCTTGATTACTTCGTGTATATTTTTCTTACTCTGTTTCCTCAGGAATCGTTAAGTAGGACTGGCCACCCCCTACATACGGACAGAGTACAATGTGGAATAACATTTAAAGTACTGGATGACTAGGGCTACTGTCAATTTCCTCTTGAACTGAAAAAAAAATAGAGTGAGTTTGTGTCACAGACGCACATGGTCTCTGGAGTCCCAAGCATTCACCTCACCTCCATAGGTGCAGACCAGGCTCATCCCAGTCCCCTCTTCTATCACTGGCCCTCAGTCCCTGCCCTGATCTTCTGGGTGGCCTTTCATCCATTAACCTGCTAGTCAATATTCTTCTCCATCATTTACGTAGCATGTCTATAAGTAAAACCCATCTATGTACTGAGAAATTAGAGAACAGAAAATTGTAAAAGATTGTCTCAGCCTCCCAAAGAGCAACTACTGCTATGGAACTGGCAAGAAGAACTCACCAGGTAGGGAGGCAGGCAGAGACAGGTGGGTGGATAAGGAGAGAGTAATAAATACAGGAATAAGGACTAGAGTAAGACACAAGCAGGAAGAAGAGAGTGACTGGTTCTAGCTTAAGATCAGGAATCTGGAAAGCCATTCTAGGAAGAAGCAGAATTTAATCTGGCTCTGACAGAAAGATGAGGCGAAGGATCATGCTCTCTGGTAGAGAAAACTTTCCTCACTGTTATTCCACAGTTGGCCTTCTTATAGCCTCTTTTTTACCTCGTCCCGGCATAGCACAAGCACCCATTTCCTCAACAGCCATGAGGTCACCAGGAACTCACCATCACTGACCAGCACAGAAATGAATCCTCCTGACCTCCCTGACATACTGCTTTTTAGTGAATCCAATAGCAACAATGTTAATCCAGGTAATGGGGAGATGAGGACAACCAGCTCAAGCCACATACATGTCCATCTGGACTCAAAGAGAATCTTCTGAAGTAGGAAAGTACATGATGTACACAAAAAACATGCTTCCTTCTAGGGATGGGGGTGTAGTTCATTAGCAGAACACTTGCTTGTTTTGAGCCCCTGCAACACACATACACACACACACACACACACACACACACACAAACACACGCACGCACGCACACATGCACACAGATGCACATGCAAGCAGAAGTAAAACCTGGAAGCTCTACAAAGCAGCACTTATAGATGCTTCCTGGAACCTCTTATCACATCTCCTACCTCTATGCTTTGTATGATGGATGCTTTATTTAACAGAAATGTTTGTTGTTTACCTAGTGTGTATGTAGCTGCTTATTAGGTGCCATACGAAGATGTACAGGACATGGCTTTTGTCCTCAGGGACATCAATTAAGTAATAAGATCTATGTTCATAAAACTCTAACACCCATATTTTCAGAACTATGTATAATAGATGTGTGTCTTATTTATAATCTTCCCACCTATTATGAACTGGCTTCACTAAAAATGCCAAGTCTACATCTCAAATATAGATACTGATCTCAAGAAGAAAAACTCTCCCAGTAAAAAGTAAATATTTTACTCTTCAGCCTTCTCCACTTTTTCCATCTCTATATGAACCCATATTCAGAGTGTGAAGATGTATCTACTATCTTCCTATCTTCCTTCCTGCATTCTGCTGATCTCACACCATTATTTTGATTGTTTATCAAAATAATAAGCTTTTAAGGAAATAACATGACAAGATTTTCTCTCAAATATTAATGTTTGGAGCCAAGTAGAATAAATTATTTTTTATATCTTGCCCTGCCCAAGTAGAAGGAAAATGTAGAATCTGTACTTTCAAATCATTTAAATAAAAGATGAGATTGAAACAGAAAGTCAATAGCCAACCAATTATCACATTACAAAAAAATAGCCTACTTTATTATCAAAATGACAAACATCACTGGAGTGAAAATTAGCCAGCCTTCTTATGGCAGAAAAAGAAGCTGATGTCTATTAACCAAGGAAGAACTGCTCCAACTAGCTTTATGGCCTTTTGAGGTCTCATTAGGATATCACAAACACACATTTTTTTAATGCATTTGAGTGTTTTGCCTGCATGTATGTATGTGTTCCATCTGTGTGTCTGGTGCTTACAGAGGCCAGAAGAGGGCGTTGAATTCCTTGGCACTGGAGTTACAAACAGTTGTGAGCCACTATGTAGGTGCTGGGAACCAAACCCAGAACCTCTGTCATAGCTACTGAACTGTCTCTCCAGCTCCTCACATGCATTTTAAAAGATGTTAAATAATGTAAAGTGCTTTCGTGTGGTCAATGCAGTAAGACAGTGTTGAGAAGTAGAATTTGTAATCATATTGTTTCAAAGGTGCACTCATTTGGTTTTAAAGATAATTAACAAGAAATGTGAAGTCACAGAGACTTGTATACAAGATTAAATGAAAATTGTATAAAAGATTAAGTGAAAATTGGAAAGTAAAGGAGGTAAGTCAAAGAGGACAGTGTTTTATTTTCCAAGCAAGGCTAACAAGCTACATCACCTGACCAGCAATATCACAGGTAAAGTAGTTTCAATCCAGCTTTACTAAGCTACATTACAATTAAGGCTATAATGTGTTTCCTATATGCTTGTAAGTATCTTCCTTTTCATGTCTTATTATTGCATTTACAGTATGAATTTTTTAAAGAATTTAGAGTGGTATAAATTAAATGGAATAGCAAAAGTACAGAAAAATACCCCAGCAGGGAGGAAAACCCACACTCAGGAAGGAGAGCATGCGTGAGGCAAACACAAAGGTCAGCACTCAGATCTTTCTACTAACAAGGAATGTGCCCCCACGGCATTCCAGTCCCTTTTCCAACCTGTAATTAATGTGCATCTCATTTGTTGCATAAAACTAAAAATGTTCTGAGAGGTGAACTGTAGGCATCTCTGAGCTTGGCAGGCCCAGCATAAGGCCACCAAGGAACAGGAATGGCCTACCACTTCCTCTTCTGGGTTCTCACCAGAGTCCCTCCCAGCAGGCAAGTATTAGAAAACATGCAGTTCAGTTTGCATATAAAAGAGATGCCATGTGTATACAAATTTATGATAGATACTGAACAGCATATGTTACTGTCTCTAAACTTCATTTCAGTTCCTGGACATTTTATTGAAATTAATATGTTCATTTTCTGTGCTCATGCTCAGGAGCATGTTGCGGTAGGCATCATTTTAAAAACTGAAGAAAATTATTCAATAAATAATTAGTGTAATATGATAAAAATACATTAATTTAAATGATTGAGAACACCTAGCTTTGAGTGACATAATTCTTCAAGAAAAAACATGTTGAAAACTCCAGCTTCAGAATACCACTCTTAGTAGTCTAAAAATATGGGGCTGTCATCAAGCCCAGAAGACTGGCAAGTCAGGCTTTGACAGACCAAGACATGCTGGGATTCCAGAGCTGATGCCCCACGTAGACATGTCCTGTCTCCAGTTGCCCTTGGTCTAAATTGAGAATCCATTAGCACAGACCCACATGAAGCTTAGCTGCTACCAAAAGTTAGCTAGGAGACTGACTTGTTACCTGAGGTCCTTAGAGGTTGAGATTTCAGCTGGAGTTCAAGTTGAGAGGAGAGGTAAAAACATTTCCTTTTGTTTGAACTGTAGCACGTGAGTAATAGAGACAAACTATAGTTATTATTCACAAATCCTGAAAGCTTGAAAATGTGACTTCTCATAGCCATCATACCTAGGATGCTGAAATGTGCATGCCACTTGTCTAATCAAGTGAGCCAAACTTTTACCAGCTAATCAGCTACCATAGTCATGGGTGAATCTCATGCCTTCATTTGGAAGCTTTATCTTCATACTGTGTGTCTTCTGTATATCCTTACCTGTATTTGCTGGGTTTTTAAGTGTCTGTTGTATGCTAGGCATCTCTTAAACCTATACTTTTTTTTAACTATTTAGAAGTTTCTTCTACAGTAGGTTGATAAGCCCCCAAAATAATGTTATTAAACAATTTTGTTGTAAAACTATGTGTAGCATAAATATCAATTGGTTCATGAAGAGGAAAACTGGCATATTAGCAATACAAAAGTGTAGTCCATGGCTTAAACCTTAGCCATTGAGATTGGTGCCATGTATATCTATTACTGGCTGTCATGTTGTGCAACTTCAGTGCCTGTCCAAGCGGGACAGAAGAATTTATAATTTCTTTCACTGATTTGCTGTTCCTTCATTTATCTTTCTGGATTGAATGCAAGATAGTATACCTGCTTTAAAAAGCGACTCTCTCTCTCTCTCTCTCTCTCTCTCTCTCTCTCTCTCTCTCTGGCTGGCTGGAGAGATGCTCAGCACTTAAGAGCACTCACTGGTTGCTCTTGCAGAGGACCCCAGTTCAATTCCCACCATCTACATGGCAGCTAATAACCATATGAAACTCCAGTTCCCGGGGATCTGACAACCTCTTTTAGCCTCCCCAGGCATTGTGTGACACAGGTTCACTTACATACATGCAGGCAAAACATCCATACACATAAAATAAAAATAAATAATATCTTAAAAAGAAATAAATTTCTAGAAGCCGTTAGCCATTTAAAAATAAGTCTCATTGCCAAAGGAAAAAAAAAATGTTACTTAACTTGCTATGTGACCTTGGACCCTGAAACTGTTCCATTATCCCTAGATTGGGACAAAAATAGCCTTTAGTCTTTCTGTGCATGAATAACATGAAATCTGGTGTTCTCTAGGTCATGAAAAAAATCTCTAATTGATCAAGCAGATCAGTAGGCTTCTGGCTGCCTGGCACAGAGACCCCAAACCAAGAGCCACTAGTGGGGGGGTCCAGTTGCGTTATCTTAATCAGGAGGGCTTGGATTTTCCTAGCTGCTGAATCCAGAAGAAAAAAAAAATGATTATTTTATCAAACAGTTTTAGAACAGTTGTTCTGAATACAGCAGCATGGGGACTGTGAGTTTAAAGCTTGCAAAGCCTTTCTTCAGGGCTTCAGCACTTAACAGGGCCAGCTTTAAAAGTAGCCCCAGGGAGAAATGGGCAGCAGCCATGTCAGAGCCTGCTGGGCACTGGTGTTGTCACAGTGAAGTGGCTTCATAAAGACACTTGTTTCTGCTTAGGTGGGAAGGGTCTTTAAGAAGGGAACGTTGTGGTTTAAAGGCAGAAGCTTTTTGCTTGCTGGGGAAAGCGGAGTTCCCTGCTGGATGACTAACTTCTGACTTAGAAGACACCTGCTGGTCTCTGAGGGTGAGCTGTGCCCCACGGCCTCCTTCCCCGGGGGTCATATCTCCAAAGGAGAAAAAGGAAGCTAGCTGAACTGTAAACCCATCCCAAGAGGAGTCAGATTTGAGCTTGAGGGCCCTGTTAATACCAGGGAGACCAGGAGAAAGGCCAGGAAAGCCCGAGACAGTTCTAAAGCCAGACAGCAGAGGAAGCAGCCTGTGGTGGTTGGTGCAGGATCTACTGGCAGTGGCAGTGGGAGGGGCATTTGGACAGGTTAGTGGGGAGGTGCGAAGGGACGAGGGAGACCTAGTTCTTCTAGTGTCCTGAGAATGCAAGTACCACGGGAGCGACAAGGGCCAGCCATGCAGCCCTCGTATGGGAGCCTGGACTCTACCCAGAAGGTGGGGTTGCCCGTCTACTTTGTGGAAATAGCAGGTGCCCAGGATCTGAAAGTACCTGAGCAATCTGGAGGAAAGGCAAAGTGTGATGGCCCTTTTCAGTCAGGCTAAAAACGTGTGTGCATGTGTGTGTGTGTGTTTCTTTAATGCTAACTAAAAAAAATGAACTTAGACAGAAGAAACACATAAGCAGATTTATATCATAAAAAGAGCTCAGAGCATGGCAGCCCAGGTCCCTAGTCCTAGACTCAGGAGGCTGAGGCAGGAGAGTAGTGAGTTCCAGGAAGACCCTGTTGAGAAGCAGCAGACAGAGTAGAGAACCAAAGGGAGTAGACCAGGCTACTTAGGAAAACCAGGATTCTGTGGCAGAACACAGAGACCTCTTCAAAAGGAGCAGTCAGGTCCAAAAAGCCACTACCAAAACTAAGCTTGCACCAGCCCACCTAAGAGGGTTATAGAGACTTTGAAGAGCTTGGGAGCTGGAGGCTTAACACGCAATTAGAAACTTGTCTAATAGATAAGGCAGACATCTGACTCATCTCCAAATCTGCAGGGGCTGGTCTGTGTTGGCTCCTAAAACGACAGGTGGCTCTGAGGTTCTATAGCAAGTAAGCATCTGCTATGTTTGATATTTTGCAAGGTGCTGGCTAAGAAAGCAGTAAAAGATGTGTATGAGAGCTTTCAACAGAGTGGCTGTTCAACAAATTAGTCATTTGGTACGGGTCCAAAAAGAATTTGGGGCTAGGTGTGTCTTATTTGTTGAAGACCTTTAGCAAGATTCTTATACCCTTTTCATATTTACTTGTTGAATGTTCTCTTCTAGTGGATCTCCTCTTACCGGGGTCTCTTTAATGATAAAGGAGATACTAAATGTACAATATCTAATATAGCATTAAGCCCAGGATAGCACCACAATAATCGTCTTTAAAAATAAAGGTGCTGTTATCAATTTGAAGTAATTAGTGACTGCCACTAATGTATAGGTGCAATACCTTGTGCCTACAGGATGCAAAAGTGCAGTTGATGAAAACATGCATGTATGCTTGCACTTGGTATGAAGGTATAAATGGATGTATGCACAAATTTCTGCAGCAAAGTATTGAACAGGAGCAGTCATATGTCTACCACAAACACTCCAGGGTTGTGATACAAATGTAGTGTAACTACGATGCTGTTAAGTGCCTTCACTAATGTGATGGACCGAGAGCGGGACGTGTTCTCACCTTCCGCCTCCCACCTGACTTCTTATTCTGTCTACACAGTTTCTCTCTCTACTCCTGACAGGCTCCAAAGAGCTTTCAAAGCTTTCATATTCAAAATGGGGACAAAGAGAGCAAACGTTGGACAGAATTCTTCACTAGGGTTTACTTTTGTTTTTGTTTGTTTGTTTTCTTATTTATAGGTCACCTTTTCAGTTGTTATAGTTTTGCAAAAGCATGAGCCCACCGTATTTTCATCGTCATACAATTTCAAATATGCATTTACTTTGCTTGCTAGTTTGCTTATTTCTTTTCTTGGTTTCTTTTCCTGCTGTGGTAAAATACTCTGGCAAAAGCAAACTTAAAATTTTGAGAAAGGTTTTATTACAGCTCACAGTGCCAGGTCACAGTCCGTCATGGTAAGGAAGTCAAAGCGTCAGGAGCTCAGAGCAGCTGCTCACACTGTATCTGAGTCAGAAGAGAGCAACGGATACTAGTGCACAGCTCCATTTCTCAGCTCTTATGTGGCACAGAATCTCTTGCTCAAGGAATTGAGCCACATACAGTGGAAGGGTCTTCTCGACTTAATGTAATCAGGACGACCCCCTACACACATACCCAGGAGCCCATTTCCCAGGTGATTCTCATTTCTGTCAAGTGGACAGTTAATACCAACACTCACAGCTCTGTACCCCCAGGAGGAATTTACTATCTGTCTGTCTGTCTGCCCACCAGTCTGTTTCTTATCTTCTTTTTAGAAAAGTGACCAAAGAAGCTGCAGTAGGAAAGAGAAAAGGAGAAGGAGAAGAGTGAAATTTACATGAGGTACTTCTGTACATGAATCCTCTTTCCAAGAGACACAAGCAAAGGAAATGAGCTGTCATAAAAGTATGCCTGGGAAGCTGAGCCTTTGGACTACCTACAATAGGACTTTAAAACACAACCAGGTGGGGACAGCTCAAATGCTCATGGCAGTGACCATCTTCCATATACGTTCCTTATAAACACGTGAGCATGCTTCCTTAATAGGACAGTTCCATTCAGGATTGTAGCTGCAGGACCTGAGACAGATATAGGATTAAACTAATGATGGTCTGAGGTGATAGGGAAGAAGCACATTGAAACTCAGTGCATTTCAATGCTTTCTTGCGGTTCATGAGAGAATAGGTACCCTGTCAAAGTATTAACGGTATTGAGATAAGCCAATCATGCCCTAGGCATGTATTAAGGCTAGAGTACATCTCAGGTTCTCATCTTCACTAAAATGCCATCTAATGGATATTTATAACTTTTATGTAAATTTAACATGGAGAGTTGGGGAGGTGCTTGCCACAAGTGTGAAGGCCTGAGTTCATATCCCCAGAACCCACATAAATGCCAGTTCACTCAGGAGATAGGAAATACCCCAGAGGAAGCTGGCCAGCCAGACTAGCTGAATTTGTGAGCTCTGTGTTCAGGTGAGAGACCCTGTCTTAAATATATAATGTGGGAACAATCAAATAAGATACCTTACATCAGCCTCTGGCCTGTACAGCCTCCCCCACACAGGTGCCTACATGCACACAAACCTACAAACCTACATATATACCATACACATACACATGCAATCAATCAACAAATTAAAAAGAGAGTAAAAAGGAGCCCTTTTCCTGGCCCCACATCAGGCCTCCAGAACTCCCAGCAATCTGATGGCTGTTTTTCAAGTGGGTTTCTCAATAATTCTTCTGGGCAGTACATACTTTTCAAGGTTCCAATTTTTTTCCCACACATACCAAAACAGCTTGTCTAACCTGTCAGTCTGCAGTTGCCACTAAGCTCGACATCAGCTTTTGACTTAATTTTTACTCAAGAGAAAAATAGACTAGGATTTCTGCAATCCAACAACACTGAAAAAAAGTTGTTTACCCTGGATGAATTAAAATGCTTGGTGAAGCTCTCTCTTCGTAGCCTGGCAGGGTAGAATCTGAACAGTGCCCATGAACTGAGCTACAGCAGAGAAAATATCAAATTGTAAGCATAGGGTGAGAAGACACTATCTCTATAAGCAGTGTTACCTGACTACGCATTGTACAACAAACACCATGTTTCACATGTATGAGCCCCTGATTCTCACCGTAACTCTCCAACGAAGGCATTCTCATTCTTGTCTTAACGATGGGCTCTGCTTTCTATAACATCTGGCTTTGATGACCTACCAACCTGTTAGTGTCCTGAAATGAGCATTATGTACTATACCCTCCTTAAAATCTTTCTCATGTAGTAAGTTTGGAACTCAGACATTTTAAATTGCTTGAGTTTTAGACAAATACAACATTCTCAAAAATCAGTTAGACTTGGGGCTGGAGAGATGGCTCCATGGTTAAGTATACTGACTGCTCTTGTAAAGGGCCCAGTTTCAGATCCTAGCAGCCGTATGGCAGCTGCTAGCCAACCATAACTCCAGTTTCAGGGGATGCAATGTGGGCATTGCATGAGGTAGGTATACTTACATACATGCAGGCAAAATTTCATACACATAAAATAAAAAGAAACAAATCAAAAATATTAAGTTCATTTGCTAGATATGGTATGAATCCTTGTAATCCCATCACTGGAACTAGCCTGGGCTACACAGGAAGACTCTGCCTCAGAGAGGGGAGTAAGGTAAATGTGATCGAGATATCTTGTGTCCATGTGTGAAAATGTCATAATGTAACCCACAGTTTATAAATATATTAGTAAAATATTACAAAAAGACAAAAATGTCATCAGACATCATCCATCTAGCTGTCTGTCCGTCTTCTAGCACTCAAGCACATGGGCCCATAATCACATCCACAGTTCTTGCTTTGGACATAGTCTTCCAAACGTTTTCTTAGTTTGTTGAGTCCTTTCAACTGCATGGCTACCTGCTACCTTTGCCCTGAGTCATGTGTACTTCTGGGCATTTGTGTCTTCATGGCTAGTTTTACATCACACTGAGATCTAAAGGGAATTATTTTGCCAGTCTTCTTTTAAGGCCTTGCATTTCTGCCAGTTCCTTCCAGAAAAACTGTCTCTCACTCCCTCTTCTCTCTCCTATGTGCTCTCTCCTCTGCTGACTTTAGCCAGTAGTGGTCAAACGTATTATTGACTACATGTGTATCTTCAAAACTACTGCCTTATAGCTATTGTCTCAGTGCTTGTGTGGTTTTCTCCTAAGTTATGGGGGGAGGGGACACTTCTAACCAATTCCACCTTGCTCCTGAAGAACATGACCCCCACATTTTGAGTCCCCATTACTAACTAATCTTCTCATTACCTCTCGCCAACTGCTCAGCCATACATTTTAGGTGTCGTTGTGACAGCACCCTATTTCTGGAATCATATTCTGTTCTTGTCATAAACTGGTTTTTGCTGCAGAAACAAGCTTATTCCCTAGACACGTAGTGGTTCAAAGTTTATATTTTATTCATTAGAGATTGTAATGAATCTCTATGACATCTCCCTTCCAAACACTAGTTTAGGAATCCCAGGCTGTTTCCCACTTTGTCAGTATATACCTGGAATACATGTCTCAGTCAGTGTTTTCTGGAGGAACAGAACTGATAAAATGAATATATAATCAAAGGAGATTTATTAGATTGGCTTATATGATAGAGGTTGAGTGATGTGATGGCTGTCTGCATGTTGAAGAGGCTTAGAACCTAGCTGTCCAGTCCACAGGCTGGATGCCTCTGTAGTCCCAATCTGTTGCTGAAGGCCTGGAGGATTCCTGGAAGCCACCGGTCTTCAGTTGATGCTGGAAGGCCAAAGCTGTGTTTATGGCAGTCAAGGATGGTGGTGGTGGCGGTGGTAGCAAGAAGCAAAGGCAGTGGCCACGTGGCACTGCTTATTCTTTAGATTCTTTGTACCTGAGTCATTTCCAAAAGGTGCTACCCTCTCTTGGGAAGAGGCCTTTCCCCTCCCTCAGTAAATCCTTCTTGGGAGTGCTCTCACAGCATGTCTCTTAGTGGATTCCCGATCCAGTCAAACTGATACGCAATCTTAACTATCACACCTAGAAAAAGGGAGCGAGAAACAAGATGATCACACACAGCCTCTGATATGCTGTTGCTAAGTAGTGGTCCACGGCCTCTCTGCCCACAGTCTGTGTCTTGCCTAATAGCACTTGCCTGTTCAGTGACTAGCAAACGTCTCTGTCATACATCTTGAGTTACACTCTGAGGACAGGGTAGGGAATCTCCAGTGTAACACACAGGTCAGATGTGGGAATACTTGTTCTAAGAGGTAGAGATCCCATGCTACTCAGGAGAAAACTGAAGCTTTGAGATATTGAAAGAAACCCCAGATCACACAAGTTTAGTGGCAAAGCTGTTCATGCCTCCTAATACAGGTCAGCTCCAAACCACTGAAGAATTAAAAAAAAAAAAGAAACATAATAATGCAAGATGTGATTTTTATTCAAGATCACAGAATGATGACTCATGCTTTCTTTCCCAGGGCTCAAAGAATTGGCAGGACACAAGCAGTATATTAGCAGAATCAAAACCCAGGAGACAGGGACAGGAAAAATTGTCTTCTCAGAGAAAAGGGAACAACTTGGTCAAGCTTAAATTTGCTAATGCTTCACACCCATGAGCTGAAAGCAAATGAAACCCCTGATTTTACATCACCAGTCCTTACCAGGACCAAATAGTGAAGTTTAAAAGCTGTGTGGTACACCTAGAGACCCACATGATGATCACATGATCAGCAACATGCTTTGCGCCTCTACAGAACTGGGTTCACCTGTGAGCTCCTTTCTTAACTATAAACTGCTTTTGTACGTCTGATACAAATGTTCACATTTGCCTGACGTGGAATCTTTGGTCAAGGTAAAGGGAAAAGCCTCAGAACTGGAGGAATTTGCCTTGGAATTTGCAGATTTTATCCTTGTATCATATGAAAGAATATACATATGTGTGGAGTGAAGAAGAGAGACATTCATCCTTGCTAAGAAGACAGAAATAGCTTAAACTAATTTTATTAACCTAAAACATAAGTGAAAATTAATAAGAAATAAGAGGAGCTTGAACCCTGGAAATGGCCTCGCATCTGTGCTATTGAAACCTTACACCCTTCAGTGGAATAAGTTCAGGCCAGGAGCTAAACCACCAAAGTGAAATTCTAGAAATAGAGAATGCTTCAGGCGTCTTGAATCCAGCTAAGTCTCTTGCAGAATTTTCCCAAACTTTAGGGTTCAGTAAAATATGATTCAAATTTTGCCTCAGGCCATTACTTTTGGAAAACCATATGTATTTTTGAACAAATTCAATTTGGATGTTTCTTATTTTCTTGCCCTTTAACTCATTAAAATGTTATTATGTAGGAGTCATTTGTTTGGGAAGCAATCTGATTCTTTTGGAAAAATCTTTGAAAGCTTTTGTTGTTGGGATCAGAAACAAAATTTTGCTTATTCTTGAGTCTATACATTCAAAGTGAACTGGAAAATTATGGAAATGATCTGAGCCAGAGGCATGCGTTGCAGGCTAGCACATGTAGACAGAGGCATGTGTTGCAGGCTAGCACATTATCCTCATGTAGACACAGGACCCTCACACTTGGAAGGGCCTCATATTTGGTTTAATGCTATTGCTCTCTTGCTCAATAATTGATCTCTATAAATATTGTCCAAGTGGTTGCTGGGGTATTAATGGGCCTCAACAGAACAAGAGTGTGAGTCAAGATACCTGGCCAGGTGTATCTGTAGTCCTTGCTGCCTGATTTGAAGTTGACATTCATGAGGTCCAGGAGCACAAAACTCCAGTGGATTTGCTCATGTGGAAGTTCAGTGAGATTCAAAGCAAGTCAAAAAGTAAACATGTTACCTGCATGAGCAAAAAAAAAAAAAAATGTGGGAGAGAAAACAAACTCGAGAGAGCCCAGAGAGGACAGCGGCACTCAGAGAAATGGGAGCCACCAAGGAAGGTCATCATAGCCTTCGTCACCTGGGCATTAGCCCTCTGCTTGCACTCAAAGAAGGAAAGGAAAATGTCGGGAAAGCCATGTCTCTTTGCCCACCAGTATTTCTTTACTTATTAGTAATTTGATGGCAGAGAAATGTGTGAGAATGTGTGCACAGCAAGAAGTGAAATGACAATTGATCACTTTTGTGCATCAACTCCGGTCCTTTGGGTTAGAGTGGAGTATATGCGGCCAGCTGTACACTGCTTGAAGAAAGGGGCATGTTCTGAAAGCTGCATCCTTAGCTGGTTATGTCGGCACAGACCTCTCAGAGTACTTTTGCGCCAGCCTGGGATAGCTTGATCCTTAGGAATGGTTTTGGTGCAGTCAAGAAACAGGTTAAACATGAGAAGAGGAGGACACTGCTTGCCAGAGTAGCACAGCATGCTGTTTACAGTGAACTCTTTTCTATATGTGTGTAGCAGGAGTACAACCCTGAAGTAATGATGAAGACTATAATACAGTAGACACAGTAAACTGATTATCGAGTACTGTATACCATCCCTAACTGCTAATGCTGTGCTCTACAGGACCCGTAGTGCAACGCATGGTTTACACAGCACCACCACAAACATGCAAGCAGGGCCTTGTGACATGACATTATGACAGCTATGCCATCACTGATAGGAATTTCTTTGACTTCTTCTAAATTTTACAGGCTGCCCATCATACAAGCTGTCCATCTACTGTTGACCAAGCTACAGGAAGCGAAGAAGTAATGAGACATGATTTATGTAACTGCAGTGACTGTTCAGACAATGCTCTTTAAAATTAATATTGCATCATCTACAGATGAATGGTAAAATTCTTGCAGATGATTTACCATTTTAGACTTAGAACATAAATAGTAAATTTAAAACACCATGACTAGGTGAGAGAGACCATGAAAGAACACGTTTTCTCAGTGGCTTCTCTAACGGTACTTTCCCCTGCTCTTAATAGGAAGTCTTGTAGCTTCCTCTGGGTCCTACCCATGAGTTATCAGTGGCCTAGGAACCTATATGAAGTGCAAAGTCTTGGGCCCATGTTGAGAACTGAGAATCACGGGTCTGAGTCATTCTGTCCGGGGAGGCCCCAGTGAGTCTAGTCCCTCCCTGCTCCTGGTCTGTGATTCTTGTTTGTTGTATCTGCTCTAGAAAATGGCTTTCCTAAGAGGCAGGAAGAAGTCTTGCTGGCTTCAGACCAGGCCTCTACCCACGTAACACATAAGGCTTAGTTTGGGGTCCCCCCTGCCTATCACATGTGCTTGGGTTGGGGGTCTGCTGTGCCACATATCCATGTGGCAACTTTAGGAAAGAGTTAGACACTAATCCTCAGTTTTTATGACCTTGAAATAGGAGTGTTAATGCCGGCCTCACAGTGGAGACAGATGGATTAAATTAGCTAATGTATATAAAATGTTTAGTACAGTGCCCAGTGTGTAAACACCCAAGGGAAGAGGCTTGCAGTTCATGTCTTAATAAGCGCTTTCCTTTCTGGTTCTTTTGCCAGTACTTACTCTTCGTCATCCTAGATAAATCTCAAATCTCCAAGGAACCTGCCATGCTCACCTCTGTCAGGAGGCTCCCTCTTCCTTTGACCAAGACAAAAAAGACAAAAAAAATGTGAAAGTGTGGAGCCTTGTTACTAGCAGCAGGGACAGGAAGAGAAAACGAATAGAATGATGTTCTTGATGAGACATTTCTGCACCCAGAAGTAGCATCTTCCGGCTTCTTAAGTAATTTTGCTTTATCATCCTAAAGCACACAAAGTCTTACCCTCTCCTTTGACTGGTTATTGTGTAGTAGAAAGAGATTTCATGACCATGAAGGGTCTGAGCTTAGAACTGGACCCCACCAAGGTCCCAGCAGCCACTTGTTGGTTAAGTGTTCATATGGAGTGACAGACTGGCTGAAATGTGAAGAACTTATTTACAGGTTGTAGGAAAGATTCAGAATGAAAGTGTGCCCAGCTCCTGGGGCCCAGTGCAAGTATGCAGCTGTAGTTTCTGTGGTTATTATGAGCTAAAATGCAGACCGGCTCTGACTCAGCATCTCACTCCTAAATACTTTGACAAGTAATTTCCAGGACTCAGTTCCTGGCTATACAACCTTGGTGAAAATAATCTCTCCAGCCCATCTCTAGGTGTGAACTCAAAAGAACCCCACAAAGCACTCTTAAACTACGCAAGCTTCAGAGTCTGATGAAGTTTTGTTGCTGTTAATACTGTCTTCAGAACAGAGACAGTGAGATCCCCCCCAAGGAGGGCTAAGTTGTTAATGTCCCTCTCTACCTTTGGTGCGAACTCACAGGCATGTGGTAGGAACCAATATCTACTTATTTCTGTGTATTTATTAGAATAGTAGAAGAAGTGTGTGTTAGCACCAAGCTAATAATTATCTATAAAAAGGCCAGTGTTGAGAGCTTAATGATCTCTCTCTTGCTGAGCTTTAGAAGGAAGAAGTACTCAGTCACTGCACCAGGAGCATGATCAGATCTCACATTCAAACCCTCAGTGCCCTGCAGTGGGCTTGGCTCTCAGGTGGGCTCCTAGAAAACATTTGCCTTCTCCCATGCCTTGATTCAATCATGGATCCCACACTCCTTGAGGATAAGTTTTGCCTTCTTGAGATAGTTGTTTGTAACAATGACTCTCAAATTTGAATGTGCATGGGAATCATGTAGAATACTCTTGCAATGTAGCTTGTGATTCAGTAGGTCTGCATGGAGCTGGAAAGTTTCAACCAGCTCCGAAGGGATGCTGATGGTGTTGGTTTATAGACTACATGCACTGAACAGTAAGGCTTTGCTTTTAGACTGCATAGGAAGTTTGCAGACCCCACCGGTGATATGGTGTTGTTTGAGGAAGTCATGGAGCAAGATGAAACCTGAGGATGGATAACTAAGTAAGTGTCATCTTTGTGCAACCAGGGACAGTTGGAAGTGGCATTAATGTGCCAACTTTGGCTCACTGTCTTCCAAGAACAAAGACTTCATTTCTAAGCAGATTTCTGTAGGCTAAAGACCAAAGAGGACTCAGATAACAACTCTCTAAGCAGCGTTTTTCCTAGAAAAACATTCCAGTAAACAGCACACCATGAGACATCTCTGATGATGCCAGAGCTCTTGAGAACCTTCCCCAACAGTCGGCATCTGCCCCAACCTGCCTTCTCCTGCCGCCCCCCAGAGCCAGATCTCTGGAGTCTGATAATAAGAATGGCAATAGTAGTAACTGTGAGCAAAATCATGGCTGATGGTGTCATAGAAGCAAGGCTGTTCAGAGATTTGCCTCTGGCCCTCCCAGTCCTCACAGCAATCATAGAAGGCCTTGACTGTTATCCCATTTTACAAGTAAAGAAACAAAAACACAGGAAGTGTTTTAAGGTCCTTCCTACAACTGAGTGTCCTCATCCTCCCCGCCCTCTCTCTGCCCTGACTGTCCACTGGATCTCCCAATATTTTTGGCCATTAAAGGAATCTCCACACTTTGAGTGTCCCAATAAATGCCCAAGCAGTAGTAGGACAGGAAAGGGACCCTCAGCCCTTATCCCAGGTATGAGAAGATAAAATTGTGTCAAAAACTATTGCATGGGGCTGGAGAGATGGTTCGGTGATTACGAACACTTGCTGTTCTTCCAGAGAACCCAGGTTTGATTCCCAGCTCCCACATGGCAGCTAATATCGTCCATATCCCCAGTTCCAGGGATCTCACGCCTCTTCTGACCTCAGCAGGCATTGCAGGACACGAGTGCACCTACCTACAAGCAAACAGTTCATACATACACATAAAATTAAAATAATAAATATAAAAAAAGTTGCTGTTTCATCAGCAGCCACTAGGACATCTGAACTCATCACCAAATCTTCCCCAGAGGCAAAAATTTTAAACATAAATCAAAATCAGTATCTATTGAAAATGACTATAAAGTCTCAGTTATTCCAGATGGTGGCACAAAATGTTTGCTATCTAGGACTGTACCTACAGTTTAAAATACTGGGACTGGAGAAGTGTTTTCCCTGTTAAGAGCCCTGGCTGCTCTTGCAGAAAACTGAGGTTCAAATCTCAGCCCCTAATGGCAGCTAACAACTGTCCATAGCTCTCATTCCAGGGGATCCAATGCCCTCTTCTGGCCTCCATAAGCATTGTACAACACAGGTGCACTTACATACAGGCAGGCATAACACTTATACACATTAAATAAATAAACAAAAAGTTATTTTAAAAATACTGTGCTGTTTACACTTTGTCAAGAGCTGGACTTGGTAGTACATGCCCGAAATCCTAGCTCTCAGGAAGCTGAGGCAAGATGACTACAAGATTGAGGCTGCAGAGTGAGACCCTGTCTCAAAAAATATTTTTCTTTGTTTACACAGTAAATTTTAAGTTGTGTTCTAACCACAAAATTTGAGGAATCCTTGGAGGTGATGAGGGTGTTTTCTGTCTTGGCAGTGCTGGGGAACATACGCACATGTTAAAACTGTTTCTCTGTATTAAATAGGTGCATCTTTTTACAAAACAATTATACTTTAATAAAACTATTTAAAATGAGAAACAAGGAATGTGTTCAGTGTACAGTATATGTAGTCATGAAAGTTTGAAAAAATAAATAATATTTTAAAAAGAAAGCTGTAAAATGAGATCACTTATTGAAATATAGCAGTTGGCAAACCTGCCAATATCATGCAAATAAAACATGTTAGGTTCAAGAGATATGATGTCCATGTGCCATAGCTATGAGGGTATTAAAGTTCATCCTATGTAACTGATGAACATGCAATACATAAAGCTTAAACACCATAAATAAATGAATGAATGAATAAAGTAGGGGCTTTCATATGAAGCAATAGAGAAACATTTGCTCTGAAGCCAGCAGGGGTTAACTGCCTGAAACACCATATCTGTCATTCTAATACCCTCTGGATTCTGACACGTGAAGTCTAGAACTTCTCCTCCTCCTCTTCCTCTTCCTCCTCCTCTTCCTCCTTCTTTTTCTCCTCTTCTCTTCTTTCTCCTCTTCCTCCTCCTTCCTTATGTAAATATTCAAGGTTCGTCTCTTGACTGTGAGCTCCACCACATCTCTGCTGCAGTCCTACCCCAGGCATGGCTCATGGGAAATGCTCACCACACTACTACACAAGTCCCTGTGCAGGTCATGATCCCCACTCAACCCAGCAAAATGAATTCAAACCTCTGACTGAATTAGAATAAAGGAAGAATTGCAGCTGGAGGAAATGGAGCTGGTTTATTTCACAAATGTTGCCAGGCTGTACTCTCAAGACCCGGGTAGCGTACAGGCTGGACCCTTCTATGGTGCTGCACCCTGACTCTGTTCCAGCTGGAGACAGTTGCACCTAGACTTGAATCACACATCTGCAAACAGTTAATGATGTAATTGTAGAGGCTCTCAGCACCTCTGTGCCTCAGTTTCCTCATCAGTTGGTGGAAATACTAGCAGCAGCTACCTCGTAAAGTTATTGAGGGTTAAACAAGACAGCGCATATGAATTGTTTAGCATAACACCCAGCATTTGGTAACAATAAATGTCTGCCACATACCATGACATCATGATCCCTGCTCACGCAGATGTTAGCCATTTTTTCTGTAAGGAGCTAGATAGTAAATATCTTATGCTTTGCAGACTATATAAGTCTCTGCCACAACGACTCAATCTACCGCTGTAGCAGGATGGTGACTGTGGATGAAGTGCCATTGACTCTCGTATCATTTGAACATGCCATGAAATCGTATTCTTCCTTTGTTTCTTCACAATCATTTAAAAATACAGAGCTAGAGAGATGACTCAACAGCTAAGATCACTTGCTGCTCTTGCAGAGGACCCAAGTTTGATTCCCAACGCCCACATAGAGGCTCACAACTGCATGTAATTCCAGCTTCAGGGAATCTGACACCCTCTTTTGGCTTCCAGGAATGTCAGCATGTATGTATGCATACACACACATGTACACACATACATACACATGTGTTTTTTTAAAGGTAAAGTGCAAAAATGATACAGTATACAAATATAAGCAGTTGATCAGCACTGGCTGACCCCTAACCTGGAGTTCCAGGAAGTGAAAAAAGATGCAACAGCTGTTGCAGTATGATATTTATTCCTAGCACAGAGAAAAGAGGGATTTGTTCTGCCTGGAAGCTAAAGAAGGGGAAACTAAGAAGCTGGAGAGATGGCTCCACAGTGAGGAGCACTGTGTAGCAGAGAATTTGGTTTGGTTCCAGGTTTGGTTCCCAGCTGCCCACATGACAGCTTGAAACTGGAACTCCACTTCTAGGGGCTCCAACACTCTCTCCTGGCCTCTAAGGGCATTATATGCATGAGTGTGTTTATATACATTCAGACAAAAACACTCATGCACATAAAATAAAAATAAAATTTTTAGTTAAAAATATTTTTTTTAAAAAAGAATGGCTGTATCAAAGATGAGACACTTGAGTTGGGCTTTTGAGATCACATAGGAGTTGCCCACATGAGACTGATCCAACACAAGGAAACAACTATTAGGAAAGAGTGAGCAAAGGGAAAAATCTTTCTAGGAGACTGAGTAAAGGTAATTGCTGCATAGAAAGCTAAACTGCACAGACCATGAAAAGAAAAGATTCTTGTGATTTAACTGTTTTGAATGAAACAGTCATTTTTTAATTACTTCCTGGGACCCTTATCTGATTCAGGATAGTTACAAAGACCACCATATTAGACCCTGTGTCACTATTCTCAGCCTGGGCTACCATCTCCTCTCTGAGAGATGCTAAGCATGTCCTGACAGCTCTTCCTAAAATTCCACAGAGGCCTCTGTGGTAGAGGACGCGGTCTTTCCTTACGGACAAGTTTGTGATTTAAACTGAAGACAACATGAAAGTCTCTCTTTCTCTCTCTTTGCTAGAGTGTAGCCCTGGAGCTGGAACCCAGGCCCTTGTACATGCTTATCAGGTTCTCTCTGCTTCACTAAATCCCCAATCCTTTTGTACTCTTAAAATACATTTTATTTATTATTTTGTATGTATGAGTATCTTGCCTCCACGTATGTAAGTGCACCCATGTCATGCCTTATATGTATGTAATGCCTTTTTTCTATTTTTTTATTTTAAGATAAGGCTCCACTGAGTTGCCCAGGCTAGCCTTACACCCACTTTGTATACCAGGCAATCCTTGAATTTGCCATCCTCCTGCCTCAGCCTCCCAAGTAGCCAGTATTACAGGCCTCTACCACTAGCCCTTACTTAAATCTTAGTAACAGTGTTCCACCGCCTTTTACTTAGTAAGTTAATTGGTTGCCTATCTTAACTATTTATTAAAAATTTTAAAACATATCTTTTGAATAGATATTTTAAAATATTGTTGGTGGATATCTCTGGCAATCTCCTTATGAAAGAAAAGTGGCCAAGTCTTTCGTCAACGATTATTTCTTTGAATTTTTCTTTATTCAGGTGTAGAACAGTTTAAAGTAAGTGGACATGATTTGTAATTGTTTAAGTGCAATTGCCTATAGTCTAAATATATATATCTTAA
Source organism: Eospalax fontanierii (assembly GCA_035773235.1). Lineage (NCBI taxonomy): Eukaryota > Metazoa > Chordata > Mammalia > Rodentia > Spalacidae > Eospalax > Eospalax fontanierii. The sequence goes on from CM069527.1 coordinate 22,916,960, forward strand.
CATAGAAAAAGTAGAATTTATCCAGTGATTCCATGTTGAATGACTTTTTAAAAATATGCAGGCGTTGTTTTAGTTCTGTCAAGCTAATTTTTTACCTTTTAGCATCTAATGCTTAGGAACTGTAGAAAGCAGTTTTCACATGGCATGTTCTTTTAGTCAACAAACACACGTTGAACACCTACTGTGCACCTCGTGCTCTGCAGAAAGCTGAGCGTGCACAAAGTCTGGGGCATCTTCTCCGTCTTCGCAGTGGCTTAAAAGACGCTTCGCAGTGTGTTGGGGCAGATTCCAGAGAATCCCTCCAAAAGGAAGATGCTCTAGCCGTGTCCTTGTCGTGGGGATCTGGTGTTTTCAGGTTCAGGAGTGTCTTCCTTCCTTTCCCTCCCCTGTGTAGCCACTTGAGGAAGCAAATACTGCCGTAGTAAGGGGGGAACAAATGCCCTCAGAGCTACAACTGCAGAAAGAGAGCAAAGGAGCAGAGTGTGTTGGACTGGCTACGGGGGACCTGGCTCAGATCCTTGCAGTTCTGACCCTGCAGAACTGATTCTGGATCCATTCTGAGTCAGTCAGCTTGACTGAAAAGCCAGCAATCCTCACCCTCTCGTAGCTGATCTCCTCACAGTGACTGCTTCCCATAAAATAAACAGCTATCTAAGACAAGGTAAGTCTAGCAAGGAGTGAGCAATCAATCCTCCGAGACAAGAGAAAGGCAGCTGGCAAAGAAGGTGGACTACAGCCGGGAAAGCCAAAAGTAGAGGGGCAGAAAGCCAGCGGCTGACGGCGCAGGTTATCTGAACCGGCTTATCTTCATGTACTTTCAGCCGACCATCTGAACAGACAAATGCACAGAACAATTCAGAGTCAACGCCTTATGACCTCCCATGACAGAAACAAGTGGAAGGTTTGGCTCTTCAATGCTCCTTCTCCAAACTAAGCCAGCATTGAAAGGACCTGGAGGAGAGGTCCGAGCTGAGTTCATTTGCTCTTGGGAGAATGCCCTGTCCCACCTTTGTTTTTCCTGGCTGTCCTTGTGAACCACGATTGTCCTTACCCATCGCAGAGGGACCACAATACAATTAATTTTCCTGATTAAATTCTCCCTGTGAGTCAATAGGAGACTATCCCATAAGGGAGGAAGAAATAATTTGGTTTTTTTTTTTTAATGTCTCTGAAAAGTTCTGTTATCAGGGATCTGGATGAGCAATACTAAATGAAAATAATAATCAAATTTAAAGCAGAGCCATTTGTCATAGAAACATATCTGATCACAGGGCCTAGTCAGAAAGAAAGATTCTTCATGCCAATGAAGCCAGGAGGCTCTGAGGTCTTAGGAGTCTGTGTTTCTTGTGAGAATGCATTTTTGCTATCTCCCTTTTCATTTACACTTGGTGCGAAATGATAAACGATACAGCATTCTTTCCAAGGATATTTGAAGAGAAGGAAACTTGTAATGCTTCTTGTAACATTCTAAAGCATCTTTGCCACAACCCAGATTTCAGTGGGGGTCTCTTTAGTACAGCCACTCCCACATCCCCAAATGACAGCTGCTGGGTCTTCCCCTGGAGGGTTCAATCTCAACTCCCAGATCCCTGATTTCATCCTACTTTCTAAAGCAATCTTTGCAAGTCGCTGTGCCCATTGCTTAACTGCTGGTACATTCAATTTATTTCCACATTGCTTTTATGGCACATAATATAATCTCCCTAATCTGGCTTATTTGATGGAATACCATGACTACTTTGTTTACTGCTGTGTCCCAGTACCTAGCACACAGTGTTGGCTAATGAATAAATCAATGAATAACACAGAGGGCTAAGCACTAGGATTAATAATTTAGATTTTTTTTCAAGTCTTCTAAGAATTCTCTGACAAATAAGTCACTATCCTTACTTGATGGACATGGAAACATGCTCAAATAAGGTCACACCGTTTTTAGGCTTCCGTTGAGACCCTTCTGACTCCAAAGTCACTTTATTTCTACCAAATTGCACCGCCTTCTAAAGAGGCAGCTTTAAACTGTTTTGCAAAATCCAGAAATTTTGGAGCCCAGCCTTACAGAGCTTCCTGATCTTAGATCAAACTTTTTATAATGTTGTCTTATTGGATTTTTTAAAAATTAAAGAATGAGATTTTCCTTGCTTGTTAAGTGGATTTGACATCCTTAACCACTCTACCCACATATGTGACAACTCAAAACCATCAAGAAGAATAATTCATGCTTGTTAATAAAAAAATAAATAATATTGTTCAGCCAGACTATGACTGATGTTAAATTTATAATTGCTTATGATTTGGCTTCCTCTGTGCATATAGATATGTGAAGACCATACCCTGCATGCAAATATAATTTATAGGACTGTCTTACTTTAGGCATATGTAATCTTCAGGGGGGCATATATACAACATAACTCCTCAAAACACAGACAGAATACTAGATATGTGTGTATATATCCATGTATATAAATAAATTCATGCATATCTATACCCAGACTCACATATCCACTATATTTTTATGTAGCCAATAAAGTTATATATATTACTGGAACATGCTAAAATTTATTGCCAAGAGATACAATGAGCCCAACAGTTTGTTAAATTCCAGTTTGTATGTCTGCTTCCTGATTTAGTTATCAGAACCATGATTCTTTTTAATTTTCATGTCTTGTGATAATGCAGGCTTGTCAACGTCTGATTAGTTTTACCATAATTCTATTTTATAGCAGAGACCCATAAACCATAAGAGCTTCCCCTGTGTGTAGCCACACTGGATGACATTAAGTAGAGTACTGTCTGAATTGTGGTACCCACACCACCAACAACACAGCTGACTCAGATGAGACCCTCCCCGGAGATGAAATGGGAAGCTGTTGTGCAGTCTGCAGGCCTCCTCAGAGTGAGGCTTCTCCGGCTTGGTGGACATTCTCATTGTACTTATTTACACCGTTACCTTCGATTTATGGTAAATGATTTTAGCTTTCCATTTGTGACAATATTAGTTTCCTTCTTAGATGAATATATTTAAAGAAAATGTGTCTATTTAAAACACATTATGTAAATAATTTTACAAGTGTATGTATAGAAGAGCAAAAAATATGCAAGTCATGTAAATGACTGATGGAAAAAACAGGAGTCTGAAAGTCAGAGCTCTTGAATGAATAACTGAATGGACTTGACTAAGTCACTTCATGTTACCTAAAAATAGCAGCAATAGCTTCAGGACTTTTGTTTGTTTAAGTGTAAGAATCTTTCAGGTGGAATAGCACATGCCCACAATAAACAACTTTATAACAACTTGCATTACTATGAATGAAGTACACAGCACAGAACCTGGCGTATAATGGATGTTCAGCGGTCTGGACTGAGGCTCCCTCATCACCATAGATGGAGGAGGAGGATGCGTGACTCTCTTCTCGCTGATACCTATCTCAGTTGTGAGTATCATCAAGCAGCCTACTTTTGAATGTGAACTGAGGGCCATTCTGGCTATGACTAATGTGCCATGAAGAATTCTGTATAAACAGAATTCCATGTCTGCAGCATGTCCCAGAGCAATGCATAGCACAGAAACAAAACATCCCATACACAACAGCTTTCTGCCATGTGAAACTAATGTCCCATTTCTCTGTGATGATTGAGCACATGTCAGTCAGCCAGTCATTTGGGGCTTGTAGATTCAAAGGTTGAAAGAGACTGAATCTTAGAAGAATTCCACGAGTCTTCTAAACAAAACTATGGAGAACAGGAAATTCAACCACAAATCCAACACACTTTGAAAATGCTTCTTGGGAAGAAAACCAAATTAAGGTGGGAAGCTTGACATAATTTAGCAAATAAACCCAAGGTGTTACAGAGAGGCATGGGGAAATTGTTATTGATAGCCCATCTGAAGACCCCAAAGAGGACAAGAGGAGAGAAAAGGAATTGGAAATTTGTTCATTTAAAATCAAACTGGTGAATCAATAAAATGGGAACTCACCAAGAGAGACTTTCTAGAGAACAAAATAAGAAAGAGAAAGAAATGGGCAACTGAGGCTTGTCTGAGCACAGATACACCAGCAAGTGTCCCTTGAGTCCTCTGAACATCCTGCCAATCTTATTCGTTTGGCCTCATGCATTATTTGGAGAGAATGGAGGAGACGGGACTGGGACATAAACACTTCAGTGTATGGATTTTAAATAACAGGAAACATTTTGCATAATTACTGTCTATTGTTACTTCCAAATCAACTAATAGAAATTTTGTAATGCCATCTAAGACTTCATTTCTCAAGTTGTTTCTGTGAAACATGACCTAATCAGTATTAAAACATAGTTCACAAGCTGCAATTGATTGCTTTGTCTTCTCAGTCTTTTCTGGAATAGTTCTCCCCACAAATCTTTTTTTATACCAGTTATTTGGTGGAGAAATTGAAGCACCTGTCCATTACACCTTATGGATTTGTGGTCTGCTGCTAGATGAAGCTGGTCACAGAAAGACAAGCAAAGATTGGAAGCTTGGAACTTCCATCTTGACCTTCAAACATGTTCAGGAAATAGAGAGAGCCTGAAGAATCCAATAAGAACTAAGCATCACTCATGTGCTAAAGCCTCCTTAAAGCACCTGAACCAGGCTGAGGGGATAGTAAAGTACTTTTTACAAGCCTAAGGACCTTAGTCCCATCCCCAGAAGCCACATTTTAAAAAGCCATTTGTAGTAGCATGTGCTTGTAATTCTAGCATCAGGGAGGCAGAGGCAGGTGGATTCCTGAGTTCTAGGACATTGACAAATTTATCTCAAAAAGTAAAATAGACAGCATGTGAGGAATGGCACCTGATGTTGACCTCTGGTCTCTACATGCGCACACATACATGTGCAATTCCTCCCCACCATAGTTATATACGCATGTGTACATATACAAATCATCATAAATGAATACACACACACATACACACACACACACACACACACACACACACACACACACACTTCTGGGCTGCTGAGTTTATAGAGGTTCCTAGAAGACCGTGTGGCCGGAGACCTTGCCCTTTGCTTCTCTTCTGACTAGCTGTTCATCTGTGTCCTTTATATAACAAGGTGTTAAAACGTAAAAGAAAAAAATAGTGTTAGATATTCTGGATTTTGCCTTTTTTCTTGTGATGTCATTGAAGTTACTGCTTTTCATTCATATTTGTTATAAATGGAACTTAGATCCAGAAGTTCAATTACATTTTAGTTCATGTTTTTATGTAAGAATGCTTCATAGATGGTATCCCTCAAGTTCTGGCACACCATATCCTGAGGAACATGATATCATTTTCAGGGATTGATCAGTAGGTTCATGTACTACAAGCCTGGTCCTTTTTATTCACAAACTTCTTCCACTAAGTTTTCCATAATCCAGTGTGTGTCTCTCTCTCCATCATCTTTTTAAGCCTACAGAAGTGATTATCTTAATCTTGAATTCCTTCTCCACTGGAATTCTTCCATGAAGAGTTTGCCCTCATTAGCTGTGAAGTTATCCTGAAATACAGTCTGTACAAGAAAGACAAGATTAGCCAAACATGGTGGCAACAGAACCATAATCCCAACACTCAGGAGGCCAAGGCAGTTGGAGTTTGCTGCAAATTCAAAACCAGTCTTGAATGCACAAGATAGATTCTGGATCTCTGTGTTTACAAGTTTCTGAGCAGTAAGTTGGTGGGGTTTCCTTTTTATTATATTTCTCATGCGTTTATCTCCTTATAATTCTTCTTCTTGTCACTCTCTGAGTGCCAGGAGCGTCTTATAAAATTAGTTGTTCTGTCTTCTGGTATTTATGGCTGTTTTGTCTTCTCAGGCTTACTTTATTCATTCCTTGCTTTAGACCTGGAATCATCTACTTCTCTAAGAACTCTGTTTCTACTCACAGAGAAACATCATTCATAAATAATATGAGTGCTAGGAATGTTCACTGAGCCTGGACAGTCATTGCTCCTAAGCCTTTTCAATGAGCAAAAGCATGACAACACATTTTCCCCCACAGAGAAAAAAGGAATGGTTTCCACTGATACCTCCATATGATACTGGAAAGATTTCTTCCTTCTTTGATTTTATACTAATATTTTATATTTTCTGCTGAAAACCCACTTATCATCAACATAATTTCTTCTTTTATTTTACAATATACCTATAACAATTTTGAAATAAAATTACAATACTACCAATGGCAGTAAGATCCCTAAATATATAAAGTGTCCTTTATTCCCCTTTTCAAAAGAAAAAGCAATAGTCATAGCATACATGAATTAATCTAGCCATTCATGGGTGCCAGACTTAATTTGCTATGCCATATTAATGGGAGTTACACCAAGTTTCAAGATTTGAAAACTTGGTAAACTAGTTTTCAGAAGACTTTGCTATGTGTCTAAAGTTCAAAATGAATGGACCATCTACCTAATTTACCCCGTGTGGGCCTCACACCACTGCCCTCCGTTCCCACCTGGTGTTAGGATAATACAAGCTCCACAGGGCTAAGGACCCTGTCTTTTATTCACCAGTAGATTATTCAACACCCAGCACAATGCTGGGTGTGTGTGCGCACACGTGCATGAACACATCAGTCATCCTGTATGCTTTAAGGGCAGTCACAGAAAGAGGCAGCTTCTCTGTAGATGTGTACAACAGTTTCTGAGAAGACTGTGACCGTCCATTTCTTCCAATTTCCTACCACTGAATTAATATACATTTTCCAGACAAAAAAAGTCATGTATGCTATTTATGGACTAAAAGCTAAAAATGTTCCGGCAATCCATTCATACTAAATATGAAACTGAGAAACTCAAGATATTGAGCAGTTTACCCCAAACTGCTCAGAAAATCCGCCAGTACAGGTCCCAAAGCCACTGTCTTGGGGTAGAACATTGTCTTCTCTGGCACCCTGAGACACTCAGTATCCACTCTGCACTAGTGATGATAAGTCAGGCAGTTACCTATGGTTCCAGCTCACCCCGTAGATCTCTCTCTCTCTCTAGACTCAGAGTGTTAATCAAATTTTGCCCCCGCTGAAGACCTTCTCAGTGACCTAACAATTTGCTAGAGATACAATTTTTTCCATCTCTAACTTCAGTTTGTATTAGAATACAAAATGCAGTATTAATAGTTAGAAACAGTAATGAATCTTTGCTTTGTCTAACAAAGGGAAGATTCAGTGAATTATAAAACAATTTGAGGAACATCTACAGACTTCATATTTGATTGAGCTCCTAGTTTTATAATTTAGATAAAAAAATTAAGGCTTGTCTATTAATCTTTGCTCTTGATTACCAATTGTCCTTCGACATTACAGCTTAATAGAGGTCTGCCTGCTCTCCCTCCTCTTTATTAGGTCCAAGATGAAACTCCTGATCATGACTACAAGACCATGTAGGCATAATAGCTCTGTACAAGTTCCATGCCCAGAAAGGTCTCAAAACCCTCCTAAATTCTCAGATTTTGAACAATATGGGGAGTGTGCTTTAATGATTTATCTGTTTTGCAGCTGAATGTTTAAATTGTTTTGCCACAACTCTAAATACAGAACCTTTTGGCCACTTTTACAGCAAGGTTTTAGAGTAACAGTATATGTTAATTAGGTGGTATTATTATTTGAATGATTAAACAGGCCATAGTCTGTAAAAAATATGGATTATTTTAGAAGTTATATTTCATCAGTAGCAGGTCATGTTCACGTGCCTTTTCTCTTCATCTCCTGTGAAGTCTCAGCGTCTGTGGTGATGCACTGTGGTGGAAACATCAACATCGTCTCCACTTATCACTTATCACCTAAGTGTCACCTCTGTCACTTTAGAACTTTAATGGTATGATTTTAACCCAACACTACACACACACACACACACACACACACACACACACACACACACACGGTTTCTAAGTGATGTTGGTTAAATAATAATTACTTATCTTAAAAAAATTTTTTGAAATCTATCCAGTTCTATGTGTTTGAAGTAGATTCTTTTCCAAAGTCCTTAAATAACAGCTTACCACTTATATGCATTTCCCAAAGATGGAGGTCATTTTATTCAGATAAGTGAAAGCTGAGAGAGTAAATTTGATATCTTTAACATGACAGCCTTTATCCAAAATAGCACTAACACATGTGTAATGCTTATTGAAAAGTACAGTGCAACAAAGACAGAAAAGCCACCATCTCTCATGAAACCAATGTGTGCCAGGCAAGAAGTCAGAGGTCTAGAAAGACATGAAAAGTGACAGTCTCCCTTCTGCGCCCCACCACACACCCTAGCCTCATTCCCGAGGAAGAAAACTGTACTTAACAGCTTTTTATTTGTCCTTACAGAAGTTGCATATTCATATCCAAGTATACTTTTGGGGTTTTACTTTTCAACAAGTAGAATACTCCTAATGTAGTTTTGCATTTTAAAATTTCATTTACCTGGCTATCTTTCTGTGCTAATACAGAAAGATATACACATATATCTATGAAGTTTTCCATTGATAAATATTTTGATTGCTTCCTGTTTGGACTAGAATTCTGAAGTCAAATATGTGGATTAGATAGATATAGCTTTCACTTTGTGTATACAAACAAGCATATTGATAGAATAAATTTCTAGAAATATGGCTGCCAAGTGAAGGAAGGAGTATATCTTAAATCTAACACACATTCCCAGCTTTCCCTTGAACAGTTTGTCTCAATTTATAGTCTAACCGCACATTTATCAGCCACTTGAGTTTCTTTTTCTATAAACTGAAAATTCATATTTTCCCACTGTGTTTTTCTTTGAATTATTCATTTCGGTCCTCTAGACTTACAAGAGCTCTTTCAACATTAAGAATGTTAGTTCGGTTTTATTATGTGTGCTGGAAATATTCTTATCTCTCTGCATTAACTTCTGTCATACAAAACTTTTAAGTTTTCGTGGATGTAAATGCATGACTTGTTTTCTGTCTGGCTTTTATGTTTAGTTTCCTGCTTCAGAAGAATTTCACCATGATGCTGTTTTTCTTTCTTCAGTTCTCGTACTTTAGAGTTCTCACTCTTTAAATACGTCTGTCTACATCTTTGAGGCACCTTTAAAAAATGGCAAGGTTTTACTTTTTCCCACAGTTATTTGAATAACTGTGTCTTCCCCTCTAGTTTGAAACTGTCTTTTGCTTACTGAAACCCACGTGTATCAATTTGAATTTGTAAACTATTTCTGTTGCCTTTCTTGTTGCCTCTTGTTTTCTCTCTCTGTGCCACCACAGGACTGTTTGATTGCTTTGTTTTTAAATTTCAGCCTTTGTAGGTTGAAGTCTCCTTGTTGAAATTTTTCTAGAATTTTCATAGTTTAGCCTTTATAATTCCATTTGTATTTTATCTCATGCATTTCCCCATATAGACTTTTTCTAACAAGTTCATTAAGTTCTAAGAGCAGTGAAAGCAGTCGGCAGAGGGCAATAGTGGAAACCTCATTCTAAGATCAAAAAGCTATTGATTGATAGATTTAGAATGGACTAATATCTATAATATTAGTTATTTCTACCTAAGTAATGACTTACAGTCATTCAACTTTTCTTTGTAGAAGCAGAGGTTTTAACATTTTCTATGTAAGTTTTATACGTTTTTGCAGTAATCCTATTTCAAATACTTTATATTCCTATTATGTTTATAAATAGAATATGTCTTATATATTCTTATGGATTTAGAGTACTGTTTCATTAACAATCTTTGTTGTTTAATAAAATTTATCAAATGTATCTTTGGCATCCGTAAAAACAGAAAATAACTTGCTTCTCTCCTTTGACCTACTACTATGGTTATTTAGCTTTAGATCTGCTCTTATTGAACCATCCTTGAATTCACTGGATACAAACCACTCTTAGAACATGCTAGGTTGTGAATATCCTGTTTGTTTCTGTTTGCTAATGTTTTAATAAAAAGCTATTCCAAGTTTTCATAGTACTCAAGAGTCATGTCTATGTTATTGACTTTATACCAAGCACACAGTGTCTAACCCTGCACCTAAATCAGAAAGAGAAATCCTCAGTAAATAACTGTGAAAATCTGAGTGGCTCTGTGAGTCACTCCGTTTGGTTTTCTCTCAACCCCTCTGGTCTGTTACTGAGAGAATCTATGACTAAGCAGAGCATAAAGGTCAAGGAGTTGATCATGTGAGGACGCATCCAGGTCCTCTGAAAAGGTCTTGTTTTCTCATCCCCTTTTTGATTACTCATAACCTTTGGGGCTCTTTCTTCCTTGTTTTGACTAGACATATTTTTTTCCTTGAGCAGTCTTCCAGCACAGACATCCCTGCCATGAGCAAGCCTAAGTTTTCAGGACAAGCTGTTTTGTATTAATGAAGCATGGTCAGGGTGTCTGGCCTAAACCAAACCCATGCAGAGCTCAGGGAAGAGCTTGAGCAGAACTGGCAGATGCTAGATGTTGGCTCAGTGACCACAACTTAATTGGCCCAAGCTTAATTACCTGGCCAGGATTCTACGCAGCCATCCAGGAGCCCCACCAACGGAATTCTTATAGGCGCCTTTCTTTCATTCTCGTGCTCAGCTTCCGTGGTGAATGAAATCCTACCCTCTGGTATCTCCATGAACATCTCCACTGGAATCTTTGAAGAGGCCAATGGCCTGGCTATACAGATCAGTTTTCTACATAAGCATTTGGAAACTAAAAGTTAAAAAGAAACAACCAAAGGTTACCTTGTGTCAAACAGCTAGGATCTGCTGGCCTGCTCTTTTTCTAACCTGCCATAATTTCTTGTACACAACTTTGTAACAGAATTAATTCTAATTTTTTTCAAAAATTTCTGTATATTTTCTTTCCCATTTTCTTATTGCTCCATGGTTCTATCTAATTACCCTCTTTGGGCAAGTTATATCTACAGTTTGATTTTAAGCAATACCCATGGGAATTTTGGCCCTAAGCATGTAATATTTCAAGTACACTAACTCATCAGTGGAAAAGTCTATTTCCAATGATCTGTTGTTTGATATTTTTGATTTATTAGCAGGGGCATAGTTATACAAATCAGATCAAAACACTACAGCTCGCATTTTTACATAATCAACTCTCTTTTAGCTCAGTAGAAGGACAAATGATGCTGCAGATTAAATGAATAAATTATTTGATAGCCTACTACAAAGCCATTGGTAGAGACCCCCACAGACTCTAGCATAAATAGATTTGTAGTATAAAACATCTGGAAATATAACTGTGTTGGTATCTGTTTGGGACTACAAAAATCAAATCTTTTTCTACGTGGTCAGACTTAAATGGAGTACTGAATTGGCTATTGGAATAATTAAGCTACAAATAACTCTTCCTAGGAACATTTTGATAAGCTGGTGACTTTACAGGCAAACAGTAATCCGGTCTTATAAACTATATTTTTGGAGAGGAATTATTTACTTTATTCATGAGGATCATATTAACTGAAAAGCTCCCAATTTCTTGTTTTACCTTGTGGACAGAGACTTGGCCTGGGACCACTTAGCATGCTTCCACCAACATCTGCAGTTTAAACAGGAACCACAACCAGCAGATGATCCTCTGCATTGAATCATTCCTGCTTCAAAGATGAAGACTTGCAGTTTTGTGCCAGCTCTCGCTTTTTCCACATTACATAATCTTCTGTTATCCAGCATTTCCATGCAGCCATCACATAAGTGGAACCAGGAGTGTGGTTTAGTTAATGTTCCATGTTGATATTGATGGGCTGCAGAATAGCAGGTCTCTTGTTCCCTAGCAACCAGGCAAAGTGCCTCAGCCCACTGACCTCAGTATGGGTACCACTTGCACAAATGCAGCTCATAATTGAACAGATTGTTGCCTGGTTAGTGACTTCAGTCCACCCTGATAAGGCTACTGATTAAATGCAATGATTGTGCTATTTTTTCCTTAATACTCTGAAGTTTAATCATAAAACAAGTACTAGACACTATTCCAAATGCCCTTATTTGTCAACACTATTGTCAGTAGCTCTAGGACCAGACAGTTTAATTGATGGAACATCAGAGACCATTTGTTCATTGTCCTAAATAAAGCCATTAAAATTTACTTGGTACAATTTTCCTTTCTTTTCTTACCAATTCTCTTTTACAGTTTTCATCAAACCTAAGCTTTGCCAACAAGAGCAGTGAACTTCCTCATTACGTGCCAGGAATTTAATATATTACCCTTCTTTAAAACAGAATATTTTTTTACATTTTTATTTATTTGTGCATATGATTATATATGTTCATGCCACGGCCTACATATGGGAATCAGTGGACAACTTGAGGTGGTCAGCTCTCTCTCCCCAATGTGAATTATTTTACTGAATTTCTGTGTATTTCATACAAAACATCTTAATCATCTTTATCCTCCCTCCCCCTGTCCTCAACCCCCTCCCACACACACACACTGAATTCCAGGCATTCTGTCATTTGTGTTAGGCCTGTCGAGTGAAGTTAGTGCACCCAGGTGTCCCTCACTGCAGGTTCATCCACTGGGATCTAGTCAGTCTTTCTAGAATCCCTCCCTTAAATCAGATCAGCATTCCCTCACCCAGCAGTAATCACCTTCCAATAGTTCTTCTTCTAAAGTTGTGGCCTGCTGCTCATTTGCACCGTTTTATGCTGGGATTTTGTCTGTTTGAGCTTTCATGGGTCTTGTGCATCTGTCACCATTGTTGTAGAGTCATATGAGCAAGGTCCCAGGAGCCTGTAAGACTCTCTTTCCATATTGTCATGCACCTCCTCCCTTGGCTCTTATAATCTTCCAGCCCCCTTCTTCTGCAATGGCCCCTGAACTCTGGGTTGATGGAGTTTAATATAGGAATCCTGTCCAAGGATCCAGACTCCACAGCCTTATTCTCTATGCTTTGGCCATTTGTGGACTATTATGTTCATTGCTTTCTCTACCTTGTGAGCCTTAGGTGCAGAAGTTCCATTATAGAGGTGTCACTTAGGGTTGGGCATTTCACAGACACTTATTCTCTGTGTGTAACCCGTTGTGGAACTCTGTAATAGTCTCCAGTCTGTTGCAAAAGAAGCTTCTTTGATGAGTGGCGACTGGCATACTTGTCTATAAATATAAGCATTCATATTTAGCACATAGTAAGAAATTACATTGGAGTTTTAATCCTTCTAGGTATGTGAGAATACATTTGGATTGTCTATTTCTGGGAGTTTCCTAGATCCTAGGGATTGAACTCAGGTTCTCAGGGTTGGTGGCAGCCTCTTTACCTGCTGAACCTTCTTGCCAGCCCCATGTTATCTATTTTAATCATCACAACACTACGAGGAAAATATTAGTAGTACTTTCATTCTTTTTAAATGGAAGAAATGAGGCTGCAGAGACGGCTCAGTGGATAAGAACACTGGTTGTTCTTACAGAAGACCCAGATTCAAATTGCAGCACCCACACGGTGGCTTCATCACTGTCCATAACTCCAATTCCAGAGGATCCTACACCATCTTCCGTCCTCCACAGGGACTGCACAACACGGGTGCACTAACACACATGTAGGCTTATAACTCTCGTGCACATAAAATAAATTTTAAAATATTTATATAGAAGAACTAAAGTTGATGGAAATTCTGGTGTTGTGCCCAGACCACAGACCTGGTTAAGTAACAGAACTCTGGGTCAAACTGATTTATCAGAGCTAATTAAAATCCACTGAGAAGAGAAGTTCATCCCGCACCTGAATCCAAATTATTAACATGACCAGTTTTGAAAATTCCCTATTAGCAGTGACACCTCATGGCCACAAAAGTTGGTATATGTCAGCTCTCTAATTAAACTAGAAGGATATGAGAAGCCTTTACTAGTACTTTGTTCACCTCAAGATTCAAAAAAAAGTATTTGGAGTTCAAAGTTATTTATCAATAACCATCAGTAACTTTTGCTGAGTGTTTGCTTTGTACCTGGCTCATCAAAACCAGCCTGCCACACGGGTCCTTTATTACCTGCCCTTCAAATGGATTAACTTGAGATTTTACTGAGTGAAAACTGAAGGTCACAGAGCCACTCCTCTTAAGCCACACTGTCAATAAGCAATAAAGTCAAGATTCAAGTCCAGGATTGTCAAACTCCAAACATCATCAGACAAGTAAAGGAAATCTCTGACTGACTTAGATATTGTTCAAGAGAAAATTTTCTTAACACTCTTCAGTGACCTGGGCAACTGCAAGTGTTTGCAGCAATCATAGAAATGATAATGATGAGAACTGATGTTTGCTGTGAGTGGTTTCGACCCCGCCCTTTAGGCACTTTACACCTTTTGTCTCCCTTGAGCCTCACAACCACCCTGAGTCCTGGTAATGCCCCCATTTCACAGCTGAGCAAAACTTGGTAGCACATGGCAGTAAATGACGGAGTTGTAATTTTCATTCAGATCACTCCAGCCAGACCGCAGCTTTCAACCTTGGCATTCCCAGCTACAGATTTTCAGAGACCCATAGGGATCCAGTCTCCCTGGGGAAGTGGGAGAATATTTTCAGTTCTTTCTGTCATTGAAAAGTTACTGCTTTCCTGATGTCCATGTTTGTCCACTTTGGATATTAGAAGACAAAGTGTGCCTCTGCCTCTGGGTAGGAAACTCCCAGAAACAGATGAGTCCAAATGGGTTCACATTAACTGAGGAGGATTAAAATTCACACTGGCACAGCAAGCCTTTCACAGAAGTACAGAGATAAGCAAGAGCAAGCCCAAGAGAGATAGAGAGAGACAGAGGAGAGACAGAGAGAGACCACACAACCAACCAAAACTCAGGTTGGCAGGCTGTCTCCTGGTCCAGCTGAGTAGCACCAAAATATAATATCAAACTTTGCAGCACTAACTGAGCACACGTACCGCTCTCACAAACCACTATGGTCTGAAATGGAATGAAAATTGTCCTGAGAATACTGGCTCTGTGAGTGGGAAATCATTTATGCTTGACTCACTAAAGGACACTTAAAGGTCTTAGAGCTACAACAAGATTTCCATTCTAGTCTTTCCACCCTGGTTAATTGGAGGTGCAAAAGAAGGAAAAAACAGTGACACCATTTCCAGGGGCCAGAAGATACACTCTGTTTACTTCAGTTGGCTTGAGATGGGGTAACCTGATAATCAAGCCTATTAAAATTGTTTGAAACAAAACCAAACATAGTTTCTGGGTGAGACAGAAGGAACTCCCTTAATTAAGTGTACAAGGCCCACTGCTTGTACTTGGTAACATCTGTTTCGTTGCTCAGCTCAAGGAATTCCTGTGCTTATTTCTTCATCCTCCGTGATGGTTCAAGGCCAGTGGTTTCAGATGTGTTTCTTGGTCCAAAGACAGTCCAGAGGGATGCTCAAAGGACCACACCGGGGGCCAAAGGATACGGGCTCAAAGACTTTCCTCTCTGCCTCTTGGGGTACACCTTTTGTTTCATTATCTTTCTTTTGGTAAGATCATCTAAAAACCTACCTTTCTCTGTCTATGTAGTCCCACGTAGGCAGACCCTCTGCTAGGTGCAAGAGTTTGGTAAAAGACTCAAGTAACCAACTAGAGCTTCCAGTCCATCCAATCCCAGAGGCCATTCTGGGAAGACATGACCTCCCTGGGGTGGGTGAATGCTGGGCTCCTTCAAGTTCCAATCTAGTAGCTATCCTTTCTTAGTTTTTGATGTACCCAGAGCCTTCTTTTCCTTATCTACAAACTGTGGATGATATTATCTCTTCTGAGCCTGGTGTTGCAGATAGCATACATTTACAAAATAATGACTATTAGTTATGAGCCAGAAAAGGTCAGTTCATTACTTAGCTTTATTAGATTCTTCCTAACTTTTCCATTTCACAATTATTCAGAATGCCCTTTATAACGTAATTAATATGTCAAGCCCTATCACCTCCTATATCAATCCCTAATCAATGCATTTTCATTTTTCTTCTGTTTCTTCTCATTCTTTATTCTTTGAGTCACATCCATGGGGAAGCTGGGGATAGTTTGCCTTCAGCTGGGCACTCAATACACATGACACTACACTGCCAAAAATGATGCTTTTCAGTTTTCTCATCCACCTCCGCCCTGAGGATGCCGATTTCCATTTGCGATCCCATCTTGTGTACAGACCATCTTCCACATGTAAATTTCCACTTTTTTCAAGCATTACTTTGAATCCACTTCAACATACTTTTGTTTGGCTCTTTGCACATTTCCCAGACTTTTCATCCTCCTTTTTATTCCTAGTCTCAAGAAGCTGCCTAAAAGTAAGAGCTCCTTTTTGCCTTGATAATATTGATTGGATTTATGAAATAGACTTTTTTGTAGTATCTGTTCTATTTATTGACTACTAAGGTACCCAAATATAATAACTTAATATATGATCAAGCTCAGAGTTAAAGGGTGACAGGTGGCATAGAAAGCATGGAGAATTTCTGTATTAATAAGATAATTTACTGTTACATTTTATGTAAGAGCTACACCTGTCTTGTCACATTGAAGCTCTCTAGAGAGAGCTTGCGGCAAGAAGGTGGTACGGGCTGAGACAGAGGAATGATTCTGAGAAGGAGGCAAGAGAAAGGAGGCATAACTTGAGTTTAGGAAAGTGGGAGGCAGTTGGCTATCGAAGAGCCAGAATTCAGTGTTTCTTATGGACTCTGTCCTGAGGTAGGAGTTAGAATGGGGAAGCTTTATACTATGCCTGGGGAGTCAGAATCCTGGAAAATGTCCCCATACCATATGTGTAGCATGAAAGTCGAGAGACTGCAAAATTGTACAAGAATCTAATGCCTGGGTGGTAAAAATATCAGCAGACCCACCAGGCGTTGGTGACTGTGCATGGTTTTAGTTTCCTCTGTTTCATAAGGCAGAAAGGAGCCTACATCACTGACAACGAGGCTTACCTTTTGCCATGTTAACTGGCAGCATGACTGCTGGGAGCAAGCATTTAATCAAATCAAAGCACAGTCAAGAGCTAACCTGGGTACACTGAAGGCTGCACTGAGATTAGTTCGCCACACCAGTAGCCACAGCTTACTGGGAAGCACAGATAGGTGTAAACGTAAGTCCAGGGCTGTGCCATGAAACGGGCCCAGTCAAGAGTGCGGTCCCATAGCCCTCTATAAAGTAAACATCCTTGTAGGTTGTATGCTTAGCTCTCCATGTGACTAGGAGGGCCAATAGTCAAGAGATGTTGGTTAGGGGGAAAAAATTGCTTCCTTAACCCTAGAAACTTCACCCAACCTCATCCATCTGGAATTTTCTGAAGCCCCATCTACCCGATAATGTCAAAACCAGAATGAGAGGAAGCTTTTTGAAGAAATACCCTCCCATCCTCTCATGTGGCAAGTGAAAAATGGCTGGCTTTGTTTTCTTTTTCTGTGAAGAAAAACAGCTCCCAGCAGGTCAGGATGCTTAGTTTCAATATCCTCATTTCCAGGTACTTTTACAGTTCCCACGTTGTTCCATCAAACTGAGTTACAACCCCATTAAAATACCACACTCTAATCCCCCAATGTTCCAGTCCCTGGCTGTCAGCAGACAGTGAGGAAACTCTCCTATCCAAGGATTTCATCTGGATTTATCCAGGTCAGGGAAGGGTAAGAATCACAAAGACAAGTGAGAGAGACTGGAGAAAAACACAGGGCTGGAGGTGGGAATCATGAGCCTTATCAGTTCAGGCACTCTCCTCCCAGCCCTTCAGGTCACCAGCATTATGAGCAGGTGGGCAGTCCGGGGCCTAGTGAAGTGTCATTTTGAAGGAGCAGTGTGACCAGACTGAAGGAGTGCCATTTGGCCACGGAGCGGAGGAAATGAACCTGCTAACCAGTCCCACCTCATCACCAAGGAAAGAGAGACAGATCCAAGCGCCAGTGACCCAGTCCAGCAGAGCTTACCCAAAGACAACTGTGGAACGCAAATATTTGTAAACTACACAGTTGTTCAGCTGCCTTCCAAGTACCAAACATATACACTGCATCCTCAAGCCAAAAGCAAGGGGTCCTACTTCTGAAATTCCCAGACCTGAAAGGAAAGAATCTGGCAGGCAAGGGTCCGTGATCCTGTTTCTTGTGTATAGATCTCCGAGGAGCGGGCCGTGTTATCTGGTTGTGGCTGTCCTATCACAGGAGGCAGATGGCTGAGCGACAGGGAAGAATCAGAGTTCTAGGAAAGGACGGCATGGCTTCCATTGGAGAGGAATTCAGGGAGGAGGAAAAAGAGAGAGGAAAAAAGGTTGGAGATTTTCCAGTTGATTTTCTCTGGCCTTTAATGCTGTCTTAAGCCTTTGAGACCCGGGGACAAGTTTCAGCTTCATGAATCTACAGAGTGACGCATGATGAGTCATTGTGCCTGATCCATGGGCACTGCACAGCCACATGCAGCCAAGACCACCTAGCAGGGCTGAATGGAGCCATGGCAGGCTCTGTGGGAAAAGAAAGCTGTCCTCCTAAGGACATTGATTTTTCTGAGAACAACCAGGAATATTGATGGAAAACACAGACGAAAAAGAGCTCTTAATAATGAAAGGTACCTGAAAAGACAAGTAAATGTCTAATAGGTAAGACAGTGTAAGAAACAATGCAGCTAGCAAGTACCCTAAAGTTACAGTGGGATATCATTTCTGGTCAAAGAAGAATGGGAAAAAAATTGGGAATTCAACTTGTGTTGAACTGTAGAAGTTTTGAATGTGCCCCACACAGTTCCCTGGGTCAGGAGCTGACCTGGTGGGTACCTAAGTCAGGAACAGACGAAGAGAAAGCAGGGGAAGATATAGCTAAAATACCTGGCCACACAAGTCCGGGAAACAGGCCAAACATATGGCTAGCGAAATCTTGACTCTTTCTAAAAGTTGCAGATATTAAAATCCCAGATTCTAGAACAAAATGTGTTTCTGAGCTTACTGACAAGGCTCAGAACGGTTTACCATCTAATGTTCAAGGTAACTGTAATATTTGCCCATAGTAATTGCACCACCCTATCTTTCCTGAGGTCTCTAACAGTTGCACTCTACTCCGAGCCAAATCTGTAATTTGGGGTGCCTGCTGAACCACTGAGACTCAGTGTATGTTATGAACCATGTAGTCATCACAGAGGGAAGCTGACAAGCTAGTATACGGCTATGTTACACTATAAAATAGCCTCCAGATTGATAGCCAAGCAGTCTATATCATAAAACCCTGTTTCAGAAAAACAAACCTGAGTCAAAAATGTGGATGAGGAGCCCTGGAGGAGTCTCTAACTGAGACTCAATGTCAGAGGACAAAGGTTTTTATGCTGAAGGTGTTTGGAAGAATTGGCTCGGGTGAGTCAGCAGACATGCCCCTAAGACTTATGTTACGCCTGTCTCTTTCCTGGTATGTGTTAAATATAGAATTCATCTGAAACAGTCTGAGAATGTGGCTCTTCTAGGTAGAGATGAGGCCCAACTACAAAATAACAAAGGAGAGCCTGATACATTACAGGAGAGTCCAGGTTGTGGGTCAGAGGCCAGTCGGCACCAAGAAAATAGATACGTAAAGTTTCCATGACTGCTCCTTCTGCACGATTTGGATTTCAGAGAGTACTTTTGACAACAATGGGCCACAAAACGGCTGTAGACTCTGACAGCGACCTAGCAACACAGAGGGAACTGCCACATGGAGTTGGTAAGTTGGTAGTTTGTAGAGCAAGTTACCACACAGGCTAACAGCAAAATCCCATTCAGTTCATTCTTACTACCAACACCCATTCTTCCAGGAGTGTTTCCCAGAGAAACGGAGCTTGTGCAGAACAGAAGTTTGGGGAGCTATCCTGATCCAAAATACCCCCATACTTTGAGAGTCCGATGTGGCTGGAGTTAAACATACTCAGAGCGAGATGACTTCACAAAGCTGCTAATGCAAGAGCAGGAATGACTGTACAAGCATGCTCAGCCTCCTGACACTGAGACATAATGACACTGCCATCTTCAACGTTCACACTCAATAACCAAGAACCACACAACCGAGTTACAAAAAAAATCACAAAAAGCTCATAATGTTTATGATTTTGTGTTGGAAGAAGATATCAAGATGGGAAAAGGAAGAGGTTTCTGTTCTGAACATCGGTCAGCGCCCTTGACTGATATTTGGTCGGGGGTCTTTTTTGAGACAGGGTCTCTCTGTAGCCCCAGTTGGCCTGGAACTCACTGTGTAGACCAGGCTGGCTTTGATCTTCCTTAGTAAAGAATAGGAAAGCGAGCAAGCTCAGATTTGGTTCGCCGGTATGAAAATTCAGATAACGTATTGGTTCAGAGTACATTCAGCTTGGTTAAGAGCAAATTGGCAGACAATAGCTTAAGGATGTACATGCGTGTTTGTCTCACATATGAGTTTGTAGAGAAGTAGTCTGGGATCAAAAGGATGCCTCTTCAAGGATCCAGATTTCTCTCTTTTCAGTCTTCCATTCTTGGCTTCTGGTCTCATGATGGCACAAACTGCATCTCCAACCTGAATTTCAGGCAAAAGAACGGAAACAGAAGGGGACAGTGCTACCAGCTCCTGCTTACGTCCTCCAAGCAGAAGAGGTGCATGTCCAGCCTGACTGTTAGGGAAGCTGGAAAGTCAGTTTTCAACTTTTAAATGCCTGAACAGGAGAAGGAGGTTGAATCATTCAATCTAAAGTGTCTAGTTAACAGACATCATGCTAAATAACAGACCTCTACTTCAGTATGTCTGAATGCATCTCAGCAAACATTGTCGAGGCTTGACCTGTTGAGGTTCATATGATATAAGGATGAAACATTAAAATAACACCTAGTGTGTGCGCAGAACTCTTGTTTTGCTGGAGGAGTGAGAGAAGGTTTTCCAGAGCAGGCCCGTCCTCTTCTAGCCTTCAGAACAGCTTAGGATTTTTTAAAATACAGATTCTGATCCACTGGATCTGGGGTTCTGCACTCATACCAAACTCCAAGGAAATGCTACTGCTGTTAGTCCAAAAAGCACACCATGAACAGTCAGGATTTAGGTAACATTGCAGCAGGGCCCAAACAAGAGTCAGAATTCATCAAATAGAGAAAGAGTATAGGACAGTGTGCACAAATGTATACACATATCCTCATTTCAGCAGTCATTGTGATGTTGCCTTTAAGTTATTTTCTCTAATATATGTGCATACATACCGACAAGCAGATAGTATATATTAACCAACTATCCTGTACACTCATGGCTAATGTAATTCTTGCCAACGAGGCCCCTACCACACTCATAACATGTTCATCTTTATTTTCTGAGACTTTTGTTCTACTAGATGGTGTGCTGGGAAGCAGTTGTTACCTATATTGACTGATGAAAGACTTGCTAATATCAGTGCTGAGGTTGTCCTAAAAACAGAGGAAAAGCCTATATCAAATGTTACATAGTGAGCTCCCTGAGTCACTCAGGGTTAGTCAAAGACAAGCACTGAGAGTGGTTCCTTAAATGATATGAAGCCTAACAGAGCCATGACTGGAGCTGAAATATAAACCAAAGAACTCTGGATGAATTTAACTCCAAAGATTTGGAAAAAGGAATTCCAAGGGCTACTTCCCACACATTGAACCGGGAAGATCAGACCGAAATGACAACAGTCTGGTTGGCTCAGGTGGCCTCTGCGTTTGCACGATCTCATGCCCGCACTGAGTTGGGATATTGACAGCCTGACAGGCAGTCTGAGTTCATAAAATATGGGATAAATGAAGAAGGTGGTCGATTAGCTGATGAGCAGCAGAGCCGACTGACTCAGCCAGGCTGAGGCCTATTAGCCCCAGGATGTGGGAAGCAACATAAGTTCACCAACAAGGGACTGCTGTAATCACAATAAGGCTTTAGACCCTCAGGATGATGTGATGTTCTTGGCAATGCAATAGTTGAACAGAGGGGAAATGTGGCAACTAAACCAAAGTTAGAGAGGCCAGGCGGGAAGAGAGAGAAGATGAAACCCTGAATTAAAGCAATGGAAGTGGAAGAGGAAGAGATCGAGATTCAGAAGTTGTGCCAAAGAGATACTCGATTGGGCAGAGTAATCTAAGATGTAGGACTGAAAGGAAAAGAGAAAGTGGAGGCAACCTTAAGACCAAAGTGTCAGTTCAGATTATGAGAGGGAGAGGAAGAGTTTGTGTTTTCCTTTTGAGGCCTCGGGTTGTTTATGGGCCCTTCCACATCATTTGCCTGATTCTTGGCTTCTCTGTGTGTTTGTGACATTTGTCAGAATCCACAGCTTTTGAGAGTGAATGCAAGGGTTCTGGTTTGGCAACAGAGTGAATGGCAATGCCTCTGAGAGGGAGAACAGGGAGGGCCCAGTCTGCAGGAGGAGGCTAATTCAAAATAGAGCCCTACCAACAAAGAGGACGCTAGCTTGACATTCATTGGTCAAGGACTAGCCTGGGTTTTGATTCACTGTTTCTGTGACCTCCAGCCAGTTTCTCTGGCCTTCCAGTAGCTATAAAGCAGAGAAAACATCCACCACCCTCTGAATAACTCCCCAAAGCCACTAGCTTCATAACATTGATCCTGGCCCAGTACGCATTTATCAGTGTCATCTCTCCCTCCCGTAGGCACCCTTACAAGCCCTCATTTGCCTCAACCCTCCAGACTCAGAAAATATCTGCAAATAATTCACATGCCCAGTGCTTACCCGGGGCTGTGCTGGCCTGTGAAATCAAAGCTGAGGAGTGGGGACAGGCAAGTCTGGGTATATCAAGTTTTCCTGGGACCCATCTTTCAGTTCTCAGCATGTAAGAATTTTTAGAAACAGTCCAATGTTTATTTTCATGGTTGCACTAAAGACCTCTGGAAATTCCACAGATAACCAGTCCAGCAATAACTATTTAATCTATTACATTTGCACATGTGAATGGAAAGACAAGGGTAAACAAATATCACTTACAAATCAGATCATCAGCAGGAAATTGAAGGAGAAAAGATTTGCACTGTGCCCAATGTCTTCCCATTCCCAAGTAGCTTTAAGTTATCAAATCTTTTCACTTTTTAGTTCTACTAAGCTGATGTCCCTCTTCAGTGAGATTTTCTTTCTCTCCTTCATGCATTCGCCTAAAGAACTGGGCATTGAAGCTATGCATGAGGAACACAAGGATTAAATTAAGCCCCTGTCAAATTGTGGTTTATCCTGGGTCCTTAAGTTAAAAAAAAAAAAAAGAAGTTATTGGTATTTTAGCCCAGGAAAAACATGGTACTTGTTATATAGCCCAGACAGTCCTGAACTCATGGCAGTCCTCCTGCCTCAGCTTCCCAAGTGCTGGGATGACAAGCAAGCATAAGCCACCACACCGGGCTCTTTGGGATTTTTTTTTTCTCTTTGAAACAAGGTCTCTCTCTGTTGCTCAGGCTGACCAGAAACTCAGTATGCAGCTCAGGCTAGCCTCAATTCACTGCAGTTTTTAACATGTATTTGTTTATTGGGAGAGGGAACATGTATGCCATAGAATGCATGTAGAAGTCAGAGGACAACTAGTGAAGACAGCTTTGCCCTTCACCCGATGGCTCCTGGGAATTGGTAGCAATCACCTTCACCTGCTGAACCATCTCCCTGGCCCCACTGTAAGCCTCTTATCTCAGCCTCCTAAGTGCTGAGTGAGATTACAGATGTCAGCCACTGTCTCCTTCTTTTAAAAAGACTTTTTAACGGATGATCAAATTAACGCATTTAAACCATTTTGTAAAGGAATGTGATTAAACTACAACTGAAGGCAGAAAGAAATCAAGTCTCTCTATATACTTTAATGATCATATATCTTAGTCTCTGGTTATTGCAAATATCCAGTTATCTCCTAAAGCCAAAGTATTCTGATGAAGTCAAATGCATATGACACGGAAGCTAGAAGCTATCACATGATATTTTTCTGAGGCACCACTTGCTGCCTCAGGCTGATAACAAGTAGTCCTCAGAAGTTTGGCTCAACTCATAGATTTCTGTTGGAAATCAGAGGAGAGAAGGAGTTCATCACATCTTCCTGAGACCCTCCATCTGGACATACCTGGAGAGAGAGAACCTCAACTGAGGAATGGCTTTCATCAGACTGGCCAGTGATCATGTCTGCAAGGCTAATTGATGTTAGAGAGCATGGCTCACGGTTGAGTAGTACCATCCATCCCTAAGCAGGTAAGCCTGAGTTGTTTAAGAAAAGTAGCTGAGGGCTGGGCTTGTAGCTCAGTGTAGCTCAGTGGTAGAGCACTTACCTAGTATACACAAAGCCCTGAGTTTGATCCCCAGCGCAGCAAAATAAATAAGTAAAAATAAAACATTGCTTTTTGAAAAAGATAAAGGCCAATTAAATAGCTGCTGACCACCCCTAGATGACAGTACCACACCACACCAACAGAGGTAATGCGCTGCGCTGGTTGTTACTGCTATTAGGCTTTAGAGCTGGGTTGGACCATTGATTGATTTTTCTCCCTTAGCAGTTTGTATATTATCATCTAACATTATGGAAACTAAACTTCAGGTAGAAGGCTTCCAAGTCAGTTCCTGTTCCAACTCCTGAATCCAAAGTATGTCCTGTCTTCGGCAGCAGGATCTTATCTTCTAGTTCTGGGAGATAACAAGAGCTTTCGCAATAGCCTGTATTATCTGGGAGTCTCGGGCCACTCTCACCAACCACTCAAAGGGAAGTCTCTTCTGTCTGATACTGTGCTCCTTGCCAAACAGCCCCCAGGTATACACGTGCAGCAATGTTTACACACTGCTTGTGTATTTCTCAGGGGGTTCAGAGGCATCACATTCCCTCCGGGTTCCCTTGCTTCTTAAGATCCTTTGATCTTTTGCCTCCATCAACCTCCCTCCTTCCTCCCCACACCTGAATTACCCCTCCCCTCCCCCCAATAACACCAGCCTCCCACTATCCAACTTTCCCTGACTTCCCGCCCCCCCCCCCCACACCATGGCCCCTGCATGTCTCCCCTACTCTCCTTCCTGTCCAACACTCCCAGCTTCCCCACCTCCCCTGGTAACATCTCAACCCCCCTTTGGGGTTCTTTCTTTTCCTTTACCTGCATGTATCCTTTCCATTTTCCTGGCTCCTGGTGTTAGATCAGGATACACTCACATATAGGAGACTGGTACTACAATTCAATCACAAATGAGGGAGAACATAATTCGCTCTCAGTGGGAATGAGCTCACGGGTGGCAGTGTAAACTCAGCCACGTTCACATGGTTGGAGAGGACACAGATCCTAGAGAAAACTCTGTCTCTGTCATATCTCTAGACAAACGGACTTCTTACCATATGCTGAATATGGATCCTTATATTTACAGACAAGCATACATTATATTATTCATCAAAGAAGCTTCTTTTTGCAGCAGATGGTGGTTACAGCAGAATTTCACAACTGGACAGATACAGAAAATATATGTTTGAGAGATGCTCAGTCCCAGGTGAGACACATCTACAACTGAACCTTTACACCGAAGGCTCGTGGAGCATAGGGATAGAGAGAAAACGAATGCGTCCCTCAACTCTCACCAGTGAAGCTTCCTTATACAGCAGAGTGTGATGCACACAGAAGGCCACAACCCATCACGTTTTAAAGAATAAGAGACTGAAGAGTGTGTGTCCCTAGATAGGACTCTATTAAATCTCACACACCATGACTCAGGGACCACTGTGGAGGAGAGGGAAGAAATAGTGTAAGAGCCAGGTCTGGTTCAGGAACACAAGGAAGCAGAGGCTTTCAAGTCACTGGAGGCGCACATGTGAACTTGTGGCGGTGGTAGCATCGAGCACAGGACCCATGCCCACTCAATCAGACATGGGCCCGGAGTGGAACAGCGGCAAGCCAGCCCTAGATTGAGAACTACTGGAGACTGATTACTACTGGGAGAGGCAGAGTATGCCTTACTTACGATCTCTAAGTAGCCTGATGAAGTAGCCTGACCAGACTGGATGAATTTGCACTAAAGGACACCTGGGTACAAATGCTTACTTGACTGGATAGGACTTAACATGTATGGTGTAATGCATGAGTTCTGGTAAGGGGTTAGGAGGGCATGGATGGAGGAGGGACTAAATTTGATTAAGAACTTGCAAGAAATGTATAAAAGCTCAGTAAAGTTTTTTAAAGATAAAGAAAAGTAACTGAGTGAGCCGGCAGAACAAGTGAATTCGGCATCATTCCTCCACAGGTTTCAGCCTTGCTTTCTGTCTCGAGGTGCCTCCCTTGGCTTCCCTCACTGGTGCACTGTAAAAAGTAAGGTGAAATAAACCCTTTCTTCCCCGAGCTGCTTTTGGTCAGTCTTTTATCACAGCAACCAAAACCTAACAGGAGCATCATCTAATTAGTGTCCTTGCATCTGCTTTTACCCCTCTACCACATATTTCACACTATAAAGTTGTCTTCTGAAAACAGTGTCTAATTACATGAATTGAGTGCTGAAAACCATCCAAGAGTCTTGGGATAAATACCAAAATCCTTAACATGGCCTCACTCCCAGGAGACCTACCTGTCTCCATGACTCCATCCAACTTACTCTATGCTCCCCTCTCTCCCATTGTTCGTGCTGACAGCTCCATATAGATCTGTGAAGCACTTACTGTAATTATAATTTTACTTAAAGTACTTGACCCTTATTTGGTAAAAAGCAGCAGGACCACAGAGGTGCTGTCTATTTTGCCACATAGTTGTAACCCTAATGTCCTGCTTAAAGCCTTGCATGCAATGGACATTAAATTTATCTTCATTCCCTGAGTAAATATAAAATACATGATCAGTTGTTCACTAAATCACTAAGTGCTGTTTTCAATAGTCAGAAATAATATTTCTAGGATAAAAACTCTGTTCATTTGAAAACAATAAATATTATCTTTTTAAACTACATCAAGGTATTAAAGGTCATTCTCCAGGTGGTCCATTAAGGGATTTATATTTCTCTTTTTCCAGAAGAATGGGAGGAGAGAAGCAACACCTCTGTCTATGATCAGATTCTCTGTGTTTGTCTGTACTTGCCAGAGAGTGAATGAATTCTCTTCTCCCTGATAAAGCACTGTGTGCCACACTTGTAGAAATTGTGCATTTTATTTTATTTTTTTAGTTCAATCAATCATTTTAGAAATGATTGCCTGCTTACCTTCCTGTTTGTGGTAATTTCATTTACATATTGGCCCATATTCTGTAGCTCAAGGGTTCTGGTTCTCAACATGAGGCCAAAGAGATGAGTAAGATACACTGAACATTTGAGATCTGAGCCTAACAAGGAATGACAGACTTTTACACAACACAAAGGAATAAGAACTATAACAGAAACATGTACAAGTCCTGGAGGAGGAGGAGTTGGCATTATAGGGAGTTTAGAAATGTATTTTAAAGCTTATGTAATCAGTAAATCTAGGAAGTTCATAACACTGAGTCATACATTTAGGTGAAGCATTCAGTCCCTTTCATGTGCCACGTCACATCTGGGTTCCAATTACATTTTTCCCAAGTGAGGAAATAGGCCTGTTTCGCTCATTCTTCCTTCTAACTCCTACTGCCCTGAGTGATTTTCATCTGATCCAGTCGCTATCCACTCTACTCAAGTGGCATGTGACGGTAGAACCAGTAGATGGGCTCCATGCCAGCCCTAAAGTCCACTCAGCCTCCAAGTAGGCATAGTCTATGTGTGTATGTATCATGGAGAAAGACTGACACTAACACCAGCAAACCACAACCCAGGAAACACAGGCACCAGAGCCCGTGGAACATCGCAGAGGATTTGCATTCTAAATAAGAGCATTGCTTTCAAATCCTGGTCCCAGCTCTTATCAGCTGGATGAAATAAAGTAAGTTACTTAGCATCATCCGTCAATCAGAATAATGGAATCTCTCTGTCACTTAGAGAAATATTAGAAAGCCAGGTGTGGTGCCTGCAGAGATTTTGCAGAGCTGTGTAGCAAATATTAATGCACATAAAAGAAGACTCTGAGCTAGGTCTTGGACTTATTTCCTAGAGTGGGTTTTAAAGTGATGACACAATTGTATTAAAGTATTTTAAGTGTAAAGTACATGTAGTTAACAGCTTTGGTTTCACAGTATGGAACTGTAATTAAAGGCTCACTCTATTCTTTTCAGACTGTTATATGAAATCCCTAAGTATTTACCACCATGCTTCTCAGCTACTCCCATTGTAGGAAATTCTTCCTACCATTTTGCTGAACAGAGTGTACATTTTCAGGACCAAACTACAAATTCAAAGAGAGGGCTTGATTTCTCCCTTTATTCAGATGCTGCTTTATTCATCTGGACTCTAAAGAGATCTTCAGAACTGTAAAAAAATGTCTTTGATCATTACTTCTGTGTTAGTCAGCTTCCTACCAGTATAATGCAGTGCCTGAGGTAATGTATGAAGAAGAATGTTCACTTAGCTAACGGTTTTGCAGAGTGCCACACAAGACAGGTGACCATTGCTTTGGTTCTCTGATGACAACGGCAGGCGACAATGGTAGAAGGCTTGCAGTAGAGCCAACTGTTCACTTCATGGCCAAGAAGAAAAGAGAAAAAGATGGAGGTCCAACAATGCCCTTTAAGAGCATGCCCCAGTAGCCTAAGGACCTCCTTCTAGGTCTCATCTCCTAAGGACCCCAACACTTCCCAGTAGAGCTATCCTTGGGAACTTTAGCATTTGGACCTGTGAGGAAGAAGCCCACCAAACCTATAACAATATGCAGATGAAGCATTCTCCTGTAAAGCTTGACTTCTGCAGTGCCTGTCTCTGCCTGGCCTCACCTGTTCTCTAGCCCCCTCTGTAACAGTCCAGACGCTTCCGTGATCGAAACCTTCACTTGTGAGACTTTGAACAATACAGTATTTGACTTAGGTTGTTTTTAGCCTCCCGTACTCTGTAAATCATCCAGTGCTTTCTATTCCATTACTACTGATCTGACGTTTGAGAAAGAAACACTTTGCTATCTTATTTTCCTCTCCCATTATTCATCCAGCCCCTCCAAATGTATTTTTTCACACACGAACTCATTTCTAAAAATACACTTAGTCGAAGGTTCTGCCAAAATGCTTAGTGAATGAGTCATTGAACTAGTCCAACACCAAGAGAAGTTGGGGGGGAGCGCAACTTGGAAATGAAGGAGCCAATGTGTCTGGAACCTGACTTCATTAAGACATTTTAAGCGTGTGACTGTACGGGATATAGAGTCCCTGAGTCAGTGTGACCTTCAGTGTAGACTAAGTGTCAGCCTTCAGGAATTAATGTCCTTCCCCAGAAACCCTAGTTCAGCCAGACTTCTTCACTGCACAAGGGCACAGAAGCCTCTGTCTTCTGGGGTGGGCTTTGTCTTTTCATTCTTCGTAGCTCTAAGCTTTACCTAACGAGTGCCATGTTCCCTTGTTTACTTGTTTATTCTCTATTATCTATTAAGGTAGATATTACCTAATTCTTTCTAGGACTCAATTCCCTAAAATGGCAAAAGGGTTTTCCCTTTCTGTTCCCAGTACATTCATACATATGGAATTGGTGGTCAACTCCAAAGTCCAGTAAGACAAAACTAGCAACTCATTTTCTAACTTATACCAAAGTATAAAACTGTCATGATGTCCTTAATTACTGAGACCCCCCTGAATGACTAGTACGGCTCCCAATAAACAGCTAGGCCCTCCATTAAGCCATGAGGCCACAGCTGCCTTACATGCTCATATTCCTGTATCTTTTTCAGAGGAGACTGCTGACGCTTAGGGAAGTTAGGAACTTACCAAAGGTGGCATCACTGCACAGCCCTAAGGCTTGAACCTGGAACCGCTTTCCCAGAGCGTCCCAGTTTATGACATGGCTGCTCACTGCTTTTGGCTATGACGTATCTTCTTCAAATTATCAGATCTCAGTCCCTTTTTAATGGATTCCGGATTAGAGTTAAGATCCTGGGGGATTCTCCGTTCCCCTGATGTGTCTGACCAACTGTAAGGGTTTTGCTTGCTGTGGTAGTGCATGACTGTAATCCCAGTGCAGAAGGCAGAAGGAACGTATCTGTGAAACCAAGGCCAGTCTGGTCTACACAGTGAGTTCCAGGCCAACTGGGGCTACGGGGAGACTCCGTCTTACATAACAAACCAATAAACACATAGTAACCAGTTCTCCAGCCAGAAGCAAACAAAGGCAGAGACAACTCCCTGCACACCCTTGCCTGCCTACAGAGCATCTTCTCTTCTGGGCCGGATTCTAGTCTCTGCCTGGAATTTAAGAGTCCTGGATTTCATGCTCTCTACTTCGCCCTCTGAGCTGAAGTCACAGATATCCCTCCAGACAAAGTTCCTTCCATGAACCCACCAGAGGTTCTAAAGCAGTCTCTTGAGTTCACACACATGGACTCTCAGTGTCTTATACCTTCGCATTGCCATTGTTGTTTGTCTTTCCTTGTAAGATGGAATAAATTCTAGAGCATTTTCAAGGCTTTGCTAGTCACCTAATTTCTCCTGCATTGATATTTTACCTTCTCACAGCACAAACTCCAAATAATTACTCAACACCTTGTAAATGCAAAGTCTATGTGATTCTATTAGCCAAAGGTAGAATTAAAATGACTCCATAAAAATTTACCCAGACACTACAATATGGCTCTCCCATAATGAATAGCTGAGTACCTGTTGCCTACCTGTAGTAGATTGGAAAACGTTCTGTGTTCAGTGATACATCATATTCATCTTCATAGTCTCTATCAACTTCCGGCTGTTAGGATATCCTCAGTAAGTGCTGACTAAATTCTGTATGCATGTTTCTTATTCATCCTCTCTGAGAACAATTCTGTTGTATGACTTTTCCTGGAGCAACATGAACAAATGTCTGCTCAACCCAGATAAGGCACCAAGGAGAGACCAAAGAAATGATCCCCCCAAGTCTAACTTGTTGAACCAGTGAGTTTATTGGGGCTAATTACAGGGTTGAGTGACTCAAAGGCAGCCGCATCACCGAGCCCATCCCATCAAGGCTCACCATCCATGAAAGTTTCATCCTTGGGGCAGGAAGTTCCTTCCTTCTCCCCAGCAATTATTTATTGTTATAACCTTGGGGAGAGGCCTTGGGACTCTTGTAACTTTCTGAGCCTCTTACATTTCATTAGCTTTCCAAGCCTTTTGAGCATCTCTCCCTCCTCCCTCCATCCTCCAGGAGGAATGTTTCAATCCAAGGAAAGAACTCTACAGCTTCTAGTGACACATCACTGTGTCAGGATCCAGTCCCTTTGCTGTAATGCAGATACAGTTCTTAGGATGTCAGACTTCTTTCTTGCTTCAGGCTCTCACCGGCGTCCCTGGCATGCCTTTCATCCTGATTTGGCACTTGCGCCTGTGCTGCCGTTTGAGGACGCCAGTGGATGTGCTCTTACTGAGTCTTCCCTCCTCCAGGCTAGACACTGAGTGTCTTCACGTCACTTGTAACTTGCAAACCTGTGTCTCTTTGGTTCCTCTTCCCAAGATAGCTTCTGAGTCGCAATGCTGCTCAGAGAAAGAGCACTAGGCCATGTCTCAGGCCTAGACACAGAAACAACACCGTTATGAGACTCTACTGAATGAGATGGTTATATATTTACAAATAGCCTTTAAAATTACTTTTTAAAAGTATCCTGTCAGTTCTGTCTTAGTCTAAGTAAAAATCAGATTCCAATTAATCCTGCTACAACTAATTTTACAGTCTTAAGTACAAAACATTATATTTGTTAGTGTTAAAAGATATCAGAAGACTGAAGTCTGGATGCAGGTGCAGACTTCGTAATTAGCAGATGACACACTCCCTGCTTAGTAAGCGTAAGACTACTGAGGTCACTGGGATGCAAATCCTTTCATTCCTTCCCTGACACCTCTTCCCAAGAGCCCCCGCCAGGTCAGCTACCCTTGTCCCAGGGTCACAAGGTGGTGGCAGGATATGTTGTCATATCTTGTGACAAGAGCACATACGGAAGCACAAAACAAGCTCTTCTGCAGAATCTCTGCCTCTGTCCCGATCCCGTCCTCCATCCTCTCCCTTCCCCTTTAAAACAGAGGAACCTGTCCCCCAGAACTCCCAGTAGACTTCCCCTCACGTCTCTGTGAGCTGAGTTATATCACAAGCCCATAACAAAACCGGTCACTGTCAAGCGTGACAGGGTTGTTTGGATGAAACCAGTTCCTACCATCTCCAAGTTGGAAATGGGGCCTTTCTTCCTGAAGTTGGATAAACCCCTAAATGAAACTGGGATTTTGTTGAGACGAAATAAAGAAGAACAGGTGTTGTGCAGAGCGCTCAGTCTGCTACAGTTGCCGAATCTCTTCTAATGCTGTTTCTCATCTCTGTAGCTTTGATCCCTCTGGCATTCTGGGCCTGTGGTGGCTTTCTAAACTTGCCGTTGCTTTTTTTTGTCAATTCTTCCACTGGCTTCAATTAATTCACTTAATTAGAATTTTATCATGATTACGTTGTTTGATTTTTTCCAGGGACCAGATCCACTCCATAAAGAATGACTTGATATTGGCCATATAAATTAAGCCACTTTACATTTACAAGGCATAAATCAAATACAAGTTCTTTCTAGAAATATTAAAAAGATTCTACAACCATTCACATCATCTTAGTTAGCATCAGGACAAGAAGAAATTATTCGGTGGTGTGACAAAGGGCATCAGAGAAAATGACTAGCATGAATTCTTCACTCCCTCGATTCAGAACTTTGGGCCATGCCTTACCTGTGCTGAGAAGACACTGCAGTCAACTGTCTAAGACCATTCTCAGATTAACTACGTGTCTTCCTAGAACCTGCCCTTCTCCTCATCCCTCGTTCCGTCACTTCCCCTTCAGAATCTTGCTTACCTTCTGCGGCCTTTGTAAGTATAAGTTCACTTATACTGTGCTTATCACTTACCTTCTGCGGCCTTTGTAAGTATAAGTTCACTTATCGCTGTGTGCTTTCAGAGACAGCCTTTTGTTATAGGACTTATCACATTATGATATCTGTCTTGTTGTCAGTATCCTCCCTTACTAGCATAAACAGGGGCTATGGAGATAGGTCAGTTCTTGATTTGACGATGATTTCCTAGACTAAATGCCTGCCAAGATTGGTCTGTTCCTACTTTAAATATGTACAAGTTACAGTACTTCAATATTTCCCCAGAAGGTTGATAGTGTGTAAGATCACTGGCATAAAGCTTTCATTAAATTCTGATTATAATGAGAAACTGATAATGGGTTCTAAACAAAGGGAAGACTTGTACTTGTTAAAGGTCCAGTAAACAGAAGCATATTTAAAGCATATTTTTTTAAAAAATTCTTTCATGAAATATCTTCAAAAATCTCATAAAGCAGGAGCCATATTCAGTTAACACTGACTTACACTGATTGCTAATATTGTGGCTCATTCAAGATAGTTTCTCTCCCCAGTGCATAGGAAGGGCAAAGGACTGGGGAGAACACACTGGCTTTAGAGCCAGTTGAGTAAGCAATGAGAAGATGTTGACCCAGTCAACCTTCTCTCCTATACAGGGGCTGAGGAATAAATGGTCACCACATGGGCGGAGCATACTGGCTCCGTACTTCTGGCATAAAACCAGAACAACTGTTCTAACATTCTTTATAAAGAATTGGAGTGACCCCACAGACCTGAGAAGCAAATGTGTCTTCCATTCATCCTTTAAGAGGCTAAGAAAGAAACCAGGAAACATCAAAGAAGGGAGTCTGACTTTGATAGCAACTGAAGACCTCGAAGATGATGGGAGAGGAGATCCCATGCCGCACTGTCCAGGCTGAATGGCGCCACTGGAGAAGGCCTGGCTTACAGGAGAGTCTCCTTGTCCACCTTCTTTGGGAATGAAGTATGAGAAGAAGTGATGTAACATGCAACAAAAAGTCTGACATTTTGAAACTGACCAACTCTGAAATCACTACCTTAGAGCTAATGGTTTGTTTGGGCCTTGACTTTAACAGTTACTGACTTAGGATTAAGGAAGTGACCACTTGCTGACTTGTTTTTAAGGCATTGTAAGCACTTGTAGATGTACTTTTCAACTATCTGAAACTTACTAGTTTGTCACTGGCAGAGCCTTCTTCCAGCACCACACAGTGAAGGTATGATTCAGCTCACTGGGCACTATATAAACAATTCAAGGAAAGCAAGTGTGTTGTCAAGGCTGGGAACTGCCTCTTAGCCCTGCTTGGGCAAGAAGTCACTGCTATTGATTTAGTGAGAAGAGTTTCTCAAAAGTTCCTTTGGCACACGTGTTGGAAGCTGCACTTTGCTCTTCATTTCTTTTAAAGAATGAGACCTTGGGCTGGAGAGAGATGGCTCAGCACTTAAAGACACTAACTGCTCTTGCAGGGGACCCGGGTTCGATTCCCAGCACCCACATGGCAGCTAACAACTGTCTGTAACTCCAGTTGCAGGGGAATCCAGTGCTGTCACTGTAGAACAGGGGTGCACTTACATCTATGCAGGCAATACACTCATACATATAAAGTAAAAATAATAAATAAAACATTTTTTAAAAGAGTGAGACTTTTTTTAGTTGGGGTATTCAACAGATGTTTATGAAGAGCCCACACCATGTGATGAATGAGAAGGTGCTTCAGCAGCGTGGAGTTTCCGAGTGGAGGAGCCAGGGTGTGCCCAGCAGCTGGACTTACTACTTGTGGACAACAGCTGAACTAAGGAAATTGAAAGTACATCCAGGGTTAATGGAGAACGGCTGCTGTGTTAGCTTTTCTGTTGCTGTAATAAAACCCCATGACCAAGGGAATTTATAAGAAGAATCCATCGGATTTTGAGGTTCCTGAGGGGTTCTAGTCCATCGTGGTGGGGAGTTATGGCAGCAGGGTGGGTGGAGCAGAGGACTCACGTCTTCACGCAGGCACAGGAAGCAGAGATCGATTGGAATTCCGGTAAGTCTCAAAGCCCACCCCTAGTGACAGAACCACACCCCTCAAAACCTCCCAAAACAGCGCCACCAACTGGAGACAAAATGTCTATGGGAGACATTCTCATTCAAACCGCCGCAGTGGTAGAGTAACTTTTAAGTCCATCCTAGCTTTAAGTGTAATAAAACTATAGCTTTTGAAAAGCAGATTTTTTTTGAAGATCTACTTCAAGCCAGTGGAATAAAAATTAAAACACTGCTTATTCTGAAATTTCCAGACCCAGAAATTGCATCCCAAATTGATACTGTCTCACTAAGATTGTAAGTTCCTAAAGATGACGGAGATGTCAAGGTTCCTTGTTCATTCCGAACTGCAGAAGTAAAGGACCATGCTGCAGCGACCACCTGAAGTTCTTCCCACTCTTCCTCTTTCCTCACTGAACAGCTAATAAAACACATTTCCTCTGATTTCCTTACTTAAAAAAATACTCAAGAAACAGGAAAGCAATCTATAGGACGCTAGGTATTCCCTAGCTTTGAAATCTTAAGTAAAAACAAGTGTAATAGATGGTGTAATGGGATGTTCCAGTAGTCCATAACTCAGGAAAATGAGGCAGTAGGATCCTGAGTTTGAGGCTTACTTGGACAACATAGTAAGAAAAACAAAAGGTTGAAGAAAGAAAAGGCAAAGGGCACCTTAACTCAGACCATGATGCTTTTCTTTTCCATCCCAAACGTCACTGAAAACAACAATCAAACATCTCAGAGATGTCGGTATCCTACTTGACTCTCCATGCCAAGATAAATTCTACATGGGACAAAGATTTCTGTGTTTAAGAAATGGAATTTTCAATCATTGTTTTGTATAAGAGAAGACAAACTATAAAACTTAAAATCATAAAGAAAAATATTAATAAATTAAGCTACATAAAAATATATTTTTGGTCTAGGCTATAAATGACACTGTTCATAATACACAGGCACACACATACACACAAACATATATATAAGTATACACATACATACACACCCACACAGATACACCCACATACACACAATCATAAAGTCATTTTATACTTGAAGATTTGAGACACTGAAAGCATTATTTTCCCTACAGATAGTACAGAGATGAATCATTTCCTTAATATGTGAGTAGCTCTTACCAATCAATAAGAAATAGACTCAAATTAAAATTAGCAAAGTATTTGATAAAATGTAAATGACTAATGAATAAAAAAGGATGCATTAAATATCATTCATCATAAAGGTAAAATGGAATGAACTTCACAATTTGGTAAGGAAAATAGAGTTTTTAAATTGCAATCTGTAGTGCTGGTAGGAGCGTATAAATCAGATACATCCCATAAATCATTGGTCAGAATGTCTCCATACAAATGTTTGGAAGGGTCAGTCTTGGAAGGGTATTTTCTAGATATGCCTTTGATTTGATAACATCACCCCCAGAAATCAAACACATGCCCGTCTGTGCAGCAAAATCTTGCGATTAAACTAAATATCAATAAAGAACTGCTTTTTTTATTTTTTAAGATTTATTTTTATTCATTTGTATTTGTGACTGTATATCACGTGTGTGTGGATGCCCTCAGAGGCCAGAAAAAGCTGTCAGATACCCCGGAGCTGGTTATG
Organism: Eospalax fontanierii; assembly: GCA_035773235.1. Lineage (NCBI taxonomy): Eukaryota > Metazoa > Chordata > Mammalia > Rodentia > Spalacidae > Eospalax > Eospalax fontanierii. Next base: position 22,953,340 of record CM069527.1, read on the forward strand.
AGATGCCCAACTTGGGTTCTGGGAGCTGAATTAAGATCCTCTAGAAGAATAGCCAGTGCTCTTAACTGCTAAGCCATCTCTCCTGCCCCAATAACTGCTTTTTAAAAGAAAACTGCATCTGTACCACAGATTGCTATAAGCTGAAGAAATATAATCAATCTAGACATACTGCTAGATTTCCAGGATATAGTCTAATTTTTTTCCATTGGAGTCACATGTGCAACCTGAGTCAGATTATGTTGGCCTCATGTGCAAATTTAATGTCCCTGAATACTACTTGAAGTGATAACAAAACTTCTGATACTGAAGAGTCTTAGGATCTGATCTCTGTTTAGATAGATGATAGATAGATAGATAGATAGATAGATAGATAGATAGATAGATGATAGACAGATTGATGATAGATGATAGATAGATTGATAGATTTAAGCTTCATCTCCTCTCATTGCTCATTCATTCAGTCTGATCAGTCAATCTCCCTGCCACTCACCTCTTGCCCCAGGGCCTTTGCATAGAGACCATCTTCTCTCTTTGTTTACTCTTTTCATTCTTAAGCTTTTGCCTCAATGTCGGGAAGAGCCTGTCTTATTTAAAATCTTGATACTCTAAACTCTCCTCTCCCATCTCCTGCTTCTCCCTTGTACTTACGGCCTGTTAAAATGCCAGCAGTCTATTTATCATTGTGTGCTGCCTGTCACTCTCCGGAAAAATGTGAGTTCCACAATGGCAGAGATCTTTGTCCATTCTTTTTCCCACCGTTTTCCCAGTGCTATGCCATACCTCGGATACCTACAGAGCTTTGTGTGTGTGGCAACCTGTACACTGCACAGGGTCGGCATTTATGTAGAGGGAACAGAAAAGAAATTAAGTTTAAAAAAATGTATCAGTGCATGAACTTGCACTGAGAAATATCTGGGCACCAGCTTGATGTAATAGGCCTTAACACAAATGACAGAATATATGAATTCTGAGGGGGAGGGGTGTCTGTGTGAGGGCGCCAATGAGGAAGGGGGTATAAAAGTGATTAAGATGGGTTAAGATGGGTTGTGATGTTCTGTATGAAATACACCAAAATTCAATAAAAAACAAGTATATGTATTAAAAAAAATCATAAAGTCAGGGCTGGAGCAGTGGTTCCACAGTTAAGAACAGTTGCTGTTTTCTAGAAGACCTGGGAGAGATTCCCAGCACCCATATGACAGCTAACAACCATCCCTAACTCCATTTCCAGGAGATCTGTCGCCCTCTTCAGGCCTCTTTGGACATTGGGCACACATGGTGCACTTACATACATATAGGCAAAACCTTCATATACATAAAATAAAAATAATTAAAATTTTAAAGATCACAGTGTAGATTGTGTGAAGTCACATGCACCCACGTGTCTGTTGCAGTAGTACAGGAATCAGATGAAACCTTTTTCCTTTCCTTTTATGAATCTTAAGTTATTCTTGATTTTCACTCAGGTGCAATCAACCCACAGATAGAAGAACAGGCCGGAAAGTACAAAATAGAAAATCTAATGGTGAAGTGGGTCTCCTCACAGAAGAGATGCTGAAGTACTTCTCATTCATCTCTGAACAAACGTCTTTAGAAAAAAGGCTGGAAAACAGCAATCCAAGCCTGGTAAAATGGCTGGTCCCATTGTACAAATGACTGGCACTGGCTTTGTGGACATGCCTAAGTTTGTCCACTAAACACAGATAATAGCATATATTTCAAAAGAAACTATGGGGCTTACTCTGAGTGTGGGTGGATGAGTTGATTTCAGAGCACAAAGCTTCAATTTCTGTGATCTGCCTACTAAGTTCTGCCATGGTCTCTGTAAGGGAGTCACCACCACATACCAGTCTCCTTGCTCACCCCTCTGCCTGAAGCTAGCCAGCACGCATTCCCTGAAGATTTTCTCTATTTGTCTCCCATTAAACGTACTTTCCCTGCCTCCCATTCCCCCAACATGCAACAAGCTGCTGGCACATCTTTGATTCATTTTTCCGCTTATCTCCTAATTAAAAAGAAAAAAAGTGAGTGTTACTCAATTCAAGGTAAAATAGAAATTGTGTTCAGATCAATCCTCGCAGCTGTTTATTGGGTATCTATTTTGGCTTTCAGCTCTGGCAGTCTCCTTGGGTACTAATCAGAAACATTTGTATTATCTTAGAGGGAAATTTTTTAATCCTATTTGCTTCTTTATACTACCCATAACTGATTTACTTTTTAAATTTTTTCCATGAGATTTGGCTTCTTTTCCTGCTTTCCTATTAGTGATTTATTCTTACTGTAATGCCTGACACATGGAATAATGAAGACACATACTCTCATCTCCTCGTCCCTTTCCACCCTGCCCAGCACTCATGCACAGTCATAGATCCCCTCCCTCCAAGGGGCCACCCAAGTTGACTTTCCCCTTTGAAACCAGCTGGTGCTGTCCTACTGTGATTAGTAGCCAGCACTCATTTAACAGATACACCAGAGAGAAAGGAAAGGAAAGGAAAGGCAGACCCGCGTTCATCACAGGATCACAAGAATACCATCTGCACCCACCTTCAGAAGGTCACTTGTCCCTAGGCAAGTCTTTGTTTCTCAATCAAACTGTTAGGCATCCTCCATGAAACTTGTCACCCGAAAATCTGTAGTGCTTGGACTTTCAGCTCCAAGGGGTTTAAGAGGTGATACCACCAACCTCATGAGCACTTTATATGAGCCCAGGCTTCTTGAACCTTTTCGACTCATAACCCCTTTTCACTCAAGAAATGTGTATTCTCCCATAGGTATATAAAATCCTCAGATCTACTGATTTATACTATTTACTAGTAATATAGCATAAGCAATTTGATGATGTACATATGCTTTTTCCATTTATTAAACATGAAAGCAAACTGTACAGTAAAGAGACAGAGGTGTTTGCTTATTGTTTCATAAAGAACTAAATTTTCATTGAATACTTGATACTGCAGGAGGAAGAGCATCTTTAAGGTTTTGCAGAGTTAATAAATATTTTGATTTTATAATCATCAGTAGTAAGTAGAAGGGCCATTCAGCCCCCAACCCTCTTCGTTTTACAGATGAGAAAGCTGAGGCCCAGGGAGCTAGGTAACTTGCCCTCCTCGCCAGCAAACAGTAACTCCTAATGTTGCTCATGTTTTCCATTTGAACCAACTCTAGGAGACCTGGCCTCCTGTGCCTCACTATTCACTGCACACCCTGTTTCCATTTGTCTGCACATCTTCCTGCACTGGCTGTCTTCATGTTGGTCTTCAGTGGTGGCGCCTAGTCTTGCTGATCTTTCTGTTCACAGAGCCTAACACATCCCTGGCAATTCCTGACATTGGTTGTTCCTCTGTATGTCAGAAAATACAGTATTTCTTCGGTTCTCTTGCATTTGGTTCAGGCAATGCTGTGCATAAGTCTAGTGAAATCAGCCTTCAAATGCCTTAAATGACAATCATAAGTCAAAGCTGGGGCATCCTTTGAATCCTGAAATTTAGACTTGACACAAAGTAAATCGCAGAGTATCATGGTTATCCCAGGGTGGAGAATGATTTCCTTCTCTTACTCTGATTTTGAGCAATCATCGGTGACTATCAGGACTGCAGTGATGAAGATTATGCTAATCTTTCATTGCTGTAACAGACTACCTGAGGCTGAGTACTATCATTAAAAAACAAAGATATTTAATTGGCTCACAGTTCTGGAAATTTAAGGGCAAGGCCAGAGCATTGTCACAACTCTGGTGAGGCCCTCACCATGATGGCATCATAACAATAGGCACAAATCTGGAAGAAAAGATTGCATCTCAAAACAGGAAGGCTGAGAGAGATTCGGGGTTAGACTTGTTCTTATAACAACTTGCTCTCAAAGGAGCTTGAGAGTATTATGAAGAACTTCTTTATTCCTTTTATGAGTGATCTCACATCCTCCCACTAGTCCCACCCAAAGGTCCAAACCACCTCCAAACATCACCACAGTAAGGACCCACCCTTAGGAAACAAAATGCATCCAGACATCGCAAGGCTGCTTCTGGAGAATTCAGCCCAAGTTCTGGGTGGGAGGGGAGTGATGTGGGTGGATGGGGGTGGACCTGACTGAAGTGGACCTGGCTTAGAGGGTAGAAGGGGCAAGACACGCACTGCTCACTTGCCCTCTCAGCTCCTAACAGTGCACATGCAATGCATTCGGTCATGTCGGTGAATTAGCATTTTGATTTTATTTCAATATATGTAGACCCAGTATGTAATTGCTGAGGTTTTGTTCTATTTTATTGCAAATTGGCAATGGCTTGCAGTTGCCTGCATCTACTCTAGTTTGTTATGTTTCCAAACCTAAGGTATTACATACCCCACACTTCAACAGAGAGTACCAAATTAAAAATGATAACACAGAGACTGTAGTGATGACAGAATATAATGGTCACCCTCTACAAGCGCAGCTTCTTTTCTAGCTAAGTGTGAGGTACTGAAAAGCCCTTGGAAGGCTACAGAATTGATTGTAAGTACAAAAAGACCAGGGTGTGTTATCCCTAGCTTTGGAATTCATTATGAAGGGAGACTTTTATGAATCCTTCTCATGCAGTTGTATTTGAGACTTCTCTCTATATCTGTTGCTTTGTGTGAAAGTTTTCGAAATTATTGTGAAAATATGTTCTTTTGTGATCTGCAAGTGTAGGCAGACTGAAAGATTTGGTTATTTATCTCCTAAAAAATATATATATATATGGGAAGAAGAGTTTTGATAAGGTTGATAAATGGACTTAAGCCCAGGAAACAGAAACTACAATACTTCCGTTCATGCTTGTGGAAGTCCCATCACTAAGGTATGAGGTTTTCCTTTTATTCAAAAACATTGCAATTAAATCGAATGAATCCATGTTCCTTTCTCTGCACTGTAATGCTGTCTTTTATATGCTCAACAATAGGGAAAAAATCGACTTTTTGCATTCCTTTTCTGGCCACTGTTATTTCATCTTATGCTGACTACTGAAAACAATACTATTTGCCTGTGGAAGGAATTGCTGGAAAAGCTATTCTAGCCAAATACCACTGCACGCTGTATTTCAGCTTCTTGCCAAGCTGAGGCAGGAAGTTCACAAGTTCAAGGTCTTCCTGAGCAACATGGAGATGCTATTCTCCCACCGCTAAATGTGTTGAGTATTCCACAGTGTGCGTCCTGGACACCCTCCAGCCTGCATTAAAGAGCACAGGTGAGATGAAAGAAGTGGTGGCCACAGATTGGGTGGGAATTTCATGACAGACTTGGTTAGAAGGTGGTCAGCTAGCTGTGGGAATTTGGGTACATTCTGGGTATCTATTTCCCAGGGGGCGGGGGTGATCATATGGAAGGCAGCAATAAGAGCCCAGCAGTAGAGGAGGCACTCCTTCCACACAGCTGTGAGCCTCGGGTGAGTTATGCAATGGTTTTAGGTCATATATGAGAGATAGAAAACAAGGGTAGTCATAGTTGCCTTATTCAACTACTGTGAAGAATTACATGGAAATGGTACTTAAATAGTGCTTGAACAAAACAAATATATGCAGAAATAATGATTGTGAGGAAAACTTGGAATTGTTTGGATGATTCTAGACTACAGAATATGGGAAGGAATGGGTGACAAGGGTTCACTTCCTGGAAGTCTGGCCCAAACTGGCACAGGTGCTACTGAAGGTGGAACATGAAGGAAAGAGCTCCAGACCAATCTGGAGCAGTCTCTCCCTACCTCACCAACACTACCAATTCCACCACTGTGCTTCATTTTCTAGAGAGTTCTTGACACTACAGACACTGTCATGTTCATTCATCTGCTATTGGTCTTCCGCCTCCCCTCCCCAACGACCTCCTTCAGCCTCGAGTGTAAATTCCCTGAGAACAAAGCCTAGTTCTTGACTGCTGCTCAATAGTCATTTGTTAAACTCATTATTGAACCAATACTATATCTTTTTGATTGGCTAAAGAGATGTTTGAGCTCATTGGTCAGCAGAGGGACAAAAACAGGGAGCAGGGAAAGCTGACAACATTGAACAGCAAGGGTTATCAGGAGCCTTGATGGGAAGCCTGGGAGGAGGGAAGAGAGTGGAAACTATCTTGTCCTGGCTGTAGGATTTCATCCAGAGCTAATAACCCTCTAGCTCTCATCCCCAGACAGCTGGCTCTGATACTCATGTGATTAAGCACATGTTATAATTAATCATCTTTATAAAATAGCTCAAAGAAGATTACATCTAGCCAGTAGCTATCCAACCTTTTTATGGTCCTCCCAGGATTCTTCATGTGTTGGTTCCTCCCTAAAACAAATGGACGTTGTCTCACTCTCTGCTGCCCTAAATGATGTGGGAGTAGTTTACATGAACACAAATGGCAAGGAGCCAATAGCTGGGATGATTCTGCTCATCTAAATGTGGTCAGCAGGTGGACACTCGTTCCCCAGACAGCACTTAGTAGAAAGTCCTCATCTGTGGAGAAGTTACAGCCTTGGGATCCGAGAAGGGAGAGAATGTTTCTGTGACTTCTAGACTTTAACACAAACAAACTGCCATGAGGTCCAGCCCTGTGCAAAGCATAAAGTTTCCAGTTCGCTTGGCATTTACATGCGCTCACAAGTAGATCCTATCTTCCTGGTGACATCTCACTAGCTATTTCTCTTTTCTCACTAGAACACTGAGCGAAGGTAGACCCCAGTCCTCTGTGACCACAGATGCCCCTAGGCATGAAAAAATTCTCAAAACACTTTCAAACCCCATTAGGAGCACTACTTAATTATACTTAGTGCAGAGGATCTAGCCTTGATTTCCCCTTTTGGCCTTGTTTTGCATCTATTTTGCATCTGTAAACTTCTGTGACCATAGATGGGAAACATAGTAACAAAAATTTCACTTTGTTTCTCTTTATTTACCGATAACTATTCTTGTTGAATATCCCTTTTGAATTGTTGCCATGGGTCTGCCATCTCATTTACAAAATCCATTCGTCAACAGAGAGAAGAAAACCAGGTGTGGGGGAAATATGAGAGTTGGGGGCAGCCAGAATCACTGGCCATCTTCACTCCCAGAATCTGCAACCGTTCCTTCAGCTATGATTTACTAAGCTTCCAGTCTTCTTGTTGACTATTTATAGGCACTAGAGACCAGAGACCAAGGGATGGACACGATGAAGACAGCCCTCCCAGAGCTAAATTCTGTGGGAGAGACAGACAAAATATTAATAGTAATAATAGTAATAATAACTAAATAAAAAACAGTACTGGGTTGGGGAGACAGCTCATTTGGCAAAGTGCTTACATACAGCATGTAGACCTGAGTTTAGATATCCAGCACCCACACAAATAGCTAAACATGGTAGTTTGTGCCTGAAGTCTCAGCACTGCAGGGTGTAGGTGTGGAGACAAGAAACTCCAGGGGCTTGCTGACAGCCACTCTAGCCAGTCAGTGAACTCCAGGTTCAGTGAGAGACCTTCTCAAAGAATAAACTGGAGACAGATAAGAAAACACCTGACATCGATCTCTGACCTCCACATGCATGCACATTCATAAACATGCCCACTTTCACACACATGTGCACACATGAACAAACACACGGAAAGGCAAGAAAAAAATGAACAGGGTAAATGATATGCAGGGGTTTGGGGCAGCTAGAAAGACAACTGTGGTGCTTCAGTTGTGATCATAAAAGGCCTTTAGGAGAAAGTGGCATTTAAGCTAAATTTTGGGTTGTATTTGTTGCTTTCCTCATTCACCTGACAAAAACAACTTACGGAGGAAACGGTTTATCCGGCTTGCAGTTTGGGGTGTAGCCATTGAGGTGAGGGAGGAGTGCTGGCGAGCGTGGCTCTTCCGAAGGTAACAGGTCCCATTGCATCCTCAGACGTGAAGCAAGGAAGGTGAGGGCTCAGGCGGCTTCTCCCTGTTTTCTCTTTTATTCGGTCTGAGACTCCAGCCCTTAGGGACATGCCATTCAAACTCAGGTGAGTCTTCCATCCTCAGCTAAACTCCTCTGCAACATCCTCACAGACACAACCAGAACTATCTCCTAGGTGATTTAAAACCCAGTCACACACACACTGAGGAGTAACTATGATCCAGATACTCAATTCAGATCTAGCTATGCAAGCATCTGAAAAGAGACGAGACGTCTAGGCAGAGAGAACCCCTGCAGATGTCTTAAAGAAGAAACAAGCTTGTGAACTTCTAGACACAGCAGAAGGCTTGTGTGGCCAGTGCATGTCAGTACAGAAGGGAATGTGGGAAGTGTGAAGCAGGCAGCTACCTTGTCACATCGGGCTTAGGGCATCTCACTTCAGGCTAGGGCCTTGGGGTGCTCTGTGGTCTGAATATTGTTACTGGCCTCAAGTCCACATTGAAACCCAATCCAGCACAATTGTACAGCACTGGAGAAGGTGATTGGATCATAATGGCAGAGCCCCTGTGAATGTGTTTAATGCCCTTTTAAAAGAAGCCCAAAGAAGCTCCGTGACCCTTCCACAGTGCTGGGACACATCAAGAAAACATCATCTGTGTAGCAGAAATGAAGCCCTCATCAGACACCGAACCTGCTCACGTCATCACACTGCTCAGCTCTCAGCTGAGAGCCATAAATTTCTTTCGTGTAAAAATTACCTAGTCTGAGGGTTTTTTGTTTTAGCAGCTCAAATGGATTAAGATAAATGGTAACTATAATGAACAGCCAGTGGAAGGCTTTTTTCTCTTAATCCGATATACATTTTTAAAAATATTCTGGCAGCTATGTGGATAATGAATCACAGGGAAGGAAGAGGAGAGGCAGAAGTGCTTGGAGAGGTGGGAGCTGCCAGTAGCTGAGACGGGGGCGATGGTGAGATGTAGTGGAGTGTGTGTTGGAGGAAAACCAGAAGGCTAGTGAATAGATTGAGTCAGAGCCTAAAGTGAAAATCATAACCAAAGATGAGCCCAGGCTTTGTACTGAGCACAGGTAGGTATAAGTCCATTTCCTAAGATGGAAGAGCATGAAGGTTGGGGGCGTGGGGGTGTCCAGTTTGGGACAGGCTAACTGAAATGCCTAGACATCCAAATGAAGGCATTGAGTGAGCAGCTGAGCTTAAGGGCTGAAGAGAGTTCCGAACAAGATCAGAGCAGAGGGATACAGCTTTGGGACTCATTTGCAGTGCACCTGAAGATGCTCACTAGACACAGGTAGACAGAGAAGGCCACAGCATGTATAAGCTGCAGAGCAGTAAGAATAAAGAGAGACTCCTAGGGGGTAACAGAAGGGATGGAGGGAATGTGCCTTCTAGAGGCTCTCCATGAATAAGATCTCTAGGTAAGCATGGTCCATCTGGGCAAACACAGGCTCTCCCTATCCCTGGACATGGCATCACAGGCTCAACTAACTGCTGATCTAAAATATACAAAGAGGAAAATGTGTCTTTGTTGAACATATATGGACGTTTTTCTTGCCATTATTCCCTAAACATCACAGTGTTTCTGCTACATAGCATTTCCAGTGTATTAAATATTACAAGTGATCTAGAGACAATTTAAAATACATGAGGCCTGTGCATAGGTTATACACAAACAGTGCATAAGGAACTTGAGCGTCCATGGGTTTTCTTATCTGTAGGGCATCCAGAAACTCCCAAGTACCAAGGGATGGCTGGTCTAGACCAGCAGGACTCATACAAAGAGGGCAGAGAACTGCCAAATGTATGGTATCATTTCAGCCTGCAAAGGCCTGGAAAAAGAGAAAACTAACTGGAAAAGGATCAGAAAAAAAGTCACAGGTAAGACAGCAGGAACACTTTGTTTAACCAGCTCTTTTAAGGGGTTTGATATGCAGCGAACTTTGAAACAATACAACTAAGCTGGCATTAAGTCCAGTGCATAGAAACAAACTGAAGAACATGGTTCACCTCTGACCTGCTCAGTTCCAGCCTATCACAGCTCTGATGATATTGAAGCCCCATGAGTCAGATTTTCAGCTTTTCAAATATAGAAGGTTATTATATTTTCACTTAAAATCCCCCAATTTCACATGTTGAGTCAATTTCTTTCTTAGTAAAGAAATCATTGTGCCAATCTAACAAATGCATCTGTAGGCCAGATGGTTCCAAAGTGAGGCCCTTGAGGGAGCCTCTGGCTGCATGGACAAAGGAGGCTGCCTTCTGCTCTCAGTCTGCCCCAGCTTCTCGTTCTGACCCCTTTCTACCCCTCAGACCTACCGCTTCATGTTATATCCTAAAGTGGAAAACATGTTATACCATTCTCAACTAAACTGATGTATTAATTTGATTCATTCTATTAAGCATGAATTAAGTCAGTGATAAACAAGTGTAAATGAAAAATGTTAGAACAGAAACACTTTTAATAGCAAGAAATAAGGAAACATCAACAATGTGAGTATAATTCTGTTAAAAAAAATGAACAAAACTTCTAGGTGAAACCCCACTGAAACAATGACAGAAAGTAATGGATTTGATAAATAAATGGAAAAGAAAGGTGCTCCATGTGTGATGATGGGAAAAACTCAAAATATGAAGAATTGTCAGTCATCTCAGATTGATGTGTTAGTATAATACCTGATGTAGAGGAAGAGTCACAAACTCTCATGAAGACAGATTCTGAAATTTCACACTTTTTAAAATAGTGTTTAAAATTTATCATCATCATCATCAGCTTGTGTGTGTTATGTGGGGGGCATGCCTGTGCCATAAAGGACAGCTTTGTGAAGTCAGTTCTCACCTTCCATCTTTATATGGGTTCTGGGGTTCCAGCTAGGTCATCAGGCTTGTACAGCACACACTTTGGCCCTCTAAGCCATCTCACAGGCCTTGAATCACTGAGATTCTAAATTCTCAAAAAAGTTCAGGAGGCTAGCACTAGCTTAGCTTCTTTTCAGTTGCTATGATGAAGTACTCTGGCCAAAAGCAACTTGAAGAGGAGAAGAGTTTATTGGGCTTACACTTCCAGATCACAGTTCATCATTAATGGATGTCAGGGAGGAATTCAAACAGGAACCTGAAACAGAATCCACAGAGAAGCTAGCTCTCTTATATAACCCAGACCCATCTGCCTAGGGATAGCATCACCCACAGTGGGCTGAGCCCCACTGCATTGATTATCAATCAAGGCAATGCCCCACAGACATGCTCACAGGCCAATCTAATAGAGGAAATTCCTCCATCAAGGCTTTCCTCTCACATGACTTTAGCTGACAACGAAAGCTAAACAGGACATGGCCTGAAGCAATTGAGGAAAAACGGAACAAGATATCAAGATTTATTACTAGAGGCAGGCATGGAACCCATGCCTATAATTCCAGCCCTTGAAGGCAAAGGTCAGAGAATCATGAGTTCAAAGCCTGCCTGGGATACATGGCAAGATTTTGCTGTTTTTTTTTTTTTTTTAAGATACACTATAAACCTACAGTTTAGTTACTATTAATTAACTGTGTAGTTTACTGTGTTAGCACTTGGCAAGACAATTAAACAATAGGCTAGAACTGAGAGTACAGGAACAGATCCACACATCAATGAAGTAATCAGGCTCAAGGATAGACTTAATGTGAGAACCATTAGATATCCATTTGGAAATTTTTAAATATTGACTCTATTCACATAAAAATCAATTTCAGCTGTATTATAAATCAAAGTTAAAAGATTAAATAAGTTAATAAGTTAAAATACAAAATAATAAAGTATCTCTAAGAGACAACAGCAATCCCAGAAACCATGGATTATTAAGCAGAACTCTCAGTAGCAGTTAGAGGATACCACCCCATGGAGTTGTTGGCCATAACGGCCTCAAAGGTCTCCAAAACAGTACAGGTTACTGCCATCGCTCTTGATTGCTCACTGGAGCTAGATGGTAAGTCCCTACTGCTGAAGACATCACACATTTTGAATGTAGGACATGGAGAAATCATGCTGAACCTGAGCTAGAAGCTTCCACCCTGTCAGCTAGCTTCTGTAATGGCAGAAGTTGCTATGCAGGCAGCTGGGGCTGGGGGAGTCATCTACAATATCAACCTATCGACCAGATACGCCCACTGGGCGCATTAGTGGCATGACTGTTACAGGGGTAATAAGCTGTGCTCTGGTGGGATCTGAGGCCCACTCCACAGGAAGGAGTTCCATCTGGTTAAAGGCCATAGGGATAAACCTACTGTTCCTGTTTTGGTAAATCGACATGTGGGCAAACTGCCTCCAAAATGTATGTTTATACCTATGGACTAGTACTACTCTCATCCTTGTCAGAAAAGGTTTGTTTGCAGAGAATGGCAGTTAATGCAAAGACTCATGGCTTGTCAGAGTGCTGAGAACCAATAACCAATGAGTTCTCAGCCCTCAAAAGGATATCATATCCTTCCTTCCAAGGCTCAGAGAACATTGCAGAAGAGGAGATGGAAAGAAGGTAAGAGTCAGATGATAAGGACCATGAAATACCGACTTCTCCAAGTGACCCAACAGCCAGTCACTCAAGAACTCACAGTAGCTGCCATCACCTACATGAGGAAGGCACAAAACTGGACTGGGCTGGTCAACATTTAGTCAGTCCTGGATGTGGGGAAGAGTTATGGTCCATTCCCCAGAGAGTTACTGACAGTAGGTGGCTGCTGGGAGTGGATGAGTCATTGCCTTCAGTGGTGTGTAGCCACTGGTGAGCTTCCCATGATGCAGTGAAGAGCTCTACATCCCTGTACTCGTGGATGGTCCTGGTTAAAGTCAGTGGGTTACAAAACAGAGGCCATGACAGTGTGAGGAGGACTTGTTGGGGAGGGAAGATGCAACGGGGATAAGAAAGGATAAAGAGGGAGAGTGCGACCAGAGTACATTATGTACATGTATGAAATTGTCAAAGAATAAATGAAGTTTTAAAATGAAACAACATATTCATGATCTTGAAATAATAAAAGATTTTTAAACAAGACACAAATAAAGGAAAAAAGTTATTCAATCAAGAAGACCATATTAAATTAGAAAACAGTGTTTAGGTCAGACATGGTCCTGAACACAGGAAGTGGAGGCAGGAAGATCAGGAGTTTAAGGTCAGACATGGTTACACAGAGTTTGAGGCCAGCCTGAGGTACATGAGACCTATTCTCAAAAACCAAAACAAAGAAAAACTTGTGTTTATCAAAACTCACTATCAAGAAAATCAAACCATAGAATGGGAGAGTACATTTGAAGTACCAATGCCTGACATGTCAGAATATATGTGGAATCTCTTCAGATCAAAGAGAAAAAGGACTAAAAACTAAAAAACAAAAAGGGTGAAAAATCTTAAAGGGCATGCCACAAAGGAGATCCAAATTACCAAAAGCCTAGAAGTAGGTGCTCAACATTATTATTCAGTAGGGAGATACAAATTAAAGACAGGCTAGGGGACTACAGGAATCTACCAGAATGGCTGCAAAGTAAAAGCCTGATAATCCCTAGTTTCCGGCAGGCAGAGGAAGATCCAAAAGTCTCATATACTGCTGAGAGGAATGTATATTGCAATAACCACTTCAGAAAATTGGCAGTTCTTACTAATGTAGAACACATGTTTGGGGAATTTAAACTTGACCCAAACTTCTATTTCCAGGTATATTCCCAAAAGAAATTTGGACACATGTGTACCAGAACACAGATTCAAGAAGTCTCCTAGTAGCATTACTTCTCAGTCCCCTAAATTTAAATATCTATTAACAGAAGGATGAACAAAGTGTGCTACATTTTAGTAAGGGAATACTTAATAGCAAGAGAACAAACAAGCCTAAAGTAAGTGCAAAGACATGGCTGAATCTCTCGGACAGAATGCTGAGCAAAAGTAGTCCAAGGCAAGGGTGAGCACTGCAAGTAATCCCATTTTCATGAAGGCCAAAATCCTGCCAAACTTACCTATGGTGACAGGATGAAGGATGATGAATAGTCACCTTTTCAGGGACGGTAACCGGGAGGGAGTATGAAGGTCTCCTGGGGTGTTAGTAACAGACCATTTCTTCATCTTGGTGGTCGTGTTCAGTTCATGAAAATCATCACTTGCTATTTATATCCTTTTCCGTATATGTTTCAATCAAGAACCACTATTAAACACCTGTGATGCACTAAGCATACTGAAGGCACAGGGAACACAGCGAAAAACAAGAGGCACGTGGCTCTGCCCTTAGGCAACAGTGTGATCAAGGTCCTAACATGTTAGTGATCTCCTCCCTTGGTGTAGGAATGACAGACCATCTTGATTCTCAGTGACCTTCCTCCACAGCCTTTGTGGCCATCCCAAGGTCTGGGCATCTCAAAAATCTTGGGGTCTCCACTGTAGCTGAGACCACACCTTCACTAATGACCTCTTCTGGTCTCTCGCGATGCCAAACCTCAGCTTCTGTCCATAACCCCTTCAATTCTGCAGCTTTCAGGCCACCAAAACCAGTGCCACGTGGGAGACTCTTACAGATCACCAAGTTTGATTTCCAGGTTAGCATGCAAGCTTGACCCCTCAGGACCATGGTTTCTGTATGCTGACCCTGATATACTTCAAGAAGGTTTCGTCTCAATAATGTTGTTCTCTTATTAACCCCAACTGATTTGTTCAGGCCCAGCCAGTAAACATTCAGTACCCCAGTGAGGCAAAGGCTTCACTTCCATAGATTCTTAATTCAAAATATCAACCCAAAAGCTCTGTTCTACTTTGCCTGCAATTTCTGTGACAAAACACACTGACCAAAACCAACTTGTGGAGAAAAGCGTTTATTTCATCTCACAAGTTTCAGCCCACAGTTGAAGGGAGTCATGACAAGAGCTCCAGGCAGGAGCCTGGAAGTAAGAACAGAAGCAGACTTTCCCTTGCTTTGTCTCCCCTGGTTTCCTCAGCTACCTTTCTTATACAGGCCGGACCTACCTACCCAGGGATGGCACTCCCCACAGTGGGTTGGGCCCTCCTACAACAATGAGAAACCAAGAAAATACCCCCACAGACTTGCCCTCAGGCCAATCTGATGGAAGTATTTCCTAAATTGAGGGTCCCTCTTCCCAGGGATCAAATCGTGTCAAATTGACAAAAACAAACTAGCATGCCAAGAGATGGTTCAATCTGTGTAGACTTCTTAGCCACTGGTATAATCAGACTACATATACATATATCTGAGGAATATTCTTTCTGATAAGGAAATGTTTTATAAATATACATTTAGAAATACTTGTGTATTATATTACATAAATGGAACCATATATGTTCTGTTGTTTGTTTTTACATAGTAACACACAGTAACATACCTATAATATGTTCCCATGACAGAACATACATATCTTCTTACTACTTATAAAGGCCATATAATATTCCATTGTATGACTATATTGCACTCATTTCATAAATCCTTAGGAGTTAGATGGTCTTACATCCTCCAATATTATATTTCATTATGTTCCATCATGCACTGGAGTGCTTTTGTGACTTTATATATAGTAAAAGCCCTTAAATTGTAGTTCCTGGAACCTATGATTTATGCATTCTAAATTCAACAAATATTATTAAATTGACCCCTTTCATTAGTGTACTGGAAGAAAGGAGAATTAAACTCTCCTGTAAACGGGGCTAGGAAGAGTGAAATGAGGCAGCTACACCACAGAGCAGCGAGGTACGAAAGCGAATGTGGTTTTGTGAGACACAGGCCAAAAGACGTTCAAATCCTCCTCAATCTGATATAACTAAGGCCAGCCAGCTCTTAATGGGCTATAATGAATCAGGTTGATAAGATTTACATCCACCCACTTCCTCCCTGTAGAGTGAGACGTGACAAGCAAAGACAAGTCCAACTGTGGTTGAGAATCGGTGAACTCAGGAGCTTGGTAGACATGGGAAATATTCTGCTAGACCTTTCTTCTCTTCCAAAAGTCTTTATCACCAAAACAGGAAAATGGCAAGGATTTCCCAACCTAAAAGATTGTTTGGCACTTGGTGATTTAGATAGAGAGCAATAGTTTATTCCTCTGGGGTAGCTATGACAATAATACTGTAATCACTATAACAAAATACCTGAGATAATTAACTTGCAAAGATAAAAGTTTTATGTGGCTCACAGGTCTAGAGATTAGAGTCCAAGAGAGAGGGTCCCATAGCTCTGGACCTATGATGAGGAGGTATATAATGGCAGAGATGCATGAACCAGGAAGCAAGAAACATGACAGGAAGAGATCAGGATCCCATGATCCCCTCTGGGGATGGTACCAATCCCCTAAAGACCTCCCACTGGACCCAACCTCCTAAAGGTTCCACCATGTCCCAACAGTACCACCTGGGAAACTAGCATTTTAGCTCATGGACTTGGGGTGCAGGGAGGAGGCACTTATGCAAACCATAGCAAGTACCCATTTTCAGATGATGAAACTAAAGACCAAAAATGTCTAATGACTCCTTTACAGATCTAGAACCAGTGAGCTTAAACCAGGGGCCTCTCCTAGAAAGCAGACCTCCTTTACAAGCAGGGTCTCATCTCAAACAAGGCACTTCTGACTCATTATATAGAACATTGTTTTGGAGCCAGTGAAAAGCATTTCATAAGTAATAATTAGCTCTCCAACTGAGTGTCAGTGAGGTTTTGGAGCATCAGAAAGAAACTGCCAGAGTTTGAATCATTCATGTTTCTCTTTGGTTCCTTAAGTTGAACTCTACCACAGGCTAGAAAGGAACCACGCCACTTAGCAGAGTTTATTGAGCACAAGCTTAGGAAAGAGATGAGCAAATACTTCTGATAATAAGTCAAAAAGTCCTAAATTAGCAAAGTTTTCTGAGAAATTCTGGCATGTTGGGAAATCCTTGGAACTACAGAACTGTTTCTGCAGCATTCACCATCTCCCAGACCCCACCCGCATGGTGCTGCCCAAGTCCATTCTTAAGTTTCAGTGAGGTTTGAGTTCTGTTGCCCAATTAGCAGTTGTGAATGTTGGCACACAGAACAGGGTGATACTCTCTCCTTCTGATTGCCTTGGGTCTCCGTTGGGAAACACGTTTCCCACAAATGACAAGAGCCTGGCCTTGAAATCCTGAAGTTAAAAATAGACATGTGCATGCAAGAGGAGCAGCCACGGGAAGTGGCTTTGGCATTTCCTGTGGTCATATGTACATCTGTTACCCACCAACTGATTTCTAGAATATGATTACAACTAGCTTACAGTAACAGTTTGTACAGCAAATAACTAATAAGAATATGCAGCTCTTCAGAAGTAGAATGCAACATGTGCTGAGAAACTGAAACTCTCAGGATGACTTACACCCTAAAATAAAGTGTCAGACTTGGTGCTTGAATATTTAAGGTGTTCTCCCTTCCTTCACCTTCTTAATCAGCACACCTTCTTCAATGACTTCATTGAAAACCCTGGAATTCAGTGCCTTCACTTGGCTAGGACCTCAAGACCTCTGCTCAGAGCCCGGAACATGGATAGAGAGTGCTGAGTGATTATTTAATAAGTGGCCCAAACTTCATAGAAACAAAACAGAACTTTATGAAGGCAACCCGATTTCTTTCCTAGGCTTCCCAGGTTAGTAAGAGGCACACATTCATCCTGGTTCTTTTCCTCAGTCCCAGCCCCTCATCAGTCCACCCACAGTCTCTGCTCAGAGCTTCTCTTCTAGCAAAGCCTGCATCTCTCACCTGAACTCATAAAGTGGGCCTGCTTTGACACCTGACTCCCACAACCCTTTGCCCTCCACTGAAGCCCTCTGGCATCTTCTCTTCACACTTAAAGAAATGCCTTATGGGTTCCATTTGGCATTCACCTCCTGTCTGCCTGTCTTTCTTCATTCCACTCTGCACATGTTCAGAATGCCTCAGCTATCTTGTTTCTTCCCTGGAGGCATCAGCTTCTCCTCAGATATTCACAGGAGTCTGTTCCTTCTATCACCCAGTCTCTGTTCAACTGGCATCTCTCTAGGTTCCTGAGAACCAACCAACTGCCCCCTACCCTTCAGTCCCCCACACATGTATCACTTTATTTTCCACACAGTTCCCATCACCATATGCTATTACCTGCTTTCTTAATGTTTGGTCTCTCCTCTTTTCAAAGCCAAACATGCTACAGGACCCTGCTTGTCTTCCTGAGTTCTGACAGACTGGCTTGTCATTTGTTGAATGAATCAGTTAATATGGGTGACGCCTGTTCCTCACAGTTGGCTCAGGCAGATGGAGGCTGAATTCATCCAGATGAGGAGTATCACTGTGTATTTAGTCTCTGCCTTGTCTGAAAAGTTCTCTTGAAGAAAGAAAATGGAATAACCCCGGCAGGGCCGCCAAAGCAAGGACAGCTCTCACACAAGGAAGGGCAGTTTGCCAGGGATACGATCCAGCTTACTTCTCCATGTTCACAGATGAAACGGAAATAGAAATCCTATGGAAGAGGCATGTTTTCATGCCACAAATGTTTATTTAGAGCCTACTGTATACAGGGACAGTGGTGGTTGTTAAGAATTCACTGGTGACCAGGAAGGATGAGGAGTCTGCTCTGGTTTGGAATGTCGTGTGTTGGAGGATATATGGGTAACAAGTAAGCACACAAGTAAATATTTGCTCATTTTGTGATGGAGCCAAAAGGACGTAGATGCTGTGGGAAGAGCCTTATCCTGGAGATTCAAAGAAGGATGTCCTGAGGACATGCCAGGCTGGGTCGGCATGGAGGCAAACTCACAGAGGAGCAATGCCCACGAGGCCAGCCTCTCACTGGTGGGCCCCTCTCCCATCCCTCTCCTGACATCCGTTTACTAGGAAGGAGATGATTTTCTCCCGCCAGCAGCACAGGGCTGGCAACCACGTTACTTCTAAAACTGACCTTGTAGGGCTTGCCTGAGGAAACGCAGCTGACCATTTGAGCCGTGTCCTCTGACACGCTCACCTTTGTCTTCCTACCTCCTCACTGAAACTCTGCATGCTGAGCAGAACCACCACAATCAGGGACAACATCACATGTCTGTAGGTGCAGCCACTACATAGTGGTCAGTGGTCAGCATGGACCCAGAGCTTCTCATAGACCAGCTGGGACCTAAGCATTTCTGGTCTTTCCATATTCGCCTCTATTCCACCTTCATCTGCTTTTTTACAGATGAGAAAACTGATACCCAGAAAATCTAAGTCATTGCCCCAGGTCACAAGAGAAAGTGACAAGCCCAGATCTGTCAATCTGCTCTCAACCTCATCTGTGCCACCATTCAGTGGCAGAAATCCTCCACTGAGTCTCCAGAGGCATCACATGGGCTGAGGAGGCTGTATTAGGATGTCTGAAGGCCCTTGATGACTGACAGTTTTTAGATTCAAAGGAGCTGACATTAGAGACTCTGTGTTACTTAATTTTACAGGATGTGAACCCTCCAGGGTAATCTATTTACTAGTCACATTTTGTACTTTCAAGGCACAATGTACTTTGGAGATAAGACTTCAGTTGTCCTCAGAACATTTGTTTGAGTCAGAAATTATTGTGAGTACTTTGCAGATAAGCCAACTGAGGCATAGGACTGACAAACCAATACTGGAAAATATCAAGCTGCAACTGGGGTCTCCCTGTTGCATAAAAAACGTCCCACAGCCTGATTACCTCACACTCCAAGCGTCAGCTGCTTCATCCATAACACGTGGGGCCTAGGCAGGACTTGCCCAAGGATCTTCCTTTTTCCCCAAAGTGTACCATTCAGTGTTGGGTATGATGGTCGCCAGTCAGCTCTATGTCCCCAGCAAATGTACTCTTTACTTTGGGTGTCTCTTGTCAATTTTCCTGTGGTGAGGCAGTCTCCATCCACAATTTGAGTGCAGCTCCCAAGTCAGGAAAAGGTATGTCATGTGGAAGGGTACCTGTTCCCCAAAGGGGGAACAGAGCTTTCCCAGGGGAAAACCAAGGTGTTCTTCATCCAAACAAGAGGCAGATTCGCTCAGCATATGAAGCTACCATGTCCTCCACAGAAAGCTATTCTGCACTGTGCTAGAAAACTTAAGCTTTCTCCAGTCCTTAGTGCAATGAGACAAGAGCCCTCTAAACAGGAAAGGCATTCCAGGGAACAAAGGACAATCATGGAGGTCAGCAACTTGTCCAAGGTCCTATGAAGCTCTGAGGAGGGAAATCAGGCCACCTGGCAGTTACCACAAATTTTCTTCCAAGTCTTCTGCTCCTTTGTTACAAAGCCTCTCCGTGTGGCATGCTCTTCAGCGCAGAGGGAAGATTTGCCTGCCTGGCTTGCTTGTCTCTTTTTCCTTCTCTCTCCATCCTCTCTCTTCTTTCCACCTCCTACCCTTTCTTCCTTCCTTTGATTTAACTCTCTGAGCAAGTTACTAACAAGGAAGCTTTCTAGTATGTTCTCTTCCATTGAGGAATGAAGGGGAAAACAGGGACTAACTTAAGGCCATTTTGATGTGAGAGGAAAGATAAGAAACAAATGTGACAGGCCAAGAAGGAATGAGCCTGGAAGAGAGTCACAGGGCTCACCCCAGATCAGCAGTCACAAAGGCTGCCCAGCGACCAAGACATGAGATATTTTTGGTTAAAGTGATCCCCGGCTCTTCAAAATTGAGATTTCACATATAAAAAAATTCTCAGGAAGGAGTTTGGAGAAACTGGGGGTCTCCTGGATGCTACGAAACTTCCTTCCTGCACCTGCCTGTGACCTACTCTTCAGTCCCTCCTGCCAGGCCCCAGAGTTATCTGTGTGATCTGGATAGGGTCTGTCCCACAGAGGCTCATGTGCTAGAATATTAGTGGACCAAGAAGAGGGCCACTAAGTGATGTGGCCACAGGTCCCCCGTGAGAGCTTAGTGTAGTCTCCCAGGACTGCTCAGGACTGGTAGGAAGGGACGTTCTCAAGAACACGGGTTGTATAAAAGGGTTGTCTCCCTGTTGGCTTGCTTCTTCTCACCACATGTTACTTAGCTCTCCCCCTAATGAAAGGGGTGCCATGTCCACTTCTTTTACCGTGTTGTGGTGCAGCCTAAGCGCCCTTTACCAAGTTACTGTTTAGATCTTTTATCCATTATAAAAACCATGAGCCAAGTAACTTCTTCATTTCACAAACTATCCAGTCCCAGTTGTTTTGGAATAGCAACCCAAAATGGACTAAGACGCCACCTAAATGTTAAAACCTCTGATCTAGATAGTTCTTTTATAGCATCAACCACAACTGAGGATAAATGTAGACATTTCCTTGGGCTTCCATGCCCTCCCTGGAAACTGAATGGCACCTAAGAATATTACAGAAGCCTGTGCTGTTTATCTTGTCATTTCAGGAACCCAGCTCAGTCTAACTGGAAAAATGAGATCCATTGCAGGCGAGGTTCACATTTCACTCAGGTTTCTGCAGTCTGCAGTGAGAGAGTCAAAGGAAGAGGGTAACTGAGATCTGAGGGCAAAAATGAGTGCACATGGCAGGCAGAGACCAGGGATGCCACAGCCCAGAGAGGGCAAAGTAGACAAGTCTGTACCAGTGAAAATGATGAGTCTCAACAGATGCCAGAGAATAATCTAGAAAAAGAAGATAGCTGCTTGAAATGTCTGAGTTCAATCAAGTAAACGTTTGGCCATTCTACTTATTAGAACTGTTAGATCACTGAATTCACTTCTTTTTTCATGTAGATTCTCCCTTTGTCCACTTACTCATTTAACAACTATACACTGAAATCTCTCATTGTATCACATAGAACCATCCTAAGCAAATATTTCATTTTGACTCACTTTACTACTCTCTTGTTTTAATTTATGGGTATAAATTCTGCCCTCAGTGACCTCTAAATATCTATTGTGTGTGACAATAACAGGCTGACCCACTGTTTTCAGAGACTTTTAGCAGATGTTTTCAGATGTTTTAGCAGACATAGAGAATGGAAGGAAAATGTATTCAGTTAAGAAAAAGGTTTCAGAACTACCCCATATATATACATTTATTTGCTTACAAATTAGACACATACAGTAGCATATTTTGCACATTCTAAAATGTAGAAACAGGCAATTTGGCAGGAATGAGACCTTTCACCTATATTCGTTTATCATTTTTAAAAATGAAGGTCCTGATATCTCTCTGCTGTCCTACAATGAATTCTTTTGGGTGCTTTCTGGTGTCTCACTGTGGACTAGGCCACCAGCTCCTGAAGCTGTTGTGGTACTCTGTGGTAAGAGTTTCAGGTGTTGGCATCAACAGGAGTGTGAACAGTCTCTATCTGTCCATGTAAGTGAGTGAGAGGTTGCTGGCTCAGGACCTGCCCAAGGCTAAGAAGGTCCCAAGAGATCTTACGGTTGGCTTTACCCACAGGAGACAGTGTTCTTTCCTCCTTATGGAGCTCCACAGCTTTTAGTGACTTCTTTATCACATAACCATGAGGCACAGAACCCTGAATGTGTCCTCCCTAACCCTGACCCTGCCTGTCTTCCCAACCACAACTCCATTCCCTCTCCATTCCCTACTTCCTCCAGGGGCTCCAGCTGAGCAAGTTACTTCTTCAGATACCCACTGACTGTCACTTCCTTGGGTCCTTTCCCTCCATCTCTCATTCCGAATACACTTGCCCATTAATAGTCACTTCTTTCATTTTTCTGTTACATTGTATACTTTCAGTTAGAATCACAACTTTATGTACTTTATGCTATAAAACATGTCTCCTTGATAGACTCTAAACCCCGTGAAGATAACATTTGTAGGAAATTTGCTGTCCCTATGTGCCCTGGCCCTTTACCGTATGACATTTAGTATTTGTCAGTGTGCATTTATTAGAAAACCAGACCTGATACTGCCCCTCTATAATTCTAGCATTTGGAAGGCTGAAGTAAGAGGACTGTTGCAAGTCCCTGGCCATCCTGAACTATACAGTGAGGTGAAAATCAGGCTGAGATCCATAACAAAGCCTTGTTTCATAAACAAAAGAACAACAGCAACTAACATTTATTAGAAAGACAACAAATGAAGGAAAGTCAGAAGTGATCCCTCTCTAGAGACACATACATGCACATTTTCACAGTACTGAGGAAGAAAGAAAAATGTCCTAGGAAGAAGATTATGGAGAAATACTGATACGGCTCCCAAAGAACCCTGCAAATGAGACAGAGACCACTTCATGGGTCTATAATTACATAGAAAATATACATTCACCAACTGACCTAAACTATCCGTTTTTAAATGGTCAAAAGAAACAAAGCTCTCTTGTCTTCTTCCTTCATCATAAATAATCAAAACTATTTTATCAGAAGATTGAATAAATGACAAAATCTTAAACAAGGTAAGAGGCCAGAAGACATACATATTCAAGCCATAAAGAAACAAGGAGAACTTAAATGGACATCACCAAGTGAGGGAGGCCATCTGGAAAGGCTGAATGGTGCACGGGTCAACTGCACAACATTCGAGAAGTTCTTCTAGGATTTTTAGATGGGGAAACTGTTGTGGTGGATGACATTTGCCCAGACCTGCAGAGGAAGTGCCAAGAGAGAGTCCTACTATGCACTATGGACTTAGTGATGCTGCTGGCTCAGTACAGATTCTCTAGCTATAACAAAGGAAGTCATCTGTTGAGGGTATTGATAAGAGCCCTGCTATGCACTATGGACATGAGTCCTTCTGGGTCAGTATATGTTCTCCAGCTATAACAAATGAAACCATCTGTTGAGGGTATTGATAATGGGAAAGGCAAGGCATGAATGAGAGAAGGGGGGCATAGAAACCTCCATAATTCCTTTCAACTTTTGCTGTGAACCTAAAACTTCTCTAAAAATCAAATGTACAAAATAAAGTGGTGACTAGAAGAAACATCCAGTGACAATAAACAAGCTAAATAAGAATAGCATACATTACAAAACTAGCCATACGTTACAAATATGTCACTTGCTGCTTCTGTAACAGCTGCTTTCTGCTAGGTACAGCTCCAGAAACTTTACATAGTTTTGACTCATTTAATTCTCCCAACTGGACTTTTAAGATAGGTTGTATTATTAGCCTCATACCATAGACAAGAAAACTGAGTTACATTAAATTGTCCACTCTGTCCCCAAGGTGATAATGACAGTATTAGAACTCCAGCCCAGGACACCTGACTCCTGCTTCTGAGGTCTTTCCCACTGAGAGATCCTCCCACACTGAATGAGATGAAATTACATACAGTAGTGTACACATTGCTCTAAAAAGCAAATTCCTCATAAATGATCCATAAAAGAAGTGTTTTGAAAGAATGAATGTCTTAATTTTCTAGGGATATGTGAGTAAATGCCACCCAACCATTATGCATCTTTGTGGCAAGATTCATTTACTGGAAGCTGGGGCTGTAGCTCCATTAGCAGAGCACTTTTCTAGCATGCTTGAAGCCCTGCACTTGATCTCCAGCACTCCATAAACTAGGTGGTAGTATATTTCTGTAAGTCCAGAACTCTGGAGGTAGAGGCAGGAGAATCAGAGATTCAAGGTCATCCTCAACTACATAGAGAGTTTGAAGCCAGCTTGGGCTACCTGAGACCCTGCAAAGACAAAAATGACCCATTCACTTTTTCTTTCTTTCTTTTCTTTCTTTCTTTCTTTCTTTCTTTCTTTCTTTCTTTCTTTCTTCTTTCTTTCTTTTTCTTTTTTTCTGCTGTTGTGATAACTACCAACCACTGTGAGCCACAGCTAGGGCATGGGGACTCAGCAATACAATTAAGCATAGTCCCTAACCTCAAAAAGTTTACAATTGGGTGGAGGAGAAAGAAAACTGGCAACTCCCTATTAATTACTGTGATGAGGTGTTAGGAAAGAAGCCTCAGTGGCTTATGAAGAGAGCCCAGGATCCTCTCTCGTCTCCTCTGCTGGGAGCAGTTCACAGTGAAGGGGGCTCAGGACTTCAGCTGTTGGCCTGTGTTTGCCTCCTTGGCTAGACAACGTACTTGTGTTGATCAAATCTGCTGGTCCATATCAATCTTGGGAAGATATGGCATTTCCTGGTGCCTCCATTGCCACATCATCAGAGTGTGACTAGTATTAGCATCTACATCCTGAATGCATTGCGAAGAGGGAGCCTATAAGCACAGGATGCTCAGAACTGGGCTTAGCAGACAGCTGGCTCTAAGTATCAGCAGCTGCCATTATTAGGAGCAATCTTGTCTCCTAGCATTATCTTAACACTAGAGATCTGAGTCCAATAAATCTACAAAGATACTCCCAGGAGCGTCAGCATGTGGGAATGTCTTAAGGTCATAGCCATGATTAATTTCCCTACTTCGTAACTGAGATATTTGTTGAACCACCCACAAGATCTTCTAAAATGGCTCTTCTGAAATTGTCTCCCTCTCTTCGTGCTCATCCTCAGCATGAATTCCCAGATTCAGAGAGAGGAGTCTAATCTGATTTTGCCTTGAAACTTGAGTGTAACTTTTATGTCAAACACTGCACGCTGGCGTTCTCAACTTTAATGAAGTTACTTAAGGATTTTTAGGAAGGGTCTTGAATACTCTTTGCTTTTGTCAATTTTTGATGTATCGTTTTTATATGATAGGAACTATAATTATGACTTTCTATCCTTTAAGCACATTTAAGTTTCTTAAGCTTTGTTATTCACTATCACTTTGTCATAACAAAAGCCTATTCAAACCTATCCATGTTATTTCGTTCTCATCAGGCTTGGCATTGTTGCCTTAAATTTTACTTTTAATTGGCTAGAGATCTGGAGAAACAGTGTCAGAAAATTAAAGATACATGTTTTCGATCTGAAAAATCAGAATGGAGCCACGCTTCCTGGGAGAGTCGCCCTTCCTGGGCAGCACGGTGTCTGGGCAAGTAGTTCTCCAACATCAGGATGGGAAAGATGGAGAGACAGCTTGTGAGGCACGTCCAAAGAGGAGAGCCGAGGGAGTTGGTCACCAAGCAGGAACAAAGGGAAAGAAATATTTACACCTCCCGTGAGTCATCCAGCGGAGTCCCCAGAGTGCTCAGGGGCCCCCTGAACATTGAAACCTGGATTTCATCCAGACATGGAATCTGGAAAGACAGTGCTTTCATCACTGCCATCATCTCGCTGCTCTTTCATCTGGTGCAGAGATACAGGGCAGGTTCTTGTAAGCGCTCCCTGTGATTGCCATACTAACAAAACTGTTTACATGGAAATTAGAAAGATTTCGGAATCAAAGGGCATGTGGACAATGTAATCAAGAAAGTGTACATGTCTATGTCCATATGGTAATGATTGCATCTAGATGCTCGTTTTAACTCCCTTCTGCCATGGTATGTTTGATGGTGCTCAATGGCACTGAGTGTTTAGTGAGCAGTAAAATTAGACCTCTGTAGAAGGCCACAGCATCATTCACATGAGTGACCAGAAAGATCCAGTCTAGGGATTACAGAACAACCCACCCTTACACATGGACAGTGGCCTCCTTAGCCCTATTCCTAGAAAAGGACTCCCACAAAAAGCAAAAGATTCAGCCCTAGAATTACTGCCTGTCCAAGGTTCCTTTCCCTTTAAGTAAAGCCTCCCACACAAAAAAAGGATGTGTTTATTTGTATTTCCAGTTAAGTTGACTATTTATCCACATTTCCTGCTGATGACTCATTTATGCAGTTTACTAAAAAAAAAAAATAAATTGAGAACGAAAAAGCACTGCAAAATTGAGGATCAAAGACGCAAAACTGACGTAAGCCCCAAATAGATATGGGTTAAGAATTTAGTAAGCAAATAGATCCATTCGTCCACCAGCACTATACTGCCTGGGAGCCTGGGTTTGGGGGAGTCTCCCCAGGGATCTGCATAGCCAGCCTCTTGGAATCCATCTCATGGTTTGGCTCATCAGATACTTGTAAACACAGCAAACACGGAGTTTTGATCAAAGAAACAAACTATACTTGCCAGGAGTCCATATGAGAAAGATCTGCACAGAAGGCATGCATGTCTGTTCTGTGAGTGAAGCGCCTGAGTGAGTGGAAAGTCCATCAGACAGCTGAGCAAACTTGTCCTGTTTACAAGGTGCAACACAGAGAGGCATCCATCTGCAGTATGAGATGTTGGTTATGCATCTAGGGGAGCAGGTAGGAGATCCCCAAAGACACCCAGACTACCTGGACCTGCATTCCGTACACGGACTCAGTTTTTTTCTACCCAAAGTCATTGTCTGCAAAGCTGCAGCTTGAAGCGTTTCTTAATTTCTTCTAGATATTTTTTGTTTCTATTTTAAAATTCAATCAAGGAGCCAGGTGTGGTGGCATACACCTTTAATTCCAGCCCTCAGGAGGCAAAAGCAGGCAGATCTCTGTGAAGAGCAAGGCCAGTCTGATTTACATATTGAGTTCCAGGCTACCTGAGACTACAGGGAGACCCTGTCTCAAAACCAAACCAAACAAACAAACAAACAAACAAAAAAAAAACAATCATTCAAGGCTGGGAAGATAACTCACAGGACAAGAGCATTTGTTGTATAAGTATGAGGACCTGAATTTAGGTCTCTAGACTAAATGTTGGGCATGGCTGTACATGTCTGCAAACTCACTATGGGGACAAAATAAGAGGATCACTGAGGCTTGCTGGCCACCAGCCTAGATCCAGGATCAGTGAGAGACCTGTCTCAAAGAAATGAGATGTGCATATACCACATACACACACAAAGAGACATAGTATATAAATAAACTATAATAAACCAATCAGAGTGATGGCTACTCATATATATATGTATATATACATACACACAATAGCTTCACTAAAACATCTATAATACATTTCTAAGTTCACCAGGGAGCTTAAATGGATACTAACAAATATATTTGTGACCATATACTATTCAATATATATATTCAATATATATATATCCACCTCAATCCTTGTAATAACCCCAAGAAAGGATTACCATTGTTGTCTTCATTTCAAAGATGAAAAAAATGAGACACAAGTTTATCAGTGTCCACAGCAAGTATGGAGTAGTCCATTTTCAAGTTCACGTTCTTAGGCACTACTGTGCTATTTTCTTTTGGCAATGAATAACGTAATCCACACTATCTGCAATGGATTGTATTATCTCAAATCCTTTCTGTTTTACAAAGAAAAAATCTTCCAAACTAGGAGTCTCCTAGTGCCACAATGACCCCACAATCCACAGAGAACATTCTGCCTATCATAAACATTTTCATCACACTAAACAGAGAAAAACAAATTGCTTGTTCAGCTTCCCAAAACACCAAAATCTACATCTTGCCTAACCTAGTAGATGAGTTTTCTAGCCCCAGTTCTTTCTCTGTTATTGCAGTCTCCAACCTTTAAAAGGTTGTCCCAATATGAAGTCCATAAGGTGTTCTGCAGCTCAGCCAGTTCTTCATGCACCCCGCTTTGCCTGTGTTTATGGGATGTATTCTCACCTGTCTCAGGTGACCCAATATCTTCACTTCCCTGCAGGGAAGAAACAGTCCGGCTTCATTCTTTTTATCCTTTTACAAAAACTACTCTAACTTTTAGATTCAACAAGTAAACTGCTATGGAACTGCAGGGGAAAAGTCCACTTTTCCCAGGTCATGCAGTGCCTGTGGTCTCATCAACACCTGGAACAAAGCTATTATAGTTTAAAGGTTCTGCCTTTTCTCTTCTGTGCCTGCTTGGGCATTGCCTGCTCTTCTGCTGTCTACAGATGACCTGTCTTAAAGTAGAACGGTCTACATAGGCCTTTGCTTTCTACAGCCCAGTTTATAATATCTGAATATTCATCATCAGTTAGATGTGAATTACTGGTTTGCAATTCCATAGCCTGCTCTTCTCAAATGTCTAACTTAACCCAAACCATCCTTCTTTTGCAGAACTGAATCACTCATGCATGGGATCACTCTCTTTGGCTCACTGGGACTCAACATTTGTCCATCTTAATCCAGGAGTAAAGCATCTCATTTCTAAGGACACTTTTAGCTCAGACTTTTTGATTTTAATCTACCTACAATAGAATTTCAATTAACTACCCATCTGTCCTTTCATTCATTGAAAATAATAAACATTTGGAGTACTTTATATATATGGCTAGATATGCACTAGATCTTATTCTAGGTAGAGGTAGCCCACTAATAACTAGGATGAGTAACTTCCCTTCCCCACTAGGTTTGTGACCTTAACTCTTTCTTCTCCCCTCAAATAATCTGAACATGAAATGATGACTCATAGTAGTAAACAAAGTGCAAAGGCCAACAAAATCTGAATTCAAACACACTGGATATGTATATGCTTATGTAAATGTCTTAGGTTCCTCTAACTTTCCTTCATATTGAAAAATGGGGACTAGAACCTCTGTCATGTGGGTGTTACAGAGAATACAGATGTTTAAAGCACTTGGCACATAGGAGGTGTTCAGTGACAGTAGCAATAATAGATGATACCATTATCTGAGCAGTTAGAGTTATTAATATACCAATATATTCCCTTCAGACCATTGTCTTTAGATAATTGACTATATTTTGCCACAAAAGATGCCTTCTCTAATCCAATCATGACTTAATTGACCTGCCATTCCCATGGAGATGGGATCATCGTGTCGCATGAGAACTAGTGGGCTGTTCTATTGTGTTCATTTTTTATTGCTGTGATAGCAAATTATCACAAACACAGTTGGTAAAGACAGACAAAATTTATCTTATGATTCTGGAGTTCTGAAGTCTGAGATGTTTCTCACTGGGTTAAAGTCAAGATGTCAGGAAGACTATGTTTCTAATGAAGCTCCAGGGGAGAATCCATTGGCTGACCCTTTCCAGCTTCAAGAGACCACCTGTACTCTTTGTCTTGTGGCCCCTTACTCCATCTGCTATCTGTTCAACATCTTCAAGTCTCTTCTGTACTATTTCTTCCTCTACTTTGAAGGGCCTTTGTGGTTTCATTGGGCTTACTTGGGGAATCTAAGGTTTTATTTCCCTATTTTAGTGTCAGCTGGTTAATAGTCTTAACTCTACTCACACCTTGAATTTCCATTGTTAGCACATGCACAGATTCTGGAGACTGGGCTATGAGCATCTCTGGGAGAGCACTGTTCAGACTCCCACAAGCCCCTCAGGTTCCTCTCCTCTGTCTCCATCTTTGAATTCCTGCTATTAACACCCCAACTGCCTCTAGTTCCCCACCCTTGAAGCAGCACCAACACAAAGGGCCTGGATGAATTTCCTCAAGGGACAGACCAAGTTCCTAGATCATGAGCCAATGGGCCTGAGCCCCAGGCAGTCTGCCCTGGTCCCACCCACCATAGTCCTTTCTCACTCCAGACATTTCATAGTCTTTTTCCTGTTTTCTCTCCAAAACATGAACACCTCCTCAGAGGCTTGATGGGACCTGTCTCTCCAACTGTCCACTTGGACTCCTTTCCTGTAACAATTGTCATTATCGTAATAACGGGCTTACATGGCTACTACCTTAAAGAATCCATTGCAAAATTCCTTCAGAGCCAGGTTCTTAATGTCAACAACAGGAAATCAAATCTTATTGCTGCAACCTATTAATAACGTGATTTTAGAAATGTTTTCTAATCTTGAATCTCTATGTTCCATCTGTAAAACTGGGCTAGTGCTTTGTCAGAGGGCTGTCTTAAAGGTTAAGTGGCTAAGTGCACATTAAGCACAGTTCAAGAATTACCATAAGTGTTTAGTTAGTGAAAGCTATAGAGTAGGTGTCAGCAAACATTTTCTATAAAAAACCAGATAGTCCATAATACAGGCTTTATATACTATAAAATGTCTAGTGTAAATATTCCATTTTGCCATTATGGTATGGAACCAACCATAGATAAAAATCAATGGACATTGATGTGTTCCAATAAAAACTTTATTTACAAATACAAGCAAAGGGTCAAATTTTGTCAGCAGGAGAACTTGCATCAGAGGTACCCAAATATTTATTGACTTCCTGGTGCCAAAGTCAATTAAGCAATCAAAAATGTTGAAAGCCCCACATTCTTCCGTAATTCTTCACCTGACTTTGAATTCTGTGTCAAAATCCTGATTTACATTTTATTGACCTGGGAGACCTTTTACTATTACATATTAATTCCTCTGCCAGTTGGGTAATCCAAAATGACCTCAAATTCTTTGCTCCTTTTCCCCTTGAGCTGAAAAATTTGATTCCCTCTCTATGTTTTGAATCCACACTGGCCTGAGTTATTGGCTTGGCCAATAAATGGAGACAGAAACAACATCTGAGAACTTCTGAGGTGAGGTCACAGGTCCCTCAAAGTTTCTGCCCAGCTTCTGAGAGTAGCCACTCTGTAAAGCCAGCCATTAGCAGTCCTGGCTCTGCTCCCAGTTACGAGCCAGCAGCAACTGCTCCTGGCCCGGCATGTGAGTGAAGAAGCCATCTCAGAAGAGCTCTTCCAG
Source organism: Eospalax fontanierii (assembly GCA_035773235.1). NCBI lineage: Eukaryota > Metazoa > Chordata > Mammalia > Rodentia > Spalacidae > Eospalax > Eospalax fontanierii. The sequence continues at coordinate 22,984,572 of CM069527.1, forward strand.
CCCCATGCTATTGCAGTGAAGAATGACCCATGTGTGTGGACAGAAATACTTTTGCTCCTATCCCATCTGTCTTTGCATAGTCACCTTCCTTGCAGACTTCAATCATTAGCTGAAATATCACTTTCTCCAAAAAGGCTTTGTCTGACAGCCCAAATCCCACCAGTTAGATCAGACTCTTCTTGCCCCTTCTTTTCATCACACTGACTCTTGTTATAAGTCAACTATATAATGATCATTCTAAATAATTGTTTCATGCCTTACTCCCTTTTAGAACATGAGCTTCCTAAAAGCGAGACAGGGATCATCCATGTTCTCTACCGCACATAACTCCCTGCAAATGCCAGGAATCAGTTAGGTGCTTGGTAAATAACACTGAGTAAATAAAAGAGACTAACTGACAACAAAGGCTGTATCTAGAAATTTCTGTGGCCTTGTCCAGACTCAGCCCAAAGGCCAACATTTGTCATCATTGCGCATAAGATTTCAAAGTGTCCTTAAATGTCTTGCAGAGCCTTTTTCCTGTCTTTTTTGTCCTTTTTTTGGACTGCTTGACAGGGCTTTCTGTCCCCCTCACGCCCTGAGTGTCCACACAGCTGCACACTGAGCACAGACGTACTCAGAGAGGGAACTTCCTGTCACATGGGAGACTGGGGGATTATTTTTCTGCCACAGTGGAACAGACTCAAGGGCCTCCACCAGCCCTGCTGATCGGCAGGTGGACTCCATATTCCCCAGTCTCAAAAGCAGCTGCCTCTCCAAGCCGACCTCTGGCCGCTGGCTGCCCTCTCCCCTTGTGGAAGAGTCTCTTTGGAAGGAGCGTGTGCTTATTCCTGGGAGTGAGGTAAAGAAGAGAGATTCCAGTGGGGCCAGAAGAGGGTTTTTGACTTGGGAGCCTGGGAAAAAAGCCCCGAGTGTTGGCTGGGAACCCAGGAAGCCACTGATAAGTCCACCCCTGGGTTAACATAAAGGAACATGATTCTTTCCATTTACATTTCCTCTTACCAGCTGCAGTTGCCTATCCTCTGCCCTAAAACAGAGGTACAATGGGTATTTAAGAGCTAATCTAATTGCCAGGATGGAGGACCTTAACTCTGCCACTTACTGCCTCTCTTCTAATACCCTGCATCCCGAAGTCTAGGTGTCCTTACTGTGGAATGGCAGTAACGCCTACCTGTTGGTGCTGTTGTAAGGATACAGAATACATAAAGAACAGCAGTGCATAACACTGGGAGCACTTCTATGTGTCAGGCATTATGAGGTAAACTCTACATGTATAGTGCCGTCTGCCTCTTATCCACAGGGATAGATTCTAAGACCCCAGTAGATTCCTGAGACCACAGAGAGTACTGAACCGAGCACAAAGTATGTTTCTCCCATATACAGAGCAGTGTTCCCGTGAGTTTCAGAGTTGATTTGCTCTTCCACGTTCCATGCCCTGGCGCCTCCTTGGCATCCTCTTGTACTACATGAAGTAAAGTAAGGAATACTTCAACAAAAGCACTGCCATGCCACACAACTGATCTGAGACTCAAATGCCCACTGACTAAAGGGAGGGTAACATATCCACTTTGGATTTTCTGGACAAAGAGATAGTCAGTGTCTTTCCTCATGCAGGACTTGGTGCCCCACCCAGAATATTATGGAGTCTTGAGAGATTTGGCAGTATTTCTCAGAAGTGGGCCACAATTTAAAACTTATAAATGCTTATTTCTAGAATATCTTATTTAATACTTTCAGATCTCAGTTGACCAGAATGATTGAAACCTTAGAAAGCAAAATGAAGAGGAAACAGAAACTGGCATATTCAATACTTGCAATTTGCCTCTGAGTATTTATCTTTCCAATTTTTACCAGTGTGGAAACTGAGGCTGCAGACAAGCCAAGCCACTTGCTAAGGTCACCTCACTGGAACGTTAAGGCAGAGTTCATAAGATTTTCAATTACTCTAGAGGTTTAGAGCTCAGATTCTGCAGTCAGACAGCATAGGTTAAATTCCAGCTCTACAGCTTTGAGCTGGGCCCCTTGGCTCTGAGCAGTCACTCATCTGGGAACCTGGCAAGCAACTCTATGAAAAATCATCTTACAGGGCCATACTGTTCATCTTGATAGTTCTCTCAGCCAAAAGCCTGGAGCCAAATCCAACGGGGTGGGGAGGTCTGCAACTCTCAAAGCCCTCCTTCCCCTCCTTTGGATGTACAAAGGTACAAGAAGCTGTGTAGATCCTCATAGCTGCCCCTGCCATTCTGACCTTCTGAAGAAGACCAAGAAGCGAGTGGGTCTTGCTGCAGCCCACTGAAGGGAGAATGTCTAGCCGTAAGAATTCTCCATATGGTATGAAGAGAATTTGAAGGCCTATGAAGTGAAATTTTTCCTGAGAATCAGAATAAGAAGTATCTGTCCTGGAATCTTGTCAGTAAAGAGTCTGTAATCCTTTCTTATGGATTCTCTAGCTCACTCAATCCATTCTCAGTATTCTCCAGGTGTACTGAGACAGGAAAAACAGCAGATCTGCTGCAGGAAGCATACCTCGGGATAACCCAACCTACAGGGAATCCACCCCACCCAAAAGCAAGCTTCCTTTAACCTAACACTAGAAGGGAAAACTTTGTTCAATTTAAAGACCAATAAGAAGGGTGGTCTGAACCAAATGATCATTCCAGAATGACTGGTCTTTAAAAACAAACACAAAAACTCTTTACTTCACTATGTTCACAGTGAGATGCAGAGCTTTAGGGCAAGTGCTCTGTGCACAAGTCTCATTTAATCCTTGTAGCAATCAGCTAAATCCCAGAAAATTCTCTCCACTTAGAGATAAAGAAAGTAAGAACTAGTGAGGGCGGGGAACTTGACGACGATCACACAGCCTGTATGAGACAGACACAGGGCTAAGATGTGGCTCTGCAAGACTCAGAAGTCCTGTCTTCCTATA